>CM041533.1:10820414-11527914 GCA_023238725.1 Scortum barcoo
AAGACATCCAACAGGATGACTGAATGAACGTCTGATGAATGAATGAATGTCTGATGAATGAATGAACCTGTTATGATTGAATGAATTTCCATTGAATGAATGAACATCTGATGAATCAGTCGTTTGAGTTTGATTATCTGACTCATTCATTTTCTACCGACTGTCTTAATGAAGATGCAGTTTTACATTTTAATTTTAACAAATATTAATGAGAAGTATTTAAAATATTTGAATATAACATTTGAAGAGTAGGTGAGAAGCGACAGCCATAATGTGTGTATTGATTTTAAGTGATCAGTGGTTGTACTGATCAAAGTACTGATGAATCTCACCAGGATGATGATCTCTGTGCACTGACTGTAGTTTCCTCGAGGAGCCCAGCTGCCGTTAGAAAGACATTCTCTGTAAACCCGATCTGCACACACACACACACACACACAGGTTGAATTACAGTCACTTTATAAGATTAATATTTGTCCTTAAACTCATACAAAAACAGAAAATATTCACGTAAGGTCGTCTACGCGAAGATGTTACTATTTGAATGTATTGAACTTTCCAAGAGAGTTTTAGAGTTCAAATAAAAAAAGTTCATCATGTTAAAAACTCCTGCAGGCAATACGGACAAGTCAAACACTGAAATATTCATTAATCTGTTTGCCGTCAGCATCCACAGTGTAACCACGGCAACACCAGGGCTGTAATTTGATCCTAACTGCTGTCACAGCCCCACCCCCGCGCCTTCTCATCCAGCTGGCTTCACGTTCGATCAATAAGTACAGCTTAGATGATTATCTAAAGAGATCAATACGCCCACACAGTACTGACTGACAGCTAGCCTGTTAGTGTGTTAGCTGAGTGAGCCAGCCAATCACAAGCCGCAAGTCTGATGACATCACAGAGGAGACAGCGAGGGTATTTCTCCGTGTGAGGAGATGATGATGATGAAGGTGGAGTGAGACATGAGCTCCAGCTGGCTTAACACACACAGACACACACACACACACACAGTCACACTCACACACACACTGTCACACACACATAGATGACTCATGCTATTAAGTCAAATCAACAACTAAACCCCTAATTAAACAGGATATTTATTACCACCCACACACCCCACACACACACACACACACACATTCACACACACATCTCACACACACACATTCACTCACAAACACACACACATTCACTCACAAACACACTCCACACACACTCCACAACACACTCACACACACACTCACACAACACACATTCACATCACACACCTCACACAAACACACACACACACACACTCTCTCTCTCTCTCACACACACACACACACACACACACACACACACTCACTCTCACACACACACACACACACACACACACACACACACACACACACACACACACACTCACACACACACACACACACACACTCACACACACACACTGGGATGTAATGCAGCCAGCTGGCAGCAGATAAGAGTCAGGTCTCTGCTGTCGTTTCTCCTCCTCTGTTTTGTTGGACGTCAGTGAGACCAACGAGTGTGAAGCTGTGATTGGCTCACACTTAACTGGCAGCTCCTGATTGGCTGAGGAGGGATGGAGATGATTGTTTTGATTCTAACGAGCAGCGTCCACGTTCAGTCTGTGAAACAGCCGAGATGCTCGACTGAAACCTGAATATGATCGACCGCAACCTGTCTGACTGCCTGTATGTCTGACTGACTGTCTGTATGTCTGACTGACTGTCTGTATCGCGACCTGTCTGTCTGTCTGTCAGTAACTCCGTGAAGATTTTCACGTCGGCTCCACTGAAGGAAATCTTGACTGACTAATCAATTCACTGACTCATTGATTTGCTGACTCATTGATTTGCTGACCCATTGATTCACTGACTCATTGATACAGTTTGCTGATTGGAGGGAAAATTCTGCTAATAAACGTTTGTGGTTCACGTCCTCCTGAGGTGAGACAGTACTCAGGATAAAACACATGGTCCCATAACAGACAGACAGGCAGACAGACAGGTACTTACTGGTGGTGTTGTAGTGGATCCCGTTGAACTGTTCAGGACACGGCCTGGAGATCAACTCTCCTGCTGCACTGCGAGGCCAACAGGTTCCTATCCCGTCCACAGACAGGTCACAGAACAGACCTGCAGACAGACAGGCAGGCAGACAGACACACAGAATCAGGTCTCAGTGAAACAAAGGGCTTTACAATTCCTGATATTCTGTTAGAAACTGATGTGGAGGGGTTTGTGTGCGTGAATGATCCTAGGAGCTATGTTGTCTGGGGCATTATGCCCCTGGTAGGGTCTCCCATGGCAAACAGGTCCTAGGTGACGGGCCAGACTAAGAGCGGTTCACAAGCCCACCATGGATTCAAGAATATCAAGGACCATTACATTGCCCGGATTGGTGTTCCCGGGGCCCCACCCTGGAGACAGGCCTGGGGTTAGGGCTCTGCAGGCAAGGGCCTGGTGGCCGGGTCCTTTGCCCATGGGACCCGGCCGGGCTCAGCCTGAAATGGCGATGTGGGCCCGCCTTCCAGTAGGCTCACCACCCGCAGGAAGGTCCATGAGGGGCCAGGTGCAATGTGGTTTGGGTGGCAGTCGTGGCCGGGGGCCTCGAAGACCCAATCCCTGGACCAAAACTCTGGAAATAGGGACATAGGATGTCGCCTCGCTGGGGGGGAAGGAGCCTGAGCTCATGCGGGAGGTTGAGAGGTACCGACTAGAGATAGTTGGGCTCACCTCCACGCACGGCTCAGGCTCTGGAACCCAGCTCCTCGGGTCGGGGATAGGTCTCTTGCTGTTGTTTGTGCCTACGGGCCGAACAGCAGTACAGAGTACCCGGCCTTCTTGGAGTCCCTGGGAGGGGTACTTGATAGTGCTCCGACTGGGGACTCCATTGTTCTACTGGGAGACTTCAACACTCACGTATGTAGTGTAGTGACAGTGATACCTGGAGGGGCGTGATCGGGAGGAACAGGCCTCCCCGATCTGAACCCGAAGCGGTGTTCTGTTATTGGACTTCTGTGCTAGTCACAGTTTGTCCATAACGAACACCATGTTCAAGCATAAGGGTGTCCATCAGTGAAGGCATGTGGCACCAGGACACCCTAAGCCGGAGGTCGATGACCGACTTTGTTGTCATTTCATCTGATCTCCGGCCGTATGTCTTGGAAGAGTGGGGCTGAGCTGTCAACTGATCACGTATTGTGAGGGTCTGTTGGGAACGTCTGGCCAAGCCCTCTGTCAGGGAGGTCTTCAACTCCCACCGTTCAGTGAGGCCATGGAGGAGGACTATCGATCAGCCTCGAAGTAATTCTGGCAAACCGTCCCAGCGCCTCAGAAGGGGGAAGCAGTGCTCTGCCAACACTGTTTACAGTGCTTGGGTGGGGAGCTGTTAACCTCAACTGTGGATATTGTCAGGACGGTGGAAGGAATACTTTGAAGATCTCCTCAATCCCACCAACACACTTTTCACTGAGGAAAGCGGAGGCTGGGGACTCTGAGGTGGACTTGTCCATCACCCAAGCTGAAGTCACTGAGGTAGTTCGCAAGCTCCTCGGTGGCAAGGCACCGGGGGTGGATGAGATCCGCCCTGAGTACCTCAAGTCTCTGGATGTTGTGGGGCTGTCTTTGGCTGACATGCTTCTGCAACATTGCATGGAGGTCGGGGACAGTACCTCTGGAGTGGCAAACCGGGGTGGTGGTCCCTCTTTTTAAAAAGGGGGACCAGAGAGTGTGTTCCAACTACAGGGGGATCACACTTCTCAGCCTCCCCAGTACTGGAGAGGAGAATTCGACCAATAGTCGACCCTCGGATTCAGGAGGAACAATGCGGTTTTCGTTCTGGTCGTGGAACACTGGACCAGCTCTATACCCTCCGCAGGGTGCTTGAGGGTTTATGGGAGTTTGCCCAACCAGTCCACATGTGCTTTGTGGATCTGGAGAAGGCATTCGACCATGTCCCTCATGTGGTATTCTGTGGGGGGTGCTCCGCATGAGTATAGGGGTTGGCTTTGCTAAGGGCTGTTCAGTCTCTGTATGAAGAACGGAGCAGGAGCTTGGTTCGCATTGCCGGCAGTAAGTCAGACCTGTTTCCCAGTGCATGTTGGACTCGGCAGGGCTGCCCTTTGTCACCAAGGTTGTGTTCATAATCTTTATGGACAGAATTTCTAGGCGTAGGCGTGAGGGAGTCCAGTTTAGGGAACCACAGGATTTCATCTCTGCTTTTTGCGGATGATGTTGTCAAGCCAGGACCTTCAGCATGTACTGGAGCGGTTTGCAGCTGTGTGAGAATAATAAGCACCTTAAGCACTAAAAAGGGTGGCGTGCCCTCTCCGGGTGGGTGGAGAGGTCCTGCCTCAAGTGGAGGAGTTCAAGTATCTCGGGGTCTTGTTCACGAGTGAGGGAAAGATGGAGTGTGAAATTGACAGGCGGATTGGTGCAGCGTCCGCAGTTATCAAATTTAAATTCAAATTTATTTATTTAAAGCCCAAAATCACAAACATCGTTTGCCTCAGAGGGCTTTACAATCTGTACAGCCCTTGTGACAGCCCTCTGTCCTTAGACCCTCGAACCAGAGTCAGGAAAAAACTTCAGAAAAACCCTTTCTGGGGAAAAAAGAAGAAACCTGAGGAAGAGCCACAGATGAGGGATCCCTCTCCCTGGGACGGACAGACGTGCAATAGATGCCACATGTACAGAGAACATTATCAATCATATAGAGATTTATACATCCTCAGTTCATGGGTTTAGTCCATGTATCAAAAGTAATGGAAATTAGTCCGTGTGTCCAGGTGCATCTCTATATGTCCATATGTGTCCATCCATATGTCCTCATATGGAGCTCTGGGCCACTCGACCTTCTCTCCACAACACAGACACAGATCATGTCCCCACCAGGCCAGTGAACCTCAGACAGATGGACCACAACCAGAATCAGTGAGGAACCTGCATGTATTCACATTAACCACTTTAACACTTTAACACTTTAACCACTTCAACCAATTTAACCAATTTATAAGCTGACTCCAGTTTGCACTATTACCATATCTATTTATCTATCTATTTATATCTGTTTGTACTATCTGTGATTTTGCCATGTCTTTGTTTTATTGCCATGCCTAGTTATGCGGTCGGTGTACCGAACTGTCATGGAGAAGAAGGAGCTGAGTCGAAACGGCGAAGCTCTCGATTTACCATGGTGAGTCTACGCTCCCACTCTCACCTATGGTCATGAACTTTGGGTAATGACCGAAAGGACAAGATCAGCGGATACAAGTGGCCCAAATGAGTTTCCTCCGCTGGGTGGCTGGGCGCTCCCTTAGAGATAAGGTGAGAAGCTCAGTCACTCGGGAGGAGCTCGGAGTAGAGCCGCTGCTCCTTCACATTGAGAGGAGTCAGCTGAGGTGGCTCAGGGCATCTGTTTCGGATGCCCCCTGGACGCCTCCCTAGGGAGGTGTTCCAGGCATGTCCCACCGGGAGGAGGCCTGAAGACCCAGGACACGCTGGAGAGACTATGTCTCTCGGCTGGCCTGGGAACGCCTTGAGACAGTAAGTATATCATAAAACCATATCAAAAGACTGCAGTGAGGTGTTAATATTAACCACTAAGTGGAAGCAAAAGCAGAATGCTCAGCGTGTGTTTTAGTTCTCTTAATCTTAATCTAATCTTATAGAGATCAATCCTGTGAAAAGTTGAAGGTTTGCAGGCAGCTGTACAAACCTGAGGTGTTACTGATGGTGAACGTCTGGTTTAACAACACCAGTGTCCTCGCTAAGAGACAAACATGCAGACAGAGAGACAGCAGAAATTAGTCATTCACACTAGTTTGCCTCTA
Organism: Scortum barcoo; assembly: GCA_023238725.1. NCBI lineage: Eukaryota > Metazoa > Chordata > Actinopteri > Centrarchiformes > Terapontidae > Scortum > Scortum barcoo. The sequence continues at coordinate 10,826,263 of CM041533.1, forward strand.
ACATATGAGCCCAGAGATAGAAAGACAGACAGGAAGCTACCTGTCAGGTTGGTCGACAGCAGGATCAGCGTTTCGCAGGTTAACTCTGCCGGAGAAACTCGTCCAGTCAGCAACACAAACACACACACCACCTGAAAAACACAGACAGCTGATCAGTTTCATTTTCTAACATTAACCACCTCATTTTACAAAAACATCACCTTCAGACATAATACTGATAAACTGAGATAAGCTGATGGACCAAGATAAACTGAGATAAACTGAGATAAACCGATAGACGGAGATAAACTCAGATAACCTGATGGACAGAGATAAACTGATAGACTGAGATAAACTGAGATAAACTGATGGACCAAGATAAACTGAGATAAACTATAAACTGATGAACTGAGATAAACTGAGATAAACTGAGATAAAATGATAGACTGAGATAAACTGAGATAAACTGATAAACTGAGATAAAATGATAGACTGAGATAAACTGAGATAAACTGATGGACCAAGATATACTGATAAACTGAGATAAACTGATAGATGGAGATATACTGAGATAAACTGATAGACCTAAATAAACTGATGAACTGAGATAAACTGATAAACCGATATAAGCTGAGATAAACTGATATAAATTGAGATAAACCGGGAGACTGAGATAGAATTAGATAAAATGAGATAAAATTAGATAAACCAATAGTCCAAGATAAACTGATGAGATGAACTTATAGACTGAAATAAAAGTAGATTAACTGTTAGATTGACATAAACTAAGATAAACTGATGAGAAACTGAGATCAATGTAGATAAACTGATAGACTGAGATAAAATGAGCTAAACAGATATAAACTGAGATAAAATGAGATAAAGTGCTGCAAGCGCTGCGTTTAGTTCTACGTTTATGCAACAGTTAGCTCAAATGCTAACTGCTGCTAAAAGCACAGTGTCTCCTTTTACATGTCTTTGGTCATTGAGGTTGGAGGACTTCCACGTCAAAGCTGCAGATTCCTGAGACTTTTCATACGACACACAAAAGATGTCTTCAGTTCAGTGCAAGAAGATCTTACTTTGAAAAAAGAAATTCTGCATCTTATCAATGAAAAGTTGACTTAATGAGTGATTTTTCAGTGCCAAAACCTCACTTGGACTGGTTTGACTAGCTTATGGTGGCTAATTTGCTGCTAATGTTACCAAACTTTTACCAAATTGCTGCGTAGCTGAATAAATTCATCAACTTTATGACTTGACTTGTGATACCGACTCACTTCCATAACACGTGACCTGTGGACACAGTGACATCCTGGTTCATCAGATTACAAAGATAAAACTATAAGATACTTAAGGATGAAACCATCTCATCAGATGTGAGTTTCTATTTTTTAATATTCACTGTTCTCACAGTTTATGTACTTTTGCAGTTCAGTGGCTTTTGTTTCATATTAAAGTGAAGCTGATCAGGTAGACAGACAGGTAGACAGACAAATCTGAGGTAATATATCCAGACTTTCATTTAATATCACAGATAGATAGACAGTTTTTCCTCAGGGAAAACAGGATGAAAATATCAAAGACCTATAAGTTAAAAATAGATCAGATAATAAAAATCTGCTGGTCTTTGTCCAACAGACGGTCACAGCTTCACTAAACAAGGTGGAGTTTAAATGGTCACATGACTGCAGCTCCAACATGCCTGTCAATCAATAATTGGCCTGCTCCTCCTTCTGATGTGATGTTAAGTGAGATGTGTGATTGTCATCTGTACAACAAGAACTAATTCCACTGATTCACTCAACACTGATTCATTAATTCGCCAATTAGACTCAGTAATTGACGATTAACCAGCTGTTCAGTCTGTGAGGATTTAGTGCCTTCTGTTAATTATTCACTAATGTCACTGATCCATTATTCATTCAGCGTGACTGCACTGCGTTTGGCATTCAACACTGAGACGCTGGCAGGGTTCATCTCTTTGGTCTGAACACACACACACACACACACACACAAGTTAAACGCACACACAAATACACACTCATAAGTTAAACGCACACACAAAAACACACACACACAAGTTAAACACACACACAAATACACACACACACACATTAAATGCACACACAAACACAAGTTAAACACACACACACACACAGTCATAAACACTCACACACACACTCAGTGAATCTGTTGTCCACAGAGATTTACTGTCGTGTTGCAGCAGCTAAAATTAGACAGAGCTGAGAGCAGCACACACACTCAGGCTTCTGGCATCAGGAGTCATTTTTTGTGATGGCAACGAATGCAGCATCTCAGTGGGATTTAAATGTGGAGTTATATCAGGAGTTATATCAGAAGTTAAATGAGGAGTTAAATGAGGAGTTATATCAGGAGTTAAATGAGGAGTTATATCAGGAGTTAAATGAGGAGTTAAATGAGGAGTTATATCAGGAGTTAAATGAGGAGTTAAATGAGGAGTTGTATCAGGAGTTAAATGACGAGTTAAATGACGAGTTATATCAGGAGTTATATCAGGAATTAAATGAGGAGTTAAATGAGGAGTTATATCAGGACTTAAATGAGGAGTTATATCAGGAGTTAAATCAGGAGTCAAATGAGGAGTTAAATGACAAGTTATATCAGGAGTTATATCAGGAATTAAATGAGGAGTCAAATGAGGAGTTATATCAGGAGTTAAATGAGAAGTTAAATCAGTTTTATCAGCCGTCCACACTTCCTGCAGTAACAGGCCTGTTTGTTTTTCTTACAGATGTTCAGCATCTCTGAGGCGTTCTGAGATTTCAGGTTAAAATGAGTTTCCTTTTCCAGCCTCTCCTGTAAAACTGGAGCTGAAACATTCATGTGGAATAAATTGAGACACATAATAATAATGAGATGTTTATCTGTGACGCAGGTCACGTCTCATCAGAAGGATGAAGGAAAGTTTCTAAAGTTTCTAGAAATCTACGGTCTACTATCACGTTCACTGATGAAGGTCAGTGTTTAAGATTAAAGGACATAAAAACGTTTCGAGATTGTTTTCATTAACAACCAATGTTAAATAATCTCTTAATAGTTACAGACGTGATTTAATTCACCGTTTTATATTCCAGATATACAGAAACAAAGCAAAAAATAGAAAAAGGAAATTGCAGCCTGATACATTTTTAGTGTATATAAAGAGTCTCCTTCCCTTACTTTAACCCTTTACTAACACACACAAATACACCTACACCTCACAAAACTCAGAGTACACACACAGACCAGCAGCAGACACACACCTCTCCCTTTGTGACCCACCCTCAGGTCAAACCTCACGGCTACACCGCCATTTTGGTGACAGGCGACAGGCTGACTGATATATATGTGTATATGTATATGTATATGTATGTATGTATGTGTATGTGTGTGTGTGTGTGTGTGTATATATATATGTACTGTGGGTGATGGAGAAGTGGAGACAGGTGAAGAGACTAATCAGGGTGGAGCCTGTAATGAAAGAGGCGGGGCAGGAAGTAGACTGTGAAGAGAAGTATTCAAAATAAAACAGGAAATGTGCATAACTAAACTGTAAACGTGTGTAATGTGCCTTAAGGCAAACGATGTAAACAATATCAACTTAAAATCCACATTAAAATAAAGCATCATCACTAAAGTAAGAAAAAATGTGTTTTTAGCTCAACATAAAAAAAATATCATAATGTGAACTTCTGTGTGACATCACTTCTCCAAGTAATTAATCAAACTAGATTCTATTGATCTGTATTTTAAATGATTAATTTAAAGTGCATTTAAAGACACATCATGACTTTTTCGATCTCTTGTATAAAAGAGTGACAGCAGAACAAAAGAGATAACCTGTTCACTGCAGTTTGAGAAAAGAAAAGTGCATCAGAGGTTTGATAGTAAATGAAAATATAACAAGCACTTTCTTTTTTATGTTCAAGTCTGACAATAAAATGTGGCTGTTGAACCATTTTAACTGCTTTGACCTGCTTTCTTTAAAGATCAGTATCATAATTGTGATTATAAGCTGATAAGATCAATATCATAATTGTGAATTACTGGCTTCACTCTGTGAAATAAATCTGAAGAGCTCGAAACTTCAGCTACACTCAACTACACTGGAAAAAAATTGAACAAAAATCAAATAAATACAAGCACAGAAATTTCAGCTCACTCACTGCTGAAACGTCAACCAACCAACCAACCAACCAAGAATCAACCAATAAACCGATCAACCAACCAACAAACAATCAGCCAACCAACATTCAACCAATAAACCAATCAACCAATCAATCAACCAACAAACCAACCAATCAAATTCAATTCCAATGTATTTATTTAGAGCCCAAAATCACAAACATCGTTTGCCTCGGAGGGCTTTACAGTCTGTACAGCTTGTGACACCCTCTGTCCTTAGACCCTTGAACCGGGTCAGGAAAAACTTCAAAAAACCCTTTATGGGAAAAGAAGAAACCTGAGGAAGAGCCACAGATGAGGGATCCCTCTCCCTGGGACGGACAGACGTGCAATAGATTTCATCATCATCGTCATATATGGAATTTATACATGGGTCGTAATAAACTGTAGATATACTGAGTTCAACCAGTATAGCTACAACCAGTCAACCAACAATCAACCAATAAACTGATCAATTAATCATTTTCTGAGCTGACTTGATGTTTTACATCACAAAAAGCAAACTAGCTGAATTTGAGATACTTTAAATGTTTTTTTAATGTTGGACACTCAAGCTCTGTTTTATTTTCATTACTGTTGTTGTTGTTCCTCTGAAGCTCACGATCTTCAGATTAAACTGAAGAGAAGACAAACGTTCATCGTGTTGGTCTTCAGAGAGAAACCAGCTGAGACAAACATGTGACATCACGTATGTTCTTGTTTTCTGGTCACGTGGAGTCATGTGACCTCAGCTGCTGAACTCATCAGCTGTTAGTGAGGGGGGGGTCACATGTGTTTACCAACCACACACACACACACACACACACATCTGATCTCAGAAACAAAGATTTGAAAGGATTTTGATGAATTTCATCTCTGTGTGTCTTTGATTCATCTGATTGTTAGTTTCTGTGTTTTTCCTGTTTTTTTTTTGACAGCAGAGAGAGTCCACAAGTTAAACTAACGCATAAACTTCTTTGTTCATTTGTAGATGTGTGAGAAACATGTATGAGATGTAGGCAGATGATTTCTATGTTCCCATATTTTCTGTCATATTTACAGACAGACGGTACTTTGTGTTATTTCTCAGTGGAAGAAGCCAAACACATCCTTATTAGAGACAATGTTTGTTTCAGTTACTGATCAGAGTAAAACGCTGATCATCAAGTTAATATACTCATTTCACCTCCTGACAGACCAGTTCAAAGAGAGTCGGCTTTGTGAAACTGAAAACTTTGGAATCAGCAAACCTCACTAACATCAGTTTCTCTGACTAACTGTGCGTCTCATTCACTGTTTGAATCCTGACTCTGTCTTTCTCTGTTCCTCCGTGATCTGTCTGTCTGCTTCGTCCAGCACCTTTTTGGTCGGTTTTCTCAGCCTGTAAAACTTCACCTTCACTGCAGACCTGCTGTTCAAACCGCTGCACACCAGCTTCTTTAATGAGCCCCTGTGCTGCTTTTAGAAATGAACACTCCACAACATTAACATGTTTGTATTTTAAAGCTCCCACAGCTGGATGTTTTCACTGTCTATCAGCACCTGGATGAACGGGAGGGATGAATACCATTCTTTAAAAGATATTCCTTCATTTGGTAGTAAACTGTCACCTGTCTGTCATGCAGTAGGTGTTCAGGTGAGTCAGACATCAAACTCAAACCTGAGAGGATTAGATTTTTCTTTAAAACCACAAACTGTCACACTTCCTGTTCAGGCTGTCGGTGTGGAGACGTGATGAATAATTACTTTATATTTTTATATGACTCTAATTTCAGCCTACCTTCTCGTCCTGTCAAAACCTTTTTAACTGACTATGGACAAACAGCAGGAGACTTATTTTGAAGGAATACCTGCATCGCTACACAGCAACTAACGCAGCGTTAGGGAAGCCAATATACCTCATCCACTTACAGCAGGAACGTTAACAAAGACGTATATGCATATGTACCATTTGAGATTTCTGCTGGAGTTATTTACACCTCATTTCAGATTAAAGTTTATATCTTTGATCTTTTCTCCAACTTTTCTCCAACTGATGACAAAAGAGAATCTGATAACATCTGAGGATGATGATCAGGTCGAAACTGTATAAAAAATGGAATGACAAGTGGATTTTGAGCTGCAACGCGTTTTTCCTCATTTCATCATAATTTAAAAACTAAACGTCTTGATCAGATAAAACGTTTGACATGTAACATAAGTCTGTGAATGTGATTGGCTGATGAAGTAACAGACAGCCTGTGATTGGCTGGATGAGGATGAGGACGGACGATAGAGGGATGAAGACAACAGGAACAGGAAGTGATGAATGAGTGTGTGTTCACCTGTCTCTCTCTCTCTGACCTGTCTGTGTTTGTCTCTCTCTCTGAGTGTGCAGGTGTCTCTCGACCTCCTCTTCCTCTTCTCATTTCATTATTTGTCCTCTGGAACTGAATGAAACAGTCCTCGATACTGTGTGTGTGTGTGTGTGTGTGTGTGTGTGTTTCAGTGTGTGTGTGTGTGTGTGTGTGTGTGTGTTTCAGTGTGCGTGTTTCAGTGTGTGTGTGTGTGTGTGTGTGTGCGTGTTTCAGTGTGTGTGTGTGTGTGTTTGTGTGTGTGTGTTTCAGTGTGTGTGTGTGTGTGTGTGTTTCAGTGTGTGTGTGTGTGTGTGTGTGTGTGTGTGTGTGTGTGTGTTCTATATATAGAATGATGTACGTTGGTGAAACGCCAACACCCTCCTCCATTAATATCTCTCTCTCTCTCTCTCTCTCTCTCTCTCTCTCTCTCAACTTTCAAAATTTCAAATTCAAATTTATTTATTTAGAGCCCAAAATCACAAACATTGTTTGCCTCGGAGGGCTTTACAATCTGCACAGTTGTGACACCCTCTGTCCTTTTTTTTTTCTGTCTATGTCTCTCGCTCATCTTTCTCTGTTTTTGGTTCACTCATATTTTTGTGTTTTTGTTGAGATCATCCTCAGATCTCCCTCAGAGACGTAAACAGAAAATATGAAACAGTAAAACAATAACTTCATTTAGTCAAATGAATCATTAAAAGTTTTTTGGCTCAGTGAACCACTGACATTTTCCTTTCTGATCTCACCTGAGGTGACTTACAGGTGAGAAAGGAAACACCATCATATATGACAGGTGTGTGTGTGTTTTCACGATCAAGGCCAATTACATTTACTCCTTTCATCCCCTTTAAACACATAGCTCACAGCCGGAAGGTCAAATATTCTGAAGGTCAAATATTCTGAAGTTTAGGGCAACTCTAAAGATCTTGATGAGGGTCTGAAGGTCCTTGAGGTGTCTTTAAAAGGTTCTTGAGGTCTCTGGAAAAGGTCCTTGGGGAGTCTGGAAAAGGTCCTGGAAGGTGTTAGGTGGAAGGAGTTCCTGTAGATCCCTCAGCAGGTTCTCAGGATGTTTGAAGGTTGAATGTTTGAAAGCCTGTTTGGGTTCTGTGAGCTGGTCGAGTACGTTCTCTGGTTCTTTGAGAGTTTTACAGTGACATTAATGAACCACCACAGTGTTTAAAGCATCACAGGCATTCAACAGAAAATTACAACAAGTACAATTTTGCAATCACTTGATCTTTGAACTTCATCTCACTGTGCATTTTATATTACTGTAACATGACTTATTCTATGTTGTATGTAATGTTATAATGTCAGAATATTACCGTCACAGTGTTGAAGAACAAAGTAAAGATGAATGGATGTGATCAGTTGCTGAAGCTCACCTGCTGTTGTGAGCAATATATTTTCTATTAATTTTAATCAAATGCAGCATTTGATCAGCAATCTCACAGCGAGGTCCAGATAGCAGCTGACTGAAGCTTTTGATCATGTCACGTGATTTCAATCAGAGACAGAATAACTGACATTAAAACTAATAAAAAAGCAAAGACATGAACCAAATAAGTTTCAGGAAGTAAACAAGGTCCCTTTAACTGAATCATTACCTCAGTACCTATACATCTATAGAGAATCTATAAATCTCTACAGAATCTATACATGTATAAAGAATCTATACATCTATAAAAGATCTATACATCTATAAAGAAGCTATACATCAATAAAGGATCTATAAATATATAAAGGATCTATAAATCTATAAAGAATCCATACATTTATAAAGGACCCATATCAAAGTCAAAGTCAAAGTCTGCTTTATTGTTGAATTCTGCAGCATGTACAGGACATACAGAGAATTGAAATTACGGTTCTCTCAAACGTTGGTGCATGAAATAACAAAAATAAGCAAACCACAAAACGAAACACAATCAAACTAGAAGAATAAATAAGACATGGTAATAAATAGAAATGTCAAATTACAGTCAGTGCAAATACATATGGTTGTAGTGCAAAAAAGAAAATTGAGTTGGGGGGGCGGTGTCAGAGTCCAGGGTGTGTGTGTTTGTGTGTACAGTTCCTGGAAGGGGGTGGGGCAGGGAGAGAGTTCAGTTGATCTACATCCCAGGCAACTTCACACACACACACACACACACACACACACACATACATATATATATATATATATATATATATATATATATATATATATATATATATATATCCTATCCTGCTGTTATGTGCTGGATTGTCTCAGGGGCTTCCTTGCACAGCCTGCACCTTGGATCTTGCCTGGTGTTGTAGACTCCGGCTTCTATCGCTCTTGTGCTGCCATGGTTAGCGCCTCTGTGCTGTCTTTTAGTCCAGCCTTTTCCAGCCATTGGAAGGATTTTCTGATATCAGCCACTTCCTCAATTTGGCGGTGGTACATGCCATGCAGGGGTTTGTCCTCCCATGATGCTTCCAGCTGTTCTTCCCTGTCGGGTTTCTGCTGCACTTCACTTAGCGACCCATCACTGGGGGCATCTTTCTGATGTACTTATTGATCTTTGTTGTTTCATCCTGGATAGTGGCTCTGACACTCACTAGTCCTCTGCCTTCCTCTTTTTGCCTGGTGGACAGTCCCAGGGTTCTGGACTTGGGGTGGAATCCCCCATGCATTGGGAGGAGCTTTCTTGTCTTTATATCAGTGGCCTCTATCTCCTCCTTTGGCCAGCTTATTATACCAGTGGGGTATCTAATAACTGGCAGGGCGTAGGTGTTTGTCGCACAGACCTTGTTCTTTCCATTCAGCTGACTTCTCAGGACTTGCCTCACTCTTTTAAGGTATTTGGCTAGGCCCGACTTCCTTCCCACCTCCTCAAGGTTCCCATTTGCCTGTGGGATCTCAAAGTACCTGTAACTGTCCTCGATATCTGCAATGTTCCCGTCTGATAGTCTGTCTCCTTCAGTTCTGACTGCCCCCCCTCTCTTGGTTACCATTCGACCACACTTGTCGAGTCTGAATGTCATCCCGATATCATTGCTGTAGATTCTGGTGGTGCGGATCAGTGAGTCGATGTCTCGCTCACTCTTGGCATACAGCTTGATGTCGTCCATGTAGAGGAGGTAGGCTGATGGTTGCCCCATTTCGCAGTCGGTATGCATAACCAGTCTTTGCAATGATCTGGCGTAGGGGGTTCAGACCTATGCAGAACAGCAGCGGGGACAGAGCATCACCTTGGTATATGCCGTACTTGATGCTGACTTGTGCAATGGGCTCGAAGTTGGCCTCTAGAGTGGTTTTCCACAGCCCCATGGAGTTCTGTATGAAGGCTCAGATTGGTCTGTCTGGCCTTGCAGTCTTGAGCAACTGCTCTGTCTACCAGCAGCTGGTAGACCTCTGGTGTCCTTACTGATTCCTTTCTGTGCTTATATATACATATATATATACATATATATATATATATATATATATATATATATATATATATATATATATATATATATATACAGTATATATGTATGCTGTGTATATACAGTATGCACCAGAAGCTCTGGTTCATTGAATATGAACTGCTGAAGTGAAACATCAGCTGATGTTTAGTATTATTATTATTATTGTTGTTGTTGTTGTTGTTGTTGTCAGATCTCAGAGATAAAGGTGAGGATTACTTTGAATGATCTATTTATCTGACAATTATTTACTCATTAGGTCATAAATGATGAATGATTTCAGGTGTAAAATGTTAGAAAAAAGGAACAACACACACACTATTAAACACACACACACACACACACTGTTAAACACACGCGCACGCGCATACCTGACTCAGTAGTTTCTCCATCTCTGTCATTCATTCATCCGCACGGTCGCGCGCGCTCTGGCACGCGGTCGCTCCGTTCACGGTCCGGTCCGGTTTAACTCCGCCGTCATATCCGAGACCCACAACAGAGCCGAGCCGAGCCGAGCCGGATTAGGCCAGTCTGTCCCGGTCCGTCCTGGTCCTGGTCCCGCTCCCGGCTCTGTGCTGGTCCCGGTCTGTGCAGCCGTTACTGCGGGTCCACACCGGGAACACTGACAGACCGGAGCAGCGCGTGCTGCCGGTGGGGAGGCTGCTGCAGAGCACGAGCCAATCAGAGAGCAGCAGGAGGGGGGGGGTCATCAATTCATTTACTGATCATATAATCTGATTATTATTGTTATCGTCATTATTATTATTATTATTATTATTATTATTATTATTATTATTATTTATGCTTGTCCTTACTGTGTCCATGTGACGTCATATTTTGTTTATTTTGGTTCAAAACTTAATGTGAAACACCTGTCTATCTCTCTGCCTGTCTGTCTTTCTGCCTGTCTGTCTCTTTGCCTGTCTATTAAAGTAATCAGTAATAATCAATAATATTCAATAAAACTCAGCTGTTCTCTGAGACAAATATCTCCCAGAATCTGTGGAAAATTATTCCATCTGTTGATGTCAGCGATTATAATGATGCTATCAATAATAAACAGTATTATTATTATTATTATTATTATTACACACACTCAGACACTCACACACACTGACACTCACTCACACAAACTGACACACACACACTCACACAAACACACACAAACACACACACACTAACACACAGACACACACACACACACATAAAACACACACAGAAACACACACACACACATAGAAACACATACACACAAAAAACACACACACGTAGAAACACATACAAACACACACACAGGTGAGCTCAGTAATGGATCTGACTGTTAGACTGATTATCGATCAGGAGACATAACTGATGATTTCTCTCCTCCTCCTGTCCTCGCTGATCAACTAAAAGAGGAGGAGGAAGAGAAGAGGAGGTAGAAGAGGAGGGGGAGAGGAGGAGAGGAAGAGAGAAGGAGGAGAGGAGGAGGTAGAACAGAAGGAGGAGCGGAGGAGCAGGAGGAGGATTTGAGTGTTGATCCTCATCTCTTTGCTGCTCTCTGCTGGACAGAAGCTGAACTTCGGCTGCTGACAAAATGTTCAGATTAAACTGAATGTTAAACATGCGAAGAGTTGTGAGGATGAGGAGGCTGAAACCTTCATCACACCAACACATGAAAAATTCACACAACAGGAAGGAAACAAGCAGCAGTTTTTATTCTGTTTCCTGTAAAAAATAATACAACTTCATTTGTTTACGTTCATGCAACAACTTTCAATCGTCAGCACAACTTTTAAAATGTTTCGTTTTGTTAGTCTGAGTCTGAGAAGAAGAAGAAGAAGATGACGATGACGACAACGATGATGACGACAACGATGATGATGACAATGATGATGATGATGATGAGGAGGAGGAGGAAGAGGAGGAAGGTCAGAATCAAATGTTAACACCAAGATTTTTGGGTGGTGATGAAATGACGCAGCTGTTATTGTTAACTGATCAAACTGATGTTGATAATGACAAACATTATTCAGAATTCAGCAGATTGACAATATCAATCAATAATCTAATCAATCCTTTACAGGCACATACAGTTGAGTATCATCAGCATAGAGGTGGAAATTTAATCTAAGAGGTTCTAACACATCGCACTAAAGAAGCATCACGCTTTTGTTTCATGAGTCAGATGCACGAGTCCAAAACAGAATCAAGCGGAAACTGACAGAAAAAAATGTTGTTAATAATCCTCGTCAGAAACAGAGCGTGACGAGGTGTCTTGTCCTCAAGAGTGTTGTAGTCTGACCTCTGCACTCCACCTGTAGCATGTAAAGGTGGTGAAACAGTCAGTAAAACACAAACAAGCATATTAAAAATCAGTGGATGTCACGTCGTCTCTGATTTCAACTTCATGCACAGCTCCAGATTCATGTCAGTCATTCAGCTGCGCTCTGATGGCAGCTTGTTCACCAGCTATGCAACTCTGCATCATTTCAGTCATACCAACCCCACAGAGGCACGAAAGCTGGAATTACTGAAGAAACCAGAAACCAGAGAGGTCAAAGGTCGGCTGGTTTGCTCTGAAGTTCAGCACCTAAATCAAAATGAACTCATAAGTCAGTCATCACCATGATTATAAAGATTATGAAAATTCACTGACAAAAGAGATTTAGTTTAGATTTTCTTTTGGATTAAAGTAAACGTGTGTGTAAAGGTGACAAAATAACAAAGACATTTATTAGATTTATTATATATATAATAAATATATAAGCAGGCCTCTGAACTGTATATGGACTCGAAATAACTGAGTGAAAATTAAATATGGCCACATCTTGTTTTTAAGTCCCAGTTTATGCTTAGAAAGTGACACACACACACTTCAAACCTGTTTTTTGCAGACATGATAAATGATGACGCTCTGTGGAATGAAGCCATTTTTTAAATGTATTTTATTTTTAATGTTTACTGAGATCTGTGAGCCTGAACAAGGACACAGTGTGAGTTTTTGTTGAATTCAGAATTTAACTTTGTTTTTCTTTCTAGTGAAGCTTGTTCAGATCGCTCAGCTCTGTTTTATTTCTTGTGGACTGATAAAAAGGTTAAAACACACAAACTTCATGAGAGTTCGAGTAAATATTGCAAATGACAGAAAAATTAGGCTTCTGTTCAAAAATGATATAAATAAATATAATATATATTTTTATGTACAAACTTTTTACACATTAAACTAACTAAAGTTTTGTGTGCAGTCTTTGCTTTTCATTTCGTGAAGGAGACAGTCAGAGTTGAGCATGTGTGGACACACACACGCACACTGCTGTACTGCTGTACAGAGATCAGCCTCCATGAAAACATCCATCACACACACCTGTATAAAGTTATACACCGCTGACAGTGTGTGTGTGACCATCATCACCAGAACAACACAAAGCAACACTGTGAAGTTTGAACCATCAGCAGCTTTCAGTTTATTTGTCTGAGACATTGACAGGATCTTTAAAAAGCAGCAGCTCCACACAGCACAAGGACTTCCTGTGCTGATCAATCAGACATCTGTGACTTCCTGTGCTGATCAGCCTGCTTCAAGCTGGAGAATCGTATCTCAGACGACCAAACCATCAAACCAGAACCTGCATCCTCCAGTCTGTCTGTCTGTCTGTCTGCCTGCCTGCCTGCCTGCCTGCCTGTCCTGCCTGTCTGCCTGCCTGCCTGCCTGCCTGCCTGCCTCACTGTCTGCCTCTGCTGCCTGTCTGTCAGTCTGTCAGACTCCTGATGTTTGCAGACGACACCACCCTCTGTTGCTCTGTCTGTGATGGGAGGAGTTTGTTAGTTGTTTGTTTTTTACAGGTGTTACAGGTGTTTGACCACCTGTCAGGCTGAGAAGATGACTGACTGTAAAGTCTCCTGAACACCTTCAGGAAAGATGGTGGCCGACCATCCCATCCCACAGACAGACAGACACTTCCCTCTGTGCCAAACTGTGCCCATCACTTTAACACTGTGATTGTTTACTGTTATTGTTTACTTTTATTGTTTACTGTTATTGTTGTTATGTACGTTTCCTGACTTCCTGCTTTCTATTTTTATCATCTTACCATGTTTATTGTTCTGCAGCAAGACACCAAAACAAACACCGCGTCTGACAGACAGACAGATAGACAGTCAGAGAGACAGACACACAGGCAGACAGACAGGTACACCTTCAGTATAAAGTGACTCTTGTTTCCTGTCCGAAGGTCGTTCAGGATGACGAGTGAAAGTGAAGAAATCTCTGTGCTGTGCTGAAACATGAGACCACGTTAATGGAGGGACAAACACACACACACACACACACACACTACACACCACACACACACCTACACACACACACACACACACACACACACACACATACACCTATACACACACACAAATATCGCCTTTAAGTCTCAGAACGAGGCGACTTCCTGAGATTTTTGCCTCTTTTTGCCGTTGTTATTCCTTAAATGTCAGCCAATCAGAGGGCAGGATTACACACACACACACACACACACACACACTCTCAGGTTGCAGTGTGAAGGACAGTCGTTGTTATTGACCTCATTAGAGCTTCTATATATCGGCTGTTCCTGTATGTATAGGACACACACACATACACACACACACACACGTTCATAACTAAACACACTTTGTTCAGCTGATCAAATGTTGAATAGTTTCAGACTCTTTGAAGTAACAGATGTATATTTAATGTATATGTAGATTTAAAATTATGTTCATAATTCTATAACTAATTTATACTAATTAATAATTGGACTACAAACAGTTACAGAGTGGAGCTTCTTCCCTTACAGAGGATCTCAGTTCTCAGGTTCACTCAGTTTGCTTCTATTGATCTCCAATAATTGAAAAGATTTTGTATCTGGGCGAGAGCACAACATGTGTTTTCAGGTGTTTTCAGGTGTCCAGCAGCTTCTACAGATTTCATGTTGATAATAATTTCAATCTAAAAAAAGAAACAGTGGACTAAACTAAATGTCTGTTTTTGCTGCGTGAACATGATGGACGTTATTGATCCAGCTGTGATTGATGACTTTAGACTGAAACCTCTGTTTGGTTGATGAACTCTCTCGTACTGCATAAAGAGTGGAGGCAGTTTGTCGGTGAGAGCAGGTAAACCTGGAGAGACCTCCCACCTGTACGTCAGCTCAGCCTCCATGTTCAGCTCTATAAAAGGCAGACGCTCTGCAGGAAGACAGGTGGAGTTACCTGAACATCACCTGGACCACCATCTGTGATCATTGGACAACCTCTCTGTGACTGACAGGTACGTTGTCTAATGTCGTCTCTTGTTCCTGACTGTTGTCTCTTTAAAGTTTGATGTTGAACAGGTGATGAACAGGTGAGCAGTAAACCAGGTGTGAGTGAGTTGAATAAGATCTCTGTTAGCATCAGAGTTAGCATCAGAGGCTAATGAACCTTTTTGTGTTTGCTTTGGTTTGTAGTGTTTGTAAGTGTAAGTGTTTGAAGTTATTAATTGATGTGGGAGGTTAAAGGAGGCCTTCAACACTTTATAAATTTGAACAAACTGTCATGTGTGAAGGTTTTAAGTTCACTGTTCATTTCACTGTTTCACACTGTTTTGCACTCATTTATACTCATTTATTTATACATATACATATATTTTAGACACACTCCCTCTGTACTATGTACTTTAGTTTTTTAGGTATACTTACAGTTACAGATTATAATTATTTATCTTTGGATTATTCTATTTTATATTTTTACATTTTATTATTTTTATTTATTCTATGTCTTGCATTTCTTACTGTCTATTTTCCACTTTGTGTTTTCGCTGCTGTTGCACCGTAAATTTCCCCGCTGTAGGGACTAATAAAGGAATCTGAATCTGAATCTTTGAAGAGTCAGTGGATTATCACAGATGTCCTCTGTGTTATTCTACGAGTTCCTCTTCATCCTCAAAGCCAGGGTTAGAGTTAGTGTTACCCACAATGCAACTCAGTGCTGACAGCAGCTAATGTAGCAGAGATAAGGAGCTACGCAGTTTTTTTTATCTTCAAACATTTAGTGTTCAGCTGACTAAAATACACACACACACACACACGTATATTCATACTTATGTGTTTTTACATATGTGGGGTGTAAGGACCATGGAGGACAAGATATTTACTAAAAGCTGTGTGTGTGTGTGTGTTTAAGACACTTGAAATGAATATTGTACTTATATGGACATTAAAGAGCTGATCTGACCGTTTCTCTGCAGGTCTAAAAAAAACTGTACATTTCCATTTTGTAAGATGTTTTCTAAGGAAGCCTGTCATGGATACGTCAAACCTCATCAGACGTCTGAAGTCTGGTGAAAGATTCAAGCTGTTCATGTGATTAAAGCTGACGGAGACCATCGATCATCTAAACTGTCTAATAAATTAACCATTACTGAAGTTAATGAAGAAGGAGGGACAACAACTCAGCACCCTAAACCTTCAGATAGATTAGTGCACCACGAACACCATGTGAGATTAATTACATTAAAATTTAAATATGAAAAAGGACAAAGGGTTGTGTGACGTTGTATTGATGACATAAATGCTTTGATGTCACAACAGGTAGTCAAAGTCAAACACAGAGGTAGTCATTATTTAGGCCTGACACTAAGCCCTGCAGGAAATGAAGATTCAAGGCCGTGGCGTGCGTCATTTGCCTGTCAAGCAGGCAGTGTAATTGCCCATCAATGAGTGCACAGTGTTTTATCATTTTTATTCCAGTCACGGACAAACTTTATATATCCTGCCTTCAGATGACCGTGGTGGCAGGGCAACATTAAAAACAAAAAGTGATTTTCCATGTTGTTTGTGTGTTTTTGTTCTATTAACGGAGGCCGAGGCCGGTTAATGAAATTGTTTACGATTCCTGTTACCACCAGACTCGTCTCAAAATGAGCCCTGCTGCTGCTGAGTCAGACCAGCCGAAAAGTGGTTACCAAGAAAAAAGCGGAACAAATAAACCAAGGTCATTAGCTGTCATTTTTTATAAAGTCACTGTCAGGCAGCCATTTTAATCTTATGTGACATGCCTCATTTTTGAACGAATTTGAATTAGTTTTGATGCATAATTAAATATTTAGACGTCAGAATGACTACTGTGATCATTTCTGCGTCCATCAAGGCTAAATCAATGAAATGAGGTTAAAACGATCACTTTTGGATTTTATGATCATACCATCTTTTTTACTCAAATAAGGTAAATCTTCGCTCATTGGCCTTTCTCAGCTTACAGATTGCAATTTACGGATATTTTCATTTGAAATGAATGCTATGCATTTAGGTTTGGCCTTCAGATTGCTTTAATCTGACTGACAGTCCACCACACGAAGATATTCAGTTTACATTGATTTAGGGTTGCAACAAATGATTTCACCCCCTTTTTTCATTATTAATTAAACGTTAATATGTAATTGACATTTATCTTTCCAATTGACTATTTTTTCTTTTTGTCTATAAAATATAAAAATTATTAATAAATGCTCATAATTTCCCAAGTAAGTGTTTTCAGCCCTATAATGATCTGAAACAATGAAAAGCACTAAACCTTCTTATTTGAGACAATTGAAACTGAAAGTTTTTGGTTGGTTGAAGGTTTTTGTTTGTCGACAAATAGACTAAGTGGGTCAGCTCTACTTCATTGTCAGCTGTTTTCACGTCTTAATAAAAGCCATTCCCTTATGTTTGGTTGTCCTCTAAACAACTGTACAGCTTTTCTTTCATCATCTGCACAACTTGGTTAATTTTACTGATAAATATTTGATTATAAATAATTATTCTCAACTCATATGGAGCCTAAATTTAGAAGTGTGACATGTTTGGATGCTCTTCAATCAACAAAACTTGCTTCATAATAAAGTCAGTCATTCAGTCATTCATTCATTATCGAATGAAACATTTAAGCATTTGCCCGATTTTCCTTTCTATAAAGGACTCTTTACAAAGTCAACATCTCGACTCAAATGTCACAAGCTTGATGAATTGATTCATTGTTGATTTTATGTCCATCCATCCATCCATCTTCATTTCCCTCCATCTCATTCTTATTAAAGGTAAAGAGGGAGCTGCAGTAGGCAGAGACATGTTTGGAAATAGAAGTGGAAATAGAACTGTATAACATCTGTTGTTCACTAGTAGAGAGGAAACCAGGCAGCTCTGTATTAATGACAGACGTTGGTGTGTATAAGGGCAGAGACACCAATCCTCACTGCCTGAGGCGAGCTGAAATCATACATTTAGTGTGCCAAGAGCAGTGTCAGGGATTTTGATTCTGTTACACAAGTAAAAATGTTAAAGATGGCGCAGACTGATGTTATTTATTATATTCACACTGGACAAACAAAGAAGGGCTCAGATGTTTGGCTCATGTTTGCATCCATTACTTTTAGGACATTTTGTCTTCTGGCAGTCGTTCTTCTTCTGGCACAGTTATAACGTTGTGTTTTCTCTGACAGTTTTTCTGGTCCGTCTGGCTGCTGTTAATAGAGAGACCTGGAGGTTATAGACCTGACAGAACTCAATAAACCGCTCTGAGGGCCTTCTGTCATATTGAATCACCAAAAACAACCTCACACACCAGCTAAATAAAGGCAAGAACTGCCTGTCATATTTTGTGTTGACATCATCATCCACTGAGATCAGTGCACTGTTGCCATGGTCACAAAAGGAAACGTCTTTAATTAACATCAGTTAACACCTTTTTGGAATATCTTCACAGGACACATTCAAAGGAGAGAAATAGGTAATAAGATGTGTTTACTTTGCACTGCCATAATCATCTGCCAGAAGAATAGGTTTCTTGCAAGCAGAGTAGGAGTCGTCTTCTTCGTCATCACTTCTGATGGTTTACGGAGTGCATTGGAAAAATATCGTTGCAGTGAATGAATAGCAGCCCTGCATACAGTTTGCTGAACCTGCACCAGCAAGTCTGTTGTCAGAAAACCCTCATGTGGCCAGCAAAAACAAATGAATTGGAACGGCAGGGAATGATCTTTAAAAAGTGCAAACATCAAAAACTGTCATTTATTATACAGGCTTGAACTTGCATGGGTACCATGGTTAGAAAATATTTCCCAAGAGGGCATACAGAAGAAGCTGCATGCAGAGTGTGAGTTACTGAGCAATGACCATTGGTTGTTATATTTGGATGTTGCATTGGATGTTTCCTGCCGAAACCGTTAGTTGATTAAGCAATTACTTTCTTGAATGAGAATTTATTGCTTTTCTCTCTTTTTTTGGTAATGTAAATTGCAAACTTTGGGTTTTGGACTGTTGGCTGGACAAATGAAGTATTTTGAAGATGGCACCATGAGCTCTGGGAACTTGTGATACTGACATTTTATAGACTGAACTGACTGAACTAATCAAAGAGGTATACAATATGTATTTACTATGCTAGTAGTGTACTTATCTTTTTGTCCTTTTCTTTGTGCCTTTTTTTTGTATTTTGTGCATGACCTCATTATCCCTAAATATCGAGTCAGCTGTTTTGCTGTATAAACGGTGAGTGCCCAGTCCATGTCATGTTTGAAACATGAATCAGTCCTCAAAGTCAAATTTTAGTGGGTTATTCAGCATTCAAGCTGCGCTGCTATTCTGTCCGTTTGTTTTAAATTGTTAGAAGAGTTGATCAATCTTCAAATGCACCTTATTAGTACTTTAGATTGTTCTGTTCTGGGCCTTCAGCAAAAGCCCTCTCTCATAAGAAACTAAATGCTACCCTCGTCATGGATGTGGAATTTTAATTACCAACCAGCACACCACTGCATTCCTGTTTGGCATTTTCTGGGGTCTAATATGATCTTGACGTAAAAAAGCCTGAATAAGCTACTGTTTCATCACTGCCAAAAATAGGAACTTGGAAAAAGTAACCACAGAATGGTTTTAGGGACGATTGTGGTTAATGACAAGTACAGAGACTCTTAATTTTAGGCTAGAATCTGAGAGTTTAGGGTACAGTTAAGTGTGTGGTGTGCATTTTGATGTTGATAGAAACAACAAAGATACAGAGTGTGTGCATTGGTTGCAGACACCAGACAAGGAACCGTTATGAACCGTAAGAGTCATTCCTTGCAAGCAATGTGGATTCTTTCTTTTTGTCACCCCACGCTGTTGAAGCTCGCTGTCGGCTGGCAGTCTGCGCAAATCTGTTTCTTTACCTCCCATTTCCAAGTTGGCACCGCCCTGACGGGGTGTATTCATCTCTGTCACACGGGGGCCCGGAGTTTTGTTGGTTTGTTGTTGATGTCCATTTCTGGCTGCAGGGATTGAGCGTCTCATTGTGTGGCTCTGCCCTCCCCTCATCTGAGTGAACTCTCCGCTGATGAGATAAAGTGCCAGGCATTTATGCAGCATTATTCCACAGCCTTCATGTGATCCTGCTGTACTTTGCACAAACCGCTTGACAAGAGATCAGACAGGTCCTGACCAGTGTGCCAGAGGAACCAGAGTAATGAGGATAAGGAGTTCAGACACAGGAGGCGAAACACACATTGAGCCTCGAGACTTTTTGTAAAAAGATGTAGCCAGTCGTAAACAGACCTAAGTCCAACTGCACACCCAGCATTTGTCTCCTAAAAAGCCCATTGATGTATTGATGTCAAGTGATTTTACTCTGTCCAAATGGAAGATAAGTGCTGGAGATGCTGACAAGACCAAACCCAAGCTGAGCGTAACTCATTGACACAGACCAAACTTAAAAAAAAGACCTCTGTTCTTCACTAACGCTGTGAGCTGCAGGGTTTACAGTGATAATAAAGAAGCTGGGTCCGTATTAAGAGATTTGCATGTTTTAAGGAAAGAATGACAAACTCTCCCAAACAGCCTCCTCAGCCTCCTCATAGTCGTTCTCACTCAGGGAGATCAAAGATGGCTTAGGGTGGCCTCAATCTCTCAAAGGTCCTCAGGGTCTCGCCCTTGAAAACATTTTGACAGGCACACAAGAAACAAGTCTATCTCCTTCAGTGTGGTCACTGCTGTTGATACTATAAAAGCCTGTGTGATGTCCGATAGTGAATAATACCGCTAATTTAGGATCAGCAACCAGCATTGATTGCAACGCAGCAGACACGGCCAAGTCAGCTGCTGACAAAGTGAACTGTACAAATCTTTTGGACACTGAGTGGTTTGTTTTGGTGCTTCATGAAAGTGGCTGCCAGCTTTCTCTCAGATGGCACTCAGCACATGTCTGAAGCTTGACATCAGTCACAGAAATTGACTGACCCACATTAACCCTTGTTTTTAAACCCTATGTTTTTAAAGATTATTGAAATTGCAATATTGCCAAGTGCAATATCCAGATCGCAAGAGCTGCAGTTGTTTGATAATTAAAATGTGTCAACATGATGTTATGAATGAAGCACTTTTGGGTTACAAAGATACTCCGACCTACAAATCATCAATCAAGTTTGGAACAAGCTTGTTTGTTTTGTTTGTCCAACTAGGAGGTCAAAATCTGAAGTAATTCCATTTAAAATGATATAAAACAGAGAGAAGCTGAAATTCATCTGTATACATTTTTTTGGGATCAATCGGTCAAATTGTTTAGTTCATGAGAGTTCAACATGACATCTTCTGACATATATATCTTGTTTTGTCCAAACTGTGTATCAAAACCCAAAGAGATTTCATTCCAAATTATATCACAGAGAAAAGAAGCAAATCCTCACATACTGAAGCCAACATATAGTTGGGTTTCTTATTTACTTTGGATATATGTGAACAGGACTCTTTGGTTTCTCTACATTAGATATTGGCCAAAATGTGATCATTATCAACTGTTTCATTGGACATATATTTTCACTGGCTATCATTCAAAAATATACTGAACATTTGAGCAAAAAAAGATAATCAAAGTGACTGAAATATTTAATCCTTTAACAGATTGCAGTAAGTTCATCAGAGGCATAAATTGTTCTAACTGATCTCAATCAGGAAACTTTTTAGCTGTTTGAAGGCTGTTGAAGTCTGTAAAAACTTCTAATGAGTTGTGGACATGATGAGACATGATGCACCACCCGAGGCACCGACGTGTTCAGCACCATACTAACATAACATGATCGTCTCAGCACAAATCTGAACCCATCTACTGCACAATGCACCACACTTCTCTCAACATGGACTCTGAGTAAACTTTGCTGTTGAGCTGTG
Source organism: Scortum barcoo (assembly GCA_023238725.1). Classification (NCBI taxonomy): domain Eukaryota; kingdom Metazoa; phylum Chordata; class Actinopteri; order Centrarchiformes; family Terapontidae; genus Scortum; species Scortum barcoo. Next base: position 10,848,365 of record CM041533.1, read on the forward strand.
CTCCTCCTCCTGTCCATCACAGATTTACATGCATGATGAAAAATATCACTTACTAAGAACAACTTGTGCTTTTGATTAGTTTAAAAGCAGCTTATTCACAGAACGGAGGAGACAGAAAGAGTGGAGCAATTTTTTTTTTTTGCAGCTCCCGTCTGTTACTATGTGGCTCTCCTGTCTTTTTTTCCTTTTTCTTTTTTTTTTTTTGCGTACCTCCCATTGCTGCTGCTGTCTGAGTGGCTGGGAGGGGAGCGAGAGGGAACAGAAAGGGTTAAAATGTGCGCCTGTCTTCCTTGGAGATGGGAGAGGCCATTTGAATGGCTAGCTTCTCCAGCTAGCCAACACATTGGCTAGGGCTGAGGGTGGATCTGCTGCTGGTTCTGTGCTCCGACATGGAGCCCTGCTGCAGGATCAGGAGTCAGTGTGAGCAGACAGCAAAGCTTTTCTTTGTGTGTGTACGTGTGTGTGTGTGTTGTGTGTGTGTGTGTGTGTGTGTGTGTGTGTGCATTTGAGAAAAAGTTGAAGGGCAGCTTTTGAAATAAACTTTGGAAGCAGAAGGAAACCATCATACCAAGAGGACATTTTCTTGTTTTTCAGTGTGATAATCATCCCCAGTGTTCTTTGTAAATCCCACCATGGAGCAGATTATTTTGACTCGCAGACTGACGTAGATAACGGGTGGTTATATCATTTGTTTTTCTAGCGCTGTGCCCCCTTTAGCTGTCCCCCTCACACTGCCATTCTCATATTGCTGCTGCCCGCCCTAAATGCACGCTCTTCATGGGCTTCAAGAGCTTACCTCTGTGAATGTAAGAGGACAGGGTGTCCATGTTGTTTTTTTTGTTTAAGACCTGACCACATAACACTAATGAAGCCAAGAAGTTTAGGACGCATGCTCACCGAGTCATTCATAGAAGAATAGAAGGTTAACAAAGAAAACAATCTCAAAGATTACTGAGATGTATCATCAGCGCGACACTTAACTTTCCCTTTCTTCCTGTCCAAGTTTACGTAGCTGATTATTAGTTTAGACTCATAAACAGAAACACATTCTTACAACTTTATGGTCTGACCTGTGACCCACCCCTGACCTCAGCAGCTCATTATCTCACCTGCTGTTGAACGGTTTTAATCTGGCTCTCATGGATGAGATTCTAATCCCAGCAGACAGGTCGGTCAGCTGTATTTACCTCTGAGAAGCCTATATCCACGCTTGCACTCTTGTCCTCATACCTATGCTGAGACAGCAATACACACATAAACTCTGGTACACACACACACACACACACACCAGCCAATCTTGTAAGTCTAATGTTTATTGTTATGTAACAGTTACACATAAGCAGACATATGCATAAAGAGACCTCATTTCTACGCCCCAGAAACTTCACTTTTTTGAATTTCAGTTTTTTTACTGTCAGTAAACTGTAGCTTTCTGTCAGTGTTTATTTTGTCTGCTTGCTCAAAAAGAACTTGTGTACGTCATGTTGCTAGAAAGAGCTCAGCTACTTGAGATGATTTAGAGCTTGTTTTTACTCCAGCCGCTGAGGCCAAGTGCTTAGCAATGCATGGATCCATCATTTATCATTTGTCACTGTAATGAGGATGTGAGATTATGCTGATATCATGAATTGTGTCACACTATATAAACTGGAAGACTGAAATTTTTTACATCAATGATATAAAGCAGAAGTAAGCATCAAATCTGCATATTTCAGAAAATCAACTAGTGACTATTTGGCAGTTTTTGCTTGATGAAGGGCGTAAATGATTTATCAGTTTGTATAATATGTGTCTGTTCATTTTCTGCCTATTCTGCCACATATTGTGTGATCCGCCATTGCTTAACAGATGATTTTTGTTATACATATTTGATAACCCTTCACAACATAAAAAGAATGACAATATCAAGTGATGGACAGATTTGTCATTGCGCACACTTAGACACACAGTTAGAGACGAGGGATGTGGGATGCACTCACAGAGGGCTGCCACAAAAAAACAAAATCACCCTCAGGGTGGCGTCGATCAAAAAGTTTGGAAACCGTTGATCCATCAGGTCTTTTCAATATTATGTTTCTTTCTACATTTCACAGCACTTCTGTAGCTCAGTTTATTGTTTAAATGAGCCTGTGATTCTTCTAAAAGAACAAAAAAGAAACTAAGCAAAGAAATTTTTACACTTGTCTCACTTGCAAAACCCTTCATGCCTCGAGTGCCAGTTTTCTCCCCTCTGCCACACTTTCACCAAGCCTTCTGGATATGTGTCTGTCTTGTGTCAACTAGAGTTGGATCCCCGCTGTTTGTATTCAGTATGCTTATTGGCCAATGGCAGATGGTCTTCTGGGCTGCTGGCGAGTGCAGCAAGGAGGTTTTCCCTCCTGCTGACAGAGATATCAGACCATATGAGATTTCTGTGGCATTAGAAATATAAAGAGATACTGTCATTGGAGAAAGATGAAATCACCTGTGTCTCTTGGGGAACACTGCGCAGGTGTTTGAATGATGATAAGCTCCTGTCTCTTGTGTCTCTCCCCCTATCTTGACCAAGTCACCTTTTCTTCTACTTGTCTCACTTTAGCCTCACCAACCTGACCTTGTTGCTCCTCTCTCACCTGCAGTGTGCCCTGTTCAGTGTAAACATCGAGCCTGCACCAAGGACGACCAGTGCTGCCACGAGGAGTGCCTGGGCGGCTGCCTGAAGCCCAACTCAGCCAGTCACTGCGTGGCCTGCCGCGGCCTGCAGCACGAAGGCAAATGTGTGGACCGCTGCCCCGAAAACCACTTCACCTACAAGGGCTGGCGCTGCGTCTCCTTTGCCTTCTGCCAGGACCTCCACAACAGTTGCAAGCGGGAGAAGGAGCGCAGCAAGAGCCTCGACTGCCACGAGTACGTCATCCACAACGGCGCCTGCGTCCCTGAGTGTCCCTCCGGCTACACGACTGCCAACTCCTCGTAAGTGAACCCTCATGTCGGTCTGATGTGTGATCAGGGAAGCTGCTTAAAAACCCATCAAATTCAGTTACATTGCTGAAAATAAAAACAGTGCCTTAATTTACAAATGGAGTTCTGCTTACTACAGACTATTATGTACTGATTATTATTAAAGAGACTCTCGGCATTATTCAGTCATCATTTAATTGATATTTTTGACCTACTTAAAATGAGAAAAAGTAAGGTGTTTCAGGGTCCTGATCAGTAATGAAAAAGGTAGGAAGAATTAACAGAAATGCAACTGATAAAAAGAGGGGCTTTATTTCAGATTTTATCTTAACAATCAGTCATACACAATGGCTGTCATTTAGCAGTCCAACAACAAATAAAAGCAAAAGATACAGCTGTGAACACCTCAATAACAATAACCAAACAGAACCCAATTTGAAAGACTGAAAGACGGAAGAATAAGTAAATCAGTGTGATGTAAAATTAAGATTAGTCTTATCTGTGAATAAGACCAACAACTTGCATAGATTCCTGTCTTGTTTTAGCTCTTGTCACTGTGTTTAAAGCAGAGTGACATGCAGGAACTGACAGTCCTGCAGAGCTCAGACAACGCTGTGTATGTGCATACACTCACACACACACTCACACACACACACACACCTCATATTTGCGTATGAGACTGCAGACAGCTAGGTCAAAGTGGTGCAGCGCAGTAGGAAGGCTGGCACATCTCTCTTTCTGATTTTGAGTCAGTATCCATCCGTTGCATTTCTTTGTGGCTCACATGCTCCGCAAAATTGATGGTTGTTTACCCGCCCCCGGTGTCTGCAGACGTTAAGTGTTTGTTCCCTTTTCTCTACGTCTGCAATTCACAACCTGTTGTGCGGGTATCTTTGTTGCTGCATCCGAACAGACTTCCCTCTTTAAAGAAGGGCACCGAACTTGTTCTGACTTGCCGGTGACCTTCACCGTCTCCCTCTGTGACACCTTCACCGACCATGACCTGCTGATTAGTGTGGGCGTGCCTGAAGGCGCAGACACTCAGCGCTAATCATTCTGCTCGGGCAGAGGTTGAAAATGCAGTGTGGTTTTTTTAAGGATTTGTCTTTATTACAGAGTGACTGGTGAGTTGACTGGGTAGCAGTTAAACACCGGGGGAGTCAGAGAGGCATTCAGGATAGACTGTTAGCTCCCCGTGTTGCTGGACCTCGATCCCTCTGGCTGGCTGCAGAGAGATGGAGGGTCAGTCTGGCAGGCAACTGCAGCTGTGAAGTCCAGGCAGTCTGTCACTGACAGCAGTGATGACAAGGAGAGGTGGTTGTGCGACTGCTGCAGTGTTTGCGTTGTCATGTGTATTTAACCTTTATTTATCCACGGACAAGTGGTCAAGTGCCTAATCTCGGTTTGAACAACATGCTGCTCTACATACTGTCCATTGACACCTGAGAGGTTTCTAGTGGGACTCTCTGAGCAGATCTACTGAAGCAGATGAGGGTGAAATGCCTTCCTCAAGTGCACCCCAGCCATTGTGAACATCTTTAACTGTTCATGTTTCCCAGATTGGTTTAGAATCGGGAAAGGAAGGCGAACACATCCAGATAAGATCAGAAAAATAATGACAAGAACTGTGAAGCTCCTTTAAACTTCGCCTTTTAAATTTATTATCAGTTCAGTAAAACACCAAGCTGTGTAGCTCTTCATCAGGCACTGAAAACACAAACGCTTGACCTATTTATTATTGTTTTATTATTTAAGTTTTTTAAGTTAAATTAAGTTTTTTTTTGTACAGTTATACAGTATAATTCTTGGTTATCATATATAAAAATACAAGCTGGCTGCAGCTTGTATTGTAGTTAGACTAAAGCTTACCAAAGCCAATGAAGTTTAAACATCTTTCTCATCTCCACCTTTAGGCCACGATGTGACCTGTGTTGAACCCTGCAGAGGACGTTATTTTTTTTTTTTTTTATTTTCTTACTTTGACTCCCTGTCTGGTCCCCTTATGGCCCATCTCTTCTCTTTGGCATCTCTCTCCCGTTGTTGGCTTTGACCTAAGCTGTGGAAATGAAAGTGCTTTGAGGATAAGCAGTGCACTCTGTGGCATTATAAGCATCTAGGCTGAAAGCAAATGTGGCACGAGAGAGGGAAAAAGGTCAGGATGGATCAGGAAAGTTATGAGATAAAGAAACTATGCTCATAAACTTCAAGACACACTTTCTTTTGCTTTTGTGTCATATGGTATTTTTTTTTCCATTGAAAGCTGTCATTAAACAGAACAACATGACCACATGTGCATATCTCTGTTTTTTATTTCTCATGCATTTGTACTTTGTAGATTAAACGTGCAGCGCCATCAGATCCGTAAAACATTTGCTGCCACCCGCTCCCATTATTTGGCATTCACAAAAGAAATGCCACGTTCTTCTGTAATTGTCCTGCCAGCTTACTCAACTGTTGCCAAACAAAGACATTCTCACCTCATGAAACTGCCAGCAGCAAAAAATACTTTAACACATTCAGGACAATGGCCCCGAGCAGACAGCCTATCATTGTCTAATCACACCTTAATCCCTTCAGATTAAAACCATGAAAAAACATTTTCTACAGCGCGTGTCTCCGCTAAAAGATGTTCACGCTGAGTCTGAGAAGGTGCGGAGGTTCACTGCGTACTTTGGATTTTACCTCATTAAAGTCTGCACTTGCCGTGTTATGAGTGTCGGGATTGTACAGATGGCTTTTCAGGAAATGGGTTAATGTGGCTGGCACACAAAGCCCTGACGATATACCTGTTATGAGAAGAGACTTGTTATGAAAACGTTATGTAAGCCAGGATGTTCAGGTGAAGGGTTGGAGTCAGGTCATTGAAAATAAGCATACACAGCAGTCAAGAACTTATTCAAAGCAGCTATAAGCAATATTTTATATCACAACAGATCTCCCAAAGTAATTCTCTGGGTTTATTCTCAATCATCTCCAGCCGGTAGCTGTTTCCAGCAGAAAAACTCTAAAACTGTATGCTTCCTGCTCTGTAATCAGCAGACACAGTTAGCGACTGGCTGGTGAACATCGTGGATCATTTAGCAGCTAAACAGCCAGAATATACCTTAGAAGATGGTTGATACCAAAAAAGAGCTAAAAGAAAAAAAAAAAAGAAAAAACGAGCTAGTGAATATTGGATCTTTATTCATCAAGTGGGCACTTCATGACTCTAAATACATGGTAATGTTGCTCCTTAACCGCTGGATGTGTAAATAAGCAACTGTTTCCTGATAATTTTATCAAATTAAAATGTGATAACATGTCTGTCTTAGGTTTATGACTTCTTTCTACGGCCTGTAAACGGCAAAAAGAAATCCAGTTAATTGCAACCGTAAATCCAGTTTACGGTTGCAATATGTGAGGAGGATCGGAAAGATGGAAAATGAGATTTATGCACTCCACTCTAGTGGACATAAGTTGTCATTTTTTTACCACCAACACACATTGATATTGTGCATTTGCTGCACATTTTTTTGATCAATGTTTTTTTTTTCCTTCTTGTTTTTTTTCTTTAGGCTCAACTGTACTCCCTGTGCAGGGCTTTGTCCAAAGGTATGTATGGGTCTGAAAACTGTGGATTCGGTCACAACTGCCCAGGCTTTGAGAGGCTGCACAGTTCTTAACGGGAGCCTCGTCATCAACCTGCGCAGAGGAAGTAAGTAACTGTGATTTGTTTGGTTGAATCAGAACCGTATACAACAGATCAACAGAACAAGACAAGACACAAATCCAGGAAATTGTATCAAAAGAACATACAGTCAAACAACATACATTTAAAATGAAATAAGATACATTTTTGATATTTACAAATGCAAATGAGAATGTACATCTAAAGTGGTTTATGCTGATTAATTATGTATTTCAACTATTTAAATAACAAAACATCAATATAGATTGAATAAGTAAAATGTCTGAGATAATGCCAACAAATATTTAGGTTTGCATGAGTTAATTCTGTGTTATGTTTGCAATAAGAAGCTTTTACTGTGAAAAGAAAACTAGATATAGATTTACCAAATTTAAACTGAAACATGCACATTTACAATTAGACACACACATTCACAATCGTTCTGCGGAAAGAAAATCAAAAAGCAGTGAAAAGCATGATTTCCAAATCATTTGCTTTTTTTTTGCTTGCTTGCTTGCCATGTCCTGAGAACAACTTTTTCTGTGTCAGCCTGAAATAGGGGAATCATGTTATTTAGCTTTTGCGTATAAAAGACAGCAGTAATTTAAAAGTGGAAAGATGAACCCAAAATTGAAAATACAGCTTTTCTACTGAGAGAGCTGAAGACTCAGGAGTCACTTCAGGGCTCGTGTCTTTTTGGTTTTCTGTAGACAACATAGCAGCTGAACTGGAGGCCAGCCTCGGCCAGCTGGAGGAGATCACTGGCTACCTGACAGTGCGACGTTCCTACGCCCTCGTATCCCTCTCGTTTTTCCGCAAACTCCGTGTTATTCGTGGAGAGGAACAGGAAATTGGGTGAGACTCCTCTGACTTTTTTTTTTTTTTTTTTTCAACTTCTAAGCCCATCTCATCCTCGCCATGTCAGAGCCTCCTCCTATAATTATGAGTTAAAAGCGGAAGGACTGACCTTTTCAAAATGTCTTTCTGTGGTAACCATTTTCGGTCAGACTTTCCCAAATCATATATGAGGCTTGATTCAGATGAGGTGGAAGACGCTTGTAGCACAATGGGCTACACTTACAGTAGAAAACAGCAAAGGATAGGCATATGATGCAAATTGTAGGCTAACCATGCTGAAATACTTATCTACTCATGTTACTCAAGAGGCTTTCATAATATGCACATCTAAATGTTATTATGTATAATGAAAAATATGTTCATGCAATCCTGTGTGTTCTTTTCCAGGAATCACTCGTTCTATGCCCTGGACAACCAGAACCTGCGGCAGCTCTGGGACTGGTCCAAACACAAGCTGACCATCCTGCAGGGGCGCATGTTTTTCCACTACAACCCCAAACTCTGCATGTCCGAGATCCGCAAGATGGAGGAGGTGACGGGGACCAAAGACCGGGAACTCAAGAACGACATCGCCACCAAGACCAACGGAGACCAGGCCTCATGTAAGAACGCCGGCTCTGGCAACATGGCGGTTATTGCCGCGGTTACTATGGAAACAGAGAACACAGAGCCTGCCCTGGTACAACAAACATTAGTTAGTTAGTCTTAGTTATTGTTATTGTGATCATTTCCTGTCCCTCTGTTTGCAGATGGCTTCCTGCAGACCTTTTACTGACACAGTTTAACTAGGAACAACCAACTAATGGCACCAATTACTGTTAAACACTATAACATAGCGATAAAGGTGTTGTTCTATTTTTGTCCTTTCCATCTTATACTAAATGTTAGATTCGAGTTAGGGGACGCGGTGTATGGATGAGTTCATTATGCTTCTACAAACATCAAGATAAGGGTATAATCTCTCTTTTGTATGTTTTTTTGATATGCTTTCTTAATTAGATTGACATTGAGAGGCATTAAAGAGCAGGAGATAGAGGGGGGTTGGGATGCTTCATTGTGTAGTAACCAAGACCTGACACAGGATAGGAGTCGGTCCAGGTACAAAATGTATTTAGGTCAATCAGGTCGGCTTTGTTCTGTTGCCACGGATCTCGGGTCTGTCTGTCAGTACATTTTACCCCTAAGTCCATCCAAGCAGAGCAATCGTTGCTCTGATTATGTGGTACAACATAATTGTAACAGTGGGAAACATTTTGTTGTTTTTTTGTAGGTAAAAGCTCTGGGAAAAGATATATAAATCTTCTATGTTCATTTACTGATGGGACATAAAGCAGACCTTTGCTTCAAAGGCCCCAGGATAGATTTGAAGGTCAGGACACTGCAGCTACGTAGTACATGCCTGAGGAAATCAAGTCACCAATGTGCACGAAGCCAGGCTAATCTGGGGGGCAAATAAGGGTTTTTTTTGTCAAGTAGAAGGTGTAATAGAAACTCTAAAAATGGGAGTGGTGCTGAACTTCAAGGTTAAGATGCTGACTATAAACCACAACTTCCCCTGTTCCTGTTTTTGCATTTCCCTCCACCTCATTTTTGACTGAAAAAAGATCCCAGAAAATATCCACATTTAATCTGTTTAAATTGATCAAGGAGGTAGAGATTGGCGGCTGCTCCAGAACATTTTTCTGACATCTCCATATAACAAGAGATTTAAATAATAAACAATTTCTCGCTTTACTTTGAACTTTTTCTGCTGTTCATTGCCTTTAATTGATTCATGTCTTTTCTCAGGTGAGAACCATGAGTTGAGGTTTACCCAGATTCGAACCATGAGCGATAAAATAATGGTGAAGTGGGAAGCCTTTTGGCCTCCAGACTTCAGAGACTTGCTGGGCTTCATGGTGCTCTATAAAGAAGCGTAAGTAAATCTTCACAATCGGACACTTAAATTTCTGCCAGACAAATATTGTTTTCAGCTGCTTCAGGACTTCATAAGAACGCTGAGTACAAACCTGTAGATAAGTTATATCTAGTAGTAAGTGGCAATTTCCTGCCTCACTGACTCATTTAAAACACTTGACGAGAAATCGTAACATGTAAAACATCTGACAACAATTTGTCTTCAGATAGATCTGATGTGTGTGATGCAATGTTTGTGCAAAATATGATATTCATTTTTTTCCTTCAATTCATCAGACAGCACAAGCTAGTTGCCCTGTTCTCAACAGTTCTCCTACTATACAAGGGGTATTTTGTATGTGTGTGTTTTGTTGTTTAAAGTTATCTTGGCTTTAATAACAGTTATTTACTTACCTCATGCTTTTGTCCTCACTTACAAGTATAAAAACTGTTTTAGTTGTCATTTCACACAAGTCGTCTCCATATGGTTTTAAATGACCAATATGTCAGATCTCAAAGCACCATAAGCAATTCAAACTACCGTTTGATTGTGGAGATCTGGACAGTTATAACACTAAAGTAATGTGAGGAAATATTTTTCAACATCATAGATGGAAAATTGTTGATAAAGATCAGGCTTGTCTGTAGAAGGTGACCACAACAACAAATATTCACTTACCTGTTGATGATGCACCATTGATCACTGAACATCACTTCTCTAATATATTTTACAATGAGATATTTGGGTTGCATTTTAATTAATTTGAACAAATTATTTATTAGTTCTCATTTCGAAACAACATAATTTTGTGGGTCTTTTGCAAGGCTCATTTCCTTTTCTGACTCACAATGATGAAACATCAAAACAATACTCTTCTCTCAACTCAAATACGATTTAAGCCTACATATAACTATTTTTCTTTCGTGTGCTGTTATTGTTTTTCTCCCACTACAGACCTTTTCAGAACGTAACCGAGTTTGACGGGCAGGACGCCTGCGGCTCCAACAGCTGGGTGATAGCTGATGTGGACCCTCCACGACGAGCCACAGAGGGAGACAAAGAGCAGTTTGAACCAGGTCATCTTATCCTGCCACTGAAGCCCTGGACGCAGTACGCTATCATGGTGAAAACCCAGCTGTCAGCCTCTGACGAGCACCAGGTCCACGGAGCCAAAAGCAAAATCATCTATGTTCGCACCAACGCCACCAGTAAGACTGATTTAGATTTGAGTTGTTCACTGGTTCTTTAGTAAAAAATACCCCCCTGATATAGTTCAAATATTTATACAAAACATGTTTATTTTGTAGCCCATGAGGTTTCTTTTTCATTCTATAAACTTAACAGTAAGTTGATCTTTTGCCACTGTCACTGGTTCTGCTTTTGTTTCTATACTTAAGTTCCTTAATCTACATTTCAGCACTTCTCAGGAGAAGTTTCTAAGTCAACGATGCAGGTTCTCTCAGAGGCATGAAATGCAACAGCTCATTTGCAATACAGCAAACACCACAATCCATGTATGTGTGTTTCAGTGTTCAGTGTATTCTGATTCAAAATATCAGACATGTCCCATTAGCATTAGGGTTGTGTAGTTATTGTCAAAATGACGTAGCTTTTCTGATACCGGTCTGTTTTTCTCCACTAAAGTTGCAGTTATGCTTTTATGAAACTGCACAAAAACATCTCTGTGAACATACACAAAGAAATAACTCCTGTTGGAAAATGGTGAAGAAAAGATTGTATTAACATCATATAAATTGCATCTAAGTATGAAAAAAATTATAGCGTGGCTGTGCAACCAAACGTAGCATCCTGGACTTTGTTCTCCACAAGATTCTTCACTTGGACCTTCCTATCCTCTGATTCAGGGGAGAATATGAGCACGGTCAGTAATTTAATTGATGGTAGTTTAAAAGTCATTACCCAAAAAAGAAAATCAATCAGCCTCACTTATTCTGTTATCATCTTCTCCACGACTGAACTCGTCTACCAAACAGTGCATGAAAGTGATAACATGTATCCCAAAGTGTTTGTGTCTTTTTAACAACGTACATCAATCATGTTCTGGTTTGTAAAAGAAAATAGAAACACAAGACAGGACCTCAAACCAAAGCCGTAAAGGGAAGCTCCAGTTACAGATCGTTAAGAATGTGGGAAAAGTCCTGTTTCTCCTCCTCTACTGGAGTTCAACTATTTTTAGGATGTCTTGAATCCACATTTTTTTGTGTTGTTACTATCATTGACTAGTGGATTCAGTACTGTGTGTGTCAGTCTGGCTGATGCCAAAATGTCCTTGGCACAAGAACAGGGAAGAGGAAGACAGATGGGACAATCGCCTGGGGGGCCTCCAACCGGCGCTGCCTCGTGCAAGGTGCATCAGTCGGTCACGCAGCAGTCATAAATCTCTTCCACGGTACCTAATTGTGCTCTGCCACCCACAGTGTGTGTCGTCTGCAGTTTGGGCTCATCGTAGTCATGATGCCCTGTCTAACTGGCTTCCTTTTACACAATGTACGCTTCCTTCCTGATAAACCGCATCAAACATGACATCCCTCGCTCACACGAAACAGGCCTCAAGCAGAGACGCGCCATTCAGCCAGCCGTCCGTGTCGAGGGAAGGTTGTTTTCTATCCGTCTGGCAACAGCTCCGGGTTCCTGGTCTGTGTCATGTCTAACCAACATACCTCGTCAGAAGGGCAAAGCTGTCATTACAAATGAGCTGTTGCTGATGAAACTTTGTCTGACAATGCGGTCGGACCAGTGTGTTGCACCGTCATGAAACGTGGGGCGACGTACTCGTGACTGTGTGACAACAAAGCTCGGGTCTCTGTCTCCTTAGGGTTCAGTCTGACATCCTCACGCACCATGCCCTCCTTCCCATCCATTCCCGTCATCGTATACTTTTTAAAAAAATTTTATGAAGTGTAAATGTCAATACGTAGACCTTTGTTCTGTTATATTTTTGATGCTGTCTTCTCAGAGCTCCTGCTCCACTTCTGGCCTTCTTATTTTGCCTCCCACACAAAATCTTATCTTATCTTATCATCTTATTCATATGTCTACCCAAGAGACGTCTCACCAGGCAGTCAGATAGACGGTGATGCCAGTCAGTGTTCATGCCACATGTAGCTGGTAACCTCTTTTTCTACCTGCAGCACAGAAGATGCATTTTGTTATCAACTGGCCACAGTTGATGCAAATAAACATCACAAACCACGTTTGGATGTATAAAAGTAAAAAAAAAAAAACACTGTTCTGAAACAATGATTATGTAGCTGCCAAAGATGTTTTTAGCCGTATTTAATTTTCACCAACAACAGGCACTTGTGGCTGGTGTCAGTCCCCCATCCTGTTTTTGCAAGTCACACACTGACTCATGTTTATTTTGCCTCTTGCGTTACTGCTGTTAATCTGTTTTCACTAAGTAGGATTGAATTAAGAATAGAAAAATGTGCGTCACATTTCAGTTTGTTTTGCAACTTGAAAATACATGCAACTGTACATTCGCGTTGTGTCCTCCGTGACTTAATCCTGAAATTTCACTTATTCACCACATGCCACATCGGGTGCATATCATGCAAAGTAACTACATCCAGAACAAGAACTACATGTACACAGACATCGTTATTAGAGTTACAACAATTTTAAAACAGTTTTGAAAGTATTAATCTGAACTAACATTACCTTGAACATAAATCAAGGTTGTTTTTTTTTTCTTAATTGTCTCAAATAATGGTAATTTTTCACACAGCAAAAGTTTGAAATATACTAAATACCACACCTGTCCAAACTACTGAAAACTAGAACTGAAACTGAACATTTAAACCACAGCTTAACACTTAAAAAGGAACTAAACTAAAATTAGCAAAGCCACTCTGGAAACCATGTTTATACACCCATGAATAGTAAAAAGTTCAGACAGCCAAGTTGCTAAAACACACAGTCAGCACTAAAAATTATATTAAGATATCATCAAAAAAATGTGCAAATCACAACAAAGAAAACACAGCTCGTTCCTGTGCAGAGAGTACTACTACAAATGAATATCAATTTAAATATGGAAATCTAAATATAAAGGAGAACATCCAGCACTCATTTTAATTACTCAGTTACACGTCTCTCTCATATGAACAAAACACATATATCAGGTTGTGTGATAAACACAAACCAAAACTTCAGATACACAGAGGAGGCAGCTGTTGATCACACAGCAACGCCCTGCCAGTAAGTGTGTTTCATAAGTTATACTGTAATGTGAAATGCAAATCAGATTGAAATAGCACTTCTCCTCTTCTGTCTTTGATAACTACCAGTGATTCATTTGTAGAAAATGTGCTAATTGTGACACCATTGTATCAGGATGTCTCTTTTATTAGATATCAGCACAAAGTCACTGACAAATTTTCATTATGAATGTCTTAAGTACTAGTAGTTGTTTTCTTTGATAAAGTAATAATGAAAGAAACAGTCTGTTTTTTAAAACAAAAAATCAATAAAGAGCAGTATCATGATCAGAAGAACAAAAAAATATTATTAAATTATTTTGCATTGCTTAGCTGCACAGTCAGCTCATGATTTGGTAAATTGGCAGTAGTAGGCAGTTTCTAAAAACGGACCTGTTATTGTATCTGTTGATTGGTCTGTTATTATAGGTCATTTAAATACCTTCACTGCTGCGTATGTTTTTAAAATTAGATCCTGAATGATTTTATGTGACACGACACCCACGGTTGCCAGGTTATTGGGTACATCAGGCTAAAACTAATTCAGTCCAATCAGTTTCAGAGAGGTGCTGATCGGACTCTGTGGTCGTTCTGGTTATACAGGATGAACTGCACTGCCTTTATACGAATTGTTTTCTGTTTTTTGTTTTTATTAAACCTACATTCATTGATAGAGATGCAGTGGATGAACAAACATAAGTATACTTTAACAGGGCCTACATAGCATTAACCATTCCTGCTTATTAAACCTCCTCTTCTGTGTTTCTGCAACGTCTCCCCCAGAGCCCTCAGTGCCGCTGGACCCCATTTCCTCGTCCAACTCTTCCTCCCAGATCATCCTCAAGTGGAAACCTCCCAATGACCCCAACGGCAACATCACTCACTACCTGGTCTTCTGCCAGCGCCAGCCCGAAGCCAGCGAGCTCTACAAGTTTGACTACTGTCAGAAGGGTGAGCCACATTGTTGGTGGTTGTCCTCGTCTTGTCTGCTTCTGTGTTCGTGGTTTTGTGTGTTTGTCTGACTGTCAGAGAGAGAGAGAGAATGTCTTTTGCTCCATTAGTAGAAGAGCTCTTCTCACTCAAAGGCCCTTGACAACCTCAAGTTGCTTCCGTCTGCTCCCAGGACACTCTGCGGTGACTGTGTGATCTGATTGTCCTTGATGGGTAGTCTATATCAAGAGTTTTAGTTTGAAATGTACTGTCAACCCACATTATACACAAATAGCACACAGTCTGAACAACAGTCACCCCAACAAACCTATAAAACAACAACATAAAACAGCATATTAACAACACATTCAGAACAAACCAGCTCAAATGCCTCGATAGACTTTAGCTTATTTCTCATTCAACATAATTAAATCTGAAATAACTCTCAAAAGCCAGCTTTTTTAGGACCAGGAAAAAATTCTTGCTGTTGACTTGATGACAAGGCAGCTTACATTTCACTATGATTATACCCAATATGATTATATGTGACAAATAATCTTTCACATTTTCAAGAAGGTTTCATTAGTCCGTAGAAGCCTTGACAGAATTTCCTCAGCCCACAGAGAGGCATGTCATTTTCTAATTAAATGAAAACATTAAATCACCAAAACTGGAAGTAACAGCAGCAATATGCCAAAGGCCACAGAGTTTCAGCAGGAGGAGAGGTTGGACAGAAGAGTGCAACAGAGAAGAAAAGGTTTTATCTTTGAGTGTATTCTAGGCAAAGTGGCCTCTTTGTGAATTGAACTGTTGTCCCAAACAAAGTGAAAGCTACTCTCTGTACCCTCTGAGCAAAAAAATCAAGGGTGAATCTTGTGTTTGGGTAGTATTATGTAGCTTAAACTGCGTGAAACTTGGCACCAGGACAGTCAGGCTCTTCCTCTCACCCCGGCTCAGGTTCAGGCAAAGTTCAGATATTTATCTTGGTTGAATTATTCCTGTCACAGCCTGACCTACGTCGATGCCCTGCCACCGGTGCCCTGACACGTTCACGCACAACGGAGCCCAAACTTTCCTCTTTTGAACTCCCACACATCCAGAGAGATGGGAGTCTGCAGGGAGGTCGTGTCACTGATAATTTATCTCCACTAGAGAGGGTGAGGACCTGGGTATAACAATGACAGACATGCCACTCAGGCGTGTGTGTGGGAGGGTGTGTGTGTGTGGATACTTGTGCATAAGACTGCCTTATGTGTCTGTGTCTATCGCACCTGTCACCACACTCTGATTGTTTTGGGTCCCCCCCCCCTCTGATTTAACTCTCTGACTCTGTTTCATCAGGAATGAAGTTACCGTCAAGGGTCCCCACTCAGGTGGACAGTGACGAAGAGCAGAAGTGGAACCAGACAGAAGAGCAGGGCAAGGCGACACGATGCTGCGCCTGCCCCAAAACCGACAAAGAGCTCAAGAAGGAGAAGGAGGACTCAGAGTACCGCAAAACTTTTGAGAATTACCTCCACAATGAAGTCTTTGAGATCAAGTAAGACCACCTGACAACAGAGTATTACCTTTATTACTCATGAATGTTGTCCTCGAGGGAATCTTTTTTTTAAAGTGTGAGTCAAGCTGAACTAAATGAATGAATCTTCATGTTGTCAAACTTTATCCAGTTCAACTCTGCTTTCAGTTGAGCTTCCCACACAACAAATTAAGGTTCTTGTGCACCATCTTGTGTTTAGTATTTGAACCGTGTAAAGCAGTCTCATTTAAGAGCAGTCTGAGGATTGTGAGTGAATGAAGTAGTTTTATTACAGTCTGCCTTGTTATATTTTGTTCAAGTGTTGCTGGAGTGCAGGGGATTCAAGTAAAACCATTATAGACCCATCCAATTTTCAGTTGCACAAACAACAAACTCTAAAATATATTAGTAAATACATCCTAGCACTCTCCTGTTGTGCAGTAAACTAAATACAATTGTAGTTCATCTGAGTGCTGACACTGGAAGTTGGAGTGAAAAGTCTGTTTGTTTGTTTGTCCCGGTAGACATTCATGTTGCCATCTTTAAAATTTCTTTTACATTTTGTTCCTTCATCTTCTAAATGTCTAATGCTGCGTAGCTGTTTATTTAAATAACTTTAAACCTGGCTTGCCTTGTCTAGACGCTTTCGAGACAGCGGCGCTCTGTGATGGGCATCGCCATCAGCCACCGAACACACTTCCACTTACCACTGCGCCCAGCCCGCCCCACGGCACGGGCATCCCCGATGACGAGGACGAGGAAACCTTTGAAAGCAAGAAGCAAAGACTGTGGTCACCGTCCATGCCAAGGAGTCCACCGTCATCTCAAACCTGCGCCACTTCACCAGCTACCAGATTGAGATCCACGCCTGCAACCACCCGACTGATCCGGCCCGCTGCAGCATGGCCGCATACGTCAGCGCACGCACGATGCCTGAAGGTGAGGAGGCTCCTCTTTTGTGATGGTAACTGAGTAGGGGAAGAGTGTCGGTGGGGTTAAGTTGGTCCTCAGCCTGAAGATGATGTTGATTTTTAATCTGCTGTAGCTCTCAGAGTTTGTGGCTTTTCATCCCTTCTCTCACTGATTTTTCCTCCTACGGGCTCAGTCTTGGTGGTACTCTTAAAGCGTCACATTTTTTTGCCCGGTTCTAAAGCATGTATTATGGAGGTGCTTTTGAACTGTAGCTTGCAGTTCTTTAAATCTCTTGATGAAAAGGGCACTTGGAGCTTTCCTCAGAAGCTACGTTATGCTGCACTGTTAGGCATAACCACAAAAGCCAACTAATAAAGACATCAGTTGTTCTTGAATAGTCTCTAATTTCTACTAATTTCTTGTCATATTGACTCAAAAAGCCTTTCTTTGACTGAAAATCCTTTTACTTTTACCCTATTTTGAAAAGTAAGAGTTTTCCACCCATCACCTACAGTGCAACTTGACCACTGACAGTCCGATGTACAACAACGTGACTCTGTTTTTCACAGACAAAGCTGACGACATCAGGGGTCCCATCAATTACGAGGTGACAGAAAATTCAGTGCACATCACATGGCAGGAACCGGCAGCCCCTAATGGTATGATCATCCTGTATGAGGTCAACTACAAGAGACTGAGTGACACCGAGGTGAGAAAACATGCACACACACACACACACTCATCTGTCATGCCTTTTTATTGCTTTAGTGCTTGTAGTGATTTGAGTTGTTGGGTCACTGAGTGCATGAGTTCATTGTAAGTTCACAACAACACAAACATACAATCTCACTCAGAAAAACACTCCTCTCAGTCCCCTTTCTTATTAAGCACTCAGGACAATTTAACTCCAGAGAGTCTAATTAAATTTATCCATCTTAAAAAACTGGCCATGCAGCCTAGACAAATAAGAGTGGCAATACTTATTACTTGACTAATGTCATTTGGTTGGTAAACTTCATGGAGAAATCATTTTAGTGTCGCACCATGTTTTAGTTGCTATGGAGACAAGTCTGCAAAACACCGGGCTGATGCTGCCAACTGTTATCTGCTGTGAAAAACAGTCAAAAACAACTCTGATGTTTCCACATTGGAAACATAAAAGACATTAAACAGTTTTCATGTGAGAGGTGAAACAGTTCATTGGAAACAGAGAGCCAAATGTTATTTTAAACTTGGAAATTATAAAATAATTGTTTGTCATACAGTGTCATTTGTTGCTTGTTGTCCACGGCCTGAGCTTCGTGTCGTTCACCCGCAGGAGCTGCACTACTGTGTGTCGAGAAACATGTACAAAGTGACCCGTGGCTGCAAATTAAAGGTGATGCACCCTGGGAACTACACTGGTGAGGATCCGGGCCACCTCGCTGGCCGGGAACGGATCCTGGACGGAGCCCACGTACTTCTATGTCCAGGACGCAAGTAAGTATCAGTCTGCCACCAAGGCAAACCAAGTCGAATCCATAGATTGCAGTTATATTAAAACATATCAACATACTTGAACATTTTATACAAACAGGAAATTGTACAGTGACTTGGAACGTGCCAATCAAACATCACAAAGAGACTTAAAAATGTTTTCCTTACCATTTAAGACTTGATTTTTGTTTTCCAATATTTTTGTAGAGCTCGTTCACCACCACACACAGTTTTTTTTTTTTCAGCTATCAGCAGCTCGTCCATCTACTTTTGTGCATTGCAAATTTATAAGAATGATATCCATCAACATATTCAAACCTTGTTTAGAATCAGTATGTCAGTATGGACACAGCATTAGTTTAGTAGAACATTAGTTTGAACTTCTGATTAATTTTAAATTGTAATGTTATTTTCTGCTCTGAAAAACAATGAATTACAAAAACATTGGCAGTAAAGTAATCAATAAAGTTTGATTCCCAGTGCATGGATGACTCCACGTTTATAATGTTTGATGTCTTCTCATCTAGATGGTGAATGAGAAGTCTTTGAATCCAGCCAAGAAATTAACATAAATAAATGCAAAAGCAGAATATCAACACGTAGGAGCTTCATATGACTCATATGGCAGCACATTGATCCAAGCAGTAGTTTAATGTGTGGGTTTCATTAGAGCTTGTTTTTGTTCTTCACCTGAAATGTGACTCACTGTCTGGGCGGATGTGTTGTCGAACAGGCGATCCTCTCTACATCGTGAAGATCGTCATCGGCCCAGTCATCTGCTTTGTCCTGCTGCTGCTTGTGGCCGTGGCAGGCTTTGTCATGTTCAAGAAGAAGTACGCAATTAGCCCATCCTTTTCAATACTGTCGCTCATTTTCTTCTCATTTCATATTTTGTTAGCGTCCTTACTGAATGTTTTTGTTTTTTTCCTTTCAGTCAAACTCAGGGACCTAGTGGTCCCATTTATGCCTCTTCAAACCCAGAGTATCTCAGTGCTAACGACGGTAAGCAGGTTTTTTTTTTATTTATTTTAAACTGGAGTTAGAGTTTTGATATATATGATTATGGTGCCTTACTCAAAAACATAATTATATATCAGAGCTACAGTGGCTAAGGACGTGATGCTTTTCTAATAGACAGCATTCGTCTTGGAGAGAAGTTAAAGAATTGGGGAGAAATCTGTTTACTGATGAAAAGCATGAGTGCTAAACTTAAAATTACGACATAACATGTTCCCGTAAATGTGCGTGCAGTGTATGAGGAGGACGAATGGGAGGTGCCCAGAGAAAAGATCAACATTTTGAGAGAGCTGGGTCAGGGGTCCTTCGGCATGGTCTACGAAGGGCATCGCCAAGGACATCATCAAGGGCGAGGCGGAAACGCGCGTAGCGGTGAAGACAGTGAACGAATCGGCCAGCCTGAGAGAGAGAATCGAGTTCCTGAACGAGGCCTCTGTCATGAAGGCCTTCAGCTGCCACCATGTGGTAAGGAGGGGCGACACCGTGCCTCATAGATAAACACAAGGCGCTGTGGTCTCAGATTTGGTTACTGACTTTGACTACACCAGCATGTTAGGTGTGTATCAGTGAATCCAACTATCAATAATTAGACATGATACTAATCTAGTAAGTACTCAAGGTCCCATCATGTGCAAATACCAGACCTCTACTAGATTAATTTCTGTGAAGTATCACCTCTCTGATACGACCAGTTGCTATGATACATAATGTAGACTGTTTTATATAAACCAGACAATATTGAAATAAAAAAAAACACCTCTTTCTTGTCTTCCAGGTGCGACTGCTGGGTGTTGTGTCTAAAGGCCAGCCCACCCTGGTGGTGATGGAGCTGATGACCCACGGAGACCTTGAAGAGCTACCTGCGCTCACTGCGGCCCGACGCTGAGGTGAAGAGCAAGCACTCGTCCCTCGATGTGTTTTTGAACTGTGCTCGTATTTGTTTTTAGGTTGGATTGAACTTCAAGTTTGGTGAACTTGCAGATAAACTCCATCTTCTTTCATCCACTTCTTCTTTTCACTTCTGCCTTTGTTGCATTTTTCTTATCAGTATGCAATACTATGATTGTGTTTCTTTTTTATCTCATCATGGGAAATTATTTTTCATATATATTTTTTGCATAAAAACAGGACTTCTGAACTGTCAGTCAGCAGTTTACACACACCATCATCCAAGACCCTCCGCTGCTCTGAACACTCAGCACAGATGTACAAACAGAGCCAGTTAATGTTTAAATTAATTGGCAGTTAATGCAATAAGTACAGTGACCTTTCGGATACCACATTTCACTCCGTCTGCAGTTTTTCAGTCAGATTGTTGAAGATTTTGGACTAAATCACCTCTACCAGATGTAACTGAATAAGATGAGCGGCTGTTTGTGTGCTGTTAACTGAAACTGCTATACCGCTTCAGTTACCGCTGCACATAAATTTCACATAGAATTTACTTTTGAAATGTGTACAAATGTGTACAAATGATTTGTAATTTGTTTGTCCCAGATGGCACTGGGATAGAAATAAGAGCAGGATAGAGCTGTTGGATGTTGACAGAGGACTCTAAAGTCTAAAGGCAGCTCTAAAGTCAGCTGAAAACATGGCAGAAGCCTCAGTCTTGTTTGAAGATGAACAAATTGACTGAGAAAACTGATGCTGCTAAGCTGCTCAAGTCAATTGTGGTTATGAGCCTTCAGTAATAATAATCCAGTTTTTTGTTTTTTCTTCATGAGGCAGCATCTTATGAATCTATCCTGTGTCCCTCAGAACAATCCTGGGCGTCCACCACCGACTCTGAAGGAGATGATCCAAATGGCGGCTGAGATTGCAGACGGCATGGCGTACCTGAATGCCAAGAAGTTTGTCCACAGAGACCTGGCAGCCAGAAACTGCATGGTGGCTCACGATCTTACCGTCAAAATAGGAGGTATGGTTTAACACAAAAGTCAAAGGGGACAATAATTTGCTTCTCTTGTAAAAATGTTGTTTTTTGTGTTTGTTTTTAGTATTTATGATGTTGGTGGATGAACAGGGTGGGGTTCTGTTTGTAGTTGTATCTCGTTTGTGTTGTTGTGTGTGTTGTAAAAGTATAAAATAAAACTTTGATTTAAAAAAAAAAAAAAAGTCAGTATGTTGCAAGATTAGAAATTGTCTGACTTTGATGCCCCCTGCTGTTGTAATGGAAAAGACACTGTGGCAGGCAGCAATGCATGCTGCTGCTTACATCAGCTGACAGCAGATTGAATTTGAAGAAAAGTATTTACCCTTTTTTAAGATAGTCAATTTAATATTGTTACTGTAATTTGTACACTGGGAGCCATCTCGTCCTGTGCTCAATATCAGATGGAAGAACAAACAGATTTTGATTGTGTTGTCAAGAAAACTGTGATTTATTTGTGAAAAAAAAAAAAGATATTTAAAAATGGTCATCTGGTGAGCAGTAAATATGCCACATAAAGCTGAAGAACTTAACTTTGGACTGAGAATTAATGAAGCCCCTTTAACATAAAATATATAAAAATGATCTTTTCTTTGCAGACTTTGGTATGACCAGAGATATCTATGAGACCGACTACTACAGGAAGGGAGGGAAGGGCCTGCTGCCCGTGAGGTGGATGGCACCGGAGTCTCTGAAGGACGGAGTCTTCACTGCACATTCAGATGGCTGGTCAGTGACATACATTACATAATGCGTTGTTAAGTGACCATTAGTGTCAAGTGGAGAAAGTGAGTTTGTTTAACATTTAATGCAAAAAAAATAAATAAATACAAGTCAGCTCATCAGTCGCAGACTACTCTTGATAAAATATATAATATACAATTTTCCTATTTAAAAAATCACAATGTTTTTAATGTTTTAAGTTCAGCAAACCTACTGTATCTTTCAGAGGCTTCTACACAGATCAGTCATAAAAGCAGATCGGTCATAAAAGCAGACCAGAGTAACAAACAGGAAACACATTACAGATACTAAAATTTGAGATCAGAACACTTGTGAGCAGCTAACCTGTTTTTATCCGACGTTGTTTACCAGCAGCCGCCTCCGCCTTCAGCCTACCTGCTCACTGCCTCAAGTGTTTACAGACAGATTTACTCTGTCAGGTTTCTAATTGGCCTGTCCTCATTCTCTCTGTGTCGCTGTTGTTGTGTCTCGCCCGCCTGTTTGTCAGGTCATTTGGGGTTGTGCTGTGGGAGATCAGCACGCTGGCTGAGCAGCCGTACCAGGGCCTCTCCAACGAGCAGGTCCTCAAGTTTGTCATGGACGGAGGCTACCTGGACCGGCCAGACAACTGCGCCGACAGACTGTGAGTACAAGATGAAGGCTGAAGAGATTTGAATCATTTCATAATGCCTGAGTTAAGTCTGTTGTTTACATCGCTCAGATCCGCTTTAGAGAGCAACAATAGTCGATATATCAGTTAGTTCCTTGACAAAAATGTAGAGAACTATTTTGATAATTGATTAATCATTAAAGACATTTTTTTAAGCAGAAATGACAAAAACGAACAGCTTCTCAAGTTGCTGCTTCTCTGTGTTAAGATTCTTACTGTCCAATTTATAATATGTTATATCATATCATTGTAAACTAAATATCTTTTGGAATGTAAATTGGATCAAACAAAACACACAGACAATTTTTCACAGTTTTCTGGATTAATCAGTGATGGAAAATAATAAAACGGGAAAAAGAAAAAAAGGAAAAAACACAGAAGAGAGATTTTTCCTCAGGACTGACAGACACGCAAAAGATGCTGTACATACAGAGTAGACTTTAGTTATAGTGTAAAAACACGATGACAATATCAGGTTAAAACTTAAATATTAACCAAATATTAGTGTTTTAAAGGAGAAGACTTGCGATCTACCAATGCGTTAGTCCCTCTCTTAAAATATTGCAGTGCGCTCATCCTATCTGTGGCACTCAGACCTAACGTAGCCCAAATATGTAAGCCTTAAAAACAAAAAAAAAACAGATAACAGATGTGCAGTTACATTGAATTTGAAACAGGTCAACAAATGAAATGTTGAGTCCCATTGATATGTCGTTAATTGTTCAAAGACAACAATAGCAGAGGTGTGGAGAAATATTATTAAGTATATGATATTTACTATCATCTGTGTGCCTGATACAACTGAGAAATAAGTTGTATCAGAAGATCCTTAATAATTCATAGTTAGTTTTGGTCTTTTCGTGGGATTTGTTGGCATTGAGAAAATGTTGAATATCACCCAAAGTATCCTGTTTTATTACATTAGATTTTCTTAACTATAGTGGACAGACAAAGTTATAAAGGATGGTTAAAAAGTAAAAATCAGACATTGATATCTTTTAACTGTGATCTCACTCTCCCTGTGTCCTCACCCAGACACAACCTGATGCAGATGTGTTGGCAGTACAACCCCAAGATGCGCCCCACCTTCCAGGAAATCATCGAGATGCTGCGCGAGGACCTGCACCCCAGCTTCCAGGAGGTCTCCTTCTTCTACAGCGAGGAGAACAAGCCGCCCGAGAGCGAAGACTTCGACCTGGACATGGAGAACATGGAGAGCATCCCGCTGGACCCGTCGTCCTACTCCCAGAGGGAACAGTGTTTGGACAGGGACGAGGCCTCCTCAATGGGCCTGAGGGGCAGTTACGAGGAGCACCACATCCCCTTCACACACATGAACAGGGGGAAAGACCAACAGACGAATAATACTGGCCCTACCGCCATGGTCCAGCCCCTCCTAACATACTGTACACAACCCCCTCCCCACAAACGTGTCGATGCTATAGATTTAAATATATTTTTGTTTTTTGTTGTCATTTTATATAGATCACACTTTTATCACTCTCTCCTCAGAAGCCCCTCAGTGCATATCTCAGGACCTTATTTTTCTCCGCAGATGCCACAAACACACACTACAGCAAGTCCACGCACGGACACCAGAAGACACTTTTTTGTATTTAAGGATGAACCTCCCATGTCTCTCTTGTTCATGATTGTAGTTTATATACTGTATATATATTGCCAAGTTTGTGCTAGACTGGGTGGATTAATGGATTCAACTGTGAAACAAACTCTTGACAAACAAGAAGGCTGCTAAACCCACTGTCCCCTCCCGAGTCCAGACTGTATCCCTCTCCCCTAATTCAACAAAAGGGTTCGATCCCCGGGTTGCTAAGTTTTGAGAAAAAAAAAAAAGTGCCCTTCTATTTTGTCTGTGGCCTACACCAGTTGTCATAGAACTGTGTCTGAATATTTGCACGCAAGTGGATGACGAACTGAAAATGAAAGATTCTGGGAAATCTCTGTCGGATGGACAAAGACGGCTCATCCTCGAACAAACTCTTATCCACTGGAGAAGCTGGTTGAAGTGGCTTACTTCCTCACACTCTGCAGTATTCCAAAAAGGCACACAGGATGAACACAAGACTCTTTGTCGGGTTATATTTTTTAATTTTATTTACGTGTCTTTTTCTTTTCTTTTTTCCCCCCTTTTTTTTTTTTTTGGAGTTTTCACATTTACAGCTGAAGGATATTTAAACTGTTTTCAAAAACATGTTGGTGAACGAGTTCCTCAGATTGACCAATAGCTGCTTCTTTGGTATATTTTAGTGGGAATAGAAGACAAAAAATATATAAATATATATATAAATATATTATTATTATTGATGTTTTTGTACATAGTTGATATGTTGTCATCCTTGAGGTATTTCCGGTCATAGAAAATGTTTTTACATGTTAGTCTCTTATGTTTATTTTTTCTAATCCAGAAAATCATACTAATTCGCTTTTTTGGACTCATGATCAACCAACAGCACTTGGTCTTTTTGCTACGCGATGCCCCGGGAGAGTGTTTGGCGTCTTCAGCTTAAGATGTCTGCCCATCATATCCAAGATCAAATAAAAATAGTGCTGTAAATAATGCAGCAAGGTGCATTCATGAAGAGGCTCCTGCAGTGCTTCTGTTATTTTCCATTCTCTCGATATAAATGTGTTTGTTTTTTCCAGACAGTGATGTGTTTCTTGAGCGATCATCACATGTAGATAAAAGGAAGCTGTGTTTTTATCTCGGTCGGCCGAGTTATTTTCAGAGCTGGCCACACAGCAATATGATGGACACACACTGAGCTCAGTTTACATCAAAGTAGAGCTGGAGTGAGGTGAGATTTTAAGACCTACACCTACACAGATACTGATATTTGTAGATAAAACATAAATCCTAACAATCTATTGGCAAATATTTTTTATTTACACAACCACCTAACACTACACAACTTTTGACAATGATCCCTCCAAATGGGATATTTTAGAGTTTTGGTGAGGAATATAGGGAAACAGGAGGTTTCATATAACAATAATTATCCCTTAAATTCTGAACAAAGTGACCAGAATTTCCATTATTATGAATCTACAAAAGAACTGTGAATAAAAACACAAAAAAACAAGCTTAAATGAAGAAAGATCAGTCTAAATACATATGAATAAATAAAATGCAGCCTATAGATTGTCAATATATAGTAATGTTTCATGTGAATATCTGCCTATATGTACACTGATATTTGTAGTAAATCACAGTACTAAATTATCACACATCTGTCAGGTATTAATCAAATGTATTCATTAAATTGCTAATTTTAAGTGCCATTTGTGGTATTCAGGTTATCATCTGTGCCACAGTTCAGGTTGATATTGGTGTGTTTTAGCTTTGATTTGGTAGCTAAAAATGTAAAGTGCAATGATGCTACCTGCTGGTCAAATGGACCCTACCATCTGTGCAAGAAGCTGTTCAATGCACAATATTAAACATATGTCTGTAACAGAGACAGATGTGCAAAACTATTTTAATTTCAAGGTAAATAGTTTCATTATCATGTAAAGGCGGCGTATATGAAACACCACTGAAACTACTGTACATCTAACTCCTATATAACTGACCTTCTCAGTTTCTCCCATAAAGATGTGGGAGCTTGTAAATTATACTGAAGGGTTGGTTCACATTTTAGTGCAATATTTATTGAGTTATTGGTCACTGTACATTATTCCTCCAGATGAAATGCAAATTAATCTGAAGTTAATATGAAGCAACATTTCCTGAGCGGTGTTTTCTGGTTGAGCTGAAGTGAAGGAATAGTAACATAAATGGGGCATTTTGGACTAAAAAACACTTTATTTGATGAACCTCATTATCTTTGGCTGAACTTAAAAAATGTATTTTGTGAATGAGGACTTTGGATTTTGTCCCACCATCTCTTACTGTATGTTAGAATCAGTGGACATGAGGAACAATTACAGAGACCAATAACTATATGAGTATTGTTTTAACACAAACATATTTTTCTATTCTAAGTATTTAACTATACATTTTAGAGATCTTGTTTTTGGTGTGTGGTCAAACTGTTCTGAGAGGAGAGAGTGTGGTGGAGTCAGTCTGGGAGTCATTAAATGCAACCTGAATCAAAGTGTGCACCTGCTGAATTAGCTTAGATCCAACAGACTGGTTTTAATGTCTGGACAATGAGGACTATAATGCTCCATACTAACTGAGTCATTTAGCACAAAGCTTCATGTAAGCGTTCACTCAGTAGCTGTAGCTGTTCCTGCTGTATCACACAGTCTTCTCCAGCAGGTGGAGTCATCCAGTTGTTATTTTCCTGAGCCCTCAAAAGGTGGAGTCTTCAAGTTTGGAGCCCTGAATGATCCGAACTTCATTCAGAAAACAAGCATTTTAAAGGTCGTTCGCTTTGCTTGTCATCTTGCAAACAGACCTGACAAAGAAAGATTTCAGACCTTTTACAAATTGGCATTGTGATATAGTTATTTCGGCATCACTTTGATCTGTTTATTGTGATGAGATCACAGCAAATCAGCTTATTTTATTTTGGGATCATACCGCTGTAGTGTGACAGATTAACTGCCTGATACAGTGAATATTTATTGATTCTGACACCAATAATGAAACTGCCACTCACCGGGGACAGATGGAGAGGAATATATTCACAATAAACACAAATAATGATCCCGTGGTCAAACTCACTTTTGTCCAAACTGTGCACAAGCAAGAGTTGAGTGGCTCAGTCCGCATTTCTGTGTGTTTCCCATTTACAGAGCGAGGGATGTGCATGAACACCGGATTATTTTCAGCAATGTTGACTCAAAGGTTGAGACTTAAAGTTCATTCTTAACAGTGGAAACAATAACTGAATGACACCAAAAGGTCCATTTAGTGTTTGGACTGTGGACTGTCAATATTTCATACCTGTCAGACTCTCAATACTTCCTCTCAGTCTATCTGGATCTAAAAAAATACACCCTGACTCAAAGTACTCAAGGTGAGAAAGGTAAGAGTTACTGTTGCAATACAATAAACCATTTACTTTCTGGTGTTATTATTTTTACATACACACACCCTCAAGCCAGATCAATTTGCTGGAACAAAACGCCTGAAAATAAATGAGCTCCTCCCTACACCTCCTCTATCTGCCTGCATAAAGAAAAGATGATTTCTACCAAAATAAAAGCACATCACTTTCCACACCAACTGCTTCTTCCAGGCAAAGAAAGTCATTTTAACAAGGCACCTGATCGTTGTAGCACCTCTGCAGAGCCTGATGAGGCGTCTGCGTGAACTTAAAGTGAAACTGAACCGCAGCCAAGTCTCACAGAAAGAGCAGCACCGACCCAAACACCTCCCACACGAGGAGGAGGCAGGGACCTTTAAACACCCCCTCACCTTCATCCCGCTCGGCTCCATGTTTTCTTATCCGTGCACTTGTTCCTCCCGAGGCATCTCCGCTATCTGCCTTTTGTTTTGTTTTTCTAGTGGAAGTTGTTTTTTTAAATATATATATTTTAGTTCCCTCTCCTGCCTTTGTCTAGAAATAAATCAGAGTCGTCGCTGCTGCTTCATCTCAACACCGGGTAAGATTACAAACTGTTTTTGGCCCATTTCACGGTGAATTAACACGACAAACAAGTTAAAAAACCATCATTTGGTGATGCTAACACTCTTAACATAGCTTCAAAGTGTTCAGGAGTTAGCTAACTTCGTGGCATGAAAATAAGTTTATTTCAAAGCGGTGACCTATTTTCTTGCGTTTAACTCGACATTAGCTGAACTGACACGAATTGAGTCTTTTACATGATAATTGTGAACGTAATTGTACTTTTAATTTGACGTTACAGCCATAACAAACATACATATATAATACAGGTAGGTGGGTGAGTTAGCTAACGAGTACTCACCTGTCTCATCACCTGAAACTCCAAAACACCCACCTGTTGATTTAATCTTTTTTATTCCAGGTGAGTTTATTAAACCGCCCTCAAATCACAGGTTATGATGAGTTTTTATTATGCAGTTTTATTGAATTCACCTAATTTCCTGCCTTTTTTCGCTTTCGGGCTGACAGGTGAATGTAAAATAGAGCGTCATGATCTACGCGGAAGGATCTGAAAATTAACCTTCAAACCTGTAGATTTAATAAAAAATGATAAATAACATGAAGTTAACCGTGAAAACTGACATCGTTACGTTAAAATTTAAAAGCTTTCACTCTAAAAATGAGCGTTATAATCTACGCAGAATGATAAAAAACTAATCTATATAAATATAAAGCCATTTTGATTTAGTGAACGCGGAGTAATACCATTAAAACTGACTGTTATAATCTACCTAAACTAACTAAGACTTTATCAAAATGGATAAACTTAACCATTAAAACTTACCTTTGTTACAATAAAAAATGTCGTTTTACAAAAATATTCACAAACAAAATTCCCAGCTGGAATATTTGAAATGACTGAAATACCAAAAGTTGTAGTTTAGTTTAAGTAGCAGTCACTGAAAGGAGTTGAAGTGGCAGTTTAAGTTCAAGTGAGTAAAGTTGATGTTCAAGCACTGTAAAGAGGGTAGAAAGTGCTAAAAGTGATAAACTGAGCTTGAAGTGTCAGTCGCACCACTTGTTAATATATGTATATGTTTGTAAGAGCCACAATCCTGCAGGTTTCAGTGTCTCTTCACAATGGCGGTATTAGGAAACTATATTTAGACGTTGAGCATTACAGGGATTGATATTATACAATAACTTATTCAGTGGGCGCCACGTGATTGCTTGTAACAAACGTGTGTGTCAGGATGTTAATCTAAAATGGGGTTTCACAACATTTTCTGGCACATTACACTATTTTTAGGTTGTACAGTGCGTCTGAACCACAAGTCTCTGCAAGGACTTGGACTCAATCTGGAATCAAGACCATCTGATTATTTTTTTCACTGTCTCATGCAGCTGTAGGTTTCTATTATTTTCCTTTAACTTTCTTAAGTCCTGTCACAAGTCCAAATCGCAGTGACCCCAAATCTGCATGTCCTTATGGCAACATTGCATTATTGTTTTAGTGCAGACATCTTGAGTGCAAGATGAACAAAATGCAGACTTCATATTCAGTGTTATTCTAGTTTAAAGAATTAACTAAATGATGTTCGTGCTTTATGAAACTGTACAAATCTGTACGGTGTACGTTTGAAAATGTATTCCTGTATGTTCATAGTATTGAAGTGTTTATTGTAGTTTATCTGGGGCTCACACTGTATTACGCATCACTCTTCTCTCAGGACTTGGCAATGAGAGGATTCGCCTGTTTGCACTGACAGAAACACATTGGCATGCGTTAACAACACACTACACTAAAGATAAAAACAGCCATAGAAGTTAATGAGTAAACTGTGTGTCAAGGCTGGTGGATGTGAAGGGCAACGTGGAAAATGTAAGCGAGACCCGTTTTGGTGACGAGGGAGCAATTTCACAGTCATCTGATGTTCCTGTTTTTGGCAACTTATACCTGCGTGATGATGTGAAACAAATACAGCCTCCAGAGTTTATTAGGAACAAGAGCAACATGGATCACTGGTTTCGTTGTATCGGTCAGCTTTTATGTCCTCCTCAGGCTAATGGGTACAGTTTCACGGCTGTTAACCGTCAGCTGTTTGGTTTCACTGGTCTTGTCATGCCAGATCATCACCAGCTCTCACTTTTTTAATGCTCTTGTTGCCATTGCTGTTGAAATAATTAGGACCCATGTCTTTCTAAGTGACGCTACTTTCCACCAACGCAGCATTTAGCAGTCTCTTCTCCGCTCTTTCCGTCCCTTGGAGGATACTTGGCAGACTTGCTGGTCTTGTTTTGTCTCTTGCAGGGAATGACCTGTATTTCATGCTCCTCTGTTTCTTTTCCGCCCAGTGTGGGTGAATCACTTGAGGTGTGGCTGTCACTCAGAACAAGGGGCTGAACTATACAACCACAGTATGGCTAATAACATACCACAAGGCTTAGAAACTAGTCTTTAAAGAAAGTAATATGATACAAGTGCTTGGGGAAAAAAGTGCTTAAGAAAGAGATGCTGCAAAGAATTTTTGTTTGTGTGCTTTGTAGATGTTAAATGTATCGTACGGTACTCTGAAATCATCATGTGTATATGTAAAATACTACTTATATGATTGGTTAACACTATAAAGTTGCTGCTATTTCTATCTCTGAAAACTGAAAATAGTCAGTTGAAATGTCAGGTGATTTCTATTGTAATAAGAACTGGGTCATTGTGATTCTCCTCCATAATTTGTTTTTCAGGACGTAACAAAAAACAGTTTTGAAATTTGAGACTTGACTGGGCCTGCAACCAACATTTTGTGTATATATAAATAGCTTACTATATATATTAGTTGAATAAATGGAAGAAAATTGCAGAGCTTCCTCATTTTTCAATGGTGGAAACAAATGTCTTGCATTCAGTCACGCTAGCAGTACGGGCCTGTGGGTGACTTTGTAATGCTCCACCTCCTCCTGGTAGAAGTTTTCTCTTCTGCCTGGGGGTTTCCCTAATGACTTTGGTGTCCCAGTGACTTATAGTGGCATCGGGAGGTTCACATTCATGGTTTTAAATGAAGTGTCTCTATCATATCTTTAAATCAAGCGCTCTCTGCTACCTCAAGGTAGCGACGTACCAGCGATGCACCTGACTACACCTTATTTCAAGGTCAGCACACCCACTGACGAATAAATGGATGCAAGTAGTGGGCGCAAGTTGTAAAAATGAAGACTGCCTTGGTTGGGAACTAGCAATGATGTTGTGCTGTGCGCCAGGTGTAAGATATGCCTCGGGGTTCAACAAAAAATGGCTCTGGTTCTGATAGATCCAAAAAGTACCAATATATGAGGCAAGGCCCTAGACAGCGTGACGGAGCTCGACTTGTCATCATGATCATATATTGTGATAAATGCTGTCTTTTGCTACTCTTAAAGGCTGCAGTTCAGTAACCAATGAACGCATCTAAATAAATCTACTTCAGCTAATTGAAATTCCACTTGCACAAACTACATTACAACATTATTTTTTTCTGAAAAGACATTATCCCACTGTTTTTGACTGATTCATGTGATGGAATCAGTCAAAAACAGTGGGATAATTTTTAAAAATGATGCCGGCCTGTCATCATGACTGTAAGATGTTTTAAATCAAAGTAGTGCCCTACAATCAGTGATATTAAGGTTTCTTTTTAAACAGGTGAGCCAGAGGTGAGCAGGAGAGCTACTGTGGGAGTTTGTGTCACAACTCCTTTAGTCAAACAATCATGTGTATGTTTGAGGTGTGTCTCACTTTGAACACCTGCTGCTTTTCCTCTCAGACTCTCTCTGTTTGAACTAATAAGCTCAGATACAAAAACAAGTGGACGTTTCTTTAGCAGCTCTGTTCGTCTCCATGTTTATGGCTCCTGTCCCTTTTTTAAAAAAAAATGTTTTACTTTGTTCAGGTTTATTTGTTAAGTATGATTTGTGTTACCAACAACAGTATAGTGCTGTTCTCCTCCTTACTTGTGACTCACCACAGGCTTTGCTACTGTTGCCTTTTAATAAGGTTGTACACAACAGTGGACATCGTCATTGACCCCCAGGAGCCCATTATTAGCATGTGCACACATACACACATAAAGCCAGTGTGGCCACGAGGGCCACTGCTGCACTAAAACCGGAACACACTCTGCTTTCTGTCGGGGATGGTACCAAATTCATTCAGAGACCCAAGAGCTTTTTTCTGCATTTCCCTCTTTCATTTTTATGTACTGGTTCAACCAGATATCTGACCCCTTTGTTTTTCACAGTGTCACAAGGAAGCTGTTGAGGACACAACACGAAAAACAAACGGAAGCATATATATATATATATATATGAACTAGGTGAGTCATTCTTGGTCACAGACATTAGAGCTGACTGACTTTTAAAGTAATTTAAGAACAGACATATGGCAAGCTTTAATCTGAAAGGACATGTCAGTCGTAGGATTATTATAGAGTCTATTAACATTTTTACATCCCCGCCCTGCAGAGACGTGTATCACAATCAAGAGAAAAATGCTGAGTACATAAGAGCCTGCTGACATACAGCTCACGTAATGTCTCTTTAAAGTAGAAAGGGATATGTTGATACATGTTTGCATACAGCCACTGTACCCGTGTCACTGTCATAAATAATGTCATCTGTAGTTTCTATCACCACAGTGTAGGTCTGTTATCCGTTGTTGTGTCTTTGTCTAAGAGCTGGTCTGACTTGAGCTAAGATGTCGCAGTTTGTCGAACCAGTTCCTGTTCCACAGGGCTGGAGTAGTTTTGCAACAGCCTGCTGTTTGAATTTAGCACCATAAAATGCACTCCCCACTGACAGTCCTTTTAGGTGCTCTGTCTATCTGAGGGCTTGTGAGTCAGCAAATTGCTTTCAAATAATAAGGGTATGTTTATTTCCTGTCGAATAATAAACTCTTAATCCTTTATCCTCATTGCTTTCAGTGTGACACTGGGGGATAAGTAGCACATTCATTTTTAGTGGTTTTGTATTGTGGTGGTGTGATCATATTGTGTTAATGTTGTACTCTCTTCAACTCTTGTTGTGACGTAAAGACAATTATTATTATTAAACGTGAACAAAAGTTATTGTAGGTCATGTTTTACACATTGAAATGTCCTTTTGATTTGATGCACAACAGCGGAACAGAACTCATTTGAGTCATTTGTTAATTCAGTGTGTGAATTTACATCTGCCATTCTGTGATATATCACTATCAGAAAATAATTGTAATATTGTAATTTTGATTTCAACCATATTGCCCAGCACTTTTTCAGTGTTATCTAGAAATGGTTGCATGCTGTAACAAGGAATAATATTACATCTTCTGACCTGAGTATGTTTAGTGCCTGTGTGTGTGTGCGTGTGCATTCCTTTGTACTTATCCCCTTCTTTTCCAAACTTATTTCTTTAGTCTCTCGCACAGTATTTACTCGTGACCTATTTCTCTCTCTCCCTCTCAGCTCTAGGGAGTGTGTCTCTCCTCCGGCCTCTTATGGCCTCCCTGCCTGCCTCCTTGGTCCAGGCATGACCATCACCCCTAAAAAACACAGAGTTCAGCCTGGTTCCTCCTCCTACAACAGCCTCAGGTTGGTGAATGTTTTATTTCCATCATGTACCTTTTGTGTCTTTCGTCAACATTCACATAACATCTGACAGAGTCCCAATTTAGCCTTCGGACACTGATTGTTTTCCAGTCAAGAGTTAACAGCTGAAATACAAACCGAGTCACATGTTTTTCCAGTTTCACTGTCAGCCTGATTCTGAATCTTGTGATGTCTTTTGTTGGTTATACTGGCATTTCTCCTTTTGACATCAAGGTTGTGTACTTTAGCTTTGGATAGCAACAGCGCTCAGTGTTGGTGTGTATGTGAAGTTTTTTTTTGGGGGGGGGGGGTGTTTGTCCACTGACATCACTCTTACCTGTGGAGCATTATCTCATCACATAACAACTAGATCCAGTCCGGTGCAGATGGATGAGATCGATGGCCTGCGTTTGAAACCCATCGCTGAGGACTTGGCTGAGAACATCAACCTCGAAGGTCAGCTGGTCACTGTCAGGCGGGATGAGAAGCTGCTGAAAGCTCCCTGCACCTTTTGTCACATTAGCTTATGGAAAGTTATTTAATTTGTAGGGCCTTGTTTTAGTTTTGATTTATTTAAGTTTATTCATCTCCTATGAAACACAGGTGTCATTGTTCAAAACAAAAACGACATTTGGTGCTCAGATGGTAAAATTAACATAGTAAATGAAGTCAGTGCAAGTCTTCAAAAGTGTTAAAAATGTATTTATTCAGTCAGGAGTTTTGGATCCTATGCACCTTTCAATAAAACCTTTTTATAGTGTGTAAAATCCTTTTGTAATTGCGGAAGGAGTAGCCAGAGAATAAAAAATATAACTGATAGCATTTTTTTTATAAATTGTTGAATTTTAAGTGGTTGTTGATTTGAAAATGTGTAAAATACTGTTGCACTGTAAAATAATGGTGTTTAGGTCATATTTTTGTCAATGAACAGAGAGAGTGTGTAATGCTGCAGTGGCCTTATTGTATGTGCAACATGTTGTCCAATCCACAGTTAGAGGCAGCTACAATAGTTTGATTGTCTTTGAATAGATCCTCTTTTTGTTGAATCATCCCTTCCTTTATTTTTGTAAGTAGTGAAACAGGAGGACGAGAATAAAACCTGGCGCCATGTAAAGAACATTTTTGTCACATTTAGAAATGATAAAAATAACCTGATGAATCACTGAGATACTTACTCATTATGACCAAGAAGCACAAGCCTCGTTTGTGTGATACAAATCCTAACATGGCTTTCTATGCGTCATCCAGATTCCCGGTATGCTCTGCTGCAAGGCGATATCGAGTCCGACGCCCAAAACCTTGAGGCGGAGTCATGGAGCATGGCCGTGGACCAGAACTACCTGAAGGCCCTGAACAAAGAGGCTGTGAAAAGACAGGATATCATCTACGGTAAAATATTATTATATGTCATTTTTTAAAGTGTTCATACACAGACAGAACTTTCTCATGTCAATCACCTGTTAAGAAAGATGAATCTTTGATCACCGATGGCAGAGTATGTGGTCGTTGTACTACTGAAGCAGAGATGACGGTGCCTGTAATTATGATGATGATGATGATGATGGATGCTTTCTGTAACTCAGAGGACCTTGTGATTTTTAACACTTGTACTGTGATAATAAGAATAATGACTCCACCAGTTGTATTTTGTCTAGCATTTTTCCCCAACTTTGACCTGGGGCACAGCTGTTATCTACTAATTTGTCTTCACATGTGGTAATTGTTCTGCGGCAGTTCTCTCTGCCAGGTTAAAGCCCTGCTCAAGAGCATCCAGCTGGTGGTTGTTGAGCAAGGAGTTTACAGATGTTTTTATCCTTGTACCCCACACACATTTTTCTGTATGTCTGAGGCATTTAATGTGGACCTCATTAAGAAATATTAATCTAGATCTCTTCTTTTTTTTTTTTTTTTATCATTTTCCTAGAGTTGATCCAGACAGAGATGCACCATGTACGCACCTTAAAAATCCTTCTCCATGTCTACATGCACGCATTGAAGCAATCTTTGCTGATTGAGGAGGCCAGGCTGGAGCGGCTCTTCCTCGGGGTAGAGGGTCTGCTCGCCCTCCACCAGCGCTTCCTCAATTCCCTCAAAGCGCGCCAAAATGAAAGTAAGGACGAAGGAAGCCCAAACAACTACCAGATCACACAGCTGGGGGACATTCTCATCTCTCAGGTAAGATAGTCATTTTAAAGCCACAGTAGGCTGGGTTTTTGTGTAAATCCTTGCAATCAATCCTTGTAAATCAATAGGTTGCAACAGAAAGGCACAGGATGTTTAATTCAAAGGTTTGATTTACACAGGTGCAGAGTTGTAAACTGGACATTTGGGAGAAATAGTTCTTCCTTCCTAAAATGAGCATGTCATTTTTTTACTCACCTTCAGGTCAAAATGTCAGTAAAGTTTGTACGTCAACACAACGCGCAACGAGTTACAGGTACTTTCTCACGCAAGACTTCTCTAAAACAACTGAAGAGAGTCAGAAACTATTCTGTTCCAGAAAGATTTGAAATGATCATGAATTTACTGTAAACAGATTGTTCGGCCTAAACGTTCTTGAGTCAGATGATTACACTGTTTGCAAAAACACATTTGCACATTTGTTTTCGTAGTTCACGTTTGAACTAAAACTTTTGCCTTGACAAGCTTATCACCTGCTCATCCAGGTCCACAGTTTACTCAAGGTATATTTACTCTTTACAACTGTTAACCTTTCTACACAGTGGCCTACAACAAACATGCCACTAGTTTAACAAGCAATTCAGCTGTCAAAAATGGAATTAAGTGAATTTTCTTATTTGGGTGACCTTTTCCTGTTTGAAAATAAGATGCACGTGAATTGATCCTGTGACAGCACAACATGCAGCATTGGCATTATTATTATTTAGGAATAAATAATGGTGTTTATACTGTAGCCCTGTTTTGTTGCCTAGTTACGCACTCTTTAAATAGTGTATTCATTCACATCGCTCCATAGGAATGGTTGGTATGTCTTAAATGTACTGTAACAGACTACAGATGTGTGCGTGTTTGCTTCATAAGCCCAGGAATGATGCTGTGTCTCTGGCATCACACTCCTGGAGAGGCATTTTTACTTCTGTGGTAAATCCTTTTTATAAAAGTTTTTTTTCCTTTTTTTTTTTTTTTTTTAGTTTTCAGGTATGCTGGGTGAAAGAATGGTGGAGTGTTACAGTGTTTTCTGCAGTCATCACACTGAAGGAGTCAGCTTCTACAAAGAGCAGCTGCAGAACAACAAGAAAATGCAAATCCTCAACAGGGTAAGAAATGTACACTCACTGGTCAATTCATGTACATGGATGTGATTTTCTTCAAGACACAGTGAGACCTGTGGTTCTGCTTTGTTACAGAGAAAATGCACTAGAATTAGCATCAGTATCTGACAGATGGGCCTTTTCACAAGCAACAGTGATGTTCTTCAAAGAATGATGCAGCAAACAAAAGAGAAAATAGTCTGACAGAGCTTGTCTTGAGAAACAAAATCCTTCTTTTTATGATAGAAAATAGGTCAGCTGCCTCTTGTGCGAAGGTTGGGAATCCCAGAGTGTTTCCTGTTGGTGACTCAACGCATCACAAAATATCCCGTCCTCGTGGAACGAATCATACAGAACACTGAAGGTAAAATCTCCTCACATACCTGCCAAATGCTGGCCCAAAAGGTCCCATATATAAAATATTTTCATATATATAATTAACTGCTAGTCGATTAATATATTTCATGCTCCTTTCAGCTGACACAGACGAGCACAAGTCTCTGACACAGGGTTTGGCGCTGATCAAAGACACAATCTCCCAGGTGAACGATCAGGTGAGCGACTACGAGAAAGCTGCTCGTCTGAGAGAGATCGGCCTACGCGCCTCGAACCCAAATCTCAGGGCCGACTGAAGGACGGCCAGCTGTTCCTGCAAGGACGACCTGATCCAGGGAAGCCGGACGCTGCTGCACGAAGGCACCGTCTCCTGGAAGTCTCCCGGTAGACACAAAGGTTTGTGGTGACTTTGCTCGTGTGTGTGTATGGGGAAAAAAAAAAACTCACTGATGGTTTGTTCCCCTGACAGTTTTATTTCCTTGTGCATAAGAGAATATGAGCCGTTACAGTGGTATTTATTACAGTGTTAGGAGGTGGAACAAGACACGCAGTTAATTTAAAAAAAAAACAAGGTGTCTTTAGTATGCCATGCACTTGTTTCCTTTTGTGTTTTTTAATAGGAGGTTCAACTTTGGGTCAGATATTTTTTGTGAAAGCTAAAAGATCCAGAGAACCAGTACAGCTGCATATTTTAATGCCATTACTTAAGTGTTAAAGATTAACCATGGCACATAATGCAAGGCAGACATATATCGAGTCCATCTTCTGTGGCAGCTCAAGTCAAAACATGAAACACTTGTGCGGTTTTGATGCTGATCAGTGTTTGTCTCTCTGCAGACATTCACATCGTGCTGCTGTCAGACGTGATCCTCCTCTTACAGGAGAAGGATCAGAAGCTTGTATTTGCTGCCATGGTGAGTCCTGCCCAAATATAATGAGTCACTTTTGTCAAGACACACTCAAGAAGTTACTGAAAACTCAACTTAATGTTGCTTCTGTCCATGTAGAAAGACAAAGACTTCTTTTCTTAAATCATAACATCATCATATGGCCATATTGTACATTCTGTGATGTGATTATCCAGGACCAATCGTGATAATTACTTCATAATAACAGTCACACCTGCTGTGTTACCATGGCTCACACAGGATAACAAACCGTCGGTGATCTCCCTTCAAAGGCTGATAGTTAGGGAAGTGGCTCATGACGACAAAGCCATGTACCTTATCTGCGCATGCCCCACCACCAGCAGGCCGGAGATGTATGAGATCCACACGGGCTCCAAAGAGGAATGCATCAAGTGGACGGCGTTGATACGTGAAGCTGTGAATCGGTAAGAGGAGGACTTCTAGGAAGAGAGAAGAATGAGTTTTACTGGTCGATAAAACTACATTTTGATAGAATAGTTGCAGCAACGTTTTTAATAGCATCAACACCTGGTTATAGTTGAGTGACTGAAATAAGCATCAAAAGATATGTAATAAACTAAATAGTTTTTTTTTTTTTTTTTTTTAAAGTATGTCTTTGTAATAATACATGAAAGACCACACTGAGTAAAGTGTCTGTGTGATTCAGTTATCCAGAAGAGGAGATGTACCGCGAACTGACTGCTAAACTGCAAATGTTTCAAGGTAAGACAGCCGAGATGACCAGTCACTCACTTAAGCAAGAATACCCTCAGTCAGTGAATGTTTTGTGGAGGTACTCTTTCTTACACATTGTTTAAGGTTGTGGTTATCAGAAGAGATGGAAGATCTAACTGAAATTAAATGTTCCATCCACACATGTTGAGCGTATCAGTTTGTTGCTGAAAATCATATCAAATGCAGTGTCGCACACGATGCCTGTCAATCACATTCAGTCTCGTGTCTGTCACATCACTGTTCTGGACGACACTTATTCAGCTGCGGTTGACTTCGCAGCATCATGTGTCGTTATGAACAAGAATTATGTGACTGTTACATGCAGGGCTTTCACATTTTTTTGAGACTTTCACATTTCAGTGTACATACAATCAGCTTGCTGGATTGTGATAATAAGCAGCAAATTGGCATTAATTTTTTCCTTGTTTATTTGCAGTCAATAAAGCAGGAATCATTGGAAGAAGGCAGACATGCTCTGTCAACGTGCCCTGAGTAAAAATGCCTTTGTCTGGAGATTACTAAAAATCCTAAGTACATTAAATCATTTCAGAGATCCTGGCAGTTTGAAGACATAACATACTTATTTATCCTTCCAGTGCCCCAAAGGAGCACTGTCAAATCCATGTATTTATTCTTTCTGCTTTTACGAGACAAACATGTTGTTTATTTTGTACTTCAACACTGGTTTCTAGATGCTCTAAAGATGAGGGATGACCTTATCAAACAAAATCTGACAGAGAAGCAGCAGATCTTTGCTGCCCTCTATAAGTCTGTGATGGAGCAGGAAACCCCCCACAAAGGGCTGCTGCTCCGAGGAGACAACACGGACCTCCAGCAGGGGGTGACGCTGCTCCAGGGAGCCATCGATGAGGGTAAGAGCCGATACAACATCAGTTTCTACTCTGTTTTCAAGAGTTATCCTCCCTTTTGTGTTTCATGATATATAGATACTTAGATATCATCTGCTGCACAGTTTCCCAAGACTGATGATGTCTTGGAAGGAGTTATGGGTTCTTTATTTATTTATTTTTTATTTTTTTGTCTGCAGTGGAAAACCTGCAAAACCTGCTCTTCACAAAGATCAGAGACCCAAACCTACTCATTGATGAGAAGAAGACACAGGAGGGGCTGCTCAGGAGGGCCAAGACCTTTGGAGTGGCTGATAATAAGACTCCTGAATGCACCTTGAAAAGTAAGCTAACATAAAGCTAACATGGTGGTAACAGCAAAAGAAGTTAGGGTAAGGGTCAGAAAAACATGGCTAATATTCAGTGAAAGGATAACAGAAGTCTGTGTTATTTGCT
The DNA here is from genome assembly GCA_023238725.1 of Scortum barcoo. Classification (NCBI taxonomy): domain Eukaryota; kingdom Metazoa; phylum Chordata; class Actinopteri; order Centrarchiformes; family Terapontidae; genus Scortum; species Scortum barcoo. The sequence continues at coordinate 10,888,810 of CM041533.1, forward strand.
TATTTATTCATGTGCAACTTACAGGGCATGATATGTAAAGAAGCATTTTTAAATAGAGGTAGAAGTTTGTCGACTTTCTTTGGACCTCTTTCATTAGGGTTTACTTTTACTTTTCCTTTATAACAAGCCCAATCATACTGTCAACTCAGTCTGAGCCGAAAAACAAGCTGCCCTGCTGTTTGTAGTACCTGTACAATAAATAATACCACCATTAGAAATTAAATAACTCTGCTCTTATTGAATATGTAAAAGTGTTTATGATTTCATTTTCTCAGATGGAGAATCGTCTGAGAGCGAGGGCAGTCTAGTGTACCGCAGCCAGGATGTTTACTACTCTGAGAGCCTGGAACAGTCTGTGAGTAACGCAGACTCAAGGATCTAAACTTCCATTTGATGATAAAATATTTAAATAATTACATGGCTTGTGCTCTTCTGCTTCAAGGCTGATGACGACACAGCGGCAGACTGCACTTTAACCTCCAGTCATTTCCCAGAGGCAGAGGTAATCCTTCAGATACACATTTTAGTACTTATTTTTCATTTGTGTATTTATTCATGCAGAAATATTCATATTTGACACAACAGTTCTTGTTCTCTGTAGGTGTGTGACAGGGTGATACTGCTGGCACAGAGGCTATACAGCTTAAAGGTAAGACATTATAAATCTATATTTTATTCAGTAGGCACCTCATTTGTACACATTTCTCACAAGTTTGTCTTAAATTTGTCTTTGTGAAGCTGAACGTGTGTGTGATGTGTGAAAGTGTTTCATATATTTCACACACGTTTATATTAAATTCTTCAACTTGCAGGCAATCATCGTGGAGCAGGACAGCCAGATTGAGCTGCAGCAGACTTTTCAGTTAAAGAGCAAGCAGTCGGCCCATCAGTACAGCAGCATGCTGCTCGAGCAGGAGAAGCAGCGCAACTTGGAGAAACACAAGGAGGAACTCGCCAACTTGCACAAGCTGCAGGCCCAGTATCGAGAGGAGCAGCAGCGCTGGGAGAAGGACAGGGAGCGGCAGAGAATGCAGATCGAGGCTCTGGAGGCTGAGCTGCAAAAGAGGGAGGAGGACTGCAGAAAAAGGGAGGAGAAGCTCAGTGAGGATAAAGCCGAACTGGAGAGACAGAGGGAGGACTATCAGCAGAGCCTGGAGAGGCTGAGGGAAACCACAAAATCAGTGGACAAAGAGATGGCGCACGTAAATCAGGAAAAGGAGCGTCTAGATCAGCTGCAGGAGAAATTAAAGAAGTGGATCCCAAACCCAGGATCTGCTGACTATGATGATCCTGTAAAAGTGAGAAATAAGTGAAAATCTGATTGAATGTTTAGTAACACTGTTGTGTATTCAGTTTTCTGTACTCACATGAATGTCCAATTTTAGCCTTGATTTAACATCAAAACTTATGATGAGCAACTCAATAAGTGTATTTAAATGTGATAAAATATTACAAGGAAAATAAGTCTTAAAAACTGAAGTCAGCTACACTACAGTCAGTTAATCTTTGTTGAGATCAGTTCATCTAGCTTCCTGAGATCACAGAGTTATGCTTTTCTTCTTTCTCCCTAGTTGTGGAATCTCTCCAGTTATCCGTCGTTCAGAGGAAGCATGGTGAACGGAGGTGGGAGCCTGACCTTACCTCCGAAGGCCCACGTCTTTCCCGCCACCTCAGACCCCGTGGAAATTCCTCCAAAGGTTCCACCGCGCAAGGAGAGCATCAGCCCGCAGCCACCCAAGCCCGAGCTGCCCATCCAGCTGATCAGCACCACCAACCAGGTGCACAAGCCGGCGGCCGTGCAGCAGCAGATCCCCACCAAGCTCGCTGCTCTGTCCACCAAGGGCAAGGAGAAATGCTTCAAGGCCAAGTCCCACCACAGAACGCAGAGTGCAGGTCAGCCTTTCTGAAAAAGAGTTTTTCTAACAATACAAGATGCTTCAGAAAGAAATTAGCAGATGTTCTACAGACAGAAACATTAGTGGACAGTGACTGAAACTGCCTCAGTTTATTATCTGTTGGTTGAAACATTGCACAGCAGCAGTGGGTCAGTTGTTGGCACCACAGCTAGAAAAGCTCAAACAGCCTTCAGATTCAAATGCCTCAAAGATTTGCTTAGTGTGTCAACTCGCTAGTGATTTTAAACTACAACACTGAAGACCTGACACTGACCTCCTCAGTCCTGTCTGTCTACATCCAGCCAACATAGACGTGAACCAGGTGTTGCCCATTCGAGTGACCGGGAAGGAAGGAGGCAGCCTGAGAGTCAAGAGGAACGCCAGTCCTCAACAAATCTACCAGTCAGGTACAGACAGAGAGCTGTACAATAAAGACATCACTGCTTCATACAATCAGAAAACAATCATCTCTTCTCATATGAGTTGTTATATACTGGAAGCTATGCACGTTGACTAAAGTCTATTTTTAGTGCTGAATAAATAATGAATTTGTCATGTTTATTGCGCTGTGAATGGCAGCTTCAGTGTTGCTCTCTTGTACTTTTTCAGTTTCTTTGTTCAGTTTGCAGCTCAAACTTATAGCCTCACTTATAGCTGTATGTCTGTTTCTATCTGTTTTAAAAGTAAGAATCAAATGATTTGTACTGTAATCTAATTATGATTATTGGCAGAATAATTAAGTATTGTAACTATTTAAACTATTTAAGACTTTAAATAATGATCAATTTCAGAGGAAAACTGAGCGTTACTTAAGCCAAAAGTGAGTATTTTTCTCTATTTAATATCCATTGGAGATCACTTATTTTTTATGTTCTGTAACTAAGAAGTGACACAACATAAAACCTCAAACACAGACTGTAGCTGCAACCCTCATCACCTGCAGGCGGCACAAGGATTAAAATTGCAGCAGCTGCTACTTTCTCTGCCTGTAGGTGGCGACACCTACCGGCTACATCTGCAGGGCTAATGCTGCAATCCAGTGCACTTGTAACTAAAAAAATTACCTTCAACATATCAACTTTTAGACAGCTTTTGATATTTGTTTCGTGTTCTGTATGTGGTGCAAGTTGACCTTTGTCGAACTGGTCAATGAGTGAACAGCTCCCCCTTGTGGAGGATCTGCAACCTGCCAAACATGAATCAAGAAGTTTGTTTTATGAGGTGCTTCATAACCAAAAAACTGGAATGGTCTTGCATTATGAACATTTAAGTAAAACCCTGACATGTCTGTATATATATGATTGTTTCCAAAAACAGCATGGATACATGGATAATTATCATTTTAAACTCTGTGCACGCAGTACAGAGATGGGAGGGGAGAAGGATATCATCAGGTGTCTATTTATTCATTCATTCATTCATTCATTCATTCTCCCTTCAGGTGCTCCCTTGAACTCCCCAGCGTCTGTCCGCAGCATGAAAACATCTCAGTCCTTCAGCACACACATGAGGAGCAGCAGCGACGCTCCACCACCGGTGCCGCCTCCTTTTCCTAAAGATGTTCTTGAAACAGGCAAGGAGAAGGTAATATTCTTTTGATCCAAAACTACAGACTGAAGATGAGGAGTTCACCACTTAAAAACTCACACTCACGGAAAGACTGATGGAGCTGTTAAAAGACATTGTACATGACTTCAAGATGTCCATGTGCGTGCAGTGTGAGGAGGACCGTCACTGTAGAGGAATTTTATCACTGGGAATCAGCCGAACTTGGAAAAAAAGTGAAGAAATGTGGTGCAAGTTGTTAAAAAAGTGTAAAAAAAAAAAAAATTGGCCTTGAAGCCAAAGACTTTTACAAGAAGTATGAGACCTTTTTTTTTTTTTTTTTTAATATATATAATTTTTATTTCAAATGAATGTAGATTGTCTTTAACCATTTAGCACTCATACTTTAATTCTTCAGCTTTCTGTTTTAAGTTAATTATTGATAATCATGGTGTGAGGAAGTAAGATTTTCTTACTTTAATCCTGAGGTACCGAGCACCGAGGTTTTATTTCAGATTGAATCAGATAACTTCTCATGTTTTATCAGTTAACAGGGTGTGTGGACGAAACTACTTTTTGTTTCTACTTTCAGCAGTTTGTGCACTTTATGGTGAGATTATTAGGAGATATGTGAGAGACATTCCCTGTTAAATAATGTTCTGGCATTGTCTAACATTATGCTGATTATTTTCTCTGGTAGAGAAACTTTCGCCACCATCACCTTTCGCTTCCATGTAAAATTTCTTCCAAATCCCAACTAATGGGTCATGGAATAAAAGATGGTTGACATGAGAACTTTGAGTGTTTTGTGGATAGACGTCACGCGGCGCAAGAAAACTATTTGTAAAGATGTGATATCCTGGTGCATTCAAGGCTTTTAACTTCATAGATTTGCATACCTTCACTTGCTCCAGAACATTTCCTTTTCCAGTGTACTATCTACACATAACACACATGCCTTTTAGGAAGCAAGCTCATACTGATCCAGAACCAGATTTTCAAGCCTTTCATGAAACAACAGTTAGGTGAGAGATCACATTTTCATTATGTGTAAATATATATTCCAAAGCTCATTTGACACTAATTTGAGACTTCAGCAGTCTGAGTGTGACAAATCATGTGAGTACATTTTTAAGATTGTTTTTCCCTGCAGCTCAACACTGTCTGGGGAATTAAAAAGGGGGAATTTTGTTCTATAAAAAGACGATATACTCCCTTGATTTGATTAACTCAGACCCCTGAAGCCTCACATTAACCTCAGCTGAACCTTGGATCGTATTTTTGCTCAGAACGAGGACTGTGGAGTTTGTCCTCATCGTTTACATCAGATGGATGATGGGAAGGAATTATGTAATGGTCAACATGAACAGAAGGAATTATATATAATTGTGTCAGTGTGAATATTTTTAACACACACCATCTTAAACAATATGGCTAAAATTTTAAGATACTAAAAAAGCTAAATTCTACTAATTTAACTTCATCTTTGAGGTTGACTGTGCAACCTAAGATCTTTTTTAAAGATATTTTTTTAATCTTGTGTACAAAATAACTCATCCCCTCAGTTATCTTTCAGGACTTCAGGGGCGCTGTGAGGCTGATGCAACCAAACGTTTGTTCTACAGCTGACACACGTAAGATTTCTGTAGACTATGTATTTAGAAGTCTTCATTTACAAGGTAGATCACTTAATTTCCCCTTTTAAAAGATTAAGTGCCTTAATGTGGTGTCAGCTCCTTAATTAGTCTCATCTACAAAAATACCTGCTGACCCTCAAACTCAGCATCCTGCTTTTATTTTACATCCCGGGGGGTCGACATGGTTCTGTCACAGTTCCGCCCGCCTCTTGCACTCCATCCATTCAACTTTCACTCGATCACGTAGCGCTCCGGTATGAACAGCTCTCCACTTTGAGTGACTGAGCTGAGGCGACAAAGAGGCTCTTTGTCGGACGCTGTTCATCTCTGCTGAGCCTGAACGACAGTGGACCTTTTTCACAGCTGGAGGACCGCGATGAAAAGACTCATTCAGACTCTCAAACCGCCGCGAGGGGCTGAATTATGTTCAGTGTCAACGCATCAGAGAACCGACACAGACAGAGTGAAGCCATTCAGACAAATCACACATACCGAAAACCTGCAGAGTTTAAATCCTGTGTAACGACATAAACAAAAACACACCAAGATATCAGATACAGTATTTCTTTATTATATGTATTCCTCAACAGAGGCATTAAAAACCACTTGGTGACAACAAACTATACTGGTGAATGAATAATCTCATGACCTGGAAATCAGCGAGGGCACACACCCAGACAATTAAACTGCTCTCATTTGACCTTTTTGTTTTTTTTTTTTTACACAGAAACTCTGTTAACAGGCAGCATGAATGAATGAGAATGAACTGGCTGCTGGTGTTTTAAATATGACACCTTCAGCTCAAAACCTGTCAAAAGCAAGAGGAATATTGGATATACTGATACCTTGGTTTCCATTCCTTTAACCCTTACAGAGTGAACATAAACCCATACAGACACGAACCAACAACTTCTGTCGGCCCATGAATTAAAAAAATATTGTGCAAATGCTTCGTACAAACTAATCTAGGAACAACACGACCCGTCACTCAGGCTCCTCGGCTCGTACGTTAAACTGCAGCACATCATCGCTTTAGAGTACAGCACTCGTGTTTTTCAGAAGCTTTGAACACGTGACACATTCTGCTGTTCCTCCCAGCATGAACACATTTAAGGCCAAAACCAACTTTTTTTTTTTTGTTTTTTGTTTTTTTAAGACAATACGAGTAACTACAGGGGGAACAAAACCGCTGCGACTAATGTTTTAACCGTTGTGCCTCCAATAATGCATACACTTTAGATTATACACTGGTTTTATCATTTTTTTTATAGAAAGGGTAAAATAAAAACCATAGCATGCAAAACTAGATATACCAGTAGTAAGATGAGGAAAAACAAAAAGCTTTGGCTCAGTCAACAACCATGATAGCACCACATTTTCAAGGGTGTGAGACTATTAATGCTCTTTTATATTCTGAATCCGGGGGAATTGAATGGAGGGCTAAAGAGTGTGCTTTTGAGAGTGTATGTGCTTTTGAGAAGGTGTGTGTGCTTTTGAGATTCAAGATGTCTGTGTGCTTCATGTTAAGTTTTTGTTGACTGAACTGTTCAATGGCATCTTAAACTTCCCAACACTGGAACAGGGCGTCGTGATAGACAGATGTCTATGGTGTTTTGTTTTGTCCAAAACCGACGATTGAGAGTACAACTTTTCAGTGAACATATTTGCTAAACAAGTTAATTCAAGGCCCGGTCACACCAGAGAGCAGCACAGAGAAATATCTGTCCGGGGGCTCGGTGACGTTCTTGCAGGGTTAGTTGGTTAAATACTGCGGCTGGTAACTGCTAACACACTAGTGCTCGTCAGTCACAAGTGATCTTGTTCCTCGTTTATCCACACTGGGCTATTAATTCCCCCCATGTAATTTAATTTTGATCAAAGGTGATTAAAAGTTTAAAATATCTACTCAATAAGTTTGTGAGCTGATTTGCTAAAGGGCCAGTTAACTTCACACAATGAAGGGAGAATGAAAAGGACTGCATGTAACCGTTATTTCTATCATCTGTTAAGCTGCTGATTATCCAAATGCCATTTCTTCATTTTGTCTATAAAAATATCAATGAACAAATCGCAGCGATTACAGTGAAGTTAATTCATCTTTCCGCCAAATAAAGAGTTGAGAGTTGTCTTTAAGTCTGGTGTGACCGAACCTTCAGGGCTGCTCAGAGCCGTTAAGCTGTATTTAGTGTTCAACAGCTTGTGCAGCTTCCAGATTTGGCTTTTGGTTCCCTTTAGAGGTGACACAGAGTGCATGTTAGCAGAAATCGGCGTGCTGTGGTGTCTGTCAGTATCAATGCCTCCACTTCGTGTGTTCGATCCCAGTGCCCCGCTGAGCCAGCCATTCAGAAAACACAGATCTCTCCCCGCTCTTCTCTTCGCACCAAGTCCAAATAAATGTCCATACTTAAAGACACAATGTAGAAAAAAGAAAAACCTCAACAACAAATAAAAACAGGGATTGCAATGTTAAATGCTGTGCTAGACGTCCTTTCAGTCAGATTTGCTTTCCTCTTCATCTTTCCCAGCTGGGGGCATTTCCTGAGGCCGGTGCGAGTCTTCACACTGATCGGTGGCTTCTGTGGTTTGTGGCTCCGGTTTAGTCGAGGTTCCTTCTGTCTGCGGCACTGCAGTTTGTGTACAGTTGATCGGTGCGAGCACTATGGCAGACTGCAGGGGACAAAAAAAAACAGTGTCTACATAAGATGGCTGAATTGTGTCGAACAGAACACAAAATGTAGTGATGATAACAGAAGGCAGAAGAGCTGCAGAGAAGACAAACAAAAACCAAAAGAATATACAGTCATTCCTCTGTCACTGGTAGATTTGAATGTTTTAACAGTTTAAACCAAAATTAAAGGAGCCTTAATGTTGTCAGAGGTATTCCTGTACACAGAAATTAAAAGTCTCAAATATGCAGAAAGAAAGGGAAAGGATATCAAAGAAAATCCCACAGGGGCAAGTCCCGCTGAACCTCACAGATCACTAACAGCTAATCTACGTCACTACGAGCAACACCAACGATAGCTTTAGCAGCCATCTAACACAAACGTCTAGTCTTAAGGGGAAAACAACAAAAAAAAAGGAACCTTAAGGTAAGATCAGGATGGTTTTTAATGGTATGAAGTAGCAGATAATACCTGCAGTGACATTCACAGACAGCTGAGCCCTCAGCAGCAGACTAGAGCACACCCACAGTAAAATAAAGGGAGCAGCGATGGAGGGAGGGGAGGGACAGTGAAACAGAAAGAGGCAGTTGGAACGGATGGTATTATTTAAAGGGGTTACTCAACTTAAAATTCTACTTTACTCTGCATGTTATTTAACTAGATGTTTTGTGTGTTTTTTTTGTTTTTTTTTTTAAAGTCTTTTTGTTTCTTCGGCGGTAGGCAGTCATATCAAACTGGTATTCACCACAAATCCACTTCCAGTCCAGAACTGGGGCAACTCTCTGCGCCACAGCGCTACAGTGAGGCTGGTGAGCAGAGTGCAAGGCACCAGGTAGAGCAAAGCCGGCTGACCCATCTGCATCACGGCCAGAGCCACGAAGGTGATGAGCAGGCCGATACCGTAAGCTGACAGGAGAGAGAGAGGCGGATGGTGAACATTTCCAGGCAACGCTTAAAGCAGGTTTTTACTCTTAAAGACAAATTCAGACTGGATTGATTTCTCTAGGAAAGGTGGGGGGACTTTACCTGCTCTGGTCAGTGACATTAACCCCGTCTGGAGCAAGTGCTGTATGTGGGTAATTTTTCAACCCCCACCTCTGTTATAACTACAGCCGCAGCTGGCTCCTGTGATTTAAATCCTTTTTTATTTTAAGTGAATCTCAGGAGGTTTTGTCTGCAGGAGGAGCTGCTTTTCCTTCTACTTTTAATCAGCTCAGTGCAAAATTAGACTTTTGTGTGCCAATGGAGTAAGTAAAAAATGTTTTTGCCAATCTGATGGATGGAAATGTGTTGATACAAGAATAGAGGCCTATCTGGGAAAGACTTTCACGGCATAAAAAATGAAACCATCAGGAGCACAGCCTCCAGTTCATTAAATGGGTTGATGTAATGTCTGCTACAGGGATCTACAGGTATTTTCCATTGTTCTGCAAAACATCCATGTCTGTTACAAACCACATTCTGTAATTTTGTGTTGGTTAAAATACTGTCCAGAATGAAGTGTTAAAACCAAATGACATTATCAAAACACTACATTAACACTAACCAATTACAGCCCTTACAAGCCCACATACGTACCGATCGTACAGGCCACAAAGTAGATCCTGGAAGATTGTGTTAAAATGTCAAACCTGTGACAGTACGCCACCAGCAGACCTGTCAAAGGAAAAACAGAGACGTTCACTTCATTCAGTAAGAGAAGCTTCTGTATTCAGTCACCTCATCAGACTCATCCATGCACTTTATAATGTCTGTTAACACCGGGCATTTCATCATCAAGAAATGGAAGAAAAGCCATCATTGTGCAGATATTATTTTGAGAACTAAATCTTGTCATGTTCAATTATACAGCAGCCATAAAAAATGTGTTTGATTTGAGTAGTTCTGAGTTTGCATCGCTGGCAACCAAATCAATGTTTTCTGCTCCAGGACTGTCTAAACAGACAGCCTGTGATGATTGTTGGTTTAATAATTCTCTGGTTATGACCACAGAATGAGCTTTAAGCAGTTCAAGTCACTGTGGTGTGACGACACGGTTAATTACCTGGTACTAAGATATCGCCAAAGCCAAGGAGGGAGAAGGGCCGGTCACAAAGGGACAGGGGAGAGGAGTTTAACCTCGGCACCTTGAGCACCATGGGAAGCTGGAGGAAACACAAACTTGAGTGTTACTGTCGACTTCTTTCCCCCTGAGCTGAGAGAGGAATCTCAAGTAACAAGACTAAACCCCACCCGACCCGACCCAAAGGGGAGTTGTGGAATTTGAAAACAAGCTCACCTTTTCATGTATGGAGGAGTCAGAGGGACCAGCCGCTACCTCCACCATTATACTTTCCCCACTCTGTGGAAGAAAGGCGGGTCAGTAACAGAGACAGCAGACATCTGGATGATCTCGAGTGAAAACTGTGTGGACGTACCTTTGTAAAGAAGGGTGTAATAAAAACGAAGAAAACATCGTAGACAAAAAGGACCGACAGTAGTAAGGTGCAAGCCTGCAGAGACAGAGAAAATGCATCAGGTGAGTTTAAAACTAACCAAACATTTATTATTCAGTAAGACACCATTAAAACCTTTAACACAAACACTTTCCACACTGTTTGAGTTTATATTATGAGCGTGCCAACCCACCTTGAATGTGGGGAGCCTGACTGTTTTGAGCATGTAGAGACAGAAGGCGATCCCCAGGGCGTCCTGTAACACCCACGCCCACCTAGAGGACGCATGACAAGACTCTGAGTCAGTCCACACCATCACCTCCAACACGTTATCACACAGACAGAAGAATGCTACTGTTATGTCACCCGACACACAACAAGCAATCAGCGCCCACAGTGCAGTACATGTTCACTTAAACCAAAAACCACAAGTGTAGGCAGACGCTGAAATCAACTGGAAACATCGTTACAGTTGCAAATGATATTTTCACATGAAATTACTTTGAAATACAATTATATAAATAAACTATATCACTGTTGTCTCTATTTGCTTTGTGTGTCTTCTTCCAGGATGGTAAATACTTTTGAACACTAAATACTTTACAATGTGCTCTGCTCTCTCTGCTTCTTTGTGTCTTTGTGTGAGTTGAAAATAATACTTAATAAAAATAAATTATGCAACATTTAAATAGATTTGAACTACCCAAAAAGACACCAGCCTTGTAATGAGAGTGAAGTGAAGCCTCCATATTGTTTAAATGCCTTCAGTTATTCCGTTTGCCCCCTCGTATTTTCCTTTAATTTTATTTAAGTAAAATTGGAACTAATTGCAAATTTCTTAGTATAAAGGCAATGTTCCCAATGTGACCGATAAAGTGCTGCAAACAGACTCGTGCACGCAAAGCAGCAGGAAAGAGGAACCTTCAGGGAGGACTACAGTGTTTCAGTCTGTCAGATTGATTATAACTCTGCTTCAGCCTGGGATGAAGCTAAGTCTGAAAACCGCCGGGCCTGGAGGGATACGTTTCCATGGTAACTTAGGTCAAAAAAACAAACAAAAAAAAAAACTGGTTTAACTGGTAATCTGGGTTCATGAAATATTCCTCACACCACAGTAACATGTCATCAACATGTGAATGGGACTCGTTTCTTCTTTGCACTTACTGGTCTTCATTGCGAAACACCATCCAGGTGATGCTGACGCCGATGCAGAAGGCCGACAGCAGCAACATGCGGATCTGCGGCCGTTTGTGCAAGTATGGCAGGTTGTTCTCTGGGACCCTGTGGTTTATAAGACCGTCCACAAATCAATAAATATACCCACAATAAACAGTGCAGTTCTTTTTCAGGCTAATACCGTGAGGCCACGTCTCTATCTTTAACCGTTTAACCACAAATAACTGAAGCGTGTAATACTTTCTTACTCTCCAGTGAGAATTTATGGAGATTCAGAAAACAGTATGACGTGTTACTAATGGACTTTACTGGATGTTTCTCACCTGCACTTGCAGAAAGGGATTCTCCTGATGAAAGGCCACAGACAGCTGTGGAGGCCGACGGACGAGGCCACACAAAAGATGGCTATGACCCAAATGGCTGAACAGAGAGGAAACAGTGAGGCAGGGAGGAGATTAGCGCATCTTTTCAGAACATTTCCACTCATATTAAGGACATACACCCTTTTGATATTTTGACAATGTTGGTCCTTAAATACCTGAGTAGTTTGATCAGTGTGTGTTGGCTGAACAGCTGATAAGAGATGCTAAATCTGCAGCTGACAGTTTTTTAATCTATTAATCAGTGAAATGTTATCTGAGCCATTAAGCCATTTACAACCATCAATTCACACATCCAGATCAGTAAACTCCATCTACAGCCTCTTAATGCTGGACACTGAGAGCATCTGCTGCAGGAAATGAGATTAAAGAGTCTGCTGTAGCTCGAGCACCTCGGGGGGTTTATAGTGGAAGAATTATCCAATTTTGTTATCTAATTTTCACTTTTAACCATCAATCTTCCGATCGTACATCCAGCTTTTTTAACACTTTTAATATCAAAACAACCTCTTTATTTATCCAGTTTAAAAATTAGAAGCCACACAACAGCCGAGTAAATGGTGTGCTTACATAATCAGGTGTTTGAAGGGTTTGCACTGATGCTTGAACAAGGAAGCCTGTGAGATGCACTTGAAACCTCAGAAAAAACAAGCAAGTGAGCCTTGAGTTTAGATTGTCACACAAGGAAAGCATTGTCGGCCGTCTCCTTCGCAGCCTTTATTCCAAGCGAATGCTAAGCGAGCCAAGCCAGACCACAATGACTGAGGGAGAAATTACAGGCTGACTGACAGGCAAACCACCCCCCCTCACACAGCAATAAATACTGGGCGGACAAGACTGAAACCACAATTAATCTGTTGGTCACATCAAAGTGGGTCCATCCATCATCTATACCTGCTTTATCCTGAGCACACACAGGGTCGCACAGGGTGTGCTGGAGCCTATCTCAGCTATCATTGGGCGAGAGGCAGGGGTACATCCTGGACTGGATGCCAGTCAGTCACAGGGCTGACGTATGGCGCTTTTCCATTACACAGTTCTAACACTACTCTCGACTTGGATCGACTGAAACGACTCAGTTTCGGTCGTTTTTTCCATTACATCAAATCATAGCAACGCGGCCGCAACTCCAGCGAGCGTCATTTGTTATGCGACACAACAAACACAAAACAACTATGGAGGCCACCACCAGACAAAGAAATGTCTGCACCTCGTTGTTGACGAGGGTTGCAGGGTTGACTCTTATGAACGAGTCGTTCTCCTGACGCTCATCTAGTGACGTCAGGCCCTGGCCAATCAGTGGCCTGCCGTCTGCCGACGTCCACATTTTCGGCTCAACTCAGCTCACTTGGAACCCAGGTACTAACACTTAATGAATGGAAAAGCCTAAAAACAGTTGAGCCGAGCTGAGTAGGGTGCTAGTGGAAAAGCGCCAATACCAGAAAGAGAGACAAAACCACTCACACTCACATTCATACCTACTTAGGGCCAATTTAATGAGTTGCAGAATTAGCCAATTAGCTTAACTAACCTGTAATGCGTCTTTGGATTGTGGGAGGAAGCTGGAGTACCCAAACTCCACACAGAAGGGCCCCCAGGTCAGCCGGTGGGGTTGAACCCAGAACCCGCTTGCTGTGAGGCGACAGTGCTAACCACTACACCACTGTGTACAAGAGCAAAAGCGTGTGGAGCGTTATATGAAGCGTGTTCAGATCAATGATGTGAGAGCGTGTGATGTTGTTGTCGTACCCAGCCGGTCATAGTAAAAGTAGAGTAACACCAACATGCTGCAGCACATGACCACAAACACGCCGATCATGATGGGCGTGACGTCGACCGTCTCCTCGTCCTGCTTCTCCGCACCGTCGTCCCGCTTGTGCTTCATGTAGCGTCTGCAGGAGGAGAATCAAAAGGATGTTCAGAAATCTAAAGACTGATGAGCAGTATCTCTGCACACCCATCTGCTTCTGCCAGCTTATGAAGCAAAATAGTCATTAGCCTCTCTCTCTCTCTGGGTTTTGTCTCTTTTTTTATTAAACATTATTCACTGATGGTTGGTGACTTGCCAAAGCAGACAGGATGCTTATCCTACCATCCGCAGTCAATATTTACCATCACTCAGCTGGCTGGCACTCACTTCCTTCCCAACTTCAAAACACACTACTTGTTTTCTGCCTGCGTCAGAGACCGCATCTGACTGCGCCCTCAGTCACCTTGGCAACTCCGTCAGGAAGGACGGGCTCAGATTGGCTCAAGCCGGTGAGTCACTCATACGGCCTTGGATAAACAACAGTGCCCTTTAGTGGAGTCGCAGCGGTACAAAGCAGGCCGCTCGGTTTGAAGAAAAAAAGAGGAATACACCCTCCTCTGAGAGAAAAGACTGAGAAATCATCCACTAAGACTCTCTGCCAAGAAAATGATGACTAATCTTCCCCAAAGATGACTCCCCTGATAAATTAACTTTGACTTAAATTTAGCAGTCTGGACTAAAAGCTTGAGATGCACAGTCAGAGGGAAACTTTGTGTCCTGTAATAATGTAATGTAGTGGAAAGTTGGGTACACCGCAAGCTGCATCTTTATTGACAATCACCTACAATTTCTGCCCACTAAGAGGCTTCATCTTCACATAACTTAAATTACTTGTTATCATTCATTTTAAACCCAGAAAGAAGGTGGGGGGTATCCGCTAAATCTAAAACTAAAAATCTTCAGTGAGTCTACCCGTGATAACCCTCATTAAATATTGGTTTCCAACTCTGATCCCTCCATCTTGTCCACTCACTTCTTGCTGTCTCTGCTGCCGGCCCAGTAACCTCCGATGGCGACGGTTCCTACTGCCATCAAAAAGATGATCACCATGTTGTAGTCCAACACCGGCTCGTTGGGTGCGTACATGGCAACCAGTCTCCCTTTACCAAAGGTCTGCAGGGGTAAGAAACAGAATTATATCACATGAAGGGTAAAGACTTTGTTGTTTCTACTACACCACAGCCCACAGTAATATACAGACATCTGCATCTGCTGTCAGTGTGAAAAGTTTCGAGTTCATCAGGAAGAAAGAAACTGACACAGGAAAACCCTGCAGGTAGCAGGAGGTATGTTTGTGTGTGGTCGTCTCAGTGGCTTGTTGTCTGGCCTCTCACCTTGCTTATGTCCAGCATGTCAGAGTAGCTGAGCAGAGCTACAGGAATGTCAATCTCCTCATACTGAGTCTTGTTTCCTGCTGGTGGTGTCTGCAAATAAAAAAAACCAAAAAAAACAAACATGTATTTTTGTTTCCTGAAAATCATTTAAAAGCCTGCATGGTGAGCCTTAAGCGGGTTTACCAGTCTGTCCTTGCTGACAATAAGCAGGCCCTTGGCTCCGTTAAGCTGGGCAAGTCGGACTTTTTCATAGAAAGTGCAGTTGCCTCTCATCACCATGGGGATGCGATTCGGGAAGCCTCCCTCCGGGACATCGGAGGGCGAGCACAGGACCGATGTGGTCAGGTCGTAAATCTGGAGACGAGACTTCGAAACAAAAGGTTTGTAATGTTATCTGGAGCTGGAGGACATTTTCTGTTACAGTTTAAAACTTAATATGAATAAAACACCTGTCTTGCTAATAAGACAGCATTAATATGATTCTTAAGGATATAATTATCCTTCCCAAAGAAATAAAAATGCATCTTGAGCCGGATGTGGCCTTTCAAAAAAAGAGCCTGGAGGCAGGAGAGATGCAGTCTGCTCCTTGATAGTAAGTGTCTGAAACTATTTCTGCATTTACAAAAGCTTTGTGTTTTTATTCATAGATAAAGACTAAGATTTAATCATAGAATTAAATTAAGATAAGAAAATGAAATCGTAATCATTTGCTAATGCAAAGAAACTGTATTTCATGCATCATTATATTCTCATATCACTCAGAAAGATGTCCAACATTTGCAGTTGGTCCAGAAATAAGCAGCCTAACAGGCACTCAGAGATGAGATCGGATTTCAGCGTCCTATGTGAGGCTCCTGAAACAGAGTTTATCGATCACCACCACACAGTATCAGTACAGACTGTAGCTCGTCCTTCACCATTCTATGTGGCTGCTGTAAAATATCTGGTAAGAAATGATTTCCTCATGACTTACTGCCTTGTTGAGGTCCTGAGGTAGTCGTGCCCACTGTGAGTTGAAGAAGATGCAGTAATCCTTTCCCTTGCTCTTGCCCTTGTCACTGAAATGGGCCATGCCGTACTCTCCCACCACCTGTCAACAAAGTCTGTGTCACTCCACGTGTCCACATAGATTTTAGATCATAAACTTGGAGATTATTTTCAGAAACACAAACTCATGTCACCTGAAGTCCTGTCACAAGTTAAAAGTCAAAAGTGTGAGCTGTGGGACTTCTGGGTCTGATGACAATACTGATATTTGTGATTAGATAAATCCTGACAGAGTAAAAAGGGCTGATAGTTGAGTTTTAAAATGTTGTTTAATTAACCCTAACACATAAATAAACCATGACTTGAGATCTAAAAAAGGTTGCCCTTGTTTTTTTCATCTTGATCTTCTTAATCTGCTCATTGTTTTAGTTATAGTCATGTTGAGTTCAGATCATAGTTATCTGTCAACACAAATGTTCAGCAACATGCCCAGTAATTATCCTGTACATATAATGCATCTTCTGTTCTTACCTGAGCTGCACAGGTCTGAGTTTGATTAGATTTAGTTGCATTTCACAATCATCATTTGCGTGGATTGCGTACATTTACTTATCAATGATTGATAACAAATGTGTGTACTAAAGGAAAACCCAGCGATGACAGATACTTTAAAATAAGGGAATAGTTTTTTTTGTCAGTGCTTTATTTGTATATTTAAAATTAACCATTATATGCTGGAAAAACGTGTGGTCCATCTTCACTTTGGCGAATAGAAGAATACATATGATGAGCCTCCAAAATTTGATCATGACACAAATTTGGCATCAGAGAAGATCTGCTACAGCTTGTATATAAAGACAAAGTTCAAACCAAACACGTAACGTAACATTACATCTGCTCAGCTTTATACAGCACGCCCTATGTATACTCACACCACCAGAGAGGAGGCGAAATAATGTGGGTAACTCTCAGACAGTGTCATTTCTCGCTCAATATTATCAGAGAAGTCTGGATTATCTTCAAGGTCTCGGTCTCATCTTTGTCATGTGAAGTGTGACTACTGTGTCAAAACATTTCTACCACATACTGTATGAACACTGTATATTGCAGGATTTAGTCTACCCTGACAGATTTAAATAGGCTGGACAAACTAATATGAACACCTCTCAGTATACCCAGTGGTGGAAGGTAACTATATAAATTTACTTAAGCACTGTAAGTGCACAATGGAGTTACTTGTACTTAACTTGATTATTTCTATTTTATGATACTTTCTTTTTCTACTCTACTACATTTCTGGGGCAAATACTTCACTTTTTACTCCATTACTTTCATGACAGCTTTAGTTACTTTACAAATTAAGAGTTTCATGTACAAAATATATAAAGAAGATCTATAAAAGATGATGCCCAGCCAACAACATCTCAAACTACAGTCCCCAATATCAGGTGTTACCAACACTACCTGGACATTTTAATAAGGAGCTTGTATCTGGAACTGGAAATATATTGATTGGTGACCTATTCATACCTTCACTGCAGTCATTTGGATTCTAAAGATTTAAAGTCCCTGATTTAGAAAAGCTTGTTTTAGTCTGTTTCTACTGTTAAACAGATCGGAGAAGATGAACTATGGTGTAAATCAGTTACAACTCAGGTCAAAGTGCAGCTGGTTTAAGTATTGTACATTACAATGAGCTGACAGTCATTTCACCCTTCAGTCTCACACTTCATTTCCACACACTTTAAACTGCGGCGTGATGAGACCTGTTAGCTCATCAAAACGCCTTTAAAATCTGGTCTGTAACAAACCCCTGGACTGAGAATGAAATAGTGGTGTATAATCCTACTTCGTTAGTGTTTCGTGAAATATAAAATAAAGTGAGAGCCGTGTTGGTGTCCAGGGCCCGCAAGCTAACACTCGTAGCATCCAAGCTACTAATCCCAGAAAAACCGCCGGGAAAAAAACTCTTCCTACCCGCCAGGTGCCGCTCATTTAAGGCGCGGGCTCGGACGAACGAGTTTAGGTGTAAATGCAGTCGGTGTGTCTCACCTCCTGGATGAGGAAAGCGGCCCAGATCAGTGTGTGAGGGAGCCTCATGATGTCCAGCCTGTTGTCTCCTCCATCAACAAAACGACCGCTCGGCTCGAGCCCCGCGCACGAGCCCACCCCCTCCACCAGCTGTTCTCACGAGACACGCCCGTTTGCTGCAGAGCGGGGCTTTTGATTGGCTGCGGCCGTCACGAGCGAGGGAGCGCACCTCTGATTGGTCAAAGGCGCAGTCAGTCAAAATTAAAGTATCGATAATATTAACCGGTGAAAACGGTGCAGAAGAAAATATTAATTAATTTATTTGACTTTTTTCAGATTAGTTAATCAGAAAATGTAAACTCATAATATGAAATTTGTAGATTAGTTTAACGACTCAAACTGACGTGTGATTGAGTTTTTAAAAATGGAGGACGGTTATTATTATTATAATTACATCTATCTAATTGCACCTTATTAACATTAGCACCCTAATGCCTTTAACAGTCATATATATATATATATATATATATATATATATATATATATATATATGTGTGTGTGTGTGTGTGTGTGTGTGTGTGTGTGTGTGTGATAGAAAAATTCAGCATTATACATTTACAATTTAAGCTCTATGCTGAATGACCTTATATGACCTTATATGACCTGTGTAGTTACTCTCATAGTAGACTGTGTCTCTGTATGTCTCCCTGCGTCTTCAAGGCCTGCACTGACAAACAACTCTGTTACGATAAAGTGTGCTCACCACCCACACTGACCCACCTGCTTTTCTTCCAGATAATGACAACACATTGTCTCTGTGACCTTAGAAGCATGAGA
Organism: Scortum barcoo; assembly: GCA_023238725.1. Taxonomy (NCBI): domain Eukaryota; kingdom Metazoa; phylum Chordata; class Actinopteri; order Centrarchiformes; family Terapontidae; genus Scortum; species Scortum barcoo. The sequence continues at coordinate 10,907,543 of CM041533.1, forward strand.
AACTGAAACATTGAAGACTATGCAACACCCTCATTCCCAGCATTCCCATTTTGCTGCATACGATGTTTCTGTGTTAAATGCTCCCTTGCAAGTATTAAAATCTTTTGCCATTTATTATATATAAAATATAAATATAATTTTTTGCTCCATGTAATTGTTGCGCAAATGAGAAAGAAAAATTTGAATCTTGGTGTTAGAGAAGCTTTAGTATAAAATAAACTTGAAATACATCATTTGCCTGTGGCCAATTGCAATTTAATAACTTTGATTTAATGTGTCTGAAATGATAAATGTAGACCATAAATGTAGCTTTATACCGATAACTAATACCAGTAACAGACTCAGAAACCCAAGGTGTAGGAAGGAGCGCTTCCGCAGGTTCCTTCATACCAAACACCATCAGACTGTTTAATGCTGCACTATAATTCTGTTATTGCAACAAACAAACTTTCATACCACAGTAGGACTGATGTTTACTGATGTCTCATCATTGCACTGATGTTTACTGATGTTTACTGAGGTCCTAGCTATGCACTTTATGGTCTTTTTTCATTCATTCACTCATTTACTTATACGGTTAATTCATATCTTCTATATATCCATATTCACCTGTGCAATAACACCTCACCACTGCACATCTAACCTGGGTGAGGCTGTGTATATAAACACTGTTTCTTTCTTTTTTCTCTTTATTATTACTATTTACTATTTAATGTACATATTGTTAATATTTAATGTCTCCTTTAAATTGTGTTTGAGCTGCTGTAACGGTGAAATTTCCCCACCGTGGGATCAATAAAGGATCTAATCTCTCTTTTCTCACTTACCAATAACACAAATATTAAATTATTTTTAATATACCATCACTTATTCATAGCACCATCACGTTCTCTTCTATATTGTATTGTATATATCTGTTTAGTTGTATATTTACTTAGTTGTAAAATTTATATTTTAGTTATATAATATTATTTATTTTATTACTCTAGTACTATTATTTATTTTTATATTTTTATTTCTTTAATCTATTTTTTGCTTGAGTGGTTGTGTTCTTGTTAATATTTTTTAGCATTGTTATAGGGAGCCTGAGATTTAAGAAGTTCATGTTAGATTACACATTGTATACATTTTTGTATGTATTTTGTAAGTATTTATATCCAACTGTATATATATCAAAGAGTATCTATATCTATCTATCTATCTATCTATCTATCTATCTATCTATCTATCTATCTATCTATCTATCTATCTATCTATCTATCTATCTATCTATCTATCTGTGTGTCTGTAGTTTTCAGTGTTATTTGAATGACCTCAGTCTTTGCATGTTTGATCTTGTTATTCATTGACGTACTGCAGCAGCTTGATTCACTCTGCATGACGTCATTCCATATGTTCTTCAGTCTGTCGGATATTTACCTGCATCAGGTGACACCGGAACTGAACCGGTCTTTGTCTTCAGAATAAAAGGGTGCGTGTTGAGATCACATTGCATATAAAATAAACACTTGTTTTCTATACAAAAAGAAAAGCAGAATTAAACTTCACACATTACTGCTGCTTTGTGGTCAGTGTGATGGATTTAATGTAATTAATAATGGGGAAGAAAAGAGGCTGGTTTCAAGGATTTCTCTTTTCTTTTCTCTTTTTTTTTTTTTCCTGAAAACATTCATATCTAAGATAGAAAAAATGTCATTAGTGTACAATAGAAAATAAAAAATGAAGTCTTTCATAGGTCACATAAGCAGAAACATTTTGGCTAGTATTTTGCAAAGTCAAAAATACTTTTATAGTGTGGTTTACTGAATGTATGTCCATGTCTAGTCAGGTATGCTTTAAGTAAGAATTATCATCAGTAGACAGAGCTGCATTTATTCACCACTACATTAAATACCAATGTCAGTTTTTACTCATCTGTACAACAGAATATTTCACGGTCTTGGTGAGGCACAACTACCTGAATATGTTTTGATCAACCAACCTCGATAGATGATATTAGAGTATTCCTGACTCTGACCTTTTTTTTATCCCTCATGAGCCTCGGGCTATTTAGACCACTTATAAATCCTTTGGATTTGTCCATTAAAATGTTTACCATGCCAATGTTTTGTATCTTCTTTTGCTGCACAACATGACCTACATGACCTTTTTTACTTTGACATACTGGAATCATTTGATTTGATCGCTCTGGTGTAAAGGGTAAACTCTTTTGTTTCTCTCATCTGCCACTTATTCCTGTGATTATTGTATCTTTATTGCTCCGTAAAGCACATAGGATCACATAGGATGTGAAATGTGCGCCAAATAAAGCTGCCTGTCCTTGTTGTCATAATCAGGCTTTTATTTTGAAGTAGACCGGATGCTGTGTGTCCTCTGTCGCTAGCTTGACGCTGCTCGGTTGATTCTCACTCAGAGACTCTGGAGGGGAATGAAGCTCTGAAACTAACTACACTGTAAGTACACGTTATATCGATATATTCAGCTTATATTTGGGTAAACACACACTGTATTGTAACGTTATTAAAGGCTTGTTTTCCTCGCAGAAGTAACGCTTGTGTCAAACAGTGAGTGTTTGTTAACGGCAGCTAGGTAACCAGCTAAGCTAGCTGTCTTTTGTCGCTTTAGTTCCCTTTATTTGTCCCTTTTTAATTAATTATCTAACTTTATTCTTGAATAGATTAATAGTTCGTACATGTGACACGAGTTTGCCTCTGTGTTTTTGGGCCATAAGCTCGACCTGTATGCTGTTTTCGCTCATTATATTTACAGGAAAACCGGCTGCTTGTAACACAACTACAGTCGCTGTTCAACATCTGTTATCATCTTTTATCAGCTACAAACAAATTTTGTAGATAGCCTTTTGTTTTAACCGTCTTCTTCTAAATACACAAGTCACATTAAAGGAGGTTTAACTGAGAAACAGTGTATTTTGGCTGACTCTCAGTCCTTTTAAGAGAGTCAGAGATATCTGGTCCGGCAGGAGATGATGTCAGTAGGATTGGTATGCAGAGAGCTGACATCAGCCAGAAAACCTCTGAAAACTAAAACTGTGTTGACTCGGGCCAAATAAGGAGGGAGAAACGAGCCCAGAGGTGGACCGAATGATAATACTGCCTTAAGATTGACCACAGTTTATTCAGTTCATTTATATATGCACCTTAAAACCATTGTCTAATGATGTAGAGCACAAACAAAACACAAAATATTAAAAAATAATGTCTAAAGCATAACAATTTCTCAAGTATTCTTCAAAAAAGGGCAACAGTTAACATATAAGTTTTGGCTTACATTGATATTCGTCTGCACAAATGATTATCATCACAAGGTTGCAGATCCTCTGGTTTCTATCCTCCAATGACTTCAGGAGTCCTGGTGTTGTTTACTCTAAAATTACAAATAGCTTGCCTAGATCTACTGTCGTGTCCAAACCAATCACTGCTCGTATTTATTCATGTTCATGTCTGTCTCTTCCTCGCCGTAGTGAATCTAAAGGCATTTCCCCCACCGTCATCCCAGTCAGCACACCATGGCTGGCTTCAGGCAAGAGGATGTTGAGTTGTATTACGAGATGGGAGAAGAGCTGGGCAGGTATTTGTTGTCTTTTCTTCTCATGATACCACTAATGAATGCTTTTGTTATTGATTGCCGTGCCGTATTTCCTCGATTAATTGTTATGGTCTATAAAACATTAAGAGACAGCGAAAAAGGCCAGAATACAATATGTAATGGCCTGATCAAACTTCAAATCCCAAAATATGAAATTTTTTATAATGTAAGACCAAGACAAGTAGCTAGGTTTCACATTTGAGAACGTAGAACAATAAAAAATTGGGATTTTTTTTTTCGTTGGAAAATAACTGACATGATTTGTCAAATATCAGAATAGTTGCTGAACAGTTTTCTGTTGATTGACTCATCGTTGGAGCTCTACTTCCCAGATAAAACACATTGTATGTTAATGCATGTGTATGATATCCCTACTGTAGTCAGTGTTAAACAAAACACTATTTACACTTGACATGTGTCTCAGGTCTCTGAATACAAGTGTGAGTCCACCTAAAGCACATTTATGAAGCTTTAGGATCTGTTCGTTTATGCCACATTTAAACGTAGACATATTCATATTCATTTGTCCTTCCGGTTTTATCCATTAAAGAGTTTTTATTTATCCAAATCAAGAGTTTTAGAACAGAGGGGGTCAAATGCTGCACAGATTATCAAGCACCTTGAGGCAAATTGTACATTGTACTTTGTCAAACAGTTCAGACACATTTTAAACACAAGGTATCAGATAGCTGCATCAGAAGCTGTGTGGCTGAGCACAAGTGTATGTTTTTCTAAATACCATGCTCGTAGTTTCTCACAGATAAAAATGTGTGAGCATGAAGTTTTATCATATCGCATAGTTACTTGAGATGTGTTTGAGATGAATCTCAATTCCAGGTATGAGCTGCAAACCAGTCAAAACATTACATCTGATGAAGGACAAAATATTGAAGTGCCTGTCAGTGACTTTTAAATATGCTTTTTACATTCAGCTTCTTAGTTTGTGACTGAGTCATCATATGTTAACAGACTAAACTTTCTATCAGAGGTGTTTTGTTCTGCAGTAATGCAGCAAAAGTATGATGTCACCGCCTCTCAGTTTCCACCTCTGCTGTGGTGGAGAGAGAGAGAGAGTGTGTGTGTGTGTGTACTGAGATAGGTAGAAAGGTATGCAGATATTAAATACGAGAACATTCAATTCTCTGCAGTCATACATTATGAAATGTTTTCTCCTCACCTGCACGTGTTGATGTCAGTCATGTGATTTATTAATTTCCTTTTTTAAATGTGATTTTATAAGATAAAACTAAATGTTAAATGTATTTCTATATATCTTTATTAACAGTAGTCACATGTTGCACATTTACTGTTTCAGCATTAGTTGTCAAGCTTATCTACCCGCTATTTGCACAACTAACAATACTCTTCATACCAGTTATTTTATTAATCTGTTCTTTAGTTTAGTGCTTCCCAACCTAGGCATCAGGATCCCCAGTATAAATCTGAGGGGTCACCAGATTATTTATTCCCACTTCGATTGTGAAATGTTAAAAGTAATGATCGTCCATCAGAAGGTATAATAGCAAAAAGTGATGTTTTGTTATAACTTGTATCCTGAGTTCAGTCATCGTGATAACGTGAAGCTGGAAAAACACATAAAAAGACAAGCCGGTCTATGTTATCCTTAACCTCCCTTTGTTCTCTCCTCCCTGCAGCGGACAGTTTGCCATCGTTCGTAAGTGTAAGGAGAAGAACTCGAATGTTGAGTATGCAGCCAAGTTCATCAAGAAACGGCGGCTATCGTCCAGCCGGCGAGGGGTGAGCCGCGAAGAGATCGAGCGCGAGGTCAACATCCTGCGGGAGATCCAGCACAGCAACATCATCACCCTGCATGACATCTTTGAAAACAAGACCGACGTGATCCTGATCCTGGAGCTGGTGTCCGGAGGAGAGCTGTTCGACTTCCTGGCAGAGAAGGAGTCTCTGACGGAGGAGGAGGCCACCCAGTTTCTCAAGCAGATCCTGGACGGCGTTCAGTATCTGCACTCCAAACGCATCGCTCACTTTGACCTCAAGGTCAGCAGTCTGTGTGGTGACGGCTTGGTTGTGAGGCTCAGGCTCAGCAGGCGTAGTTGACGTGTTAGCGAGAAGTTTTGTTAAAGTGTAAGAAGTTCATGTTGTACTTCAAGTATCCAGCTCTTATGTGTGTGAAGTTTTTCTATCTGAAAGACAAGACAGAACTGCAGACACACACGAACAAGAACATTTAAGCAACATCAAATAAGATTAAATTTGATTTATATAACACCCTTCATAGAACATCACAGTATAGGCTCCTTTATCTAAGGAAAAATGTTAGAAAGGTGTCAATCAATCAATCACATAATCTGTTGCTGTTTTACTGGCCAGTATGTTACTGGTGACAGACACCGCTCCCCATCAACATCTACCAGTTCTCACTGTCACTATTGACTGCTAGTGTCAACATGATTGCTGCATCAAAGCCTCTTTCTCTCATTAACGTTGAATTTGATTGTTTTTATCTCTCAGCCTGAGAATATCATGCTGCTGGACAAGAACGTCCCCAACCCCAGGATCAAGCTGATTGATTTTGGGATCGCTCACCAGATCAAAGCAGGAAATGAGTTCAAGAACATTTTTGGGACGCCGGAGTTTGTCGGTGAGTTCGAAATGTTCCACTTGAGAACCAGTCTGTGAGCAAGTGTGTGCCCACGCTGGCAAGTAAATTAAACCTTGTGGGTGCGCTTCAGACCTCCACATCTGGGTTGAATTAAAGTGTTCATTCCTCTCTGCTTTACAGCGCCTGAAATAGTCAACTACGAGCCACTTGGGCTGGAGGCGGACATGTGGTAAGATGTCAACATGTTTGTTTTGTTTTGTTTTTTTCCACTCTGACGATGTTTATTGATCTGTGTGGCAGTTTTCATTGATGTTCCTCTCTTCTCTTCAGGAGTATCGGAGTAATCACATACATTCTGTGAGTAATTTGTCATATCTAGACTTGTTGACATTTGTAGCATCTTCATTAATTGTTTTGCTCCTCATTAATTGTTTCTGTAAAGTAAACTCTTCCTCTGTGCTCCTGTAGGTTGAGCGGCGCATCACCATTTCTGGGCGAGACCAAGCAGGAGACCCTGACAAACATCTCAGCTGTTAACTACGACTTTGATGAGGAGTATTTCAGCAACACCAGTGAGCTGGCCAAGGACTTCATACGCCGCCTGCTGGTCAAAGATCCCAAGTATGAGCTTGTTCAAAAGTAAAGAAGTAAAGATATGTCTGTTGTTTCTGTTCATTTTCTCACTGGTGGGTTATTTTTCTTTGCAGGAAGAGAATGACAATCGATGACAGTCTTGAACACCCCTGGATTAAGGTGAGTGCTTGGCTGCTGACACATCTAAAAAAAAATGACATATTTAATCTACTGAAAGTGCTGAGAAATGCATCCATGACTATATTATCATAATTCATTATACATTAGGGCTTGTCGAGATGTGGTTCAAAATGCTGCAGCCCATCTTATAACAAGTGCAGGGAGCACATCACTGCAGTGTTGGCTTCTCTCCTTTTACCTCATAAAATTCAATATAAGCTTTTAGTTATTACTCATCAGGCTCTATACAGTGAAGCCGGTGAAGTCTCTGAGGTCGGCTTACATACTAAGACTCCTTTTATTATCAAATAGAGCTAGATTATTATAATACTACATCAAGTATTAGCTTATTCCAGATATATTACATCACCGTATATGTTGCCCAGTAAGTAACAAAATTGCTTTACAGACATCCCAGATATGTTTGAGGTCCTTTAGCAAGTCTCTCCATTACATACCTTGGTCACAATTCTCTAACCAAGAAAATGTATTTATTTAAATAATAATGTGTGTTTATTAAAAAAAATAAAATATCAGAATTGGTATATGCCTCATAAATCTAATATTGGTATGTTGTTGATATCAAATTATCGTCCTTTTTTCAGACCTTTACATTTTTTGCTCTTCAGGTGATCAAGAGGCGAAATGTCCGCCAGGAAGAGAGAGACCACAAAACTGAGCGCCGTCGCCTGAAGACCACTCGTCTGAAGGAGTATACCATCAAGTCCCACTCCAGCATGCCGCCCAACAACACTTACGTCAACTTTGAGCGCTTCTCCCAGGTCCTCGAGGAGATCGCGGCAGCAGAGGAAGGCCTGCGGGATCTGGAGCGCAACCAGCGCTCGTGCCGGGAGGACGTGGCGGCGCTGCTGTCCATATACGAGGAGAAGGAGGGCTGGTACAAGGAGGAGAACCAGAGCATCTCCAGCGACCTGAGCCACATCCGCCAAGAGCTGCAGCGCACCCAAGCCCAGCGCAAGAAGAGCCAGGAGGAGGCGCGGCTCACCATGCAGGCCGCCAACATCCTCAAGCGCAAGTTTGGGCGCCTGGAGAACCGCTATGAGGTGCTGGCTGAGCAGGTGGCCTCCGAGGTGCGTTGGGTTGAGGAGCTGGTCAAGTCCATATCCGCGGATAAGGGCGGCCTCAGCTCCGGCAGCATGCCCTGAGCCGACGTCCAACAATGACACTTTGATCCTCAAGTATCCTCCTGCCCGTCGTCTCTGCTCGTGTCCTCCACAGCGGAGTCTGAGTGGGTCAGTTGTCATCATAAGCTACGCTGCCAATCCACCCTTTTTACATCATGCTTGAGAGAACCAGCAGGAAGCAGAGAGGCAATACGTTGAACCCATTCCTCCACGAAAAGGCTCATTCCTGTGTTTTATACATTTATTTATAATTTTAGAGATTTTATGTACTGTCACGTGCATCATAGTTGAGACAATTATTTGCAAACGTTATTGACTTTTTTTTTGTCATTGTTTTTCTTTAGTTTCTTAATTGCATAATCTGAATTTGTTAATGCTGGAAAAGACATGATTTGCTCATGCCTCAGGTTATTGGCCAGTTAAGTGTGAAAGCTTCAGACTATACATGTACAGTGTCAGGTTTGCACAGAGGGCAGGGCTATTTATTTAGCCGCCTACATTTCAGATCGCAGTTGACATTAAAACTCTGATACGTCAGGTTGTCGACTCTTAGTGATGCAATAAACTTAAACCCAGCACAGAGAAAAGAAAGATTCAGGGTAATGCTTTATTTTACTGATCTGTGTGATCTGTGAAGTTTCCTGGAAAAAACACATAGTTTGGTTCTAATTATAGAGAAAATAGAGACATAGATCGGAGTCTGTTTTGGATTATTTGCTGTGTTGAGTTTATTATGGACTTCCAGAGGAGTTTAGACCACAGTAAATATTTATTCATCATTCAGTCGTTAGTGGAAACTTGATTAAAGTCCTGAGGTTGTGCTGCTTAGCGTTTGGAACAATAGGGGAAGTTTACCGTCTATTTTACCCATAATTAGTACCAAATCACAAGCTGCTTTCCAGGAAACCTCTTAGGATGTTGTTTTGAAATTAATCTGAAATTACAGACGCGTAAAATGAACATAACCAGCTTCAGAATGTATAAACTCATCTCTGCAGTGCCTGTAAACTGATCGACCGTATTGCCTCTGCGAGCACTCATCTGTCATCGAATTAACGACATTTTTATCACGGTGATATCGCTCGATGTCTTAAACGCAACAATTTTTGCACAGCAGCCTTGTAAACCAAATAGTGTGCATGGAAACTTTTATGTGTAAACTGTAATTCCTGTTAGTATTTCTGTTTTCATGCCCGCTGCCCCTGCACACTGAAAAACATTCCACTGATAAGTTTCACATCCAGGCGACACATTCCCCACACTAAAGCGTAGAAAGTGTATGATATACTCTGTAGTATTTTTCAGTAGAGAAATGTACTCATTTGCACTTATTATAGCAATGTTCCAAAATATATTTTAATCTGTCTCATAGGTGTGAGAAAGAGCTGTAAAAACGTCCAAGCTTGTTTCAAATAAACAAAATTATCACTGTTATCGAGTTGTATTAATGTTTTATTGTTGTTGTCGTCCTTCTGTCACTACTCTCTGTAATAATATCATTGTTCAGGGAAGTAAAAGACAATATGACAGTGATGATGGTATTTTTTTCTCTGATACAGTACAGTTTATTCTCACTTTCATTAATATGCTTCTGTTTTTTAGGAGAGGAAAGTGACAAAGTACATTTACTAAAGTATTACACCTACTTTGAGTTGCGGGTATCTGTTTGATGCCACTTTAACAACATTTATCTGAGTTTTAGTTACTTTAAAGGTACAGATTACAATTTTACAAATAAAACATGATGTGAGTTAATAGAATCTCATGAAGATTAAACATATAAATATTTTAAATTAACCCAACTTCCACCAGCTACAATACTAAAATGCTGCTTAGACATTCATTTATCAACAATAAGGATTCTGTAATGTAATATATAAATGCAAACTCGGGCTAGTCTGCATCATCAGGAGGTTACTTAAAGTATATTTTGCAGTTAAATTTGTTAACATCATCATCTCACTCAGTGTCGTACACAGGAAAGACAAGATGAATAGTCTTTTTAGTCAGATTAGTTTTCCACAGGACTTACCAACAAACTGTCACATCCACAGTCACAGCCTGCTGAAAGTTTTAACCGGGTCTCCTTGTAAAGAGGGAAAATATGATTCTGGGTAAATGTAGAGAAGACGTCCTCTGGTGGTGATTCAGCAAACTACACACGATTTTTAAAACAGGCTTTTTTTGTTTGAATTTCACATTGAGCAAAACAAACCAGTTGTTTTGTTTTTTCTAAACAGAAAAAACAAATGTTCTCTTTTTGCTTTAAAGTTTGACAACTACATAAGAAAACTGAAGAAAGGCTGTGGAGATGGGTGGCGATAAAAGGTCTGTATGTACAGCCAGGTACTTATTAACTTCATTAACTTAATCCTCTTTGTCCTGGTGGGACGAAAAGCTGCAACAATCTTTTAGGGACAGATAACCATATAACTAAAAAACATACAAGGTGCCCTGGAGTGAAAGAAATATGCAACATCAAAGCAAAAGTTATAAACTTATAAAGCTCCAAAAGCTGGGACCACATTTGTTGATACCATATTTTTGGTGTTTCCCATGAGAGAAGTTAGTTTTCCGAGTTCAGTTTTTATAGGATGGTTTTGAATATTTTGTCTATTTTGTATATCTGTGCTTTCTTCAGCAGACCTCATACTAATAATATTCTTTGTAAAGCTTGTTACTGAAGCAGTTACAAGTGACCAGAAGGATTATCAGCTATTTTATGATTTTCTTTGTTTTTTTTTTTATTACAGCATATAATGAAGTCACATTTTAAAAATAAAGTAAATCTTGAATCAGTTGTACAACATATCACAAAACCACAAAACAGTACAGAATATTTAAATGGTTTTATTTTAGATTAATTATGGCAATAATAAATAATTCATAAATAACAATGTTGTCGTCACTTTAGCTCCATAAGTCATTATAACTGTTTGCAATAATCTGTTTCGCAAACGTTTGTACAGCGTCCTTTAACTTTAATGTGTAATCAAGTAAATGTAAAGTTGTTTTCTGTGTTTACAAATGATACAAAGAGGCTTTAAAACCATTTTGAAACAAATGGATAACCGGAGCCAAACTGCTACAATCAGTACGAGGCGTCAGAACCAGCTGTGACGGCGTGTGGATGTCACTCTGTGTGACAGACGAACAGCTGGAGGCGTCGGGAGCGAAATCCTCGGCAGTGGTCTCGAGAAAAAATGCAGTCTGCGCGTTCGTGAGCCGCTCTGTGTTTGTGTTAGTCCAGGTGAGACAACTTCAACTTTCTTTCTCCTGGTCCAGATCAGCACAAACTCTTTCTTGCAAGGTAGGAATGTTTCTGTTTTTTATGCATCTTTCAGAGAATTAATGTGCGCACAGAGTTTCAGTGCAGGTCCCAGTTTAAGGTTCATGGTGCTGACCAGGTGGTCCTCTGTGAGAAGCAGCAGAGCCTGTCCATCGATTTCCTGTGAGCGAAACTCCGCCGCTACATCTGGACCACCTGGAGAAAAGAGAGCATATAAAGAGTGTGTCCCCGGCTCTTTTTTATTTTTGTTAGCTGATATTTGCAGAATTATTAAGTTACTGTGAATTTTATATCACTATGTGACTATTTATGCTTCAAATATCAGGTGTACACAACAAAATAATACTACTACATCAGAAACAGGAGCCTGCTCAAGCTTTCGTGGTTCAGTGTGAGTAATTTAATCAGCAGCTACCCTTACTGCTTTGAACATCTGGTGGCATTAATTTGATGCACAGGAGGTGATTCACTTTGTGTCCTTGAAGGCGGCAGCAAAGGTAATATATTGGAAGGAAAAGGTGCTTATTCTGCCTTAACACTTCTTCACAGAAGAAAATTAAATGTGTGTTACCAACCAACCTAAATTAAAATGTAAGAAATAACCCAATGCCATTTTATCTTTTGTTTTTTGTTTTTATGATAAGATGCGAGAAGGACAGAGGTTACTGTCTCAATATGTTGACTGTCATGTTAAAAACCAATGTAAAGTTATTTATCAGTTAAAGTAAACTAATAAAATGTCTACCATTAATATCAGAAAATGTGTCCAGCCACCAGACTAGGAGCTCTGTTTAGGGAGAAAAGCTGAATTTCTGAATTTCTGACTGAACTCTGGAATGTGCACTGCACAATGCATGTAAATGACCAATTTAATATGAGCAATTCTGATACAGGTGGAAGAGCGATACTCTTTATGTCTTCATCTTCATCTTCTTCATCCGCTTGGTCCGGGACCGGGTCGCGGAGGCAGCAGTCTGAGCAGAGATGCCCAGACTTCCCTCACCCCAGACACTTCCTCCAGCTCTTCCGGGGGGACCCCCTGAGGCGTTCCCAGGCCAGCCGAGAGACATAGTTTCTCCAGCGTGTCCTGGGTCTTCCCCGAGGCCTCCTCCCGGTGGGACATGCCTGGAACACCTCCCTAGGGAGGCGTCCAGGGGGCATCCCAAACAGATGCCCAAGCCACCTCAGCTGACTCCTCTCGATGCAAGGAGCAGCGGCTCTACTCCGAGCTCCTCCCGAGTGACCGAGCTTCTCACCCTATCTCTAAGGGAGCTGCCCAGCCACCCTGCGGGGAGGAAACTCATTTCGGCCGCTTGTATCCGCTGATCTTGTCCTTTCGGTCATTACCCAAAGTTCATGACCATAGGTGAGGGTGGGAACGTAGATTGACCGGTAAATCGAGAGCTTCATTGCCTTTCGACTCAGCTCCTTCTTCACCACGACGGTCCGGCAGTATACACCGACCGCATAACTGCGGACGCTGCACCAATCCGCCTGTCAATCTCACGCTCCGATCTTTCCCTCACTCGTGAACAAGACCCCGAGATACTTGAACTCCTCCACTTGAGGCAGGACCTCTCCACCCACCAGGAGAGGGCACGCCACCCTTTTCCGGTCGAGAACCATGGCCTCGGATTTGGAGGTGCTGATTCTCATCCCAGCCGCTTCACACTCGGCTGCAAACCGCTCCAGTACATGCTGAAGGTCCTGGCCTGATGAAGCCATCAGGACAACATCATCCGCAAAAAGCAGAGATGAAATCCTGTGGTTCCCAAACCTGGACTCCCTCCGGCCCCTGGCTACGCCTAGAAATCCTGTCCATAAAGATTATGAACAGGACCGGTGACAAAGGGCAACCCTGCCGGAGTCCAACATGCACTGGGAACAGGTCTGACTTACTGCCGGCAATGCGAACCAAGCTCCTGCTCCGGTCGTACAGAGACCGAACAGCCCTTAGCAAAGGCCCCCGGACCCCATACTCAGCGGAGCACCCCCACAGAATACCACGAGGGACACGGTCGAATGCCTTCTCCAGATCCACAAAGCACATGTGGACTGGTTGGGCAAACTCCCATAAACCCTCAAGCACCCTGTGGAGGGTATAGAGCTGGTCCAGTGTTCCACGACCAGGACGAAAACCGCATTGTTCCTCCTGAATCCGAGGGTCGACTATCGGCCGAATTCTCCTCTCTCCAGTACCCTGGCGTAGACCTTCCCGGGGAGGCTGAGAAGTGTGATCCCCTGTAGTTGGAACACACTCTCCGGTCCCCCTTTTTAAAAAGAGGGACCACCACCCCAGTTTGCCACACCAGAGGCACTGTCCCCAACCTCCATGCAATGTTGCAAAGGCGTGTCAGCCAAGACAGCCCCACAACATCCAGAGACTTTGAGGTACTCAGGGCGGATCTCATCCACCCCCGGCGCCTTGCCACTGAGGAGCTTGCGAACTACCTCAGTGACTTCGGCTTGGGTGATGGACGAGTCCACCTCAGAGACCCCAGCCTCCGCTTCCTCATTGGAAGGCAAGTCGGTGGGATTGAGGAGATCCTCGAAGTATTTCTTCCACCGTCCGACAATGTCCCCAGTCGAGGTCAACAGCTCCCCACCTGCACTGTAAACAGTGTTGGCAGAGTACTGCTTCCCCCTTCTGAGGCGCCGGACGGTTTGCCAGAATCTCTTCGAGGCCGACCGATAGTCCTCCTCCATGACCTCACCGAACTCCTCCCAGACCCGAAGTTTTTGCCTCCAGGACCGTCCGGGCTGCAGCTTGCTTGGCCTGCCGGTACCTGTCAACTGCGTCAGGAGTCCCACAGGCCAACATGGTCCGATAGGACTCCTTCTTCAGCCTGACGGCATCCCTTACTTCCGGTGTCCACCACCGGGTTCGGGGGTTGCCGCCACGACAGGCACCAGAGACCTTGCGTCCACAACTTCGAACCGCCATGTCGACAATGGAGGCAGAGAACATGGTCCACTCGGACTCAATGTCCCCAGCCTCCCTCGGAATCTGTGAGAAGCTCTTCCGGAGGTGGGTTGAGTTGAAGACCTCCCTGACAGAGGGCTCGGCCAGACGTTCCCAACAGACCCTCACAATACGTTTGGGTCTGCCAGGTCTGTCCAACTTCCTCCTCTGCCAGCGGATCCAACTCACCACCAGGTGGTGATCGGTTGACAGCTCAGCCCCTCTCTTTACCCGAGTGTCCAAGACATACGGCCGGAGATCAGATGAAACGACAACAAAGTCGATCATCGACCTCCGGCCTAGGGTGTCCTGGTGCCACGTGCACTGATGGACACCCTTATGCTCGAACATGGTGTTCGTTATGGACAAACTGTGACTAGCACAGAAGTCCAATAACAGAACACCGCTCGGGTTCAGATCGGGGAGCCGTTCCTCCTCCCGATCACGCCCCTCCAGGTATCACTGTTTTTGCCCACGTGAGGGTTGAAGTCCCCCATGAGTAGAACAATGGAGTCCCCAGTCGGAGCACTATCTCAAGCACCCCTCCCAGGGGACTCCAAGAAGGCTGGGTACTCTGTACTGCTGTTCGGCCCGTAGGCACAAACAACAGCAAGAGACCTATCCCCAACCCGAAGGCGCAGGGAAGCGACCCTCTCGTTCGCTCACCGGAGTGAACTCCAACACATGGCGGCTGAGCTGGGAGCTATAAGCAAGCCCACACCAGCTC
Organism: Scortum barcoo; assembly: GCA_023238725.1. Taxonomy (NCBI): domain Eukaryota; kingdom Metazoa; phylum Chordata; class Actinopteri; order Centrarchiformes; family Terapontidae; genus Scortum; species Scortum barcoo. The sequence continues at coordinate 10,922,606 of CM041533.1, forward strand.
GCCGCCGCTCACCCTGGGCAACTCCAGAGTAGTGGAGGGTCCAGCCCCTCTCAAGGAGCTGGGTTCCAGAGCCTAAGCAAGCTATGCGTGGAGGTGAGCCCGACTATCTCTAGCCGGTACCTCTCAACCTCCCGCACGAGCTCAGGCTCCTTCCCCCCAGCGAGTGAGGTGACATTCCATGTCCCTATTGCCAGAGTTTTGGTCCAGGGATTGGGTCGTCCGAGGCCCCCTCGCCACGACTGCTACCCAAACCACATTGCACCGGCCCCTCATGGACCTTCCTGCGGGTGGTGAGCCTACTGGAAGGCGGGCCCACGTCGCCATTTCGGGCTGAGCCCGGCCGGGTCCCGTGGGCAAAGACCCGGCCACCAGGCGCTCGCCTGCGAGCCCCAACCCCAGGCCTGGCTCCAGGGTGGGGCCCCGGTAACGCCAATCCGGGCGACGTAACGGTCCTTGATGTTCTTCTGTTCATGATGGGCTTGTGAACCGCTCTTAGTCTGGCCCGTCACCTAGGACCTGTTTGCCATGGGAGACCCTACCAGGGGCGTAATGCCCCCGACAACATAGCTCCTAGGATCATTCGGGCACACAAACCCCTCCACCACAGTAAGGTGGCGGTTCAAGGAGGGGGATACTCTTTATGATGGATTTAAAACCTTTTACAGCATTTTACTATTTTGAAAAATATTCATTTGTGAGCCTGAGAACTCAACACACTGCAACTTCAGACTGCAGGTAGAGAAAAACATGACTAAATTAAGAAAACTTAAATTAAGTTCAGTAACTTCATGAGTCACAAACCATGACAACAACGGGCAGGTTCAGTTTTTAGTGTCCACAGAAAAGCTTTTTTTAAAGGCTGCACGTGTTGTCAAACTGGTGAAGATGTCTTCCTAACTTACGTGTGTTTTGTTTATTTGCACGCGTTTTCTTAAGCTGCAGCTCTCAGGACCACTGTGATTTTTGCCTTTGATTGACAGAAAATAGCTGAGCGATAAAAAGGTAATATCGGGGGAGAGAGAAAGTTCCCTGCTGGACTCAAAGTGGGGACACTGTATGTATCATCACATCTGTCTTTAAAGTTAATACACAAATTAACAACTCTTCCCGCCCTTTCTACTGTCACAGTGTGTGTTGACGTCGCAGCGGTACCTGGCAGTGAGGTGATGTAAGAAACCACTTGTTCCACGTTCCACTGAGACGGCCGGCCGACGTCGTCTTCTCCATCAGAGACGCTGATTGTTTCTGTCATCCTCTGCTCCTGCTCTCTCTCTTGCTCTCGCTCCCTCTCTCGCTCTCTCTCGGCCTGTTTCCGCAGCCTGGTCGTCATGGGAACGGGAGTCTCGTCCTCCTCCTCTTCCTCCAGCTCTTCCTCGTCTCTCAGTGAGCTTCGTTGGGTCTCCTCCGAGCCAAACGACCTGCGAGCCTGTGGAGCACAAAGACCATCAGACAGACGCTGAATCTGCTGTAGACTTACAGTGAGGGTTCACCAGGTATTAGCCTTAGCCATCCCAGATAAGATTTAGGTTCCTACATGTGAGAGCGGTATTTTTACATATTTAATGTAACAGTTTAAGGCTGTTTTTCCAAAATTATTTAAGAGAATTAGTAAAATTCAAGGTTCCTTCTGTGTTGCATGATTGGTCAGTGTGCCTTAAGGAGCTTCTAACCCTAATTTAAATTAATTAGTCTGTGTTTTATACAAAACGTTTTGCATCAAATTATGGTCTAAATGCTGCTTTAGAGGGAAAAACATGTAATTCTTATTATTCTAAATTATAAAAATGTTCCACTTATTAGCAGGATTTGTCAGAATATGGGAAACTGAGTCTACACAAGGCTTCAAAAACATATTTTAGTTAAATCTTAATATAATTTGATTAAATGAATGAATGCAAACCACGTTTTAACTTTGTTAAGAAAAGTGCAATATAAATATTCTATTATATCCTTGCCTAGCCTAGTAGTTGAAGTAGAGTCATTTAAATAAGACCCAGTAACTATATGAAACTAACAGAGCTTGTTTGTTTATGTAGGTTATATAGAAACATTTGTATTAAATTGAGACTTCATTTCTGGTCTAGTTTCACTCTGTAGATATAAATTGATTGGGATTCGTGTTGAATCAGAGGAAAGTGATTGGTACAGTTGTTGTTGTTGTTGTTGTCTGTGAGGTTGTTATTAAGTCGTCTTATTGATCAATGATTTCCAACCTCGGGGTCGAAGGACCTCCATTTCCACAAGGTTTATTTATGTTTATTTTTTCAGGCTTTTTTCTTCTATTTGTTTTTTTCTGCAGGTTTCTAGATATATTTTTTTTTATCTCTTATCTTAAAATGACTAAAATAAAACAAGGAAAATCACCCAGCACTCATAAAGAACCCAGGGCAGCCCGTCTCTTTGAAAATGTTTTAAAAATGTATTCACAAGCCAGGAGTCTCCTTCACAGCTCTGCTCCTGTCAGACGCAGCTGCTCCCCGGAGAGCATCTGCATCTCACTGGACCGGTGATCCCTGCAGCGCCTAACTGACCTGTCTCAGAAAATGCTCTCTGGAGGCTCCGTTGACTCTGCTGGGGGGTCGTCCTCTCCTGCCCACCGGCCTGTGACCCCAGCGACCTGCTCTCAGCATGGTGATACGCTTGGTGCAGCTCACACTGTATCTGAACACACACAGACTCGAATTATTAAATCAGATTCACACAGGCCACTGCAGTCATGATATCATTCTTGAAACGTAACCCCCCACCCCCCCAATGAGGTTTTATGTTCCTGTTTGTACTCATACTTGAGCTCATAGTCTGCATCTGGACTGTCCCCTCTTTGATGGAGACTCAAAGGGAAACCTGGGAGTAATTATACGCTAGAGACTTTTTCTCGATGTGGCTCAATGGATTCCAGATGTCGGATGTCGTGTCTCACCACCACTGAGACGGACAATGCTTATGTCCTCGTTACTTGTGTCGTCTTGTGTGGGAGAAGGAATAAACATAATGCTGCATTTTTTTTTTAAAAGAAAGGATGCTCAACAGAAGCCAAAAACAGCCATGCTTGCAATAGTTGTTTTTCTTAATCCTGTAATGTTGAGATCCTGAATTCATTTATGTAAGCAGAAACAGAAAACAAAAGGCACATTTCTTTAGATAAAAAGATAATATATCGCGAGAACACACATTTTATTTTCTTAGGTTTGAGTAATAATAACAACAGTGAACTCGAAAATGAGAGTCTGGTTCATTGATCACACCTGATTTCAGCTTTTAAGATCACTGAGGAGGATCATGAGAGGACAGAAATCTTTAAAAATATTTCACAAATATATAGTTTTTATTTATTAAAAAAACAAAAAAAAGCTCAGTAATTTCCCAAAACAGCTGGGCACTGATGTTTTTAACAAAGCTGCGGATTAATACACATTCAGTTTTCTAGTGTGTATTTACAGCAGCAAGATTGCGTTTGCAAGATTAAACTCAAAATAAACAGTGCGGTTATGGTAATGAAGGAAGATGTCACCCAGAGCAACAGTGTGGCTCATTTCTATATTTTTAGTAGCTTTTGCACAATAATTCAGCTCAATAGCTTCATGGGATTTGTTGACAATAAAACAACATGGCCGTCCTTTAACATCAAATAAACACTGAGTACAGCAGGACTGAGACTCAGGACTGAAGTGGTTTTGTACATTTTTCACACTGATACTTGATGTGACTTGTGCTGGTTAACCGAGCTGTTCATCATCACAATCTGAGAACCAGAAATGTGGCGATCTGGAAGTGTAAGTCATTTACCTTCTGACACACGTCATAGAGCAGAAGCGCTTGGAGCGCAGAAACGTGTGAGCGTAGCCTCTGCTGCCACAGAACTCACACTGCAGCACGCCATCCACACTGTCCGCCAGCTCTGCAACAGCACAGGAGCAGCTGTTAGGTACACATGTGCACACACACACACACACACACAAAACCTCACCATCTGCTGCAGGACCATCGTTTTCCATCTCGGAGTCCGTTGAATCTGACTGGTCAGCATCCAGCGGACTGTCCTCTGCTGCTGCGTCCCCATTAGTTTGTATCTCCTGGGATTCAGGCAGGGAAGCCTGCTGGTCGGCTAACAGCGAAGAGGAGACCACCTGCATTAAGAGGTCCATTTAGAAAGGATCTTATTTTGGTTCTTTACTGTTTCAATTGCGCTTCAATTCACTTTTATTTGGTGTGCATTTGTGACCATGTTTCCATTATACGCTACTGTCGTGTTAAGTCATTTCTTCTCATTATAAGATTTTAATATTTGGTTTGTTTTAATTTTTTTGTTTTTTTAGATACCTTGTGATTTTAAATAGTTTTTACTGTGATTGCTCTGAATGAGGAATACTTGTACCACAAAATATTTCAGAGTTAATAATCCATAAATAATAAGATACATATACCTCCAAACAACAAAACACAAGGCACAATGTAAAATTAAAGATTTTCAGGGTGGCACCTCCAACTAAAACATCCAGCTCTGACTGACATTCACAGGTGAACTGAGAGTGTGTTGATATTGAACTCTCTGAGGACGTACCGGGAACGGCTCCAGGCCCTCTCGGATGACGAAGCCCTCGACCAGGTGTGTTAGGACATGTGTTGTAAGTATCCTGTCAGGGCTCCCTGGGAGGCTGGTTGGGGAGGAGGGGGGCTGGCTGGGACCTCTTACCGCTGCTGGCAGGATGGGAGGGGGCAGAGGAGGAGATGGAGGTGGGGGGTTGCTACTGTTGTTGCTGCTGCTCGTGGTGGTGGTGGTAAACTGGGACGGCTCGTCCGCCGCTGGTGACCTGATCACCGAGCGACTGGACGTGATGGAGCATGAAGCCATCGCTGCAGAACAATAAGAGGCATAAGAAATGACAGAAGCGAGAGTTGTTTCAGAAAGTTTTAGAAAATTACCAGTTTACTAAAGGAGGTTTAAATTAGCCTGACTGTAGTTACCATGGAAACCTATCTCTCCAGACTAGCCTGGTCTCAGTCAGGTTAGTTTTCAGGTTTAACCTCGCCTCAAGCTGAACCAGTGTTACAATCAATCTGAGGATCATAGTGTTTTCTCCAAAGCTCATCGGGTAGACGCACGGTAAGGAATATTTTTGCAATTTCTGTAAATGTAAAAACATAAAATTAAATAAACAAGCAAGTAGAAATTCATGTATTAAAAATATAGAAAGTGGTGGCCAATTCGAAGGTATTTAAACAGTATTTTTCAGCATAATAGTTTAACAGTTTGTTGTGTTTGTTATTCAAGCTTTTCACAATAAGCCCTGTTTTTTAAACCTCCTTTCTGAAACACCTCTCTGGCCTGTGAGGAGAGTTTGTAGAGTTAAGATTTTATTGTAATGTATTTTATTCTTTTATTCTCATGTTTTACCTGCACCATTCTGCTTAGGAGGCACACTGAGAGGTGTCGGGGTTCTGTCTCTCTGCGGACTGGGAGTGCATTCATCTCTCCTCTCCTCTGAGCTCAGTCCGTTCACTTTGCATGTTGGCTCCGACTGGAATTCAAACCACAACAAACCCTGGATCAAAACAACACTCACCAAGCACAGCTTGCAGAGCTCCACCACAGCACACAGTGACTCACCGACGGAGTTTCACCGCGTCTGACTGGATGTACTTTCAGATCGACAGCCACCGTCTGAGGAGGCGGGAGGTTCTGGTAGGGCATCTGGACCAGAGCCTCTGCCACAGGCAGCTCCTGCTCCGTCAGAAGCATGCGTCCCGACTGGACGGCCAAGGCCTGGACCGAGTGCAGGGACAGCCTCTGCAGGGAGGAAGGGGGGTTCTGGGGCAGCCTGGGGAGAACCAGAGGGGGAGGAGGAGGTGGAGGCTGGTTCTGCATTTGTGGGAATGAGGTCCGACGCTGCGGAGCGGCCACCAGCGGAGGCGGCTGAGGCTGAACGCTGGCGGCTGGGATTGAGGTCTGAGCTGATGACGCTAACAACCTGGTGACAGAAGAAGAAGAAGAGGAAGAGGAAGAGGAAGAGGGGACTTGGTGGTTGCTGTTGGCTTGTGACTGTGTGCTGGGAGTGGTCAGTCTTTTAACTGAAAGAGGGAGAGGGCTGGAGTTGGTTTCTTGAGGCGCTACTCTGAGGGCGATAGGCTGGAGCTGTCTGTGGTTTGGAGCTCCTCCTGTAGTCTGCTGGAGGATGAGTTGGTGGTGCGCCACCCGCTGGCCTGGTGGACAGGACAGTTGCTGCTTGACCAGAGCGTGAGTCTGCACTGGAGAGTAGGCTGCAAGGAGAGTGACACATAGACCGACATGAGGAACAAAAACCACCAAATACATAAAACAAGCATCAAGGTTGACCTGAAAGTAACAGCTGCTGAGTCTTCTTATGGTTTTGGGATATGACATTTACATAGGAGAAACTTTGTTATTCATATCCCTGTTCACATGAACCGTATTCAGGTTTCTGATCATCTTTGACTCTTATCTAATCTGTTGTTTCTGCTTTGAGTCTCAAATGGATATTTGAAGATAAACCCTAGCTCATTTATAACCACGTGGATTTAGCTTCTCTGTCTTATCATTAGTAAATTGATTAAAAAAAGACACTGTAAAACTCAAGAGTTATATTTTGCCCATATTTTGATCAAAGAAAAATATTGTCTTTATGCTTAAATAATGTAAATGTTCATCCCAAAATTTAGACTGGTTTGAAATCTTTATTTGAAGAATTATTTATTGAGAAATAGTGTCATTTAGATCACAGTTCTGCTCCTAACAAAGCAGTTTAAAGATAACATACCAATTGTTCTTCAACTGAGAGATGATCTGATAGGTATCAGAAAGTTGTTGGAGCCGCAATGTAATGATCTATTCCACCTTTACTGGGTGTGTTATTGATAATTCACCTGAAGGAGCATTAAAAATGTTGGTAATCCTCCCCCACCCCTTCACAGCAGTTTATGAATGGTTAACTGATTGGTTGTTGTTATTTGTGAGTGTCTAAGCTTGTTGTCACTTGTTTTATGAAATGCCTGACAAAGGTCTCTTGACTAAAACGTAGCTGTATAATCTGTAAGTAATAAAAAGTCATTAAAGTTAATTATAGTCTAGACAGCACGTAGGAGTTGATATAGGTTACTGAGACTCATCCCTTAAGATTCAAACACAGTTTCTAGTAATGTTTCCTTTAGTATTTGAACACATCAGCTGACCTGGGGTTATAATCTGAGGTCCTGAGGCCAGCCGGGTCACATCGGTCGGTCCGGTTTCGGCTGCGGTGTCGGTCTTGGATGAAGAGGCAGCTGGAGTCAGGGCTTGGGACTGGGCGGACGGCTTTAAAATGACACTGTGGGCTGTAGCCAAAGCTCCAGGTAAGTGGGCACGCAGAGCTAGATTCTGCACCTGAATTTACACAAAAAGAAAGCCACCAGTTTGACAGCCCAGCTTTATTAACTGTTCTTCATTTTACCTCTCTTTTTCATATTTACCACATATCTTTTCATTTTCAAATGTGGCTCATGCTTAAGGTGTGTAACAAACATGAGTTTATAAATATTTGCAGTCTTGTGGCATGCACGGGTTATTCTAATTTAGTGCCTGGCAAAGATTGTACCTGAGAGGAGGTAGGTAAAGAGGAGCAGGAGGTGACAGTGGGGAGGTCTGATTGAACTGCAGCCACCGTGGCCGCGGGGGTTAGAATAAGCTAACAGAAGAAGAGCATAAAAAGAAGGGACAGACAGGTGGCTAGTTGGTTAAAAATAAAGAAGCTGCATGTTGTCAGAAAAGACAAGAAAACACATTCAGTAAAAATAGAAACAGGGCAAAGGAGTCGTGCAGTTTCAAAGTACCAGCGTGACACAAAGCTTGAGATATTTGAAAAGGCTCGTACCATCTGAGTGCGGAGGTACATCTGAGCCTGATTACAGTTGGCCGGTCTGTTTCCAAGGAGCATAGCCTGCTGGGAGATGGTGGTCGCCGCACCAGCAGATGTTTGGGTTCGGCCAATCAGCTGGGCCGTCACCGGAGACGCTGGTAGAGCAATCTGGATTCGGTGGCAGCGCGATGAAGGATGATAAAATGAAGATGAGGTTTGTATCTGTGCTCATATCTGCGCTCAGATTGATTGTTAAATACTCACCGAGTTCTGTGAAACACCCGCAGGCTGATGAACCAAGCTGCCACTGGATGAAGACGGTGACGGCCTCTGACAGACTGAAGCCTGAACAACATCAGAAAGACATCAAACACTCGCTGGCTCATGTCAAAAATGACTCTTTGCGCGCGTAAAAGTGACAGGCACCCTCTGACCTGCTGTATAGTGGCCAGACTCTGCAGATGGGGGGTGTGCTGGTGCTGCTGCAGGGCCGCTGTCTGCAGCATGAGGTGCTGCTGCTGGGCTGCATACATCTGGTGCAGGTACTGGGCCGCCATGCTCTGAGGTCTGTGGATGGCGTGCTGGATCACCTGTTGCATCGCACGACGGACACATGGGACGTTTTACAAATGAATTTCAGTCCTCTGTCTGCAGCACAAGGCTATCAGTCTTTTGAATTCTATTCCCTTTGCTCTTATTACACTGACAAACAAGTTCCTGAAAAAAAGAATCATCTGATGTTGGGAATAGTCCTAGAACAATGGAGATTTGCGTTGTATTTGATTAGCTTTTTCTATTTTGATGGCCAATGCTTGAGATATTTGAAGAACCATATGAGTAATGTGTCGGTCTTGAGTTCAGTTGCTCTTGTGTAGTTTTTATATTTTTTTACTGCACTTATTTCTTTGTTTGAGTTCAAGGTCAGTTCAAGGTCTTTAATTGTAATATATTATTTTCTCCCTCCAATAACACGCATAAAAAACAATGCGCATAGTTAAAAGGTAGATAGGAATGAAATAATATATATATATATATAATAAATATAATGCAATCAAATAAATGAAAGTCACTTTTTAAATTAACATGTGACTTCTGGTGGAATAAACAGGAAATGATTGTTTAGGAGTAGCCTCTTCCCTGTCTAACGACACACTGATGTATTTAAATAAAATGTCACAGCAGTTTTCTTCCTTCCCTGATGTAAATCTCCAAAATATACTCCACCACATTTCAAGAAACCTTTACTAAACTCATACTTGCTCTGGTTAAAACATTTTGTATATAGAGAAGATGCCTGAATCATAATTCATTATGATACATGGAGGAAAAAGTGTTTAATGGCCTTCTGGTTTTAACTTACTTTATCCTAAATGAAATTCACCAAAAAAAGCATCAAAATGAAAAGTAAATAATGTCATAAATAAGCCATTTGAAAAAACAATCCATCATGCAGCACTAAAACACCAATACTCAAACAGAGGTCTGTTTTTCCTTTTTGCAAAGGTCAAATATTCTGTCATCATCTATAACCTGCCTGCCTGTCAAATCAAAATATGCACGCAGAGGTCCCAGGTCCTGTCTAATACCTGGACTCCACTTAAATCCTCCAGTGTATGCAGAGGTCCTGTCTATTACCTGGACAACAAGCCTGTCAAATAAATAATGCCTCCAAAGAGCAAATGTACTGTCTGTTACATGGTCCTGGTTCCTGTCTATTACCTGGATTACTTTACTGTCAGATTACACAATGCATGCAGAGGTCCCAGGTGCCGTCTATTACCTGGACCGCCTGCCTGTCGGGTGAGATGATGCTGAGGGAGGTAGAGGGCGTCTGGGTGCACGTGGTGCTGCTGGAGCTGGCCGTTGCCATGGTGACGGCCACTGATGCGGTGGGGGCGGCTTCAGTCCTATTAGAGTCTGCCTGCCTCTCTCCTGGGCTCTGCCTCTCCATCTCCCGGGTCACACTCAGATTCAGTGATGGGAAAGCTGTGCAGATAAAAACAGACATTAATTAACAAGAGGTGCTTAAATAAAATCAGGAGGAAGGCTGTTTTTTTTTATTCTCTCTGTGGCGGAAGTCTGCAAAAAGAAATGCTGTGGAGCAGTTTGAGCTTTAAATAGTGAATATCTCTTTGTGTGATGTGAAACAAAACAGTGTTCATGGTGCAAAAGTTCAAACTGTTTTTACTTTAATACACGATTGAGCTGATGTTTTTTTTCTGTAAATATCTCCTCACAGAATCACAGGAAACCTTTACTCAGTGTGTTATATTTTATAACTGAAAGGCGTCTATGTGATTTTATTTTGAAAATGTGTGTGTTCTTAAATTAAAGGCTTTACTCTCACATGTGGTATCACCAAGACAAACTAAAACATTTTGTCTACAAGAATTCATTATGATACATGAAGGGCAAAGGAAAATCATTCAAAAAATCATATATATAATTTCTTTGTTTTCAAAAGGTAAGTAAAAGTCATTTTGTGCCATTAACACACCTGTAATGAGACATAAACATCAGACAAAGGTGCTGCACAGCTGGAGGCTTTGTTTGTCTCCTAGCTGCTGTTTTAAAAAAAAAACAACCAAATACGAGCAAAATATCATTATGACGTGAAGTTAACCATCTCAGAGCCTTAACACAGTCACATCATCTCTCCATAATTCATGAGGCATGGACAGCGATGCTCTCTTCTGCAGCTTCACTATTGATTGCTCTCTGCTGCAGAGCCTCTGTCCAATTAAAACCTCGGCAGGATGCTCTCGATAAAACCCAGAACCAGATCACAGATGAGTCTTAGCTCAAATGCACTGCACATATTTAAGGTAATGTGTTGAGGATGACACCACCAGCACATCAGTCTGTCTGTCCGCCTGCCCTCCCCCCCACCACCCCGTCGCTCCCCTCATATGCATGCACAATCAGTCACCTCTTGCCGGCGTTACCTGCCTGCTGTTGATGGACGCGGGCCATCAGGAGCTGACCGTATCCCGGCACATTGTCCCAGTCATGGAGCCCACTGATGCGTCAGTACTGTCTAAAATGGAGATAAAAAAATCACACGGTACATAGCAGGCAATGAAAAAAAAGGCTTGACACAGCACCGCTCGCAGTGCGGGAGGACCTTCCACAGCCGGGGAGTCCCGGAGGCGTCTGACCGCTCAGAGGGGGACTTGATCTGCCAAAAAAAAGCTTTGATTTGACGACTGATGAAAGGCTTTAAATGTCGCTACAGGAAAAAGGAGATAGGCATTTGAACTCTGTGTGGTTTGGGAGGGGAGATCCCACAAAAAGGATGCGTCAGGAGACTATTTCCAAATAGTCTGATGAATGAGCTGATATCACAGACATGAAGTAATCCTGCTATGTTCCTACCTAGGGGTTTGTTTTCAGCCACTTTACATATATATATAAAAAAAGAAGAAAGTCAATTTGATGAGTGTATTTAAATGCTCTACAGCAGGTTATTGTTCTGCAGACATCAACTAATTAAAGAAAGAAAGAAAGAAAGAAAGAAAGCTGGTCATGTTTCCCTCTCTTACTCTATTTCTGTCTGTCTGTATGGAGGACAAATAAGAAAAACAAAGATAAAATCAAACAGAATTTCTTCATGAAGTCTTTTCATCTGTGAGGATGCTCCGTAAATAGATAATAGGAATAATAATCTTTATATACAGCCTGTGCTCTGAACAGACCAGCAACATACAGTAAACACATGTATGACATATGTTTATGGAAAATAGCCACAGAGATAAATGTAATTATTTTTTAACATTATCTACTATTTGTTAACAGGGCCTAAATTTGAATAAATCCACAAAAAGAATTACATTAAAGCTAATATTTAAAGTCATTATTGTGGTATGTAGGTAGGTTTAATTTTATTCTCTTCTTGTTTTTTCTCTTTTCTTAATGACATGCCCGTTTCGTGTGTTTTCTCTTTAATCTAACACGCAGTAGCTCATCCATCTCTAAAAATACACAAATAATTAAATAAACAACTTCTTTTGTTACAGGTCTATTATTATTTTGTCGTTATTTCCAAACCAAAGCACTTGAATGCCTCGTCTTGAGGGCTTCGGCGATGTCCGAGCTCACAGATGTGAACCTGAAAGCAGCACACCCCACTCACACACAGCGTCAGTTGGTACAGTCTGAATACTGGCGACGGGTTTTTCACTTTTCAGACGTGTCAACCACATTACATCAGTTTATCACACTTTAGGAACTTTAAAACGTCAACAAGCTGGTTATTATAATGCAGTTAGCGTAATATTGGTTTAATTTTAGTGTAAATGTGTCGTTAGAGCCCCCCCCCGAGCCTCCCCACAGTGGACCCGTCCGTCGTTAGGCCTCTGCAGCAGGGAGTTGTTTGGCGGAGCCCGCAAGTTTTTCTTTACTTTACATCTTCATTTTGTTCCCCTAAACAAAGGCAAATCTTTCATTTTTATCTCCACTTGCCTCGCTGGCTCCTCGATTTGTCGACGGATCGTTTGAACAAAGTGTTTCGGGGCGTGGTGCTCTACTAGGAAGGCTTCGGGGAGTCGGACCGGCCGCGGCGGAGCTCATGATGCCGACGTTGCGGGACAGCACCATGTCCCACCCCGGCGAGAATTCACACCAAGTCCGGGTGAAAGCTTACTACAAAGGGTAAGAAACCACCGCATCACCCCTGCGTGTCACGGATGTATTTGACAAGCCGACTATAACGGCAGTTTTAGACTCGGAAAGGAGGCTAACCAGCCGGCTAAACGTGAGCTAACCGTCCGGCTAACAGCTCGTTAACGGCGGGGAGCAGGTTCAAGTTTAGCCGGTGAAACTGTCCGGAGGATCCGACAGGCTGAAGCCAGGCTCTCCCTACTGGTTATCAGACATGTCAGAGAAACTGTGAAGCTGTCAGTAGTTTTAAATAATGATAAAAGTAGTTGTTAATCGATCTGAAAGCTCAAGTCTGACACAGTTTGAAAGCTGCAGCTCGGCTAGTCAGTTGTGCTATCTGTCAGCTGTGGACTTTATCTGCACATTTTAATACATTTTACAGCCAGATTGGTATGTTTTTCGACTCTGACTGACATTCATATTTAATGTTTGAGAAGTACAGTGTTTTTATTGACATCTATACCATCACTGTGACTGAAGTTGTTGATGTTCATCAGGTTGGACTGTCAACTTCAGCTGGTGTTTAAAACATTTTATAAAACAACACATTCAGTCTGTTTCCCCATCTGTTTTTGTGTCCTCTTACATTCACCTGAACTCTATGGAGACTTTCCGCAAGTGATTATTAATCAATCTGCTAAATATTATTTTGAAAAGTGATTAATAAATCTGTGAAATGGCAAAATAAATGGCTAAAGGCTTGCTAAAAGTTCAGAAAGTCCGAGCTTTGTCTACAACTAGTTTACTTTGTCTTGCAAACAGTCTGAAACCTTAAAGCTATTAAATTCATAGTGTCAGAAAGCAGAGAAATGCAAAACATCACATTTGAGATTCTGAAACTGGAAAATGTTTCACTTTTTTGCTTAATTAAAAGACTTAGAAAGAACTGCAAATGACTGTTATTTTCATCGATTAATCTATATTGATTAATAATCAATCCATAAGTTGTTTGGTCCATAAAATGCTGTAAAATCACTGTTTCCTAAAGCCCAAAGTGACATCCTCAATGTCTTGTTTTGTCCACAACTCAAAGATGTTCATTTCTTTGAGTTGCTCTTTCTGAAAAAGATGACTCGAAACAATGAATTGGTTATTGAAATAGTTGTCAATTAACCTAACAGATGACAACTAATTGATCAACTGAGATCTGCAGCTCTGTTCTTAAATGATTAATAAAATATCAGTATTGCTTCTGATTAATTTCCTGTCGGTTTGACTAGTTAGTGAATAGTTTAATTGTTTCAGCTGCAGCGCTAACCAGTCAGAGCTCTGAGAAACACATCTTAAATGGAAAAGAAACTTGGACATGAGGCAAACAGCAGATCAGAAACATAATTATTAATGCACCATCTGTCTCTGATAGTGACGTCTACGGGACAGAGAGATGCCAGAGCTTTGAGTTCTTGTCATACCAACCCTGGCAGAGGCAGTTCGGCTGTTTTTAGTTTTGCTCTTGGATGTGATGATGGAAATCGTTTGTCACCCAGTTCTTAACTTGCCACTCCCCTCTAATCAGTCTCTGTTTGATTGGAGTCCGGCCAGGACTTGAAAAACGTGAAGTGCAAGTCGCCTCGGCCTGACGGTCTCCGTGACACGCCTCAGAAACACAGTAATGTGTGTTCATCATTAAGTGTCATCCCAGAGAACGAAACCTCTGAGGTATTTATGAGGCTGCTGCCGAGGAATCTCAGCTATGTTGCTATTAAGAGGGAATGCAGCAAAGGTCTTATTGTTTGACCATCAGGATGCATTAAACCGGGATGATGTTATTGTTTGCCTGCAGAGGTTAGGAGAGGGAGATTGAAGAGTTAAAAATGATCAGGTATCAGCTAATGTTCACTTACTGTTTTACTGTTATTGCTGATTAAAACTGCAAATTAATCAGCAGTAAGCGGGTTCCCCATCATCCAACCATGATAGCAGCTCATTTCACCTATCGGCTCCATTTCTGTGCCCCAATGTGGTGATCGAACGAAATCAGCTGTTTTATTGACCGTCTAGGTTGTTTGTCCATCCTTTAAACCTAAAAAACATCCAAACGCTAAATTGAACCTCTCGGTGGCCTCACTCCGTGCTGGTGCCGTCTCAGCTGATCTATTTTCAGCGTCCTTTTTTTTTTTTTTTTGAGTCCATTCTCTCTTATTTGCTTGTCTGTTGTTGTCGGGCCGCCGTCAGCAGGCCGGTGTCAGCCTGTAGCAGTCTCAGCCTGTCACCGGCTCGTCTTCATTTTGTCCTCATTCAGGCTGACAGTCAATAGAGAAGACTGCGAATGGACTGACCACATGACTAGAGACTGACAGATGCTGATACCGTACAATGACCGTAGATGGACCGCAAATAAAAGTATAGAGTCGTAGAGTGGCAAATAATGATTAAATTTAAGAACCTGGTAAGAGCAAAGATGTGGTATTTTTGCTTCAAAAGTGACTCAAACAATTTATCAGTCTTTGAAATAGTTTTCACATGGTTTTGTGTTATTTGACTCAACTGTTAATGGATTCAGGAGTTTGACAAAGAGTGCACCTGAGTGTTTGTCAGGTTTTAATCAAATATTTTTTCGAGTTGGAGGACTCATTGTGGTCTGAGGGCCGTCTTTTCTTGTTTACCAGGCAGCTTACCTCCATCCTGTTTTGATAATATTGTTACACACATTTTAAGTCACATTTCTAAAAAAGAAAGGTTACTAATCAAGTTAAAGTTATTTAAAACAAAACAAAACAAACAGAGCTGTTGATGCTGTAGTGAGTTCTATGGCTGTCAGTGCCATTGTGTCACCATGTCAGGCCAGGAAAAAAAAACATTGTTTTGCAGAGTTGCCAAAACACAGACTAACACAAAGCTTCCTGTGTGCCAGATCAACGTCAGGATTCCTGTGCGAGGCATGTTTGGCAGGAAACTGGGATTACACCGACTCAACGGAGCAGTTCAGTTATTCTCCCTCTTTTTTGAAAGGAGTTGCTCTTCTTTTTCAAAAACTCTGCCATCTGCATCAGCGCTTCGAGGCTCGGCTTTGTTTAAAATACGGGAAGCGTTCCTTGTCTCACCATTTACGTTCGCGTTGAAAGCCCCTCAAGCGCTGAACCACAAAGTCGCATACCCCTCACCCACCCCGCCCGCTAACGCACATCTTTGCTCGTGATTGTAGCTAACGAGCATCACAGTTTCTCGGCAGCTGCTAACACGTATGTAAAGAATAGTCTGTGCTGCAGCGTCTACACACATCCTTTAGATAATACAGTTGAAGCGTTTGCGTCCATGTCTGTCTGACGTGACAAGTGACCTTGTCTCAGGCTCAGCAGGAGTGCGTTTGGTTGGTGCTGTACAGTGAGGCTCCCTCCTGTTCAGCACCACAGGTGGGCCGTGTTGCCTGGAGACCACAGCATCCTTCAGTCTGTGTTTCATTCACCCTCACCTCACTGGGGTCGCAGTGGGACGATTCAGGTGTTTTTTTTTTTTTTTGTAATTTACTGTATTAGGTGCATCTAGGTGTCTGTTTTAGTAAACTGTGTGCACTCCTGTAATTTCTTCAAATGTTAGTGTGTATGCGTGCTAACATGTGATATTAGAGCATGTGCACGTGGTGTAGTGCTGGGATGTTTCGGGGAGGGCTGGGGGCGGGCATACCCATGCATGGCATTGATGACAGAGAGATGGATGGTCCGAGGAGCTTGTGGCAGCCCAGAGAAGCAGTCGGACCCTTCTTCCTGCTTGAGCGCTCACCAGTGACGAATGGCTTCATGCCGGGCAGATGGGGCTGCTGAGTCCTGCTCACGGCAGTTAAGACGCCAGGGGGCACAGGCCAGCACTCCCCCTCACCACCACCTCCTCCTCCTCCTCCTTTAATTTAGCTGTGCTGCAGGACGGTACGGAGCAGAGGAATGTCAGGTCTGTGTGGAATGCTACTTCCTCCCAGTTACTCACCAGTGATGAGCTCCCAGTTGCTCCTCGCTGTAAACTCCTCCTGCCTTAGTCACCCTGAGAAATCCCACAGCTCGGTTTCCTTTATCTAACACAGATCTCTTCTTTATCAATGTTTTTAAATTTCTTTTTAGATGAATCCATTGGTCAATGTTGCGTTCTTGATGGTTAAAAATGCATTTTCCAAATCAAAAGAGAAAAGAAAGCAGCACAGATGTCATTAAACAGTGGCATAGTTAGGAGAATATTCTCTCTTTCGCTTCAGTAAAGTTCACTCATTATGAGAGAGTGTTTTTATTTAATGAATAATCTCATAATTGTTTTATTGTTTAATGTGCTTGGGCTGTAAAGTGTCAGTAAATAGCAAAACATGTACATCACCGGTCATCACAAAGTCCAAAAACCAAGGATATCACAGAACTCTTAAGAAAAACGACAGCATATCATGTTTGAGAAGCTGAAACCAGAAAATTCCTAAAAAATATTCCTAAAAAATTCCTAAGAAATACCTAAAGTGATCAATTGATCATCAAAGTTATTGCCAATTTATCTTGTTTGGCTCAGCTGATTTATTAATTGACTTAGCTCTTGTCATTGAGTTTTGTGAAGACACAAGGTCTCTCTTACTGCAGCTAACCACTACATTCATTATTTATCAGCCTGTTGATTATGTTCTGTAGTTTGTCATTTAATGTTAGAAATGTAAGAAAAAGATGTGAGAAATAGATGTAGTTTTAAGAATCCAAAGTGATGCATTTTAAATGTCTTAGTCCAAAACCCAAATATATTCAAATTAAAACTGTATAACACACAGAAAATCAGCATTTGATCAGCTAGTACAAGTGAACAATGAAACAAATAACTGAAACGATTAATTGAGTATTAGAATAAATGGTGATTCATTTTCTGTTGATTGACTGGTTAATCAAGAAATTGTTAATATTTTACAGCAGAGTCTCACATTTTATAAGTTGGGACCAGCAAATATTTGCTATTTTTTTCTTGATTAAACAGTTTAAACAATTATGATACTTATTTTACATTCATTTTCTGTTACTATTTCATATATATAATGCAATATTTATAAACCCATAAAACAACAGTTCTTGTATGTTTTTTATGACCCCGTAGTTTCCCTGTAAATGCTGTAGCCATTAGCCAAAGTTGTATCTGTGTCACAGAGGATGTTTGTTTGAGGCACCTGAGACATGGCTAAACTTTAACTACAGCGTTGACTCACAGTGTTTAATGAACACCCGCAGCTCAGGTGACACAGTTAAAGTCACCTGCTGGCATCAACACACTGCCTTTACAGTCACAGTGTGGGAACATTTGTGTGTGTGTGTTCTGATGTTATCTGGGCTGTAGGAGGAAGTGGAGGCGCCGTGCTGGTCCTGGAGGAGAGATCAGACAGTAGGAGTGTAGTTGCCAGTCTTCCCCCCCCCCCCCTTCCTCTCCCTCACAGGCAATGATTAACACCAACACGGTGGAGGAAGAGGGTGAGAAAAAAAGAGGGAGGGCATCAGTCTGAGCCTGACGTCAGTTTATTCTTGCTCAGAAAGCTGTATTCATCATGATGTGTGAATTTACCCTAAAATTCACGCTAAAATTCCCTTCCTTTCAAGACAGCTTTATACCTGTCAAAGTGCGGAAGCTGCGCCATCACAAGTCTCGCTCTTTAGATTCTCAACATTAACGTGAAGCCGAAATATCAGCCATTAATCACAATGTAGTGCTATTTGTGTGCGCGTGTTGCCCCCCGACAGCGACGGCCCCACAGCGATCTTATACACCACACGCTGTCCTTGGGCTCGCGCGGTGGACGTCTTTCAAAGTGTGGCGTTGTTTACTCCGTGTGTTGGGATTTTATCATCCTGTTGTAAAGCTCTCAAGTTGATGAAAATCTGGGTCCATCTTTGACAATGGCAGTAAAGGTGGGGGTAAGAGGTCCTTGTCCCAGGTAGTGTCCCTGTGGGTCACTACCTGGCTCATGGGGCAGCTTTTACATATGACCCCCTCGTTACTTCCCTCTTCACTCCGCCTCTTTACCATCCTCATCCCCTTCTTTTAGCCCATTCTGCCTGAGCTCAGACCCCTGTCGCCTCTGGACCCATAAAAGCCAACACGCGCACCATCTCCACCCCCCATCTTTGGCTTGTAAACAATGTGGAGCCTGACCAGAGGGCTTTGAGCAGGCGAAATCAATCATGGCGCTGTCGTGAACTGATGAGGGGCAGACGATCCTATCTGCGGAGGGTAGATGCTCCTGGTCACCCTCCACTACGCTCCTTATCCCGTGTCTCGCCATGATGTTTGAGTGCTTGTGTGAACCAAAGAGACAGAGACTGATGTCCTCGTTGATTAAGCCGAGTGTACCGAAATGGGGGGGTTCTTTGACTGCTCTCCAGGATTTGATGGAGTGTAGTGGTGGACAGTGAGCCTTAACCATAGCGGTCACGATACGCTTACAACCGCTGCTGCCCGTGATTCATCCCGCTTTAGTTTGTGGTTCTCGCCCTCAGTATTTTGCTGTCTTTCTCGCTCCCTTTTTTGCTCTCTTTCTTACACCCACAATCATGCTGTACAGAATGCACACACAAATGTGACAGACTGCGAGACTGTGACTCACACATGGCAGCGTTTGGGGGGGAGGACATAC
The DNA here is from genome assembly GCA_023238725.1 of Scortum barcoo. Taxonomy (NCBI): domain Eukaryota; kingdom Metazoa; phylum Chordata; class Actinopteri; order Centrarchiformes; family Terapontidae; genus Scortum; species Scortum barcoo. The sequence continues at coordinate 10,941,692 of CM041533.1, forward strand.
TTTTTTCTCACCCCGTCAGAAAGTCTGGTGTTTTCTCTTCGGGGAGTTTTTATTTGAGAGCATCAGAGAGGGAGAGTGAGAGGAAGTGGGAGTGCTTTTAATTTAATGTCTAAAGTTGATGAGTAGTGTTGAAAAAATCACTAGATTAATCAAGTAACAAAAATACCAAAATGCTCTCTTGTTCCAGCTTCTTAAATGTCACGATTTGGTGCTATCTCTGTTTAATATTATTGTAAGTTGAATATTTTGTGCTTTAGACTCTTTGTCAAACAAGCTGTTTTAAAGAAGGATTGGCATTTTCTGACATTTTGCAGACTTACAGATAATGAAAATGTTAACATCTAATCAGTGTATGCTATCATCTAATCAGTATAACTGGGTGTTTGTAGAATAAAATAAAAAAGTAAAGTGTAGTATAAAATAAAAAGTAATTCACTAGTTCCCAGAAAAACTGATTTTCCTATTATATCTTAGTTGAGTGAAGGCACATTAATCATCATTAGCACGTCGATTTTTACATTTCCACCAAATCTGTATGTTTTCTTTGTGTTTTTATTTGATTTATGTTTGTTTTTTTAATTCCTTGAGTTCCCTCTCTAAGAACACACAATACAATAATACAGCAGATGTCTGCTGCACTGGTAGGTGGTGGATGTTTTTCTCTTTGATTTATTTTGCCCTCGGCCTACTCCGTATCACCAGGGGTGCACTTATCTTACCTTTTCTCTCTTGATGGTGATTCCTGTACCTCAGCGTCGGGCCGATATCGAGTACCGAATCAATACCAGTGCTGCCACTTTTCGCTCAATTTAAAACCTCAGAACCTCGTTACATGGAGCTCATTGGAGTCATTTTTATGAAAGGTAACACCGTTACAGGGTTTGCTGCCTGAAAACGGAGTTTGGAGTGTTCTGCCTATATGAATATAGCTGATACCCAACACAAAATAAAATGCTAATGACATTGCCAAAGAAAAGGTACTTAACAGGCTTCGTACAGGTGCTGGAAATCCTTAAAAATGCTTTCATTTTAACGTGGTATTCTAAGAGGTGTTCTCAAAGTGCTTGGATTTTGAATAAAGAGCATTCATCAATTTAATAAAACACGGTGAGAGCCTAGTTGATTAGTGTATGATTTACCACTGCTGGGAGGTGCTGGAAATCTTTGAAATACTGAAATGCTTGAATTTTAATGTGTCATTTTCAAGAGGTGTTTTTTCAAAGTGCCTTGATTTTGAATGAGAATCGTCAATTTAATAAAACTGTCTGAAAAACATCTGTCTGAATAGTTTGCTTTTTTGGGTAAAGATATAAGTATGAGAGAGAGCCTAATTGATTTGAGTATATTTTACCACAGCTGGAAGGTGCTGGAAAAGCTTGGAAATGCACCATTAAAATGCTTGAAAAGTTCTTGAATTTGACTTTGTAAAAGACAAAGGAACACTCAGTTAATGAAGAATCAAAATGTGTTTGTCTTCTCTGCAGGGACATCATGATCACTCATTTTGAGCCGTCCATCTCGTACGAGGGTGAGGGTCTGTACGGGGAGGTGAGGGACATGTGCTCCATGGACAACGACCAACTCTTCACCATGAAGTGGATCGATGAAGAAGGTACATCCTCTCCACCCTTTACTGCTCCCCATCTTTGCTTCAAGAGGATGCATTAATTAACCCTAAAAACAAAACAAAAAAAAATCACAAATTGTCGCCATATGTGACATTATAAAATAGATTGTACAAATTCAAAAGGCCACTGGCTAACTGTGCAAGCATTTTGTGATGCCAAGTGTTTATATGAACACATGCTCACACCAGCATACACTGCCTTGTCACTTGACTTGTTTCTTGTCAGTCAAGAAAGGGTAGAGCCTCCCACCCCCACCCTCCCCCACACACACACCCACCCAATTCCAAGTTGTCAGACAGCTAGTAGTCAGGCAGCAGTAATAGTGTCATAGGAAAGATGGAGCCGTCACATCGCTCCGCTCAGGATAAGGTCAGCCTGCCCAAACTCATTAGACTCAGATCAGCTCCCACTGGTAGCCACCCACATGCAATCACCGGAGTCATTAGCCTGTTGGAGGACGGAAAGCTGCTTGATGGTCATAATGAAGTGCTCTATTCAGTGGTGGCTGTCTCTCCCTCTGCCCCGTCCATGGAAACCATGCACATAAAGCTCTGCAATGTGGACTCAAGTCATTATCAAGAGTATTGTAATCACATGTAATTAATAAATACTGGTATTAATGTACTAAACGCCACCAAAAGGTCAGTTTCTGTCTGCCAAAGAAAGCTTTGCCTACTGTTTCTTGTCTCCACGTGTTGTAAAAACTTTGGTTATAATTCTGTAAAACAACAACTTATAATAAACTTTTAAACTATATCTACCTCAAGTAGACCAGTTGTGGATTCAAAACAGAGCCTGCTAATTAAAGCTGAAAAAATGAATCGATTAGTTAGTAGACAGAAAACTAACCAGCAACTATTTTGATTATCGATGAATAGTTTCTTCCTTTTTTTCCCAGCAAATATAGAACAAAAAAAATAATTTATGAAACAATTGACTGCTTAATCATGGATCATATCAGCATATACTGTATGTTTGACCATATGTAGCAGGAAAACTGTATATATAAGATGTTAAAGTAAAATATAGAACACTTACATTAAAGCAGCACACTGTCTCATTAGTTAGCTTTTTGAGCTCTTCATCATCTGTGGCGGCAGTAATTGGCTGCCTGACAGATCATTCGGACCCAGTTCTGTTTGTGCAATGATTTCGCCCTGATTTAATGTCCTTTGTGGCAGGAACTGAACCCTTTTTTGTTCCGACTAATTGTAAAAGACAGATTATAAATGGACTCGAAGACACTCGGTAGTCAAGCAAGATTAACTCTACTTTATTTATACAGAACCTTTCATGCAGACATGCAGGACAAAGTGCTTCACAAAACAAATTTGAAGTAATATGGAAAAAAATGAAATAAAATATATAAACAACAAGAAATACAATTTTGCAAGAATAGAAATTCAGGCCCGAATAGTCTTTTTCTCAAATATAACACAACTCTGCTTTTCACTCAGTATTTCTCACAATTCCTAGATATGAAAGGGAAGCTCAAATAAAGGAAAGGAAAGGTTAAGCAATTATGTGTCTGATTAATAACTTTACTAATCTATTACTCATACTAAAGAAATGCCAAACATGAATGGAGCAAAGTCAAGTTTATTTTTTATTGTAAAATGTTTTTAAATTGTTCAGCAAGCGTATTTACAGGATTTTTATCGCACATGTTTAAGTCCAGGGTTCCCTCTCCTCCCATCTGCAGTGTTGGTGAAGGACTGAATGTTCCTTGGTAGAGAAGCCCATCTGCCCTCCACTGTGGCTTGGTTTAAGTCCTTGACTCGCAACTTATCGGCAGATCACACTCAGTCTTGTCGTCCCAAATGTTTCGATTTTATGTTGCAGGGAACGTAATTTTGACTAGATGGTACACAAATACATATTTTAAAAAATGTCTGTATGTGTTTTGTGTTACAACTTTAATATCAGTCATGTTGTTGTTATTGGATTTTAAAAACTCAAATACTGATTCTGCCTCAAAAGCCTCTAAATCCCTTCATTGGTTGGGCTGTAGTCCAAAGCAGCACTCCAAAGCAAATAAAAATACAATAAAAACATGTTGGCTGAAACTTAACAGGACAGCTCAGAGCTCCATGTAGTGGCAAAGGCTTAATCACCTACTTACCATATTTAATATACTGTACTGCACTGTAATAAAACTCTGTTCCTGTTTATATTTTCACTGTAACTTTCAGGGGAGTGGATGAACTCACAAACTAAATGACTCCTCACGAAACCAAAACTTCTGAGTAGAGATAAAACCGGACGGTGTAGGCCACCACATGTTACCTTTTGATGTGACGGTTGCCGCAGTCCACCCACAGTGTCGACCCGCAGCAGTTTTTATCAGTTCACACGTCACAGTTTTTGTTCTCAAGCTATTTATAAAACCAGCGTTTCGTAGTTGAGATTAGTTAAACCGCTAATAATAGAGCCAGTGGCCTCAGCGTCTGCTCGCACTGCCAACATCTGACTCTGTTAACGATGAGGAAATAATTAGGTCTGTGTCTAAGAGGTATTATTTTAATTACTGACTTTGATTGATCACTGCATTAATAGGCCTGTGCTGTTAAATAGAAACAATCTGAAATGGCAGCATCGACTGCCGCAGCCTGTTATGTTCTGACTCACACCCAATTTTTTTCACTGTTTACTTAAAGTTCATATCAAATTAAAATTAAGGTTGATGTATTGCAATTCATATCACACCTCTGGTGTCATGCTCCTTTCTAATGTATAAGTCACCTTTTACACCTACAACCATTTGCTCTGGGGCTGGAAATGCAGTTAATGTACCACTTAATTGTCTCTGCTTTGTTAGTGCTCCTCTTATTGTTCTGTATTTATAAATGTAGCCATTGTCGATTGTCTTTATTACCTGATCTCTTACATGTCATACAAATGAGAAAGCTAGTTTCATTGTTAATAAGAAATAAGTAAATAAATGAAATGATGGCAGTGGTTAAAGTGTAAGCTCTACTGAGGAGCACAGAAAGAGCTTAGATTGTTTTCTCAGTCTGAAAAAATGTAATTAAAACGAGGAAAAAACTAAAACTTAAGACCATAAATGTATCGGTGTAGCAGTGGTGCAGAGGATGAAAAAAAGTTTTTTATTCTGTTGCAGTGTGTCCTTGCAACTGACATTTTTTTCATAATTATTTTCTTTAATAATCACGTAATGGTCTCTGCTATAAAACCTCAGAAAACAGTGGAAAGAGGAGACATCTTCCACATTTTTTCCGACCAGCTGTCCAAAACCTAAAGATATTTTGTTTACTGTCATATATGACGAAGAAAAGCATCTAATGCTCACAGTTGAGTCATTGAAACTATCATGTCCTTTATATTTGCTTAAAAATACTACCATGAATTTTCTATTGATCAGCTAATCATTTAAGCGACTGTTGCTTACTAAAACTGAAATAAAGAAGCCACGGCTCACCAAAACAGCAGATCATTTGTAAAATTTAAAGAGAAATTTAATTCAAGTAAATGAAGGTTTACAGAAACAACATTAGCGCAGAGGATGTAAAAACATTCTCTGACTGCCGTCCTTCACTTGATTTTTCCCAGTAACCTGGTCTCTTGTATGTGTATGTTTTTAATGTGTTGAATGACATCTGGTCTCTCCTCCGCCGTCAGGTGACCCCTGCACCGTGTCGTCTCAGCTGGAGTTGGAAGAAGCTCTGCGGCTCTACGAACTCAACAAAGACTCGGAGCTCATTATCCACGGTGAGCCTTGCTACTTCTCACACAGCAAAGATTTGCAACAAAACATGTACAGTTTCAGGATTTAACTGTCAGGACGTTTTGGCGTCCTGCACCCAGCGAAGATGTTGATTCACACCAGGCGCCGGGTCAACAATGAATTCAGACGAGAAGCCCGTTATCTTTTGAGTGTCTGCTCTAACACTCATCTCTCCGTTGGGCTTTTCATGAGCAGTTGGCGGCGTTACTGTATTTTCCATTTCTTGTCACTGAGCTACAGTAACTCAGACCTCAGGATCACTGAGCAGTGCCAGCACAGATCATCCAGGCAGTTCTGGCAAAAACAAAACTGTTTAGTAATTAACTGCGTGCCAGTCCTAGAAATGAACCACCACTGCTAATATTAGATATCCTGCAAAATACAATCAGTCACATTGTTTTAGTGTAAATTTTATATATTCCTTGGACATTATGAAAACTGCGGAATTCACTTCTATGTTTTGTTTAGATTTTGCACTGAAATTAGTAATATCTATAATATATTTTACAATGTAATATAGATACAAGAATTATTCACATATATAAATCTGAGAATGTTTTGGCTTATAAAATAAAAAAAAGTCAAATATTAATAACTTAAAGTGATCATTATCAGTACCTGAGCTAATCATACATTTTAATAACTTAATTATTTTATGTGTAATTGTGTGTTAATACATTTGTAAGTGATGGCAGACAGATTAAACATATGTGATATCCATATTTAGGAAAATCCTAACACAGTTTAAACTTATAGAAAACAATAACACCACTTAAAATGTCACCTTGTAAATCAACAATTATCATACAAGTGAAGCAGTGGTGTGTACCACAAACTAAATCTGCCACTCTTTGAATTATCTGGGTTATCTGTGGTCCAGGATAAGTGGTATCATTAAGCTGATTATCAAGTCCTGGTTTTCCTTTCCAGCTACGAGTGTGTTCATGTGAAAGAGGCGGCGTGCTTAATTACAGTCATTAGAATCACAAGTGAATCGCTTAACTTGATACGAGGTGAAACGTGATACCTGAGGAGAAAATTCAGTTATAGCAACAGCAAAAAGCGACCTTAAAAAAATTAAATATAAATACAATATGATCACATAATTCGAATAACATGAGAAACCATAGAAACACTACAAATAACTACTAATAAATGTCAAAAGTAAGGCTTTAAAATAATTGTGGGAATTGTTACATTTCTTTCAAGGGTGGAATGAGTATTTCTTTTCTCCATTTGTCTGATGATTATTATTATTATTATTACTATTAATATGAATATGTGACTCACTTTAAAACATAATGTCAGATTGTTCTCTAGAGAAGAAAAGTATTAGTTTGACATGGTCTGTCTGACTGACATATTGCTTTTCTAATCACGGGAGTTAATTAAACTGTTTCCAATTATTCTCATCACAAAGTCGCCTCACATCACGCTGAGCTGTGCTGATCAAAAAGCATCGACACTGTCAGGAATCCCTCCAGGAGATAAAGAGTCTTTGCTCAGTTAAAATGCAGCTCTAATTGTTATTGTGAATACAGTGTGGTTGTAAACTATCCCTCCGTGTCTTTGGAGCATTTGCTGGAGCTGCAAAATGATTCTACTGATCTTAAAAGCATCTTCTGTTCTTTATTACCTGTCTTTTGTGAAGTGCACACTTATGTCCATGTCAGGATCCCGAAGGATTAATAACCCCCCCCCCAGTTGTCTGATTGTTCGATGGTAGCACGATTTACAGGTTATGATCAGAGCAGGCTAGATGTGCAGCATAGGTTACCATGGTGATCTGCTTCGATTAAAAGTGAGCCTGCTTGGTGATACTGAAAAATCAGAGGTGAAGTCATTAATCTCAGTTTATTTAATTGTCTTTTTCAGAACCTTTGGTGAGAATTGGTAATTGCAGGTGAGGTTTTGGCCACAGTAAATGTCGATTCACAATACTAGATGACAACAGAAAAAACAGTACGCAGCTTCACACACAGGTGAGCTGAAGAGCGCGTCTGTTGCGTCAAAAGTTGAACTGTGCAGCGCTTTGGATTTTTCCAGGAAAAGCGTTACATCTCTCAGTGATAGATATTGATCTAACAGATATTTAAATTAAATTCTTCAAGATTATGTCTTGTCTAATTCACACACCTCACTTAATGAAAATAGTAATGAAAAGTATAAGAAACCTTATGAAGCCCAAAAACAGAACGAAACAGACATTTAGATTTGGTTTACTTGAAATCTGGAACTATTTGTGTGTCTGAAAATGGTTTGGGTGGGGTCCTTTCTTTTTTTCTTGCATTATGTCAGGCAAAAAAAAATGTAAGTTACATTTGGCTAAATTTGGCTTCCCACTTAAAAATCTCTGGTTTTGATAAGCTTATGCTGCTAGCTTTTAAGTTCTTTTCCCTTTTGTGAAAATTCTCTCATTTACATTTCCGCTGAAATCCAAACACAGACGGCTACAAACTGTACACGGCGTCGGAGCAGCATCAGAACATATGGTTAATGCTGCGCTGACCTGTGAAAACAACATCACTTCCACTGTCGACGTCTGTCTGCGTGCCCTTCAGCTAGTACACATCTAAGCTTAGCATTCTTGACAAATACTTCATGAATCTGGAGGTCAGGGCTAACTCAGACGTGGGGTGAAGGGAACATTTGACTGACAGGCTCTGTGTGTGTATAAGCATGTAACCTGGGGGTTGGGGGTGGGGTGACAGGGGCGCTAGGTGGTTAATGTAGTTTTAATCAAATCCGAGTTGAGGGGTCAAGAGTACAGTGAATGCCAGCGTGACGGCAGAGGATGAACGGAGGGGGGGGGACGTGACAGTGCCGCAGGGGTCGCCAGGTCTGCTCGTTAACGAGCTTGTCAGCTGCAGCCCACGCCTCGCCTCTGACTCACACACTGCCCCCATTCTGGCTCGATCCTTCTCTCTCACACACACACACACAAGCACAAGCATAACTTAGACTTCTTTAAGTTAAACTAGGCTTCTTTGAGATGTTGTAACACACACATACTGGCTTGTGCCATCATAAAAACAGCATGAGCGTCAATTTCATCAGGAATCACTCGAGGCGACAGGTCTGCTACAGGTAGTCTCAGCTGCCGTCATGATGAGAGAAAGTGAAAAGTACCCGGGTGCATACAGATGTCTCACGCTGACTCTTCTCTTGAAGATGAAATAGACCTTTTAATTGTAACTATGTTTTTTTTTCTTCTTTTTTTCACTCTCAGTGTTCCCATGTGTACCAGAAAAACCTGGCATGCCCTGTCCAGGAGAAGACAGTGAGTTAAACCTTTTCCTTCCTTAGTTTTACCTAATTTGTCAGAAAGAGATCTGGGTTTAATTACATTTTAAATTTGAGGCACATAATTAAATTTATTTATTATTAAAATGCCAATATTTCAAACTCATAGAAGAGTCGATAAGATGTTTGAGTTTGTGAAATGATGTGTGGATGTAATTTTAAAAGCCTGTGGTTATGTGTCACCTTGTGTAAACCTGCAAAATTACCTGCATGAGAAATGAAAGCTGATGAGTGTTTTGGAAATATTTGTAGTTATAGAAAAAATGTGGATGTCTTGATTAAAAAGTGTGCAATAATTGTGTCAGCAGTGAGATAAGACTGAGAAAAAAAACTCAGCGTCTTTAAAGCAGAAAACTGTGAAATTCGGCGTTAAAAGTTACTTCACTGTATGTGACTCTGAAGTTACACATACACATTTAAGTTAGATGTATGAACTTAAGCAGGGCCAACATGTCTGCTTGTAACTTAAACCTGTGTTTGTGTAATTTCACTGTCAACAGTGAAACACAACCATACAAACTTCAAAATCACTTAATTTTCTGCACAAATGCGTGCACACGCATGCAAACACACACACGTAAAGCACGACTTACCTTTCCTCTCCATCCTTTCACAGAGTCTATATATCGGCGTGGAGCTCGGCGCTGGAGGAAGCTTTACTATGCCGGTGGTCACACCTTCCAGGCCAAGCGCTTCAACAGGGTGAGACATGACAGTCCTGCTATATATTTAATACTGTGTATTAAACATGTCATATAGAACTATACGTACTATATATTTATCATAGTAAAATTGTAATGGGGGAAATATCTCCAGTGTTCCAAGTCAAACCTAAACGCATTGTGCATTTTAAAGTTTAGCTACTGCATGTTTATTTAAAGGAGACATGCCCTCAGTTAACTGGTCTCTGTATTGACTGATGGATGGTGGTGACACAGAACAATGACTCTGGCTGGATTTGATTCAGATTTGTTTTCAGAAGCCATCGCAGCCTCTTTGGGGTCTCCTGTAATATAATCTGTGCTTTGTTTAATTTTTTTGTCCTGTGCAGCGAGCCCACTGTGCTATCTGTGCAGACCGGATCTGGGGTCTGGGTAGACAAGGCTACAAATGCATCAACTGCAAGCTGCTGGTGCACAAGAAGTGCCATAAACTGGTCACGATGGAGTGCGGCAGGCCGATGATCCAGGTGAGGGATGCGACAAATGTCATACTCATTATCTTGATGGCGTAAAGTGGATCGTTAACCACCCGTGGCTCATACATACACTTTTAAGATTGTATCTCTGGTGATTATATTTAATGGCAAGTGTTGTTGTCTAGGAACCGATGATGCCCGGCCCACCATCGAGCCCATTAGACCCAGCTGAACAGCCAGGTAACACACTCACGCTCCTAAAAGGGTTTACAAATGCAAATCAGAGGTCAAAAACATTGAACGCTTCTTCCACGCACAAAATAATAAAGTACATAAACTTGGAGGGAAAAGCACACAGAAGAGACAAACAACATATGTTGTTCTGTTCATTTCTGCATTTCTGAAACATGAACAACATCTTACTTTTTCCAAACAGGGTTGTTTGAACACTCTCACTTTTTAGTCTCTTTGTTATTCTTTTTGAGACGAAGACTTGAATTGTCTTACTGCCTGCAGCTGTTAACTACTTTAGTTGAAAGTTAAGGATGCCGATATCTTTTATTCCAGTCACTGTCAACAAATCCCATAAAAAGACCAAAAGCAACTGTCCGTCTCTCAGTACTCTCTGAGTTTCCCAACTTTTGTGTGGCTCAAAACCCCCAAGCCACTTTGTTTGTGTGGAAGATATAAAACTTTGTAAATGTCTCACAAACATATTTTATATTTCAAAAAGTCTAAAGTTGTGGCCTCCTGGTAGCCTTGGGGTTAAGACACATTACCAATAACTGAAATGTTAAAAAAGATTTTAGCAAATGTCACTCACAACAGAAATAAATAGTGTTTTTGTTGGGAACTGTTTTCAAGCAAATTTGAGTGACTACAGCAGCAGCATGCACTCAGAATAAACTACAGTGTTGTAATCATAATAAAATGCACTATTTCACCATAAGAAAGAAAGTGAGATGTTGATGCTCACTGACATGCTCTATGGTATAGAAGACACATCAGCTACACAAACAACACTTGTTAAGAGTATCAAGTTTTTTTTAGTTTTTTTAATGGGATTTATTGACTTAAACAGAAATCTGTGACATCACCAGACTTATCTTTACATAAACTAAGCCCAGGAGAAGCGACCACCCAGACTGTTGGTCAGCTGCATTCAGGCTTTACCTACAGCACCAGACTTAAGTCCAGTCAGGTGGCTGGGAGGCCGACTGGTATGACAGAGCTTAGGATCGTTGTTACTATTGTTAGTGAGCCAGTTGGAGCTCTTTCTGCTATAGATCCTCACAGGCCACCTGGGAAATTGTGGAGTGCCATCATGGAAACACTGGCATGCAGATATCTTTGTTTAAGCCTCTATTATAATGCATTCATATTGAACATCATGACCGAAATGATCATGAAATGAGAGGACAAGTTTCTTCTCTGCTTGTTTGTACATCAGAGTTGCATCATACTTATTAAATTATTGAAATATTCTAGTTTTTGTTGTATTGTGAAACACACAAAAGGGTATTTTCTTTTCTAACTGAGCAGAGAGAAATTACTCAGACACTGCAGGGCTGTGAACAAAGCGTGTGACTGTCTCTCACCTACTTTTTCTCCTTCTTCTCTCATCTCTTTTTTTTTTCTCCTCTCCTGCCACCCCCTCTCCTTCTGTCTGTCTGTCACTTTCTCCTCTCTCTCAGGCCCCCAGAATAAAGACTCCAGAGAAAGCTTGCCTTACGATGGAGAAGAGAAAGAGGTGAGAGAGAAATCTTTTAAAAAACGTTGACGTGTGACTCATAGTCTGTCAGTCTGTTGTGTTGTCTAGATGAATGTGTGTTTATACATATTTGGAGAGAGAAATCAGTGCTGTTTGTGGGAGAGGGAGAAAGAATAAGATCACCTGTAATCTTTTTCTTTTTTTTTTTTAATCGTTTATTGTGCACATATGGGCGATCCTTCTTCCACCTGCTGTGCATGTGTGATATAGGGAGCATGCAGACGCAGGCACCCTTGCAATGCTGTGGGTATTGATTTCCTTTGGTGGAGCTAATAAAGTAACCTTTTATCACAGCTCTTAACACCGGTGGCTGATTAATGGCCGGGGATGTAGTTTGGGGGTTGTTGGGCCGAGCGGGGAGAGCTGAAGATGGAGAAAAAAAGAATGGATCAAGTTAGACACAGATAGATGGAGATAAAAGAGGGCAAGCCAAATGATCTTATCTGCGGTTCTTTGTCTGACTCTGGGGACGGGGCTTGTCACGTGAAGGGAGGTTAGATGGATATGGAGTGGAAGAGGTTCACTACAGAACAGATTACAGGAGAGAGGAGTGAAGAAGATGGGTGAGGAAATGGTGAATTCGGTAGTCAGGTTTCCAGAGAAGTACAGCGAGCGCTTAATCTAATGGAGGCTGTATAATTGTACTTAATACAGACAAGGAAGTCGTTACCAAGATTTGCAGTGAAAAGGTGGAGCTGGTCTAAACGTCATTTACAAACCACCCAAAGGAAATCACCCTCTTGCACAAACCAAATCACAAGCGCTGTCAATAGTTCACTGAACATCTTGAAAAACGTTGGCGGACTGAAATGTAGCACGTCAGATTGACTTTGTCTCGTTTGTATGATGGTCTCTCTCTCCCCCCCCCCCCCCATCTTCTCCAGGCGCGGAGCAGTAGAGACACAGGGAAATCGCCCTCCAGCCTGGGCCTAGCAGACTTCGATCTGCTGCGGGTGATCGGCAGAGGCAGCTATGCCAAGGTGCTGTTGGTGCAGCTGAAGAAGACGGAGCGCATCTACGCCATGAAGGTGGTGAAGAAGGAGCTGGTCAATGACGATGAGGTAAACAACGCTGACATGTGACTGGCTGTTGGCATTACGAGTTGGTGGATTAAAGTGACATAGTTACTTTTTATGGAGTTATGATTAAGGGTGGGTTCTGATAGCCGACTCCAAAATAAAACGGCAGCAAACAAATCCCTTATCCAATAATTTACGACCTCTTTTAGATTGTCTCTCTTGCCTCTTTCTGACACTACAGGCGTCTGCAAAGAATAAAAAACTGGTGACGTATACAAACGCGCTAACTCAGCGACACAGCTGTTAACAAGACTAACTGACTGAACACGGCAGACCGCCTTAACTTAAACCATGGCTGTAATAAGACTTACCTGTTCCAAAGTGTGGGTACACCTCACCAAATCAATGAAACAACTGTGAAATACAGTGTTTGTGGGAGGCTTCTCACTCATGCTTAAATATTACCTGCCATCCATGTTAAAGTAGGAACTTATTTTTGATAAACTCAGCGAACTGTTGGTGTTACTCTGTAGTCTGTGACCTGCAGCAGTGCAACAACAAGTTTCCCCTCAGGTAACATTAGATCCACGCAGAAGAATATATAATTTATATAGTTGATATTTACTGAACAGTAAAGTAGAATAAATATAATTTCTACTGTGTTAATTTTACTTTAGCTTCGACGGTTTGAGCAGCCCTCTGAGCAAAAGGGAAAATGAGTCAGGATGGAGTTGTTGAAAGTTCAATGTCACAGACCAGTGACAAAATATATGCTGAAAGCCCGTCACCCCTTTATCATTGTACAGACTCCATGGTTTAATTTATGGCTTTATTCACCCACCAAACAATCTACTCAAAAAGATTTGATATGAGGAAGCTGAACTGGATTTACATGAAGAAATAAAATTGAACCCCATCCCTGCTTATAAAGTATTAACTCCATAAAAAGAAACATTTTCTTTTATCTCTTACTGTGAATGAGTCTATACAGTTTGGAGCTGTGTTAAAGAGTGAAATTAGCATTAAAGATTAAAGGTAGGGATGTCCGATATTAACTTTTTGCCGATATCCGATATGCCGATATTGTCCAAACACTTAATTTCCGATTCCGATATCAACCGATACAGATATATGCAGCCGCTTTTCCCCAAAACTATTTTTAGGTCACATCACATATCTCCTGTCGTGGAATTAACACATCACCTACTTTTATTTTGATGCCCTACTAGAGGCATTCCACAAATTAACATTGTCTGTACAAAATAAGAACACTACTTCAACTTAAGTTGTGGAAAAGTGCCATATTTATTTTATGTTATTATGTTTATTTTATTTTATTTTATTTATTTCATATTATTTTATTTTATTCCATATTTATTCATATTTATTATTTTAAAGGTGAAACTTTAAAAAAATTCCAGACCACGGACATTTTGTGTAGCAACGAGCGAGCAAGCTTGTTAGCCACGACTAGACACACAGTGTTGTTGTTAATTTGCCTCCAGGTGCGGTTTGATGAGATCATCAAGCGCACGCCGGTAAATGTCTCACGACCCCTACAAGCGATTCCAGCATATTTGGCGAAACCCAGGCATTGCGTTATCGGGCTTTCATTATCGGAGAAAAAACCGATAACGATTCTTATCGATATTACATAATTATGCTAATATCGGGCCGATAATATTGGCCGACCGATATTATCGGACATCCCTAATTAAAGGCAAAAATCAGCTCAACAGTTCTTTCCAGTGATGTGTTCATTGAATTAGTTTCCACTGCTGCAAGTGTTGGTATGTGTAAAAAAAAAAAAAAGAAAAAAAAAAAAGACTTTTTAGAGACTTTTTTTTGATTGTTTCTTAACCGCTTGTTTGCTTATACTGTAAAACATAAAAAAAGAAAAGAAAATTGTCCATCTCACTTTCCCAACGCACAAGTAGGATATTCAGTTTACCACTATATAAAACAGAGAAAAGCAGCAACACTTTAGAGCGGCTGAAACTAGAGATTAATTGGCATATTTCCTTACCAATTAAAATACTTAAACTTAATTAACCAATTACCAAAATATTTGTTATTTGATCAGTTTATTAATCAACTAATAACTTTAATTTCATATAATCTTGTTTATTTGTTCAAGGTGAAACAAGTGACTTAATTCGTTAAAACGTGTGATACATTAAATACCTTCTGATGGGGGTTTCAAGGTAAAGTATCGATCTACTAGAAGGAAAAATGTGCGATATCTCAAGAGAAGCGGTCCCTCCTCACAGTGTGACAGTAACACAACACCTATTGAGATGTGAGAAGGCTTGTTAATTGTGAAGTCATCAGTCTTCTGTCACTGACATGTATAATTAATACAAATAGCACAATCAATGGGAGCTGCTCAGAGCATGACGAACATTTGTCTTGTGCGATTGAACATCCATCTTGTGTGTCTTGTCTGAAACACTTTGAGCCGCGTTGACAGACCTCTTCCAAGCCATCAGTCTTTCTAAGAAGGTTGCAGATGAACCATCATGTCGTCAAAAATTGATCCCGACGTACACGTGTAGCAGCACAGCCAGAGGCAACGGGAGTAGTTAGCCTTGATTAGACGCACTTAGTGTGATTGACAAATTGACAAGTGCCTTTCGATCAATGGTCAAGTGTTCTGCTGTCCCTGCCCTGTCAGCGTGAGCAGCATCCGTGTCCAGATATATTAACATCCAGCCATTGATAGAGACCCACTTCTCCTGCCTCAGCCCTTTTCTCCCGCTGCTGCCCACCGAACATGAGCGAGCCGTCGTCTATAGAAGGATGGTCGATCTGGCACTGTGCTTATTCAGCTTTTATAAGTTCATGTTACCATGTCAGAATGGACTCTGATGTCCTTTTGGGCGTGTGTGTGTGTTTTTTTTTTGTGTGTTGTGTGTTTCTCTTCCAGGACATCGATTGGGTCCAAACAGAAAAGCATGTTTTTGAGCAGGCCTCTAATCACCCCTTCCTGGTCGGCCTCCACTCCTGTTTTCAGACAGAAAGCAGGTGAGTGCATCTTTCCGGTATGAGTCATGGGTTTTTTCGAGGCTCAGGAAAGAAAAATAATCCAATATTGATGTTTTTTTTTTTTTTTAAATTTAAACGCTAGATTAAGCACGTGTTGTTGCAGATGGTGACTGATTACAGAGGACACCCTGTCATAACAAGTCGTACACAAGTGACAAGAGTTTTGTCAGCAAAACACTACAAAACAATTTGTACGAGTCTTTTCTCACCTCCTGCTGCTGTGGTTGGTTAAGTTTAAGGTAAGGTAGAGCGTTTTGTTAAGGTTAGAGAAAGAGCGTGGACATGGTTAAAGTTATAGGTAAATCCCAATCATTGACAAAGCCCCTGAAAAATTGGTTTTGTCTTAGTAACATTAACTAAGCAAGTAACAATCAACATTAAAGCTCAGAGAAAACATCCTAAGTTGTAATTTAAGAAATAAAAAATCTGACCTGCTTCATCGGGACTGTGTTGTTGAATTGGCAGACAATCCTGTTAATACATTTTGATTAAAAATCCTGATTGGTGCCATGAAGTATGTAATATTATACATTTTCAACTTCGGAAAAATCTCATGTGAATCAAGGAAATCCAAGCTAATAAAATGAAATGCTCTATTGAGGGCCTTTAAAAAAATTTAACAAAACTCCCAAATTAGATGAAATTCTGACACTTGTGCTTGTTATAGAGGACAGCTGATCACTCTGCATCCCTTCCCCCTCTCAAGGTTTTCTTTTGTATGCTTTGATTTGTGTCCAAGGAGATGGATTGGGAGGAGGCGTGTTTGTGGTTAAATGTAGGTTGTTTTGTAAGATTTCAAAAACACAGCTAAAATTAGTCAAATAAAATAAAAAAACAAATCTGTAGAAATCTTAAAGGCAAAGGTGTTTGTATCTTAAAGGAAAACAACACTGAGTTATGTATTCAGGTTAAGAAATAAACCTAACATTTGCTTCTTTTTATAGACTGTTCTTTGTTATTGAATATGTGAACGGTGGAGATCTCATGTTCCACATGCAGAGACAAAGGAAACTCCCAGAAGAACACGCCAGGTACAGTCTGTCACACTGTTCGTCTCTGAGCTCATTAAAAAGAATAAGATTAATGTCATTTAGTGTCTTTTTGTAGTTTTGTTTTTGACTTCACACGAATCTCCTTTTCAGATTCTACTCAGCAGAGATCAGTCTGGCACTCAACTACCTCCACGAGCGGGGGATCATCTACAGAGATCTGAAACTGGACAATGTGCTGCTGGACTCCGAGGGACACATCAAACTTACAGACTACGGCATGTGCAAGGTGCGGTTTTCTCAAGTTTGCTGTGTATGACAGATCGACGCATCTCGTGATATCTCACTGCACTCTGGATAGAAGCACCTGTATCTGTTTACAGCCCTCTGAGATGATCTCATAACTGATGATCTTTTTGTTTTTGCAGGAGGGCTTGAGACCAGGAGATACAACAAGCACTTTCTGTGGTACCCCCAATTACATCGCCCCAGAAATACTCAGAGGGGAGGATTACGGTGAGAATTACAACACACAAGCACAGAAATGTTATCCTTACTTTGCCACGAGACAGTATATCAGGCATTGTGCAGTAATATCTGGGATGGTACATTGATGCAGTACCTGGGTTATCTGTACTATTTGATACGTCTTTCACTTTAGTAAACATACTAGAAAATTAAATAGAAATTTACAAGGATTTCTTGGGGGTACAGCGAGTCCTGCAACATGAAAAGAAATAGAAAATGAGAAACAAGCCAAATATTTGTAAAATTAACTCCATAAATGATAAATACACTAACTAAAAAACACAAAAATGAGCATATACATTTGAGATAAGTGGCAAATGATCATGGAAGCGATTGTGACATCCTCTGAGTGAATGCTGCTCTTTTTAAACTCATTATTTTGAGTGCATTGGTTGATGGGTAAAAAAAGCCATTGTTACAGCCATTAGGAACAAAGGTTAAGTGTAGTCACAAATAACATAATTAAACCTAATTAAATTAGGTATATGGTACTGGTTTTGTGTGAGCCCTGCTTGCACAGACAGTGACCAAGTTCATAATCCCTCAGAGACTGATGTATTCAGTGCTCAGCAGCCTCTTACTTTAAAAAGAATATGCATAAACCCCCCAAATGTTGTTTGTACTTGTGCTGTTGGGAATGAGATTATAGTTTAGGTTCCATTTTGGATCTGGTTCCCAGTAAAATGCCTGGGTTCATCCATCTTTGTGGTTAATGAATCTCTTATCAATCCTTTAATTCCTCTTCACTCATCATCTCGTTTTCAAAATTACGTGCAGGTTGTGAACATTAAGAAGGCTGTAACTAAAATTTGTAGTGTTTCTGTTTCTCAGCTGACAAAAGGTCATCAGACATACATGAGTTGTAATTATTGTGACCTTTTAGTTACAAACGGTGAGAGCTAAACCTAAATAATAAGATTTTATAAGGGGGTTTCAATAATGGATTTTAAGTTGCAATCAAAGCAATCCCTGTGTGCTATTTTGATCTTTAAAAATAGATAGAGTGGAGCAAAAGCAGGCGATATATCTATCTTTCAAATGCTCCTCGTGTACAGTGAAGTAATGTAAGTGTTTTAATACATCACTGTGTCTATTTTAATATACTGTAGTTAAGCAGTAATGGCTCTGAAAAGTGGTTAGTGGTGAAGTCAAGAGGTGAAAGCATACAAAAACACAGGTATGATGCTTTCACAGTGCGGCAGGTTGCTGTAATAACCGTAAAGTACTGGTGTGCTTTGTGTCGTTGTAAGCGATAATTTAAAGTGTGTGAGTCAATGAGGGTCGTGCTTTTGTGTACCTGGTTTTGGTCACTGTGCTAATTAGATGAAATAGCAGGTTTGGGGACACAACTGTCATTCTTTTTGTTTTGTGTTGCTGTTTTAAAACATCGTTGCTCCGACTGTGTTGCAGTATGATTTGCTGACATACTGTCTGTGTGTGTGTGTGTGTGTGTGTGTGTGTGTGTGTGTGTGTGTTCAGGGTTCAGTGTGGACTGGTGGGCGCTCGGTGTGCTGATGTTTGAGATGATGGCGGGCCGGTCGCCCTTCGACATCGTCGGGAGCTCTGACAACCCGGACCAGAACACAGAAGACTACCTCTTCCAAGGTAACACACATTCATACGCGCACACACAAACACACACAGGCTGCTAAGGTTTCTAACTGGAGGAGAAAACAGCGGGGTGGAAGCACACAGCACCTTTGCATTGACACCTTTCTAATGACCGCTTCTCCGCAGTACCAGGCACATGCCATCTGTTACATGGAAATGTGTGAACGCACGTTTGTTCGTTGATTCATCATAAAGATGGTTTCAAAATGTGTTTGGTATTTCTCATAACTGCCAGAGAGGTGTTGGGTAGATTTAAATGTTCCCACTTGACATACAAAGTCATATTTCATGACACTTTTATCAAAAGCCAGTGACATTTTATTGGAAGGCTGCTGTGTGTGTGTGTGTTCAACATGAGGATTAAGCTCATAACTGCAGCAGTGTCAGTGCCGTCCTCAGGGGACCGTCTGTCTCACCCTTCCTTCCCCTTTTCCCTCTCACCTCCTGCAGTAATATTGGAAAAACAGATCCGAATCCCCCGCTCGTTGTCAGTCAAAGCCGCCAGCGTCCTCAAGGGATTCCTCAACAAGGTAAGAAGGAGGTCGGACAGGCCTGGATCAATCTAAAATGGTGTTGGCCCCTGCTGGCCTGTGAGAAAGACTTTATTATGGCCTCAGTTAGAGTCAACTGCCATCTCTCTATCAACTTTTCACCTAAATCCTCTCCTCTTTTACACCTTTCTTGCACATTCTCACCTTCTCCACCTTTCTTTCCCGCTATCTGACTTTTTGTGTCATCTCTTCCACCTCCATCTCCGACTGTCTCTCACCCTCCTTTCACCCTCACTCCCACAGGATCCCAAGGAGCGTCTAGGCTGCCACCCTCAGACTGGCTTTGCCGACATCATGGGCCACCCGTTCTTCCGAAACGTCGACTGGGACCTTGTGAGTCATTCGCTTTTACACTTTCTGTCTCTGTCACTCTTCTACTTTTCTTGCCTCGTTCATCGCCTTAATGACAGTTTTCATCATTACCTCAAATGAAGGAAATCAGTTCATGCCAGTTGCCAAACAGGTCAAAATCAATCCATATATTGATCGTGCAGAGAAAGGAAAAACAGAAAGCTGCTCCTCGACAGCAGAAGGTCAAATCTGAGTGCATGAGGTCTCTCTCTCTCCTGGCCTGCAGGCGCAGAAGCTCTGTCAGAGCAGAGTTATTAGTGATCGGACAGACGGTTAGAAACAAACAGGCAGACTGACAACAGCTTTAACGGACCAAGATGGCAGCCAGAGATGGACAGGAAATGAGCAGAAATGTTGACGTACATTTTCTTTTGATTTGCCTGACAGAGAAGTCATGTCAGACATCAGATTGTGGGACTAGAAGCAGAAGAACTGCTTAAAATTTAAAAACTTAAAAAAAAAAAAAAAAATCACAATTTTTATACATGTAGGCCGAAATACAAACATACTGTAAACCAAAACTCTTGGCTGCTGTTTGGGTTAGTATTTTTAGGGATCTTTCTCATTATGGTTTAATTTAAACTCAGGAAGTAAAATGGCAGATTTCCCATCATGATCTCTTTTAATATTTTTTATTTAGCTAAAGCTGCTTTATTTCAAGATTTTGCCAAAAGTGTTGATATATATACACACACACACACACACACACACACACACACACACACTACTGAAACTACACGGGTAAATAATTGGGCAGACATGACCTTAATAAGTGGACAGAAGCATGTGCAATGGTGGATGACGAAACAGACAGACAGGGCAGCTCACCAGGGATCACCGTGACCTCTTTTTCCCTGTTTGGTCTGGAGCAGGGACCCAGCAGTCGGTCAGAGTGTCTGGAGGGATCAGCTTACACCCGTCCCACCCTCTCCCATCACATGCTTACTCACACTAACCTGAAAGTTTGCCCTGCGGCGCTCCTGTCGGCCTGCAGAGGGAGCAGTCGTCGGCCTGCAGACGGGCAGTGTAACAATTGAGAGACGGACGAGGCTGCGAGTTGCCTCCATGCCGTGATAAAGTACAAGTGCGTCATCAAGGTTTTAGTCACCGTGTTAAATGTCGGTCACTCAGCTGTCATATTTATTTATGGAAACAGGATAGAAACCTATGGTGGGATGGCCATAGACAGATTTTACTGTTTATTTTATCACACTATGGCTGCAGCTAACAATTTATTCCCTTAGTGATTAATCTACTGATCATTTTCTCAGTTAATCCATCATAAAAAAAGGTTAAAAAGTATCCTCAAAACGCCCCAGTGATTGCTTGTTTGTTTATCCAACAGTTCAAATCCAAAGATACTTCCTTGATTTAATATGTAAGAAAGAAAAGCAGAAAAGCTCCACTTTTGAGAAGTTGTGACCAGAAAAAACTTAATTATTTAATTAATTACTCGATTATTACAATACTTGCAAATTAATTTTTTCCCCGAATAATCATTGCAGGTAAATATTTTTAATGTAAGAAAAGGCACATATGGTTTGTTGTGTGATTCCTGATTCCTCTTCTGTTATTTCAGCTGGAGCAGAAGCAGGTCGTCCCTCCTTTCAAGCCCAACATCTCAGGGGAATTTGGACTGGACAACTTCGACGCCCAGTTCACCAACGAGCCCATCCAGCTCACACCTGACGATGAGTGAGTTCATGTTCTCTGCTCTCCATCTCATCATAATTAATATATCATGTCCTTTCCCAAGAAACTGAACAATAAATATTCTGTTTCTTTGTTGCAGTGACGTGGTCAAGAAGATCGACCAGTCTGAGTTTGAAGGGTTCGAGTACATCAACCCTCTCCTGATGTCAGCGGAGGAGTGCGTGTGAGGGACGCTGCGTCTGCACTCACACACACAGACCACCTACACACACACACACACACACATGCACGTGTTACGTGTTACGTGGCGTCTCAGTGTCTTCAAGCTGCATGGTTACAAGACAACCTGACGACATCAACCTTCTGTTTGAGGGGCCGCACATGCACAGTAGAATGCTTATTTGCCAAAACCAGTTTCACACTCAGCCATTTATAACCACTTGCCCTTAAGCCTACCTTCTTTCTTAATTATTTTTATATCATGTAAATCTGCACTGATATCAAGCTTCTCATCGGGGGCCTCTATTGGTAGCCAGCGAGGCTACAAAGTTCTTCCAAGGTTGCTGTACGTGGGGGGGGGCCCTGACAGATGAACTGAACAGCCTCTCCTACCAGCTGGTGGGGTGTTTTCAATGCATATTTTATTTGTGTGTATATATGAATCTACTATTGAGGATACATGTTAGACAAGGCCTTTTTAGCTTCAAGCCACAGTCGGACAAAACTGACAACTTAATCATCATAAAGTCATTTTGAATTTGGCTTTGTGGCAACACCCCTCCTGTAGAGGAAAGAAGAATCATAACACTAACCTTTAAAAAAAGACAAAAAGATAAAAATCTCTATTTTTCTCATTTTTTTTTTATTTAACAACATAGCAGTCATTATATATGTTGTTCTGAGTGTTTAAATGTCCTGCCTGAGTAACAGAACCCAAAAAAAAAAGGTTCAGGCTTTGGTGTTTTAGACGAATACACAACATCTGGAAAACAGAAGGTGTCTGCTTCAAGTCCCATCTCCCAGAATGAAGGAACGTACACAGCAGCACCCCGACCGACACTAATAATGAGTTAATACTCTCAAAACTGTGAACGAGAGCTCGCTATGCAGGGAAATGAGCTGTAAGAGTAGCACATGATACCTGAACGCTGGAGCACAGGTGAAATTTAGCTGTGCCAGACCATCCATGAAATATATATTCACACAGGACCAAAAAAAAACATTTTTCTGAAAAATGTCTTGCTGGTACGAGTTAGAAGGTACAGTATGCATAAGGAAGATGTGCTGTCCTAAGTCATAGAATTTATATATTAAGATTTTTTTGCTAATTTTTAATACTATGCCTTTTGGAAATGTATTGTCTGTTATCTTTTTTTTTACTTTCTCCATTCCATGTATGTCTTTTGTTGTAAATCAAAATACTGAGTTGATTCTTGAGAGCTGGGTTAGATGTCCAAAGCCGTGACACATGGGACAGTTTAAGGTCCCGAAATGTGGCCTGAAAACTGTAAACTCTGTCTGCTGTGCTCCATTTTTACTATATCGGACCCACAGTTCATTTTCTGAATAAGATATTTTTAAAACTGCTTCAGAGCATATGAAGGCTCTGGAGAGCCCATCTCTAACCCCGGACTATAGTGACACTAAGTGATGGTGCACTAACCCCCAGACTCTTGTCCAGTCGAAGCGTCTCTCTACTGGGAAAATGTTATTTGGGGCTCACATGTTGACTGGAGGAACACATACATCTGTTACACGTTACTTTTGTTTTTTGTTTCTCTTTTGTGAATCAGATTTAATATTGCATTTTTTTATCACTACATTGATTCCAAACTGTTACTGGGTGAACCCAATGGAAACACTATTTGTTGCATTTGTTGTGTTTTGGGGGTGTTTACCATCCAAAGGACTCTGCTGACCTTTATTATTAGCGTGCAAAGAAAAAAACACAGACGTTAAAAATAAACATTTTATTTCTCTCCTTGTGGTAATATCTACTTGTGCCTGCGTGAATCTGTCGTTAATTTAGATGAGCCAATGACGTGCTCTCATTTAAAACTGCTGTATGAAGTGCTGAGGAGGAGCTCCATAAGGTCTGAGACAATGACCTTGATGATATTCAGTACTTTTGGAGCTTTACCCATATGAGGGACTGAAAATGAATCCTGCAATATAAATAAAAAGGTTTTAATCCCTCAGGGGTTAAATTTACTCATGTTCAGTAAATTGAGCTGCCGGATTTTCCTCTAAAAAGAAAAACTATTTTTTTATAGCGACAAAGGGGTTGCTTACTATTCATCGTAGGCAGATACTGAGAGTGAAAGCTGTTTATGGAAATTATATGAATGAAATCAAACCTGATACCACTGAGTGAAGTGGAAACTTCCTGATAGAGATCCTGTTTTGTGTATGTGCTTTTTGCTAAAGAAAAACAACACATGGGTGCCATGTCGTGTTATGTGAATTTACATCCTAAAAATTAAATTTTACCAGTTTTATACGACAACTGAACTGGGACTGCGCGCTGCAGTTGTTTCATAGACTCAGTAAGTCAGTCCCACTGAAAACTGGAATTCTGGTTTTTCAGGGTCTTGGTCATAAATCAAAATATCAAACTCCTTCCATCAGGCTCATGTTACATCTGAGACCAGACCTGAGACTCTCAGACCCACGTGGCCGCCTACGGAGCGAAGGGAATTAGGCTTGAGTCGCTAAGCTTGAGCTGCTCCTCTCCAGCTGCCTGTGTCTCTGCTAGTCGTGTGACTCCTGCCTGCCTTTAAAAAGACCCTTGGCCATTAAAAGGTCATTGATGCCGTTGCACTTCCCTCTGCCCTCGCACACTGCTGAGCGTTGAGAGGTGAAAAGAAAGGGTCATGGAAATTATGATGTTTCAGAAATAATAAAACGGATTGATTTGTGAACCGCAATAACTCACACAATGGTGGATAGAAACCTATTGTGTGAGGCTTATTTCACATCCTGCACCACTAAACCATTGCATATTGTCTCAAATGAGCCATATTTCGTGGAAAATTACTCCCCTTAAACGTCTGTGAGAGACAAATACAGCACTGCCGCACGCGGGACGAGGATAAATGTCTTTGCATAATTCTGTATTCCCATGATGGTGTGTTTGACATTGTTCCTGTGCCCTCTCCGCTGGAGAATGGGGGTACGCCTCCCCAGGCACTGTGGCTCCACATCACCTTGTGGAAGACACAGGGAAGACTAACCTTGTATAATTAATGATGTAAAACGGAGGAGGATCAGAAAAACATCCTGTTTTAATTGTTCTTATCTTGTTGGGTGTTTCACTCTCCATCCCTGAAGGGATTAATTAAGCAGCAGAAGAATCATACTTGGTGCTAAATGCACTCCTTTAGTAAAACACACAGTTTAAGGTGCGTAGTGGAGTACTCAGTACAGTCTGCATGTGATCACGGTATATTTACTGCAGCTCTTGACTGTAGTACTGCAGCTAATGAGTCTGTTCTTGATTATACTGGTACCACCCTCCCTGTAAGGTTCAACATGCTACTGATTGTAATGATACAGTGGAGGCATCTTGAGATATGAAAAAAGACATTTGTTTCATTCGCAGACACTTGAGATGACTCTTGATGGCCATGACTTCAGAGACACCTACATACTACACCTGAATGAATGAATGAATGGAGGAACTAGAGGGGAAAAATCTCACTTTAGGAGCTAAACATGAGGATAAAAAGCTATATACATGTAGACAAAATTGTTGGTACCCTTCCGTTAAAGAAAGAAAAACCCACAATGGTCACTGAAATAACTTGAAACTGACAAAAGTAATAATAAATAAAAATTTGCTGAAAATTAACTAATGAAAATCAGACATTGCTTTTGAATTGTGATTCAACAGAGTCATTTAAAAAACAAACTAATGAAACTTTAGTGACCTTTGTGGGTTTTTCTTTCTTTAATGTAAGGGTACCAACAATTTTGTTCACGTGTGTATATAGGACCTTGACTTATCTATTACAGTTACAAAGCAGAGCTATATGTTGAATGTCATGTAAGAGCGTATGGAAATCCCCTGTATGATGTTTGTGTCACATTCCTGTCCACAGTGCAGTTTCAAATGCAACTGCTGTTTTTCTACTGTGGCTCAGTTTGTCCTTTTGGCACTTTACTAGTACTGACATACAGTATTAAAAGATAGATTGACATTTTTTTAACACACACACTTCTCACATGCCATGCATACTTTGAAAGAGTTATTAATCACTGCCATCATTCTTCCTGCCCATACTTGTGTCCAATGTAAAATATCTGACTCAGTCTTCAAGGAGATGGCATTAATATCCCCATATCTACACTCTACACCAGAATAAAACTAATGAAGTCAAAACTAGCAGTCCTGCAGTAAATCCTCCCTTCATGAAGGTTGTAATGTTGGAGATTTGTTTTGTTTTATAATGTTTCAGAAAGGTGTCAGTTCAACTGTATGATCATTTTGGTGGATGTAGTTTGTGGTGATGTTGAGCTGTGATGCATTATACTGACAGGAGCGTCTGTTATTATTATATAAATGAGTGTGGAGTAAATGACAGAAGCAGCTGTCAGTATAACGAAATACAGCTCGGCAGCGCCGCAAATTACATCCTCCAAAATGACCGGTTGAGTCGACACCTCTGTGAAACCCTTTCAACAAAAAACGAACATTATAACCTTCATGGAGGGAGAATTTATTTCATGGCTAACACTGATTAACAGACTAAAAGTTTAGACAATAGTGGGCAAAAATAATCCCTCTCAATGATCATCTATGACGGACTAGAAGTGTGCGGTGGTGTCTGTATATGCAGAAAGTTTGCCCTCTGCCTGGAGAGGTTAGTGTGCATGTAAACACACTCACTGGCATCCAATATATAATGATTATGGAGATGTACTTAGTATACCAGGCTGTACCGCCTCCAGAGAAACTTGATTAGAAATGAAATTAAATGTTTTTATTAACTTTATTTGTTAATTTAATTTGTTATTAAGTGTAGTGAAATACAGACTCTTTAAAATATTTGTTCAACAGCCTAAAAGTGAGTCAAATTCACACATACTGCAATCAGCCTGTAAGATATTCATCATGTTTGTAGTGATTATTTTCATTGTTGATTGGTCTATTAATCAGATTATTTCATAAATTAATTGTAATCAAATGTCAATAAATAGTGAAAAAGTTGCCACCGGCTGCAGGAGCAGCTGTGTTTGTGAGTGTGATTGCATCATAATTTACATCATTCATACACGGTTGAGCTACAAAGAGCCAGATGATGACAACCCTTTAATCAGAGACAAACATCTGAAGCGTCTGACACCTCAGACTCTGTGGTGAAGGTGTCCATGTGACCTCAGACCAGAGCTCCAACACGCATCATTACCTCAAATTGCAGATATACATCCACTGAACAACTCCAGACATATTTCAATATCCCCCATTGATCCCAGACAGGATGTATGAAAACGACTGTGAGGTGTCTGCCCCCGGGGTCCACTTAGTACTGAATCCAATAACAGTTAGACAGAGTCTTGCCTAATGGAGAGGGTTATCAATGTGCTTGTCTGTTACACTCCCAGCTCCCCCACCACTGTCCTCATCACCCTTCAGCTTCTTTTTTTTTTGCCTTACCCCTAATGAACAATCAGTGCTGGTCACAATATTGCAGATATGAGATTAATTTACTCCCCACAGTACACAGAGTGATGTTATTACAGGAAAATCAATGTCCCTCTTGTTGTTCTCTGGGGCTGGACAGGGTGTACGCACATCTGCTCTCATAATACAACTGCTGACCTTGCTGCCAGAGTGAGAGAGAGCGAGCGAGAGAGAGAGAGAGGCTGCGGCGAAACGGCCGACGGTGTTGTTTATCAAAGCTTTATCAAGCCTCTGCACTCTCACAGACGTGTAACATCAGACTGTGGGTCAGTCAGCCAGCCAGGGGTTGTACTCCGGTGGAGAACAACCCCAGAAAATGCAGACGGAGCGTGATAACCTTTGGCGATTAAGATTTCAGGAGTTATTGATAATAGCATGTATTCAAACTCCAGAGTACATGGATTGCTGAGGGAATTCAGCCTCCTTCAAATGAAAATATATGATCTATAATTCATAAAATCTCATTCCTGACCTCCTCAGACTCAGTTTTTATTTACTCCCATCATCACTAAAGGCACAATAAACTGCCTCAGTGACCTCTTGACCTTTTGCAGAGGATAGGTCCATAAAAAGAGACTGGGGGGGGGGTTAGGTGTGGAAGAAGACCTTTTTGCTCGACGAGTTTGTTCTCTTTTATCCTCTCGTTTTCACAAGCAAGCCAAACAGCGAGATAAAGCCGCTGTCGTGTCATTTCGTGCCAGCAAACGTCAGCCGAGGTTGTGTCAATAAAACTGACTCACAACAAGATTCAAAAGAGCCACAAACACGAAGATGGACATCTAAAATAAAGAATGTCGAACTTTTAGGGAGATACTACCTAAAAATAAAAGACGTGTGGGAGGAGAATCACGCTGAAAACGTAGAGGGGAAAATGATTTCATCCACAGACATTCAAGTTTCCACTAGGGGAAGAAGTATTCAGATATCTTACTTTAATAAAAGTAGAAATACTACAGTTTAAAAATACTCTGTTGTGAGTAAACTTACGCAAGAAAAAGCTCAAAAGTAAAAGTACTCAGTACGCAGAATAGTCTGTTTCAAAGTAAAATACATGATATTACTGGGTTATAATAGTGATTCATTAACATGTTCATTGCTTTAGCGATAATTTTAATTATTTTATATATTGCTGAACAGCATGACCTATAACGTATCATAATTAATTTGTTGATGCATTAACAATATACATCTGCAAACTACCTCAGGCTATCAAATAAATACAGTGCAGTATGAAGTTCAATATTTGCCTCCAAAATGTAATTGTGTATAAGTATAAAATTGCATAAAATGAAAAATACTAACGAAAAGTTCTTTAAAATGATGCTCACAATTTGAATTACTTTTTATAGTGCTGGGCAGTGGTGAGGAGTAATTAAATACGTTTACTCAATTACTGTACTCAAGTGCAGTATTGAAAGTACTCTTCATCAGGTACTTTTCATGTACAAATCTTATCAAATAAATGTGGTGGAGTAGAATTATAAAGTAACATAAAATGGATTTTAATTACTTAACATACAGCTGGGTATCAGTAATACCCTATGTTACATTCAGTATTAAAAGAAATGAGCAAAGTAACTCAAATGTAGTGGAGTAGAAGTACAAAGTAACGTCAAATGGAAAATACTAAACAGTAAAGTACCACCAAATACTGTCCTAAAGTACAGTATTTGAGTAAATGTACTTAGTTACACTGCAACACTGCAGTTTCCCAATGAGACAGCCAGAGGAGAGAGAGACAGGCAGACAGACAGAGACACGGAGGATAGACGGGCAGACGAGAGATAAACAGTCAGGGAGAGGAGAGAGACAGGCAGACAGACAGACAGACAGACACCCCCGCATAGTTTCCGTCAGCCGGGTGACGTCTCCGCCTCCTGCCCGTGTGCAGTGTGACGTCGCCGGGCTGTAGTGGAGGCTGTGGCTGCTTGTTGACGGTCCGTCGGCTGCTCCAGTACCGAGAGGACCACGGCCGAGAGAGGACCACCGACACCCGGCACTCACAGCAGGCAAGTCTCCATTTAAAAGTTATAATAATACAAATAAACACGAAGAATAGACTTTTAAGTAGACTCTTTAAACGGTTTATTTTACAACGGTTGGTCCCTGTATCGACGGAGACAGGAGGGGGCGGTGAAGCTAACCGTATGTATCCGCCTCTGTCGCTCTCTATCCCGGGTTAGCCTGCTGTGATGTTAGCGCTTTCGGTCCCCTCGGTTAGCCGGCTCAATGGCTCACTACGTCGGGCTAACCCTGACTTAATTCCGCGCCGGCTCGGCCGTCGTTCACCGCGTGTGTCGCCGCCTGTGTGGCGGCTGAGCCCGGGGACGGGTTAATCCCCGGGTTGAGTCGGGTTAAGTTAGCCTGCCTCTCGGTCGACCGTTCCCGGGATAACCAGCTAAGCTAACTAGCGCAAATACGAGTATCGGGGCAATAACGGATTTCTCACTTGATTGCGCATTTTTTTTAAAACCACTTCACATTTGTAATCTAAATAATCACACTTATAGACATTAATTTCACACAAAAAAATGCGTGATATTTATTGGAGGTTTTGACGTGTGTGAATGTGTGTGTGTGCGCGCACCGGAGAGATTCCCCTGCGTGCTTTGACGCACCGGGGCGAGCCGCGGCTGTGAACCCCGGCCGCCCCCTCGCGGAGCCGGCGTACGCGTAAGGCTCGACCGCGGTGCCTCCCCCGGCGCAGACGGCGGCGTAGACACAGTGAATGTCATTATGAGCGCCGTCTGCATACCAGTGCCGTCGTAGCGAGCCAGCAGAGGAGGAGGAGGAGGAGGAGGGTAGATGAAGCATTGGTGTCCTTGCAGCAGCAGCAGCACCAGGAGTATGGGGGTGACATTAAGATATACCCCCCCTCCTACCCAAAGCTTTTTAAGGCGGCGAGGTGGTGGTGTTATTTAGCGATGCAATGCGGGTGTTGTGATTTCTAACCACGATCTGGTTGGAGGTGAAAACCAAACCGGACTCTCGAGGCAGGCTGGAGGAGAGAAACTACCCCCTCCCCTCCACACACACACACACTTTCATTTATTTGATCTGATTTTGCAGCATGTGTGTGTGCCATTTTCCCTTTCTCCAACCGGCCCACGGTGATATTTGCCGTAAAAAAAACGCCCACAAACATCAACCCGCTTCGGAATCGAGATCGAGGTTTGCAGCGTTTCAGTCGGTGGAAACAAAAAAGGAAGAAAAAAAACGTCGGGATGTTGAAATTTACCAGAGCATGCAAATCTCTTCACTGCGACCAGTCAACGGAATGTACTGTTTTATTTTTGCGCCATGTAGTGTAGACTTCCAAACATGAAGTCGACACCGAGATGAGACAGGAAATGTTGCGTCCTCCCCGGTGTCATACTGCAGCAGTGGCCATTATCATCTAGATTTCGTTTTAAATTGGGGGATACCGGCTAAGTTGTTTACCTTCTTACAGACGACTTAGTCATTCCGCAGTAAAGCCTTGAGAGTAAAAAAAAAATAGAGAGAGAGAGAGAGGTGGGGGGAAACACCGCTTTCCACACAGGGCTGTATGTCAAGCAAGCTGTGAAAAGGGACTGCGAGAAGGCGGCGACTGCTGTTAAGGCTTTTATCAATTGTTTTTCATTGAGCTGATGGGGTCAGCGTGGGGTAAGCAGACCTGAGGGGAGGCACAGTGTGTATGGGAAGGCCACTTTCATTTGCTAAGTGAAATGTTTTTGACCATTGTACCAGCTTTACATTAACAATGTAATGGGAGAGGGACAGGCTGGTGATGGTGGTGTCGGTGGGGGATTTCGCTTGGGTTTTCATGTCTGGTCAACTGGTTTCCCTTGTTAAAATTCTCACTTTGTGCTGGAAAGTTTGTTTCGAAAGCTTTTGGTGAAAAGTTCCCATGCAAATTTCCCCTAGGGTTCAATTACAAGGACTGAAAAAGCCTCGTGTTTGTGTGAAGTATGGTAATGGCCATTTGGTTTAGTGGTCCATGCAAACAGCCATTGACCTCTTCAGCCCCCGGCTGGGACGACAGCCATAAAGCATTTAAACTCCTTTATGGATATTTCATGCCCCACAATATTTTTTATGAGATCATTTTCAGTTTGTTTATTCCTCTACATGAAATGCATTGATTGGCTATAGTTTAGATAGTGACTGAATGATTTTTTTTTAATGTCTCTACTGTGTTTTCTAAATTCCTGTTTTTTTTTCTCAGGAAACAGATCAGAACATTGAAAACTTCAGTCACCATCATGCATGTGTCCAGCTACCTGAAAATTCGTGTCATTTGAGAAGACTTAAGGAGAAAAAGAAAGATTTGAAGGAATACAAGAACTCAGTCAGCAGACAGAAACAACAACAACTCAGTGAGTAGACATGGCCAGCACACAGACCACTTTGAAAACCCCTTTCAAAGACTTGACCTCATTCAAGGGCAACATGAAGAGGCTGTACAGAGAGCGGCTGGAAGATGCGCCCATCAAGAAGAGAGTGATGGCGGAGATAAACCTGAAGCGCCGCAGCTTGGATTCCCTCCCCAAGACGCCCAAAGTGAAGAGGGAGCCGGTCGAAGATCCGTGCCACGACTCTGACATGGACGTAGAGGGCCGGGCTGAACTGCACGTGGTGGGCTCTGCTAAAGCCCTGGACCTGAGCCCCGGGCTCAAACACACACTGGCCCAGTTCACCCTCAGCAGCCAGAGCTCCCTCGGGGGCCCAGCTGCCTTCTCAGCCCGCACCGGCCACGAGCATTCCCCGGCTGGCATGCCCCCTCTGCCTTCCCCTCCCGTTCTGGGAGGGGGCCCCCTGCTGGTTCCCTGTGACAGCTCCACCGAACTCACCCACTCGCTGCTGGAAGGAGAGTCAATCTCCTGCTTTGTCGTTGGGGGGGAGAAGCGGCTTTGCCTGCCCCAGGTGCTCAACTCAGTGCTCCGTGACTTCTCACTGCAGCAGATCAACACCGTGTGCGACGAGCTCTACGTCTACTGCTCACGTTGCGATGCTGAGCAGCTGCACATCCTCAAGGTGCTGGGCATTCTGCCGTTCAACGCACCTTCCTGTGGCCTGATTACACTGACGGATGCACAACGGCTGTGCAACGCTCTTCTGCGTCCTGGGGCAGCCTTGCCTGCCGACCCCAGCGGTAAGCTGTCGACCCAGGGCCTGCTGAAAGAGAGCGAAGCCAGCTTCCAGGTGGAGCACCAGTGTCTGGGGAAGTGCCAGGGTCTCTTTGTGCCCCAGTTCTACACCCAGCCCGAAGCGCTCTGCATCCAGTGTGTCGAGTGCCAGTTGCTCTTTTCACCACAGAAGTTTGTCATGCATTCACACAAGTCACCTGATAAGAGGACCTGCCATTGGGGCTTTGACTCAGCCAAGTGGCCCTGCTACCTGCAGCTTGCCAGAAAGTACCAAGGCACGTCTGAGGAGCCAAAGCTCAAGCAGCTCCTGGACGAGGTCAAAGAGAAGTTCCATTACAAGCTCAAGAGGTCGCTAGATAAAGTAAGTGCACTTCTGAATGATCCTTGTGTCTTTGAAAGCCAATTAAAACTGTTTTGAAATGTGGATTAGTTGGTCCTCCTTCTCCGTAATGGTCCACTCCCACATTCTGGGTATTCAGCAGGTATGACCAGATTAACTTAGTTCTGGTATTGTCTTAAACCAGGGTTGACCTAGTATGTGTGAGAGTCCTGGGACAGGTGGTGACATCTGCCCAGCCAGGTCTGATCAGACAATGTTAGGCCAGCTGGCCACAGCTGAAGGGGAAGTGCATCATTTGTCCACTCAGGTCACCTAGAGGTCACTGGGAATGTCACTGAACAAAAGGCCAATATAGGAGGCTCAGGAGCAGCCTCTTCAACTCCTGTATTAAAACTACATGTCAGCAGTTACTTGCCAGAGCTTTTATCTGTCTGTAAAATGAAAACCCTAACCTAGTTTGCTCAAGGTAACTGGAGCTTTTTGGTCTTTTTGCACACTCCTACACAACCAAAATTAATGGCATTTTTTGGCTTGATGTGGGCTCTATCAGAGAATTATTTTATAAACCGAAAGAGTTGCTCAGCAACTTGGACAAATACATTCTTGAAATAAGAAACTACACTAAGTATAGTATGAGTCACAGTTTCTGGACTGGAGCATAGAGATCATTGGTGACCATTTCACTTCCCAGAAAACCCGAAAGTGAAATGGCTCCTTTGCATTACAAGTGGTTATCACTGACAGCCAGGATGCTGCAGAAACCATTGAATGATTTAGGATCATATTGATGATTCAGCCAATTCTTTTTATTCTTGCTTTGCAAAAAAAAAAAATCATGTCAATGCAATATATAAGCCACAAGGGCAGCAAGCCTATTGAAAAGTCAGCATTCAGCGGGGGGAAAAGCTCTAGATTGTTTCCCTGCCATTGACTGGTTTATGTCTCATGACCTCCCTCTGACCACAGTGGATGGCCCTTTTTAGCATTGTTTTGTGGGTAAAGGTGGGGTTGTGCTTTTGTCTGTTTGGTGTGGTTTGTCCTCACTCAAACCCACCACTTTGGATTGATTTTAGGTTACGCAAAAAACCCCCCAGAAAATATTCTGGCTTTAACTAGCAAACATATTTTGCATGGAAAGTGGCTCTACCATAACCCTTGCTGGCACGATTTATTTGTGATATTTGTGCAGCAGGTTTAAGTGGTAGACTGTGGAGTAGAGGGATTGCAGTGTGTATTCATGTTGTGTGAACGTTGTATTGTTTGTGTGTACCTGAGATAGAGAGATGCCTTGCTTTCTCGCCGTCTGCTTAACTTTGTGTGTGTGCGAATGTGCCGGAAATACCGTCCGCTGTCTCGTCTAGCGTCCCCACTGCATTCCTCCTCTTCCTCTGTCTTTGGTTTAAGGTATGCATCTTGGAAGGATGCAGACATTCCTCCTCAAAGGCAGAAAATGTTTCAATACCACAGAAGAAACATGCACTCAGTGTCAGCATGTACACAGACCACAGACGTGACCCACATGTATAAAAACATACGCTCAAGGTGGATGACAAGTCCTGCAATCTTTGCTCTGTGTGTGTGTGTGTTTCTGTGTGAGATCTTGCCAACCATGTGTGTAATAAGCTACTAACTGGAGGCTACTATGACACATCTTCATCTTTCTCTGTCTCACACTTTGCCAGCCTCTGTGGAGCCTCTGTCTCACCACAGTTTCAGGTGCTGTCTCCTCTCTGTGGGTTTTTTTCCCTCCGAGGTGTTGTTGTTATTTCTTTCTCGCAGCTATTGCTAGTGCAAGACTAGATTTTCAAGTTATTTGTGAGGGGTTGGCTTGACCGAAAATGATGTTGTCAGATTATTTGTGGAAGTAAAAATGCTTTGAAGTCACACAAATGGTCAAATTCCTGGAAAGACAGTTACATGTGAGTCTACGGGAAGCAGGTGATTTTGGCATTAAGAGGATGCCACTCCATCCCCACTACTGAAGCGGATGTGAGGGTGTGTGAAAGGTCAGCGGCCAGAGAACAAGGTGATCTGGCTTCGCTCAGTCAGGACACAGGGGTTACCTTCCAAGTCCAGCCACTCTCTGTTTGTGTGTGTGTGAGTGTTTGTGTAATGAAAGTGTGCGCCTGACTGAACAGGAAGTGAGGCAGACGGACATGTCTCTCACCCAGAACATCCTCCAGACTCTCGGTGTCCAGCCGCCTCCTCTGCACTTGGCTGTGTGACTCATACTTTCCACATCCCAGTGGATGTTAGTGGAAAGGCCAGCCAGGCAGCGTATAGTCACACATGCTTTTTAGAAAGATGGCTCGGCTCGGTGTGTTGGTCTAACCCCGACTGTGGACCCTTCTCCCAGTGGCCCTTATTTACACACAGTGTCAGTGTACACATTTACAAGCGGTTCATAGTTTTCCCGGAGAGCTCTGGTACCTTCTAAAAGAGAAGAGACAGAAACTTCTGGAAGTTTTTTTTCCCACCTCCTCCAATGGCTCCTTGTCCCGTATCCTGTTAGGAGTATTTGGTTTGAGAAGGTGCAGTTATAAACTCCAGGACTATAAACGATGCTTTGTGCCTCGAGGCACTACTACCCTGTCTACTGATCCCTACTGTGTAAATAGTTTTCTAGACAGACGCCACCAACAGACAGCAACAAGCTGAAGCCTTATCTCAAGAGCTGCTTCAGTATCTGACAGACAATGAGTTCATTTTTGCCTTCAGGGGTTGTGACAGACGCTTGTACTTTCCACGGAGACAAGATCATGTGTCGTAATTTTTATTGGGTGATTTTTTTCTTTTTAATTCTGACAAGAAGGGAAGTAACACAAACGCCCATTCATGATCACCACTTTTTATTTTGTCTGTGTGTTTACATGGCATGTCGTCAGACAGGCTCTAGCAATATGCTGCTTTACAAAACATCGAAATGACTAAACCCCCAGTGGTATCTGCGTTGACAAGTCATGTTTTAATACAAAGATACACACAGACTGTTTTTTATGGTCTAAAATGTAAACAGTTTATCACAGCTGTATGCATTTGTGTGGTGTCATTGGTTTGGTTTACCAGTCATGAACTTTTCTTATTTTTTATGTTGAAGATAGGGAAAATGCTTTTTTAAATGGAAAAATGCCATAGTGACCTGTTATTTCAGCCATGTTTCCCCACCCTAGTGAGCAGAACATAATGAACATAGCCGTGTGCTGCTTGTTTGCCTTGTTTGTAGCGTTGTGCTGGCCCGGAGTCAGAAGTGTCAGACGGAGAGAACAGCCTTCCTCTGTCTGTCTCCCTGGCCAGGCTGACACAGTGGCTGCGGCACAGACGGCAGACAGCTGCATCTCTCTGGCTTCCTCTATTTGCTATTTGGAAACCAGTGACTTCATTACCGCAGACCAGTGCAGCTGCACTCTTTGGCCGTCTCCCGGGCTGTCTGTCTGCTTGTCAGTCTTTCTCTTGGGCTGTATCTAATTGGATTTTGGCAGGCATGCTAATCGTTGACTGTGCTGCCTTTGCAATCTCTTCCTCCTGCTTCTATCTTGACATCCATCTTCAACCTGCCATCTTCTCCTGTGGTTCACATCCTCACCCATCTTATGGTTTCTAGTCTGCTCTTTGCTCGACCATCATCCTTTTCGCCTAACCCAGACAGTTCTGTTGTTGCTCACATGTGTCTGTAAACAGTCAATATGCCCCCCCGTCTCCAATCAGTGGACAGTAACAAAATAAGCAGCCAGATGACCCAGTAAGTCGATCATTACATAAGCAATAAGACCACTTGTGTATGTCTGCAAGGCGGATGAGAGAAAAGCCGGTGGCTATTGATCAGGTCTCTGACCTTGATGGATGTGGCGAGTTGTCGGGTGACACAGGCGCTGAATAAAGTGAGGAGGTGGACCTAGAGGGAGGCAGGAGGAAGCGGAAAGAAGAGTGAAATGAGGAGACTCAGTTACAGGGGCCCCAGCTGGTGTTGCATAAGTTCCTGTCTGTGTTCAGACATGTGCAGCAATCTCCCAAGTTAACCTCACCTCCTCTACTAGCGCCTGCCTTAGTGTGTGTAACTCAGACACGCTGCTAGACAGAAGAAGCGTCAGGCAGACGTAAAAAGGGCATCTGTGGTCAGAAAACATACCACCCCTGGGGGAGGCGCTCGAGCAAATGAGGTAAGGGTGAAGAAGAGAAGTAACGAGTATATAACGAAGAAGGCGACAGGGAAAGGCCGGGACAGGTGGGCCTGGCTGTCTCAGTCATAAACTGCTCTACACTTTGGTCATCCTCCATGAAACAGGCTGCTGTCCTCTGCCATGAGGTTGTTACAGGGGGGGCTTGGGCCCCAGCTCTTCTTTCCCCTGGTTGAAAATTAACCTTTCCAAGACCTGAGCTGAACCACAAATCTAGCCTGGAACAGCCCTCTTCATTGACCAATCACGTGCTGGCTAGCTCGCATTTTGCTGGCTAACACTCTCACCCCACCCCACCCATACACATATTTCTATGTCTGTTTCTATGTCTATGCTTTTTCCAACAGAACAATTATCCACTTATACTGAATACACAGCTTCTTTGAACGCTTGCCCAGAGTAACCGGCAGTCCTATCACGCCTGTTCTTAGTTTGTTGTGGGAGACTGTCCGTGTTCACTGCCCACAACAGGCTGTGCCTTGGCCAGTGTTTGCTGCCTGTTGTAAATGGCTAAATGGGGCCCCACAAGGTAGGAGGGGCCGAGCCGAGGGGCCTCTGGTATGTCACCATCAGGTCAGTGCCAGTATCACAGCTCCATAACAGTGTTGCAGCTCGCTGGAAAGTCATTAATTCTCAGTCTTTTTCTTAAATACATAAGAATCTTCTCAAGTTTTTACTTCCAACTTTTGAAAGTGGTTTACAGGCCTTAGGCACATTTCACCTCACCACTTGGATTTGTTGAAGACCAGCTCACAGCTTATCGTGTCCACTACAACCCCACATTTAAAAATGAACCGCTGGTCGGCTGATGGCAGTTTCCCTCCCCAGCTGCAGCCTGCTATTTATTGATTTGTTTCCTTTGCGTGGACTCTTCTTCCAGCTCACCACCAGAAGAACATAATGCGCTGCCATGGGACTGATGGGAGCTCGGCACAGCAGCAGGCAGCAGAGATAGGTCAGTCCAGATATAGTGGAGCCTCTGCCACGTCTGCCAGCAGTCTCATAGACTAAACAAACTGGCTAAGCCACTCCCAGCACAAATGTCCTGCAGGCTTTAAAAGAGTCCTGGACTGAGAGCCTGTTTGCATGTTCACCGCGCGCTGGCTTCCCCACCACCCCCGCCCCCCCGTCCCTTCAGGGCGTCAGACCAGTTTGCTGCCTCTAAAGAAAATGAGCGAGGAAGAAGTGAAAAAGAGGGGAATATAAAGGCTGACGAGTTCAAACAAGACTAAGAAGAGAAAGCGGCTTGGATCGTGACACGTCTGACTAGCTTGCCTGGGTGTCTTTGCATGAGACCGGAATAATGAGAAGTCTTGGTATTAATTAATCGACGTGTTGATGAGAAGATTATCTGTCCACTGTCTGGTCTCCCTGGGAGACAGTCAGACAAGCAGGTTGTGCGTGTGTGTGTGTGTTGGGGGCAGGGAGTCAGAGGCGAGGGTGGTGTACTGTAAAAGGGCTGTGGGAGACTTCCAGTCTATGCGTGTTGTGTGCAAGTGGAGGGAATGAGTTTGCATTTGAAAGCTTCTTCTGTGCCGCCTTCCCGGTGGGAACGGTGATTAATGAAGATATAAATGGAGAGACCCAGAGACGGCGCTTTCCATAGGAGCAGACATGCTCACCATATAGACACTTAAGACTCCCTCTCTCATATTTTCTCCCACAGCTACAGTGTCCCAGACAGGGAGATAAACACAGGATATCAAAGGCGTGTCATGAGTCCTGCTGGGCTGCCACCCGGCACATCCACAACACATTAAGCCCAGCCACTACACTGATCAATTATGCATGTTGCAAACACAGAAATCAGAGGAAAATAGTCAGCCTGTATGATTAAAGGAATCCCCATCCCTCCACTTTGCCAGTAATTTATTTGACGTGCTTAGTAATGGCATGTCATTTCCATATGGAAGCGATTCTGCTTGCGTTGTTTGTTTTTCAGTGTCCACTTTTTTTTGTCAAATGATTAATTGCACACAACAATGGCAGCCAAGTTAAGTGCTGCTGTGGCCCATGCTAGTTTTGACCTTCAGCCCACGCACCAGATGAAAGCAAAAAGTGCACCAAAAGTGTGAGATGCAAACTCGCCAAGCTCGGATAGGTGATTACTCTCCCTGTAAGTCCTTTATTTTGCAGCCTCACCTTTGCTCCACTAACATCGCCCTCCAACTGTTTCTTTCCCTTACATTGCTGGAAGCTTCTATACCCTGTAAATCCTTATCTCACTGGGGACCTGACTGATGTTGCTCAGGGCAAGGCTGTAAAGTTAGCGACTGCAAAACAGACTGCATTAGTGAAGGTGAAGCAAGTGACATTTTGTGGTTTGCCCAGTCCTCCATCTCTTTCTGCCTCTGCCTTGCCGAATACTGATGTGTTTATCTCGCCGCTATTCCCACCTGCATTGATGCCGCTCATGGGAATCATTTGTCTCCCATATATTTCTTCGGGCAGACACACATGCAAACATACAGACTTCTTTGCCTCATGCTCCCTCAGGGGTCCATACCGGCTCATCAAGATCCTGTTTATAGACTGTTTCCCTCTGGATCCTCAACAGTCCCACTGCACCTCTTTAAAGCAACAGCTAAGTAGTAGACAATCCTCGAAGGTCATTGACCTCCAGATGCAATTAATTACCTAATAGCTTTCATAAAACGTATATTGTGTATTTTTATTTGAGTATACTTCAGCTACTGAATCCTAATTAAGGTTTGCATGTGTTGAGACTAGTGAGTACACTTAAGCATCCTTGCATGCAAGCTAATAGCCAAGTCCTCCTTAACTGTCCCCAGGCATCAGAGTGGTGTCTGTATGTGTGTGGAACTTGTCGTGCATGTGGCGCTGATTGTCGTTGTTTGCGTGTCCAGCTCTTTTCTGGCTTCAGTGCTGCTTGTATTTAAGCAGTTATGCTGCTGGGACGACTTGGCCCACATGGAGCCTTACTGCCCTTGACTTTATCCTTTTGAAGAGAGAAGCGTTGCCTTATGGTTTACAGTCTGGCTACATTTTAACCAGTTCCTGTGAAAAGTGCACTTTGTTATGTCAGACATTTTTTTTGTCATCACCATCAAAATTCACCGGCTGAGACACATCCTGATTCCCAGATGAGGCCATATGTACAGTAGTTCTTCAGAAGACTGACTCATGTTAAGGGAAGAAATCTGGCCTCCAGCCAAATGGTAAATTTTGGGCTTGGATGCCTTTTCTGTCAGCTGCTTTGGCAGACAACCATCCCTATTTTCTATTCTGTAAAGCAGCATGAAAGAATTAGCGTTACTGTTGAAATTTTAAATCTAAAAGTCAAACTTTTTGTCCTTGAGTCATCAGAGGTGAAAGACAGAAAGCCAGACTGTGCCTCGACCCTGACGTGAGCCTTGAACATTGCCACATGATGACATCTCTTATTAGAGAGATGATACACACAGCAGCACGAGATGCAGATGACACAGTCCACAGTCCATGATTAAAGGAAGTCAAAGGGTCAATCGCAGCCAGAAACGCAGCCAGACACACAAACACAACCACTTCCTCCCGTCACCACGCCAACTAACCCATCCTGCAGCGTGAGTCACAGTGCCCCATCAGTGCTGCAGTCTGCGCTCCACTCATCAGCGTCACCGTGGAGCCAGGACAAGGATTTATCACCATCACCATCTCTCGCACAGTCTGTTTGATCTACGCCCAGGTGTGCTCACTTAGAGCTCTGACTCAACTATAATGACATTTACCAAACCCAGCCACGCTCTCCTTTGGCCTGTTGTCAAGCCTGCCACAGACAGTGACTGGTTTTAATGAAGGAAGTCTGGCGGTCAGGTGCGTGGATCGCAGGCTCACCTGTCACAAGGTTTGGTGCCTTAAAGTCAGCGTGGGCAGGATGGAAATGGGGCTAGGGAAAAAGAGAGAGATGGAGAGAGAGAGTCATGGTAGCTGATGGATTTGCATTACTGGAGTGTGTGTGCGTGTGTGTGGGAGAGACAGGCGAGCCCGTGGGGGGGTGGATGGGGCCTGGACAGCGAAGCCAAGCTGCCCATGCAGAGACGAGCAGTGGAGGCTTCAAACAAGCTCCTGCATGTAATATGGATGAGACCGGAGCTCCCCGCACAACAGTCAGAGGACCTGTTTGGATTTGACTGTCTCTGTGTCCCAGCATTTCGGTCAGGTGGAACTCTCTCTTTGTAGGGCTGGGGCCATATCATGGGTCAGCACCCTTCCCCTCTCTCTCTCTCTCTCTCTCTCTCTCTTTCTCTCTGTCTGTCTGTCTCTTTCCACCCTTCCTCCATCCCATTCTCCTCCCTCTGGCCTTGTTGCAGACAGCGACGACCAGCCAAGCACTGACATTTACTGCAGTATTCGACATTACAGCAGAGCCGTGCTGAGGAAGAAGTAAACAAACCGCCTATCGATAAATGGCCACGTACTCGGGCCAGTAAAGAAGGGTTTTAGTCAGGGGCAACTCTTGCATTACGACAACCTCTGATTTAAACACTCGCTTATTTAACCATGAAGCCCATCTTTCTTCAGACTTGGTTTTAGAGTTGTTGCACAAGAATCAAGGCTTTTTATTTCCTCCTTTCACCAAGAGACGTAGACTCATTTTGAAAGCTAAAATCAAAAGGCCACATTTTGATGAGGCTGGGTGATATGAGATATCAGTTTCTGAACTGCTCTATTTTGAGGCGTTTTATTGCAAAGACAGAGGGTTGGGCAGTGTCTCCATTTTGTGTTTTCTCTCTGTGGTGATAGCAGTGCATTGCTGGCTGGCTGACAGCCTCTCTCGGCTTTCAGTCTGCTTAGCAACGCTCGTCCTCTCTGCAGCTCTCTCACTCCCCTCTGTCTCCAAGCACTCTGAGTTGTTTCATCCATCCGAATAGTGAGCTGATATCCCTTTTATTTATTTATTTTTTAATATGTAGAAAACCAGGCAGCCGAGTTGCGTTGTGGTGGTGGTGATGTGTCTGTTTCTCTCTCTCCCGAATTGTGGATTCGGACCAGTAACTCACCTCCCAGGGCGGCAACCTCCTCCGGAGACTGCCAGGTTCCTTTTAAGAGGCTGCAAAGCACAGACTCGCATATTTGGCCCAGATGAAGCTCAAATGATGAGTATAGTCATCTGCAGACAAGACCGGAGCCCACTGGCCTCATTCTCAGTCGACGTGTCCTCCCGGGAGACCGAGTGTGTCTGCTTGTGTCTGTGTGCGTATTTCTGCTTGCGGTAAACTACGTCATCCTCCCTGTCCTCTTACACTGCTGTTTGACGGAGCAGTTGTTTGATGGGGTGTCTGTTGACTTTTGTGTGTGTGTGTGTCTCCTGGCCTGGTTAACTCACATAGGTGAGCTCCGACAGCTTTGGTAATTAACGCTCTGGGGGGCACTGGGGAAGGAAAGTGGAGCACACACATGCTGAGCTGCAGCGCTAGAGACGGTTAAGCTGCACATGCGTATGCAGCTACTATGCTCTCCTGTGCATGGATGATTTTTAAATGCCCTTCACCGACTCAAACTCACACACAACCCATTTCCTCCTGTGTACGTGTGTAGAGGAACATCGTCTACATACTTTTTGATACCGGCCTGTAATGCTCAGCCTTTTACTATGGCTGGGAGGGCAAACAGGAAATTTCAGATATAAATCTCTCAAACCGCATGTCGTGCATGTCTTTTTACAAGGCTGAGTGGTATTTGATTTCCCATGAAGCTGCATGATTATGGCTAAAATAATCTTATTTTGCAATATACTCTGTCTGCTCATGACTGTTAATCATAGTACTTGAGGCTGATTATCTGACATCATTTCATTGTACTTCTCTCTTCTGATGAAATGCCTGGACTATTTAGTGTTGCAGCATGCATTTGAGTAATGTTTTCGTTATTGCTGCTGGGGCTAAAACAGCAGACATTATCTGACATTACTGATCAATTAATCATATAGTGTATGACTGATTGCCTTCTGTACTTAACAGAACTCAAAGTCTAAGTTATTTTTCATTTATACCTTTTTTGTATTTGAGATTTTGACATACATCAGCAAATGCTTTTGAAGTATTTCTACTTGATAAATGATTAAATGATTAATGATCAACGTCCTCATGAATTTGTTCTCTGTCAACCGGCTAATCAATCAGCACTAATCGTCTCCTGTGATAATCGTGGCATCTAGATGCATCAATGTTACTCAATCATGGAGCCACAGTTGCTTTTTTAGACTGTTAGACAGCTGAGTGAGACAATGGATGGTTTTTATGTTTGTAGCTAAAATGAAAGACAGAAATTTACATAGTTGATTAATAATTTAAGTTGATTTATGACGAGAAAATGTTAAAGAATTTGCAGGCTGCATCTTCTTTGTCTAACTTTTTTTCTTTCGCTTTTTTTATGAACATAAGTTGAGTATTTTTGGTTTTAGGACAAATGAGATATTCAAAGACATCATGTTGAGCTCTCTTTTTTTCCATTTTCTGACACTGCCCAAAAAAAGATTTGAATTATCCATAAAATAATAGATATTTTTCTGTCACTATTTTAAATACATAATAATAAAAATAATGTATATCATGGTGTGTGTGTGTGTGTGTGTGTGTGTGTGTGTGTGTGTGTGTGTGCGTGTGACGTGGGGGCGGGGGTTACCTTGGCCTGCCTAGTGTATTCCAGTCAGACAATTTGTCCATTCATGAGGTAACATTATTACAACCCTCCTCATGTACTGCTGTGAATATAGACTGGAAGCCGCCATCTGGGATTTGACTGTGAAACATGAGAAACGGAGGAGGGAGGGAAGGAGGGAGGGCAGAGGGAATGAGGGAGGAGGGAGG
Source organism: Scortum barcoo (assembly GCA_023238725.1). NCBI lineage: Eukaryota > Metazoa > Chordata > Actinopteri > Centrarchiformes > Terapontidae > Scortum > Scortum barcoo. The sequence goes on from CM041533.1 coordinate 10,985,160, forward strand.
GAGGAGGGAGATGAATAGAAAAATTGATCGAGGGAGAGCTTAAAGAGACGTCTTTTTATGTGAAGGATCATAGAGAAATACTGTTTCCAAATTTAACTCCTGCCGGTGGTAAAGCTTCAGTAAGTGGACAGAGGGTGATGCATTTATTAGTGATGGTGGTAGGGGTGGGTGGGGGGGATTCCTCAGTATTAGTTTTTTATAACTCGCTCATTTTCTCTCCTAGTCTCCCGTTAACTGTTTCCCCCACTGGGTCCCATCGGCCGTGGCTATCAGGGGCTGTGGTGTGAGGATTGTAAAATGGCTGACTTTAGTTGTGGAGGAAGGAACTCAACAGGGAGGGGAAAGGCTGTGTGTGTGAATGTGTGAGTGTGTGTGTGTCTGACGTGCGTGTGATGACTGTCTAGACAGAGTGCCCATGTGGTGCAAAAAATGTGCCCGAGGCCTGAAGCCAAAGCAAGTCGGGAACGAACCTGTCCTTATCTGCCTGTGTGTGTGTGTGTTTGTGTGTTTGTGTGTTTGTGTGTGTGTGTGTGTGTGTGTGTGTGTGTGTGTGTGTGTGTGTGTGTGTGTGTGTGTGTGTGCAATGTGTGTGTGTGTGTGTGTGTGTGCGTGACTCTGGCATGACTCGTCTGGCTGATGCTTATCAGAGTGCTTGTCTGGCTCTGTTCTGTCTTTGTGTTTGGAAAGAGGGAGGAACAGGTGTGTGTTTGTGCCTTCCCCCAGACACACACACACACACACACACACGTCAGACAGTCACATGTTGTCTGTCTGTCTCTCCGTCTGTCTGCCCGTCCATTTTTTCTCCCGTTTACTCGTCACCTGTTTGTCTAAGCGTCCACCTGTCAGACTTGTCCTCACCTGTTCCCTGCTATTACTGATTATCTCTTTCTCCAAGGCTGAAGCGAAAGGAAAATAAGTTGAGAAATATTCTCAGCACCATACTGGAAGAAATACAATTATTTTCTTCCTTGAAGCACTAAGCCAAGGGTCAGACACTTTAAGGAGGAGGCAAGAAAAGCTTATGGTTGGCACTTGACTTGAAGTGTATGCCGTCTTTTCGAACACTTTAATACACTCCACTGTTATACACAAATATAACTTGCAGATAACTAGTGAAGAACTGAACATGTGCGCTATAAAAAAAATCCAGTTGTCTCTTTTCACAGTACTGCATTAATTAGAGATCTTTCACCAAAAAAAAAAAAAGAAAAAAAAGTGTATTCCTTTAAATGCCCCACTTTGCTGCCTGGTTCCCTCGTGGACTGTTATTGATTTGGCTGCTGAAACAAAGTGCGGCTCCCAGTCCATGGATAAATGGCTTATTGGATTAAGACCTCCATATAAAGGCCTCTCTGTGTGTGTGTGGTGTTGGTGGAGGTGGGGGGGCAGGTGGGACCACCAGAGCACAGGACCCCAGTAAAACACCCATAAAACTAGACAGATGCCGATGTTATACATCCGATCAGCCTTATGGATCACGATTGAGGTGAAAAGTAAGTTTCTGAGACGCGAGTGAATTTCTCGCAGACGCTTCAGTATCTTGTTGTTCCACGGTTCAAGCCAGGAAGTGTATATATCAACATATCTGTAGCTTGATCTTTGACACAGCTGACGACTGCAACAGAACAGGATGTGGTCTAGAAACAGACGGGGCGTGACTGACTGTCTCTGTGAGCGTCTGTGTTGGCGTTCGTTCCTCCTCTCCTCCCTCGCTGTCTGAGGAAGAAAGAAAAGTCACCCAAATAAAGGCTGTTTACTTCCTCCTCAGAGAGAGAGAGAGGAAAAGGAGAATGAGCTGCATTACTGCCCACCGCCATCCCCCTCCTCCCCTCCTGAATGCCAGGCTCATGAATAGCTCAGAGGGGGAAGAGGGAGGACGAGGGAGGATGGGTGGCACAGTTATGTTTTGTGTGTGAACCCCTCTGTTTCTGTCCCACGAGCGAGGGGTTGTGGCGCTCGCCTGGGGTTTGTTTCAGTTTCCGTGAGCGAGACCACTGATGCCCAGGCCTTCGACAGATGTGAAGACAATTGGGTCCAACAGTGTTTATGTTGGGCACAAAAGGGATTTTAAATAGATTTTAATAACACACACACATACACTGCCTGCTGCTCTGGGATGAAAGGTCAGACCAAGGCTTGCACACTCTTTATTATGCCTTAGATAAGATTTGCCGTCAGGTTTGTTGAGACTGATTGTGTCTTACATCCTGGGCAGGTTGTTGCAGTAGCATATTCACTCTTTCATGCCTTATCCTGGAGTTAAATGTCTATGTAAGTTTTTTTTTTTTCATCAATTAATCTGAACTTGATCTTTTTGTCTTAAAATACTGAAAATCACAATATCCTAGAGCTCAATTCACCCCCGCCCCAAAAATATTCAGTTTACAGTCATATAAAAGGAGAAAATACTAATGTACAAAGCTGATTCTGACAAATATTTAGCATTTTCTGCTTGAAGAAATGACTCAAACAATGAATAACTATCCGCATAGTCCCCGACTAATTCATCTACTTATCGTTTCAGCTCTGTTGTATCTCCAAAATGTTGTTGGGCGTCTCTGCCCCATGTAATCCTTCATCTGACGCGACTACTCACCACAATCTTAATTTGATTCTTGAACGGCTCGCTTTAGTAGAGCGACATGTTCAGCTTGTGAAGTTTGTGTTCACAGATCACCCCCCTAAATGCCTTTCCCTTCCTCCTGAATATTTCAAAGTAAGCTCCAATTTGCTCCATGGAAAACGCATCACTTTAGTGTGTAGTGTGTGGGGGAACGAGCTGTGTTTTATTATACATGTATGGAGACAGTGTGTGTATTTATAGCCACTAACTGTGTGTGTACGCTCTGAGACTGCAGTCATCTGAAGTGTCCATGTGACTGGAGTGGAGGAGGATAGCTTGACCTCAACTTGTTTGCACTCTGTGTGACAGTGTCAGCCTCTGTGTGTGTGTGTGTCTGTCTGTCTGTCTGTCTGTCTTCAAGATTAGATATGTATAAATTACAGAAAAAGAAAAAGAAATCAGGTTCCTCTTTTTGTCTGTAGGTCTGAGCTCAGAGTGTTGAGAGCTGAAAGAGACTCACTTATATCCAATGCAGTCTACTGCTGCTACAAAAAGAAATCTGTCAAAAAAACATTTTTTGTGAAGTTGAAAGTCTTCACCCCAATCAGAAATGAACTCTTCGTGAATGATACAGCAGTGCTTTTGTTAGCACAGTCAATTATGAAACTCTAAGGCTCTGAGCTTGAGCTGAGTTTCATTTCTAGCTTTAGATTGAAAAAAAAAAAAACTCATCTAATTTTCAAAGTGCAAAAGCTTAAAACAAGACTTTTTTAGATTACGGTTCGTCCTCCATTCCAAATGCCCCTTTTTGTAAATTTCCAGCAAAAAAAAGAGACGTTGGTGTTTTGCAGTGGGAAGCACAGATGGAGCTCACGGTTTAAAAAAAAAAAAAAAAAACACACGGCTGCCGCTGAAGTGCGTTTGCTCGCCGCCTGCGTTTGCCAGACTGTGTATGGTAATGTACAGTCATGGATGTCTGTGTAGTACAGTGCTGCTTATTATTGTTGAATGTAAGCACTCAGGCTACACAGACACACACAGGAAAATAAAAACACTCCGCTCCATTAATGCGTCTGCTGTGGAAACGTCACGTGTTACTAATGGTCTGGGGACTAAAACCGAGGCTGTGGAAATGGGTCATTGTAAAAGTTCACAAAGCTGTGTGTGTGTCTAGAGTTTCATGTAGCTGTATTAGTAGTGGGTTGAAGTAAGTAAGCGTGTGTGTGTGTGTGTAGCTGCAGCGGCAGGCAGACTGCTGGTGATTAGGAATAACAGGGCAGAGTTCAGCTGAGCGAGTGTGAGGAATGCTAATCCACATTGTCATACGGCAAGCTTCAGCCTGACAAAGGGCAGGAGACATGGAGGGGTTGAAGGGGGGGTTAGGGGCTGTTTGCGTGTGTACATGTGTATGTGTGTGTCAGTGTGTATGCTTCATTATTGTGGATTAGGACCAGGTAACAGCCTGGCGTGTGTGTGTGTGTGTGTTAGTTAATAAAAATCTGGGTGGGTGGGGGGTGGGTGAGAAGGTGGAACAGACAGGAGAGAGAGACGAGATGCAACAAAGGGGGAGAAGGAAACCGTTGTGTTGAAAATGTGCAAACGTTTGCACCCGCACACATTCATTAAGGAGTAGATAGCAGCAAAAGAATTGTGTGTGTGTGTGTGTGTGTGTGTGTGTGGGCGGTGAGTGTTAAGCTGTCAACTGTAACAGAACAGGTAAGCAGGAATTACAGGCAACCATTAGTGGATAACACACATGTATGTATGTTCTATATGTGGAGATACATGCACACGCTATACACACTGTGCAAACAGGGTCTTTCATGGCACGTATGCACACACACACACACACACACACAGGCCTACCTAGGCCTACCTTTTAATGAGCTGTCACTTGTCTCATCAGCAGAGCATCTGCTGTCGTGGGGTTCAAGCAGATGAAAGGCCTCTGGATGACCTGGTGTTAATGTTAGTTTGGCCTCATGCTCTCTCCCTCTGTCTGTGTTAGTCTCACCCACACACACACTTGTGTAGTAGATTGTGTATCTGAGTGTGTGTGTGCGCTCTAAACACACACACATTCAGACAACCTTGATATTTGAGAGAATCCAGCCAGTAAGGATCGGCTTGTCTCCACACCACTGCAGTTTATTGTTGTTGTCAATTCAACCTTCTCTCTCCCTCTCTTTCTCTCCCTCTACCTCCCCTTCCTCTCCCTCCCTCCCTCCTGTTCAGTGCTGCAGTGCTGCCTTCTAGAGAAAAAAAAAGGAAAAAACACCAACCACACATGCTCGTAAATGGACGAGCCCCCTTCCATACACGCTCACAGACACAGGGACGCACCTGGTGACACATATGGCGCCAGTCTATTACATTTGCATGCTCATGCTCATTCATTCGTGCCCTTGTAAATAAGGGACTGTCCCCTACATACAGTACACATGAATTCACACACCCACACATATCAAGACTTAGTAGTAGTTTGTTTTTTCCTGTTGTTGTTGTTTTTTTTTAGACATAAAAGGAAACTTAACTAAGTGTAGATGACTTCACAGTAGATTAATATTTTGGGTATTGTCTAAAATGATAAATGACACATATATTAGGAGATCGAACAAGTAAATGATTGGGATTAACCGAAATAATATTGGCTCAGTGAAGCTGCTGTTATTCTAGTAGGTGAAATGAATGTCAGGTGGCTAATACCTGGCTGTCACAGTAATTTGCTCGTATTGTTCGGAGGCTGTTTAGCTCCGGTAATGACAGTGTCTCCCTGAGCCGATACAGTGCAGAGGAAAATCCTTTAGTCCAGCTGATGAAAGGTCGTTTATTATTCACTCTGTGTGTGCATTCTGTGGATAACCGTTTATAGATGGCTTTAAAAGGCTAGTAAGTCAATTATTGATGCTTTCTACAACCTCTATCTCTCTTTCTTCCTTCCTTCCTTCTGCTCTGCTTTGCTTTGTCCACCCTCCCCTCATTGAAATCTTCTCCTCTCTGTCCTCTTTTCCTATTTCTTCCTCTTCCTCCCACCTTCCCTCCTCTCCTCAGTGGGCTCATTCAGCCTCCACTCTTCTCCTTTCTGCCGCCTTCGTTCTCTCCGACACTGTATCACAGGGGCTGTAGCTCACTTGCTCACTTTTAATGCCATTTGTCTCCATTTAGTATCTCTTGGATGTCATTTGTCTCTATTTCCTATCTTTTAAATGCCATTTGTCTCAATCTTTCCCCTATGTGACTGTGGTTGTAATTTTTTCTCTCACCACTTTCCTTCTCTCGTTCCCACGCTCCCCGACAGACTCCACGTATCATTTTTAATTGTTCAAAACAAACTATGCTGCTCCTCTGTCTCGACGCTCTTGTGTTTAACCTTGGCGTGTGTCTGTTTTAACCGCCGTCTCTCTTTCTCTCTGTGTTTTTCAGAAGGCAGTGGAGGAGGAGGAGAGCCAGGTGAGGAAATCATCTGCAGATCTCTGCTCCCCCGGCAGCAAGTTAGCTGACGCCGACCCCGCGAGGAAGGTCAGTCATCAGGTTCCTCTTCTGTAGCCGCCCTCCCCATCTCTCCATCGCCTCCCACTGTTCCCAACATCCCCCCCTCTCTTCCCCCTCCCCTCCTTGACACGCAGGTCAGCTCTCAGGGTCACCAGCCCCACCCCCACCCTGACTGACTGGCACCCCCCCCAACCTCTGTTCACCCATTCATAGCGGCACGCTTCTCCTCTCTGACCTGTCAGGAAATACAGCTGCTGTGAAAGGCTCTTCACCTCCTCCTCCATCGCAGCACACTCACCAACTTTACATGCACACACAGGAAAGAAGCTCTCTATCATGATTATCTTTTTCATCCACCTCATGCACGCGCACACACACACACACACACACACAGAGAGTGTAGCTGATGCCTGATGGATGATCCCTCATCCACATGTATGCATGCATATATTAGCTTTATTAGATTATGGCTCCAAGACTGCCATGTGCAGTACAGCACATTCCCTTCTCCCCCTGCTGCTTCCCTACATGTATTCATGTATATGTATGTATGTATGTATGTACGTGTGTGTGCGTGCATGCATCTTATTGCCATTGTGATAATTAATCTATTCAACTGCAAAATTGTAGGCAAACACCAATAAATATGGAAGGGGATGCCATTCTGTCTGCGTAGCACAACAGTTTAATAAATGATGTTGCTGAGGAGTGTGTGTCATACATGTTTATACGTGTTTTTGCCTTTCACAGGGTAAAACATCCCCGCCTACGATCGTGTTCAATCGTCTTTTCTCAGACATCAAGGAGGAGCCAGGACACCCCACCCTGGTCCATCCCAGGTACTACACCTGATTAATTTTAAACAACGCCAATACAGTATTTCAGTGTTGCAACTAATTTATTTTCATTATTGATGTTTGTTTTACCCATTACCTTTTCGATTTATGATTAAAGCGTAGTGAGGAATGGTACATGTTTTCAGAGTTTATGGCGATGTCTCAAGATGTCTTTTTTTTTTTTTTTTTTTATCCACAACCCAAAAGATATTCCATTTACAAAGATAAAAAACTGGGAAAAGGAACAAATGTTTTCATTTGTGAGGCAGCAACCAGGGACTGTTTAATGGATTTTTGTTTGGTAAATAAGTTAGATGATTAGATCAGATCAGATCAGATCAATTTTCTGTTCATCTCTTAATGATTTAATTGATTGTTTCAGCTCTACACCATCTGTTGGCTCTGTTGATAATTTTTCTTTTTTTTTTAAATTGTAAAAAAAAAAAAAAAAAAAATTCCAATTTATCCAAGCCCACTGTGATATTTTCAGTTTGTCTGTTTTGTCTAACCAACTGTCCAAAATTATTGAAATTATTTAAATTACCTTGGTATAAATCAAGAACAAACAGCTGCTTGTCACATTTGACAAGATGAAACTAGAGAATGTTTGGCACCTTTACTTGAGAAATTAATGAATTGATTATCAAAATAGTGACCAATCCTTTTAGTACATGATTAATTGACTAATTGTTCCAAAAGAGTGACTGAGTAAATTTGATTTGTTGTAGAGACAGGATTCCTGAGATGTTGCATTGAACTTGTTTAATGTTGACCGAAATTGAGGGCAGACTTTGCTTTAAAAAAATCTATCAATACCTGAAGCTATTCCAGTTGGCTAGATATTATCTTTACAAGCCTGCGACCTCTGAGCCAGATTCTGTGGGTGTGTTTCTGTGCCCTTTTGGTTTAGTGAAATAATTTCCAAGTAAAGTTAAGTTTCAGTTTGACTTCGGTTTCATTCTCAGTAAATAAAATCCCTTATTTGTTGGTGCTGCACTCCCTCCTCTGTTCCCTCCTCATCCTCCAGCCTTCATCACATGTGCCTCTCCCTCCCTCCCTTCCTTGTGTCCTCTCTTGTGGTCTCTCTTGTGGTTTTTCTGTTCCTCCCTCCCTCCCTCCACAGGGCACACCAGTCTGTGTCTGGATACGGCGCTCTGATAGCTCACACAGTAATCTGACCCAGATTAAAAAAAGAAAAAAAAAGGAACTAGATGGTTTACGGCGCTGAAGCGTACACGTGACTGCCGTGACATACTAGCTATATGTGTAGGCTCAGAGACGTCAGGCCAGACAGACAGACAGGCAGGATTAGACTTCTGGTCACCAATCAGCGTCACATGTCTGCTGCTCTCTCAAACCAGTCAGGACTTGCACAGAGCAGTTTGGAGTTCGTTCTTAGCGTTAGCAACAATGAGCCTCCACAGCCAAACATTGCGCTAGACATCCGCAGCACTTAATGTCGCATTCGGGTTACCACCGACATCCATTAGCGGTACACTTGTCAAATAGGAGGCAGGCTTACATTATTCAATCACATCTCGGGCGTTTCATGTGAAGGAGTTTCAGATTCCCATTCAGGCGAGCAAGCAGTGCTTCGTTTTCCATCCAGAGGAGAGGAAGTATTTTTCAGGCAGAGCCCCACTGAGCTGTCATGCTTAACCTAGTTCACAGCTCCAGCTCCAGCTCTGTCTGGAGGGGACTGCTGGTGGGGGAGGGGTTCAAAGCTCCTCTCCTCTTCTCTCCTCTCCTCCATCTGCTTCTCTATCTCTCTGTCTCTTTCTATCTCTCCCTCCCTCCTTTCCCACCATGCGGCCAGGAATAGACAGATAGTGTTGGCTCAGTGACTTCACTGCATCTCCAGGCCCTATCGCTCTCACAGTTGCACCCACTACCTGGACATTTGTGATAAGCCGAAGGTCTGTTTAGGCTGTGATCTTGTAAACACACGATAAGAAATATCCATATTCCACACTGGGCTCTTCAGAGTGGTGCAGTTACTGTAGGCTACAACAGCCACCAAACGACTTCTTCTATTGCTCTGATTAAGCTGTGCTTTATTGCCGTAGAGGTGCAAGGCCCATGTGAGTTATTGCCGGTGTATATGTTGCTTTATGTATATCGGCACTGCAAAGTCCATAACTCGTATTACTTTACGATCTTTCCTGCAAAGACAGAAGTATGAGAAAGGTGACACAGCTACTGTTACGACCAGAATATCAAAAACAAAGTCGAAACAGATGTTTGATTCGGCACGAACTTAATTAGCAGCAACGTCCAACCTTTGTGTGATTGTTCCATGTACGTTAATTATCTGCATATGAACTAATTTCTCTGTCTTCTTCCTTCATATCTGTTTTTCTTACAGCTACTATCTGTACACCTATGATAAGATGGTGGCCCCCAATGTTTCCCTGCGGAGGGAGGCGGAGATGAGCCCTGAGATGTTCGGAGCGCTGCTCAAGCACCACTACAGCCGCAGAGTGCTGGGCCACGACGATCCACCAATGGGTCAGTTAAAGATACGCGCATTAACGCGCACACGGTTGACTTGCATTGACCCTGACAAACGATACACACTGAGACAAAGGCAAAGACATTCATAAAGTATGCATACACTATACTACCAGATGGACTAAGAGGTCTGGCATCACAAAGGCAGGTCAGAGAGGGAGTGTACTGTGAAAAAAGAAGTAGAATGTGATCAGATTGTTACCAGGTGAGAAAATCCTACCCACTTATGATCAGTCGTGTGAAAATGCTGCGCTTAAATTTGTTACATAATACAAGAATGGAACAATTCTTACTCGATGTACTTGTGACAGTAAATGCAACAACCTCCACTATATAATCATGTTAATACAAGTAAAAAAATAAAGAGAAAAAGCTGAAAAAGAGGTGAAAGGGCAGGAAATTGCTTCCAATTTATCAATTAAGTTATTAGCTTCAGAACCAGCTAATATTAGACTGCAGCTATATGAGACATGAACATGAAGTGACAGGTAAAGTAAAATATCATGTTGAGAAATTGACTTCATGTGGTTGGCTTTAAAGAGCTTAAAGTATAAATGTAGAGTAAATCCAGTTGAACATAATGCTTTTGGTTCATAGTCTGTTCCAAAATGTATGTGCTTCATAACTGTTTAATTATTAAATTATATTCATCCAGTTATATACCAGCTCCTCCGGTGGACACTCATGAATAGAGGCTGCTGTGTTAACAGATAATGAATAATAATATTGTGAAATATTACATAGTTGTAATAATATGAAATAGTCAAAATTAGAGCTACATTAAAGTGTTATAAACTGTTTATTAATGTTAATACAGTGCTTATAATGGCTTAATAAGAGGGATTAAAGTCAAGTCTTCTTTGTAAACAGTTAATGACCATAAAATGTGATAGAATGATGAAACTGAGTTAATTTAGAGAGTCCAATATAGTTTTTAATATCGATGACAATAGCTACAAACAAACAAACAGAAAAAACTCACTTCAAGCATTTCCTGGTTGAAAGCTCTGGGACAAAAAGGGAGTAAGTGCTCCTAATGTAGTATTAGAGTTCATTTCAGGTTCAAAGATTTCCATAAACAATGCTGAGGATGTTTGATCGTTGTATATGTATAATAATAATATATGTATATTGTATATGTATATGAATGATTATTTAATAAATCCCCCCTCTGTGCGCAGTGCATGCACATTAGATACAAACACGGCTGACACATGCCTGCTATAAATACATGACACACATACAGCGAGCCGCACGAGCGCTGTACGTACAACATAAGCAGAGGAGACACGCAGATCATGTATCACACTTAAAGAGGAGACACGTGTTTACTGTAAACATACAAGGCACACACACACACACACACACACACTGACACATACTTAACATTGCAGCCTGCGGCGATGCACATGACCATGCATTGACCTTCACATAAAGACTCCGGGGGCACCTCACATATTGATGAACAAGAGAGGTGGAAGTGGCAGTGACCTCCGCTCCGCAGTGTGTGTCACTTTATGTGCACATTAAAATGTGTATATAAAGCCTGCATTAATAAGGTGTGTGTGTGGAGAGAGGGTGAATCAGAGGAATGGTTTCTGTCTGCCATTATTACGCCAAGTCTGACTGCCAGGCTGTCTCTCGCTCATATCTCTCAGGCATTCTGCTCCCCTTTTTTTCCATCTCCAACCAATCTGTCTCTCTCTCTCTCTCCTCCATCGCTGTCGTCGTCCCCCTCCCCCTCTTTTTGTTTTCCTGGCAGCTATCTCAACATCCTCATCTCTGAGACCGTCCTGCGTCTGCACTTCCTCTTCCATCCATCCATTCAACCTTTCCTCATCTCTTTCTTCTCTTGCTCCCTTCATCTCCCCCTCCCCTTCATCCTCCTCCTCCTCCTCCTCTTTCTCCTCATTGAATTTTCTTTTTGTGCCTTTCACACATTCTGTTGTGCCTCTCTCTCTCTCTCTTCCCTCCTTCCCTCCCTCCCTCCTCTACTTATTTCTTTTTGATCCATCACCAAATGACCCACTCCTGTTATTTGTGTTCTCCTACTATTCTGTGTGTGGGTGTGCTGTGTAGAACATGTATGTGTGTGTGCGCAGACAGTAAACAAGTGTCGTCTCCTGTCCCAGACGTGCCGTTTCCTGTCGCACACATACTATATAAGTACATTAGGCTGGTAAACAACATGCTCTCTCTTCGTCACCATTTCTTCCTCTTTGTGTCTTTAAACGCTCCATCATTACTAGCCTACACATGCCCCACCCACTGCAGCATCTGTGCACATGTGTCTCTAAGTGTGACACTGCCGTGTTTGATCTTTTTTCCCCATGGCGTGCACCTTTTTAAAGGCCACAGCGAGGGAACAAGCTAGAGTTTTAACACAGGAGGAGCCCACGCAGAGTAGCGCGGCTCCCACACAAGGCCCTTTATTCCTTTCTATTCTGTGTGTGTGTGTTTGAGAGTTTGTGTGCGAGTGTTTGGTTCCTCGGCTGTTGCCATGCCGTGCTCGTGCTTGCGTGTGCGTTCACGCTGAGAAAGAGGTGTAAGCTTCTATGAGGTTGTGCGAGGGTGTTACTAAGCGTGGGTGGGAGTGTGCGCCAGCTCGGCTTGCACTTCCTGTCTTTCAACCACCTCCTCTCTATCTGTATCTCTTTTTTCTTATTTATTTATTTTTTCAAAGTCCTTCCTTCATCTTCCTCTTCCTCCCTCCTCAGATCTTCACGCGTCGCCTCCCATCTCTGCTGGCGCCGAGGAGGCCAAATCCCAACGTGCCGCTGCTGCCTCATCCTGGCCACCGAGCGGGAATGCCAAACCCAGGCAGTTTCCATGGAGACAAGCAGCCGGAGCTGCAAGAAAGCCACCCACAACCCCGCCTACACCCCTCCTCCTCTTCCTCCTCCTCCACCTCATGCGTCGTTGTTGTCGCCGGTAACGGAAGTCACGGCTAAGGACACAGGCTCTGCCGCGAGCAACGCTGCAGTGGTGGTGGGGGGGCTGGAGGACGACAAGGACAGGATTGTTGTGGAGATCATGCAGATGTACAGCAAGCAGCAGGAGAAGCTCAACTCCACCCTGCATAAGCAGCTGCAGCTGGAAATGGTGAGTTGGTGGTCAGAAAAAAGACCAAGATAAATGAGCCCCTGACTGGACCATAACTGTCCTCACACCAAAAGTGTCCTTGATGTAAACGTGGAGGTGATGTTCACCTTCCACTGACCCCTCTATCCAACCTCGCCATCCAACATACAAAAGCCTGTTCAGTCCAAATGTTGGTATTACATAACCATGTGTACATACAGCATAAGCAATCTGTAAAACAAATCAGAGCCCCTGCTCATGTAAATTCGCAGTGTTTCACTAACATGACATATATTAAAACAGCATATGGAAATATAGATGACCTACTTGATAGTAAAAGAGACATTTGTGCTTTTTAAAAATATACTAGAAAAGTTAAGCCAATTTACATAAGATGTTTATTCTGTCCTCTTTTTACACTTTTGTCTTTTTTTGCCTATATCACAATCCCACTAAAGCTTTGACCTGTCAAAAGTCAAAGGTTAGATAAAAATGTCCTGATGCTCTCTGAATTTGGGCAGCAGAGCAGCATAAGGAGCCTGTGTTTGAGTCCCCTGTGATATCAAACATCTGACCTCCCTGTGGAGGGGCTAAAGTGTAAAGCATTTTTCTCTTCAGGGATCAGTGAAGTATCACATTATTATTTCCCTTGACTTAATCTCTGTGTCTCCAGGAGCTGGAGGCGTTGCGCGGGGGCGAGGCGGCGAGGCTACGGGAGCTGAGCGCCGAGCAGCTGGAGCTTCGCTGCGAGCTGGAGGCCGTGCACAGTGAGCAGGCACGGCAGCTCAGCCAGGCCCGCCAGGAACAGCTGGAGCTGGAGACCCGTCTGGAGCAGCTCCGACAGCAGGCCTGTGCCTGCGAGCCGGGGGCACAACGCCAGCAAGAGGCCCACTACACTGCTCAGGTATGGAGCATACACAGCACAGATTCTGGCATCGGGGACAGTCTGAGGGACGTATACAGTACGTTCATTGGCTTGCATCGCTTAACATATGTCATGTTTATCTCCAAGATGTTAGTGCTTCACTCCAGTGGGAATCAAAAGCATCCAAGCATTTACAACCAATGAATTCACTCTGTTTCAGTTTATTACCACATTTGACAGTTTCTATTGTAACGCAGCATATTCAGACAGAAGGATTAGATACACAATATAATGTATGTGAATCTTTTATCCACAGTTAGTGGATTGAATTGCAGGTCAACCCTCAGTAAATACCAGCAGTATGTTTGGACCAGCAGGTGTCGAATTGAAATGTAAAAATATTCTGAGTTCTCTTTTGAAAGTGTAAGAATCGGAAAGTGGTGAATAACTCTCGAGATCACAAAGTCATCGCCCACGTATTTCCTCTAAGGTTGGATGAGATTTGTTTTCTGCCAGAACCTTGAGAGTGGAGATGTGGTCGTAGACTTTTTGTGATTGAGAGTTTCCCATCTAATAATTTAGAGAGTATGCGTGTCTTATGTGAGTCACTACCCAGCTGAAGAGTGTGAAAGCACGCACACAGACTGTCTGAGCTTTTGTTTGGGTTTCCACTAGACTTAATGTTGACGTGGGTCCTGTTATATTGGTCTGAGCTCGGGGGCACAGGAACCCCCCCTTGTCTGTTATTGAAGTCCCTGCTCCCCCTGGCATCAAACTCAGGATGTCTGCCCACAAGGAAAAGGGGGTGTACATGTGTTAGTGTGGTCATGAGATTAATGCTGGCCTGAAAGTGCACACTGTGTGAAGTGATTTCCCAGTTTTACAAACATTTCCAAGCTGGCTTTATTTTTTTTTCTCGTTTGACTGGTGCAAAAATTACATACAATTATAATTAGGGTCATTTTTACCTTGATATGATTCATAATTGCATCAGCGCATTGGCTGCATCAGTTTGTCTTAATGTTGTGTGCAGGGTCTGGTTTGTGTGCATGTCTTGTTTCTTATAAGAAGAGAAGGTTTTACAAAATCTCTGAAAATATTAATGGAGTTTTGTGTTGCGCAATGCTGAATCACTCCCAGTCACCACAGAATCTTTTAATACTCCTGTAACTCAGTGCCATGACTTACAACAGACGGCTGTTAAATGCGATAATGTGTTGGACTAAATGTCTTTTAATTTGCTTTAAGCACAAGTTGACCTCATGTCTGTCTCTCTGCCTTGTCTCCTCCCAGTTGTCGGAGCTGCGTCAGAGGCTGGAGCAGGCGGAGGCGGACCGGCAGGAGCTGCAGGAGGAGCTGCGCAGGGAGCGGGAGGCACGGGAAAAGCTGGAGCGCACAATCACCCAGCTAAAGCAGCAGATGGCCCAGTCTGGCACGGTGGGAGGCAGCCCCTCTCCTCCTCCAACCCCTTCCACCGGACCCCCCAACGCCCACTCCCCGCTCTCCTCCTCCTCTTCCTCTTTCTCAGAGGCCCCAGCGGCTGGCCAGAAGTAACTGCCACCTCTCCAGGCGCCTCCCTCCCTCCTGCCCTCCCCTCATTCCTCTCCAAATCACCCGCCAACTCTACAGACACAAACAAATCAGCCTGAAGCAGAAAAGAGCTTCACATCTCCTCGGGCTGTTTTTTAAGTTGTGCATCTCCAGCCTCCTCCCCTTTTTATTTCAGTGTAGGACGGACTTTTTGTTTTTGTAATTTAACATCACTTAAAAGAAAAATTTTATTGTTATTGTTTTTTTTTTTAAGTTCTTTCTTTTGCTTCCCTCTCCTCTCTAAAAACAGTATTTAAAGATTTTTTGGGCATGTATGTTTTGATTTAATTTATGATTTTTACTGAACAAACAGCTGCTTCACAGACAGGAGTTTGGTCAAGTAGACACCAACTCAACCCATCACTATGTTTCTTTCTTTTTAATTTTGTCTCCTTTCCCCATGGTTGTCGGCCTCCTCTCCCCACCCCTCTTTGCTCTCTCTGGATTTTGGAGCTAATGACTTGGAGATTTCAGACTTCAGCTCAGACACACAGACTCGTCTCTGCTCCTCACAGACGTCACATCATGCGACTACCTGGCACAGCAGCCGGTGACCATGGACACGTATTGGCGCCGGCTTTGTGCCCCCTTTCTCCTTCTTTCTGTACGGACTGTACAGCCCAAACGCTCAAGTACCAGCGACTGCAGGAAACTGCACGGACATTTCAAAACTTTTTTTGTTTCCTCATTATAAAACACAGAAAGAAAAGTGTAACATGTTTAAAAACATCAAATCTATATGGAGGAGAAAGACCTCTACAGTACAAAAAAAAAAAAAAAAAAAAAAAAGACAGATGTCGTAAAAACCTCATGAAAAATATGCCAATAGTGACGCTGAACTTGAAGTGAGTGTTTTGAGTGTGTGACCCTCTCAACGTAGCTAGCTAGCAAATCATCTGGCCTGGACCCCCGCTGCTCCAAACACAGACTAGCTCTCCTCTTCAGTCTGCTGGGCAGCACCTGGAGTCTCCTGTCATAGACCCAAACAGGCTGTCGGGTTGATCCACCAGCTGCCCAGTGTCTCCTCTAACCTGCCCCCCCCACCACCACTCCCTCCCTCCCTCCACCACTGTATGCTAGTGCTATTGCCCTCTGCTGGGAATCTCCTAAACACTGTTGTTTTTCACCCACTTTGGGCTAGACAGGAAGTACTGTGCTGTTTTCAGGCTTGGCGTGAAAACGCTCACAAGCAGTGTGATGCACTTAATGCGCTCTCCTCCCCCAGAATCCCCTGGGAAAGGAATGTGTCTGGACACGGGGGTTGGTTGAGCCTGTGTAGCTTTTCTAAGAAAGAAGAAAGGCAGAGTCTCACATGTGTGGTAGCCGCACTGAGGCAACATAATACATATGACATCCCTGCATGCCCGCACACACTGTGTGGGAGTGTGTCAGTGCAGTCCAGGCATTCATCCAAAACAATGGCTCCAGCGTTCCCAGCAGATGATCAAAGCTCCAATCTGTCCCTGTTTTCTGGGCTCCTTTTTTTTTTTTTTTTTTTTTTTGTATCACTTGACTTCATTGTTAGCAGACAGTTTTATCCCCACCCTATTTGTCAGAGCGTCATCTAAGAATGTGGGTCGCAGGTGAAAGCAGTTAGTCCAGTGTGGTTTGGGCCCCGGGTCCGGCCCCTGCTTCACGTTATTCTGCCTGGCTGAACAAACAGCACCGGGCAGGGAGAGGACGAGAGGGGAGGATTGAGGGGAGCGCTCGAGGGGACGGACACACTCGTCCTCGTGGCAGGCTGGGTGGCCTCAGACACCAGAGGTACAGAGGGAACCCTTTTTGTTTGGTGCCGTCAGAATGGGGGCAGCTGTTGTTGTCTGGGGGCCTCTGCCTGCCCTCGAGTGAGACTGTATAGGATCCCCCAAACTTTCAACAGCCTTCCTCCTCTCCCACAAAAAAACGGCCGTCACTCACTCAAACATACCCGTCCATCCATCTCCCGAGCCTGATCAGCTGGGGGTGTGCGGTGTTTTGTAGATGCCCAGGAGAGCGAGCAGACGTCCAGCCAGAGGAAAAGAGGACTTTTATTGTGTCAGTTGCCAGGCAAAAGCGCTTTAATTGCCACTAAGGAGATCCCTGTAAGCGAGTGTGTGTGAGTGTGTGTAAATAATTGTTTAAAAAGAGAAGGGGATCGGCCTCAGCTAAACTCTGAGCTTTTTTATGCATCTGCTATAAATGCAAATTGATAGACATTCCACTGTGCTCCATCCTGTTCAATGCAGATTTTCTTACACAGCTTCCCTTTACAATAACAGACCTTAAAGACCGGGCAGAGTACAGTTGTGGTTTGTTGATAGTCATGAAAGCAGGTGCAGGTGTGCAAGCCAGTAAAAATCGAACCCATGCCGCAAATGTACACTCTACTGTTGTTCCATTTAAACCTTTATTGAAATTATGAAAGAAAATATTTAACGTATTAACTAAAGATTTATATTCACTTTGTAAATACAGTAGTCATTAATATATTAACTGTTCTTATATGAAAAATCTTCAAAAGGTTATATAAATTGGACCAGAACTAAGGCTTCAGATGTTTTTGCTTTCTTTTTTAAAAAAAGTGATCTTTGCAGATATCAGAACTTGACTTTGGTCGAGTGGATGTGGGGGAGTGAAACGCATGGTTTACTGAGATGTGATGCAGGACAAACGCAAAATAGGAAAAATAATACTTTGTTACACACTTCCCCCCCTTTCTGAACTGATGCATTTGTGTGTTTTTTCTTTGTGGATTTCATCTTGACGGACTGTTTTAACGTGTAATGTACTGAGCTTTTTTCTCTCCCTCTTTGTTAACCCCCCCTCCCTCACCCCATCGCGAGCTAAATTGAAAAACATTTGTTGAAGAAAATGCATTTTGGAAAAAAAAGAAAACAGAAAAAAAATATTTTTTTGCATGTTTTGCTGCCCCTTATGTTTTGTGTCACTGGGCCACTCTCAGTTCATTGTTGGAAAAAAAAAAAAAAAAGATGCCCCCCCCCCCTCCACTTAATGCACAAACTATTGAGATGGCTCATATGCATGAACATTGAACATGTGCAAGTTTTATGTCATTATTGGTTTAGAGGTTGGCTAAATATAAAGAGAATGTAAAATGTAGCCTAATTTGATTTGGGCGTGCGTGCGTGCGTGAGAGAAAGAGAGTGAGAGTGTGTGTTTGTTAGCCTCCCACGCCTGACTGAAGCACAGCAGCTTTGAAAAGGGAAAGACAAAAACTTGCTCATGTAGCTCTGGATGTGCTTTCTGATTCTGATCATATATCCTCTTCTGCATCACTCAAAAGATAATCAGTATTAGTTTTATTGACTTAATTACCTTCTCAGCAGAACAAAAACAACAACAAAAAAATAATAATAATTTTAGTTCATCACATGAGCACATAACTAATCTGTTATTTCAGTAATTTTACTTTCTGTGTGATTTGCATTTTATACACAAGGGGGCGTCGTTCAGCTAATTGCACACCATCATGAAAAAATGTAAATGAAAAGGGGAGAAAACCCTCTTTATAACACAATGTGCTCAGCCTTTTTGCATTTTGCAGTGTTATGAGAACTTGGATATGCTTTGTACAGAATTTTTACAGGTGTGAAGTTTTGCCCAGCTGATGAAAACAAGGCGAAAGGAGCGCGGCTTTATCACATGAACACATTTGAATACAGGATTTACATACCGGCCGCCTCTTGGCTCCAAGTTGACCTTTTGAACAGCTTCAGCTGGCGTGCTTTGTAGTCCGGTGCATAACTTTCAGCCAGTAATTATTCTATGCCAGTGAAGTAGGAAGTAAGGCTGCACTGGTGATTGATTACACAGATCACTGGTTATTAAGAATAGGAACACCATGTTTTAATTTGTACACATCCTGTTATTGATGAAAAAAAATATTCATGGCTTGGCTAAGAAGAACCCTTTTTCCCCAATGCTGTTCTGAAACATGCAAACACAGTGTCTGTGTATGACCATTGCATACTACGTTGCCAATACTACAGTGTGATGAGACTTTTGTTCTTGCATGAATCGAGACACTGTTCTCCTACCTCATGTTGTGATATAAAAAGATGTTTTTTAAGCAGAAGACACTGCATCTCTAACTGTTTATCATTGATATTTACTAGTAAATTACATACCTGTAAATGCTTTTAGCTAATACCTCAGTTGTATCTAGTGTTTGTTTTTTTTCTGTTTTTGCCCTTCCCCGATTTCAGATCTTGTAAATATACCCTGTATAGACAATGAACTTGGATCAAATTCAAGTAAAGTTCTGTAGTGTCAAACTAGGCTCGTCTTTTCCCTTTCTTGTGCAGTCGTGACTCCAATTCTCTCTTCTGATTGACCAAGACTCACACATCTGCATCAGAAGTCTCTCTCTCTCTCTCTCTCTCTCTCTCTCTCTAATAAATATATATATATAGACACGAGCACACAGGTGCCTCATCTACAGAGAGATCAACCTGGTGCCGCCCAATGGAGGGATAATTGATAAATATTATAAAGAGCCATGCAGCAGCCTGTAGTCTGAATATAGAGATTAATATGTATTTTATATACAGCCCTGTAGCAGCTGTACGTTACTTAGCAACCACCATATGAATGCTAACGTTGGTTAGCATGTTTCCCTGGACATCCTAAATTTCATACTTTTTTTTTTTTTTTTAATGGAAACAGATATTTACATCTGGATGTATTTATTGAGAAATATCGAGAAAGAAAAAACACAAGCAAAAAAACAAGATAAAAACTAAAAATGAATTATAACCAGTATTGTAATGTAACAAAATAAAATCTAGACCCAAAATATTAATTATTCAACTGAAATAAAATATGTAACTAAATATTAAAAAGGCACAAACTGAGGCTAAATGTTAGTTTAGCATGTTAGCTTGGTAATTAGCACAGAGGGTGACTTAATTGTCATTACTCTTTAATCTGCTGCTTTGGTATTTGCTCATCACTGAGGCATTAAAATGAATTTATTTTAATTAATTATAGGAGGAAGTGCTTGCTGTTATTTAAACTGTTAAAGTCAGATTACCCAAAAGTCTTTGGTAAATTAGGTGAAGAATGTTTTCTTTTTGTAAGTAATTTAATTAAGTTGTATTTAATACCTCCCAGTACCACTGTTCTGCTATTACATTATATTATAATGTCTGTTCTGTTTGTTCTCTAGACCAGATAATGGTCTTGAATCCAAAATTAACATGACTTATTACAATTCATCCTTTAATTTATCCATTTATAGGTATAGATTCATTTCACTAAAAACCACAAATGTCAGCCTCATGATAGCAGCCTCTGCCATCCTCTGGGGACCGCAAATGTCTGAACTTCATGGCGATCCATCAGATAGCTGATGAGATTTTCAGTCTGGGACAAAGGGGTGCATGAACTCACAGATAGCTTTAAAAAGTCCCATTTTTCTGGAAATGCAAATTATTTTCAGTTCTTTTAGATACTCACGTCTAATTCCAACTCTTCTAACAGTGAGTGCTTGCTCGGTGCAGTCACGTTTTATTCTCTGTGGCCGTGCTAAAATTAAATCTCCACTCACAGAAGCTGTCGGCAGGAACTGCTGCCAAGCTCTGCACTAGCTGCGAGGCTGGACAGACTGCACATAAAACGACTGCTATCAGGAGGCTGTTGAGGAAGCAGAGCCAGGCAATGTTCAGGCCAAGGTATGCAGGTATTCCCACAGGTAGCAGGAGCAGCGTGGTCAGTAAAAAAAACAGGAAAAGGCCCCATGTGTTCAGAAATATACACACGACTTGGTGAACAACATGTCCTCTGGTGCATGTTTTACTTTGCTCTTTGGTTTGATCTTTCTGAGGAGCAATTTTTAACCAGCGTGTGCTCCACCCAGCGTGCAGCGCTGCACAGCACAGAGTCAGGAGGAGAAACAAGGCAACTGGCAGGATCTGAGAGGTGTGGAAGACCCAGCACTGGTGGATCTGGTAGTGAGACACGTCCTCCAACACAAGAACAAAGTCAGACAGCAGGAAGATGTAGAGAGTGGCGAGGGACCACAGGAGGCCGCTCAGTAATAAGCAGACGGTCAGTCTGGTCCTGGTGGCGGAGGTGGGCTGCAACCTCTGGGTGAATGTGCAGAAATGGTCCAAACCAGCTAAGACCACAACAGGCCACTGCAGAGCGTCGTAGACTTGTCCGAGGACTTGGGCCAGCAGGCAAACATGGTACCTGGTGAGCTTCAAGCCCAGGAGGAAGACGGTTCCATCAGGGTGGATGTGGAGGGTGGTGACGGAGATGGTTAGGGTTGTGTCGACGACAGCAAGGGAGAGGCCAAACACTCCCAGGAAGCTTTTGCAGATGTGGTTCCTCTGAAAAAACACCAGGCCCCAGTTGAGCAGAAACTTTCCTGCCAGACCAAACAGGATGGAAATGATGGAGATGTTCATGGTGTGCAGTCTGGGAGAGACAGAAGTAAACAGCACTATAATAAAAGTTTCAAACTTAATTTCAAGTCCAACTGAAAACAGCAGTGGAAACTCATTTGGCAGAAAGTGCGTGTTCATGTAGGACCTCCAGATATGAAGACGCTGATTGAAGAAATATGATTTTCAGTCTTTGTAAGCCTTTAGACGACAGATGCCAAAGTCTAAACCAAACAAATTTCATCATTACATCACTTAATCTGAAATGGAAATAATAAAAAGATGAATTTCAAAGAAAAACCCACAGTGGAATTGACATCAAATACTGCTACTACTGCTCATGCCTTATTTAAACATTTCCTGGGTCTTCATGGAGACAGTGTCGCATAGTAACCAGGCTCCTCTTTTCCTTTCCTTCCATCCAGTCCACGCTTGCGGCCGGCAACTCTTTCACCGAAGAGTGTTTGTTTGGCAAAGCAGCTGAAATAACCTGACTGAAAGATGGAGACGGGTATTGAGCAGCTCCTTGAGTCCAGGGAGATTGAGCCTCCTGGGATAAATTTTACTAGCAAAATCTAATTTCTGCTTTTTCTAATGTTCAGTCAACCTCTGACGCACTAAAATGTGCGGATTACTGACAGGATAGGAAATGGAGCAATTTCGGTTGTAATTCACTATGACAGGGACACTTATCTTCAGGGAAAACAGCAGAAGTGAACTCACTGTCTGCTCACATTCACTAAATATTATGAAATATGAATATTACAGTCAGTTATTTGTGTTGTGAAATTACTTGTACTTTTTTCAGTATGGAGGCTCTGCGATAAACTTTTTTAATAGTTAATAAGCAATTGATGAAATAAACCCATCATTTTTGATCACGTGAAGCAGAGTGAGATCTAAACTACAATTTTATGATCATTATTGCCATTATTAGAGAGATATGAGCATACAAATATAACAATTACTTTTCACTCTTTTCATTGCATTTTTAATTCAGAATATGTCTCAGTGTGAAGCTAATTCACCAAAGTCAGCTGTACACTTCCTCTTTAGACATCAGACTCTCACATATTAAAACCAAACACATGCACATTTACCTTTGGAGTTATTACCTGTTGAATGCAGTCATCTGATGGTGAATACATCCCTCTGTGTTGTCTGTTTTTGTTTCGAGGTAATCAAATATGCCTCATCCGGCTCCAGAGCAGTTGCATAGTCAAAGAGCATTTGTTTAAAGGGTGTGGCCAAATGAAAGGATATTGGCACATCATGTCTGTATAAGGAAGCTGATGATTTCTTTCAAATAATTTACTCTTAGTTGAGTATCAGTGAGCAGCCCAGCAATGCACAAAGAGCAGATTCATTTTAATGTCATTTAAGGCTTCCTTTATGCAGTACAATTGAGAAGAAGAGGTTTCCCCACATAATACACCTCTTCAGCACCAAAGCGTACGCCGAAGGAGCGGTCTACAAATCTAATCCGGCACACTGTGTGACAAATTCATGAAATATCTCCTCACCGTTCGCTGGCCGCTCGTTCTGTGGCTGCGCGCTGAGAAAGAGTCAGCCCTTCATCACAGCCCTGAGTCTGTAAACGTGTGGAGTACACCTTTAACTGCGATGTTGGTTTAAACAAGGTGTGGTTTCAGCAGCGGGCAGTATAAAGGTCATTTTTTTAAGTGGAAGTACTGATACCACACTATAAAAATACTCCATACTCCATCATTAGTATACAGGTATGGTCAGATGATGAAATATACTTTAAGTAATCAATGCAGAAAAATGTCCCATGTCACTGATATACTATTATATATCATATCATTCCATTTTTATTACTCGTCCATGAAAAGCAAAAAATCTTCACATTGTAGAAGCTGGAATTGTGATATGTTTTTGGCATGAAAAATGACAAACAATCATTAGAAAAGTTTCAATTAGTTGTCTGTCATTGAACTTTGAAATAGTTCCAGCTGTACCTTTTAGAACAAAGCATAATATTTTATTCGCTCTTCATGTGTCCTAGGTGCAAAAATCTTGTAAAGTAACTAAAGATTTATGTACTGTAGATGTAAATGTACTGAAGTAAAAAAACAATATTTCCCTCTGAAATGCAGTGCAGCAAAAGAATAAAGTAGCATGAAAACTAAATATTGAGTATTTATAAAGTACAAGTACCACAAGTGTGTACTCAGATAGAGTATTTCAGTGAATTTATGTAGTTAAATTGCATCACTGGATTTCTTGGTATGACTTTAAAGAGAGAACCAGCTCATTTCACTCTGTTTAGTTCAGAATACGGTCACAGTACATTAAACATTGTACTCTCCTGTCTAAACACAAACTACTTCCTCTTTTCTTAGTTAATTTTTAAACTTTGTCATGATTTCAGTCGAGTCTGACGTCTTGGTGTGTTAACTGAGACAAACAGGACAGAGCTAGCATACATTGGATTCATTTATGTTTTTTATCTTCTTTATTCATTATATCGCTCATTTTATAATGTCTCATTTACTTTACAACAAACATTAAGTATCACATAAATGTAAATACAGAACTTGAGTAATTTTTTTTACATTGTGGTTATATATGTAGTGTAGTAATATAGTGTAAGATGTAGTAGCATACAATTGTTATGTATTATCAGTATTTTATTTATATATTGTTTCATCCCTGTGTTGTATCTTTAATCTTGTATTTCTGTATTGATAGCAGTGGTGGAAAGAAGTACTCACTGCAATGTAGAAATACTCTGTTATAAGTAAAAGTTCTGCATATACATTTACTTAAGTAAAAGTACAAAAGTAATCCCATCAAAGTTTTGGTGCTTAAAGTACCAAAAGTAAAAGTAGTCATCATGCACATTTCACTGCACATTTCAGAATAGCGTATAATGTATTGTTGGATTATAAAATTTGATGCAGTCATGTGTACTTCACGAGAATGTTGTAACTGATAAAGGTGGAGCTAAAACTTTATATTCTTCTCGGATCAATAATCTCTTATGTTAACCCATAAAAATACATTTATTAGTTCATTTATATGTTGTATAGATAATCTGGATGTGCAAAGTAACTCAGATGATCAAACACAAGATTTCCATCTGAAATGTAGTGGAGTATAGTACAGTAAGTATATAAAGTATACAGTAGTATAAAATGGAAATAATCAAGTACTTGAGTAAATGGATCAATCCTCCACAGATTGGTGTGTTTAAAAACAATAAACAGAGTTCGTAAAAAACGACACCAGTCTTTTTAATTAGTATGTTTATTTACTGACTGTAATAAAACACAGTTTATTAAAAAAAAACAAAGTAGATGTCTCGAGTTATTTCTCACCATATTGTTTTTTTCATTTTTTTTTTTTTTACTCTTTTTGTTTGTTTTTTCCTGTGTCACCAAACACGGCGCTGTTTACCTTTAGCTGACCCTCCGTCCTGCGCGGAGCTCGGTTCTCCGGGATGTCCGTGAACCGCTCCGGAGCAGACGTCACCCCTCCCCCTCCCGCCTCCTCGGTCATTCACCGTGCGGCGCCAACATGTCAGCCTTCAGGGTTTGACGGCGTCGTTGTGTGTCTGTAAATAAACTTCAAGTGAGCGTTAAAACAAAAAACAGTCGGGGCCTTGGTGAAGCTGTAGCGACACGAACATGTTTCCCTCTGTCTGACACAGTAAGGCTCAATCTCCTTCGCAGCCGCTAGCTTAGCTGGCTAAATGCTAATTCGCCGTTAACGGTCGGTTTGTGTCCGTGAAACTCACCATTAAACAACACAGCGAAGAAACTGACTTTTACCTTTATTTTTATTTTCTTCTACCAGTTGTGAATATAATATCTAATGCTGTAATAGTTTTGTAGTCCTTGTCTTGATACAGGTCAGGTTTGTGGCTGGTTTTCATCATGTAGGTCGGTCTGTTAATGTTTGACTGTTATGTTAATGTTTATGTTTGACAGATCAATACACTGTTTGCTGACACTAACGACTTCAGTGATTAATACATTGATTATCTAGGTTAAACATTTACTTTATTATCCCCCCCCCCCCAAAGAAAGACTTACATACCCCACCCAGCATCCAGCCTTGAATTAAGTATTAAATCCAAACCAAAAGTCTCAAGATTATTTATTTATAATTTAACCCTTTCAGCACTTCAGTTCTGTCACTAAAGTTTATTTTGTTAATATCACTTAAATTAGCTTATTCTCTTAGTTTTTATATGTATAGAGATACAAGTGAAGATTATTTTCATTGTCAGTTGACCTGCTTATTGTTTTCTTATTTTATTTGTTTATAATTTTGTCTTTGAAATATCAGAAAACAGTGGAAATGTTTGATCTTTCAGAGCAGAGGATGTTTTTAAAGTGCTTGTTTTGTTTGAGCAAAAATACAGAAATATTCCGTTTACAGTAATGATATGAAAGATAATAAAGTAGTAAATGATCATATTTGAGAGAGAAGTTTTGATTATATAGCTTTATAAATGACTTTAAATTTTTATAATATAGGCTCTTCATATCCTGGAAACTAATCGTTTTAACTATTTTCTGTTATTCAAAGAATCATCTCATAGTTTGCTTCTTGTTTTCTTGTTTTTTTGTGTTTCTTCCCTGCAGAATGGAGACTTCAGAGGCCAGTCCACCATCGGGGCCCCAGGCAGTGCTGGACAGAGGCATGGGGCGACCCTCTGCCCCCTCCGGTCAGCTATCCGAGTCAGCCCGGCCCTCCAAGCACAGGGAGCACCCGTCCAAGTCACCAAGGAGACGGCGTAAAGGGACGAGGTCTCAGCGTCACGAACAGCTGCTCCGGGAGGTCGAGCGGCGGAGGTTGCCAGGCCAACACGAGCACTTGGAGCCCTCCGGCTCGGCCAACGATGCAGCGGAAAGCTCTCCTAAGAGGTTTGCACTGCAGGTCGCCAGCTGGTCCGCCGTGCCACTGTTACCCGGGACATGTGGTGACAGTGTCTTGACTTGCCCTCCTCTTTTCTCCTTCTCACAGGAGAGCCCACTTTCTACATGGACCGTATCCAGCCACTCACTTCGG
Source organism: Scortum barcoo (assembly GCA_023238725.1). NCBI lineage: Eukaryota > Metazoa > Chordata > Actinopteri > Centrarchiformes > Terapontidae > Scortum > Scortum barcoo. The sequence continues at coordinate 11,011,527 of CM041533.1, forward strand.
ACCCAAAGCCTGTATTCTTCCCAACCCAACTTCGGTCATGTAAGCATGAGGCTGCTGAATGAGTCGAACTTTGTGTGTACAAACAGTTTGTGGTGACATTGACACCGTGGAGCTTGTGTAAGCCTGCAAGATAAGATAAAGTGAGAATGCTGTGATTGGATGTTATATGAAATGGGATGGCTAACAGAGCAGGCTACAGATGCTTGTTGTCACCTGATCTCAAGGGGGTTTCTTTAGACTTGATCTGAAAACACACACAGACACACACCTCACACAAACTTATCTGCACAATGCCTGTCATCCGCCAGGCAAAGGAAGAGAGAGATCAATGGTAAAGAGGGGAAAGAAAGAACATTTTTTTAATATCTTGGTGTTTGGAATTTGGACCTCACTCCTTCAGACGCTACGTCAAAGTGTGATAACAGTTAATGAATGACAGCAACTATGTGTGGTCTGTTTCTGTGTTTCTAACATTTTAACAAATGTGTGTTTGTGTGTGCCAGGCACATCCAGGACCCGGCCAGCCAGCGGCTCACGTGGAATAAACCTCCCGTAAATGTGCTTGTCATCAGGAAAATCCGAGACGAGAGCCTCGTGGAGCCTTTCAAAGAGCTCTGCAGGTTTCTAGTGGAGGTGCAGTATCACAGGATTTGATTTACTACATGTACATCATGTACATTTTAAAAGATGAATGTTTTATCATGTTAGTGTCTGATGAGGCAGAGGCAGACTTTGGTACCTGAAACAAGATTCTGGTTCTTCAGATGTCTTGATGTTTTTGATTTTTGTTACTGCGCCAAAGAGAGGACCCAGTCTGTCATTTTGAATCATATAAATCGGAAGTGTGTTTATATCCAGTGAAGATGTGCAAACCGCTCATTTGATCTCAGAAGAGGTGTAACGTGTAGAGGTGTAGATGGGGCAAATGGTTGCAGTATGCAACGAAAACATATTGCATGCTTTGTGTTCAAACAAAGGAGGAGGACAACAGCACAAACAGGATTTATAGAAGCTGAAGGGAAGCTTGTGAGGATAAAAAAATGCTAATTAACCTTGATTAGACAAGAGCAAAATAATATAAAATGTCCTTAGGCTGATTTTAAGCACACATCTTTTTCTGCAGGGATTTAAAAGTCAAGTAATATCCCAAACTTATTTCACAAAAATCCAAAGTGTTTTGTTTTGCCTCCTGAAGTCAGTGATGTGTCATAAAATATCTAATTTTGGGCTGTCGGGACACATTGAAACACTTAGGTAATGAGCTAATCAATCCATCCATTTTCTGCTGCTTATACAGGTCATGTTAATTAAATTAATTATATCATCAGGAACTGTTGTTATATACTGCTGGGAAGTGCTGATAAAAAGATGAAGAAATAATTGTAGGCCACATTGTGCCTGAGGGTTTTCATCATACTTTCATACTTTGCCCTTTGAAAGACAAATTATGTTCTTGTGTGGTATTAAAAGCCTTAAATCTTACTCACTGTATCTGTAGAAATAAACTTCAATTAATATATCCTAAGTATAAAATAGAAATTCACTATGAAAATGTTACCAGTATAAAGTATACATGCAAAAATGATAATCCAAAGATTAATTTAATACATCAAAGTGGATGTGGAGACTTTAACGCATTAATGTAACGTGTCCATGGAGCAGGATGAGAGTCTGTGTCAGTGGGGGGTCCTGGGGTTTTGTTGATGAAGGCTTTTAGTGCATTAAACTTGGTCCTTTGGTGAGATATCAGCTGTATGAACATCATCCAAACTCCACCTGCTGCACTGAGAGCTGCTACACCTGCTGCCCTGCTTTTGTTTCCTCTGTTTTTCTCAATGATAATTTAAAAATGGTCCAGTGGTAGTCTATTGTTTGTATAAACATCTGAGAGTAATAACAGGCTGTTTGTGTTTAGCATAATCAGCGGGGCGATCAAATTGTCCATTGCACTGATCTCAGTTTTGTCCTTGGCTGCAAGTAAACTAAATCCATGTTCCTGCTGAGAAACGCTGCAGAGAAATTAGTTTATTCTGAAACATTTGTGGTACTAAAGAGCAACAAGTCCGACAAAAGGGATCCAGGAAATGAAGTAGACATGGAGGTGAAAGTTACAGTCTGGACTTGTGCACTTAACGGACACCTTTCAGCCACATGTTTCCAAAACAAGCTGTCCTTTGTGCAACTATTTGCATCCCACACAAACACTGTCATCTTAGATTTCACAAGCTTGACACACAGAACTTCTTTTTAAGAGAGACAGGCTTTTTTTTCTGTTTGTCGGTGTGTGTCTGTGCGTCAGGAGAAGCAGATGATGGTTTACGTGGAGCGCAGGGTCGCAGACGACTCCACGCTGTCAAAGGATGAGGCGTTCGGCTCCATCAGGAACCAGCTCTGCACCTTCACAGAGGGTGAGACGCCTGTGTGTCCAACCACCAGTCACAGTAGTGATACTATGATGAAAAATATGCCATTCAAAATAATGGTCCTGTGTACACAATTAAGTGAAAGTTTCAGTTGTAAAATGAGAAAATTAAAGTTCTAAGTAAAATATGTCAATATGTAAGTAATAGTTTGATGTTGCTGTTTAATGGTGGTTCTACTGTTGAGTAGGTTGAACAACAGCAACACATACTTTGTATACTTCATATACTACACATAGTTTATAATCTCAAAGGTTAACGTGTTGAATTATAATTTACTAAATAACCAGTAACAAAACCTGCCGTGATGATTTCAAAAGTCATCTCTCCCTGAAGTTTATATGTATCTATGAAAGTATAACTAAGTCTGGTAAAATGGATGTGTAGGGACGTGCTGATATGATATTCAGTCAAATCACTGGATCGCACGTCTGAGACAAAAAATTTAATCCAATACGATCCATTAGTCAGTGTATTAAACTGGACTTATCATTCCTTTGTTCTTCTGAATACTCAGACTTAAATATTCGCACAAAGTTGCACTTTAAATGTCATTTTGAATGTGTGAATAAAACATGCAGTTAAAACGTATGTGTGTGAAAAAGTTTAAATATAAAGACACAGCAGTGTTGTGTAACTGAGTCATGTTGCAGGTTATGTGTTTCTTTCTTTAGGGAAGTAGAGCATTTGTTTCACAGTTTGAACACAATATTTTTTAGATGTCTAGGTCAAGCAAAGTACATCCATGCAGATTTATTATTAAGAGCTTAGTTGGGTTATAGGAGGAAAAAGACGGTATTGGATTAGTATTGGTACCTGCAGATACTGAAGGTTGTGTTATTGGTACTGGATGTGAAAAAGTGGCATATTGCTGCTGCGTAGAGGACATTGAAGAATCATTAGTCTAGCTTCTCTCTTTTATTTTTGGATTGATTTTTTTTGGATGTATAACTGGCTGTCTTTTAATTTTAAAAGTGGGTTTAAATGTGTTTCCATTGGAGGGGTTTTAAGACTTTTTCTCTCCTTCAGAAACACTGAAAGTGTTGCTCTGTTTTCTCTTACAGGCTTTAATGAAAACGTGTTTTGTTCGTAGTATAATGCTGTTAAAATGAAAGAATATATCAACAGTTGTGTTTTTGTCTGCCTGCAGGCTTTGATGATATCTCTGACTGCATTGACCTGATCATCTGTCTGGGTGGAGATGGGACTCTGCTCTATGCCTCTTCTCTCTTCCAGGTTTTTACTTTTTTAATGGTTGATGAAGTGAAAGTTAGGGGTCTTAAATATTTTATGCTGGACTGCATGAAATGATTTAAATGGTAACATGATGTCTCAGTGTTTATTCATTTAAATCAAATAAAACAGATCAGTTTTTATAATATATTGTCCTTTCTATCCTACAGGACTACTCAACAAATCTGTGTTTAACATGGAATCTTTTTCATGTAATATTGTTGTTTTTTATCTTTGCTTTACTTTTTCTTTTGCTTTTTAAGGGTATATCCTAATCTTCTTGTGTTCACTGCAAAAAAGTAAAAAATATAATGTATGTCAGCAAATTCAGTGAATCTAATTTTAATATTTTACCACCTTCCGTCACATAGTCAGATTGCTGAACATGAAAGAGCTTTGGTGTTTCTAAAATTAATCTCAGGTGGCCACATTGTGATCAGAGGCTCGTATATAAAAATCCTGAATATTTAGTTTAGTGTAAATTCGCTTATAAGAATCTGTCTCCTGAATTAACAGTGTACAGTCTTTTAATACCAAATGTATACAGATTATCTCAGTACTTTTCTTAGATGAGTTTTGGTTCCTGACAGCAGACTGATTGTTACCTCTGAGCTGTTTTTGTTTTCTGTAGGGCAGTGTCCCTCCGGTTATGGCGTTTCACCTTGGCTCTCTGGGCTTCCTGACACCCTTTAAATTTGAGTCTTACAAGACTGAAGTGGCCAAAGTGTTTGAAGGTAGAGTTTTAGTCAACTGTGTGAATGTAAACACTCATCCTCTCCTGAAAGGTGAAGAAAAAACATGTTCACCTCTTTTAGTCATTACATTAAGTAGATAAGGTGTGTGTGAACGCCACGGGTGTGCTTGTTTTTATTTATCTGTATGTATGTGGGTTTTCAGGCAATGCCGCCATCACTCTGCGCAGTCGACTGAAGGTGAAGGTGGTGAAGGACATGCTTCAAAGAGCAGGCCAGCAGGCGTACAGCCGAGATCCGCAGCAGCAGCAACAGCAGCAGGAACACAATGGACTCATTCCTCATGGACACACGAACAGCGAGGCCGGCAAGGTCACCCTGCAGCTCCAGGTGAGGACAAAGAGGCCCCTTCAAAGTGACTTACATAAGACAGACAGACAGACATTAATATACAAGATACACAAGAAACACAAGAAAGTATACAATGACAACAGAAAACTAAATAAAATGGAAGATAAAATAATACTATTTGTTTCCCAATCATTCTTCTCATAGTTGAGAAGACCCGAATTCTTCTTGAACTTTAAAAAAAAAAAAAAAAAAAAAATTAAAAAAAGCTGATTAAAGATGCAGATTGCAGCCCCACTTCACTGCGGGAAGTTTTCCATTACAGGAACATGGGAACAACTTGTGTACAGCTTTATTCACACAATAAGGAAAGGACTTCCTTATTCACACAATAAGGAAATACCTAATCAATATTAGAACATGAGTCTGACATTGCTCATATACCTCAAAATGAAAGTTATGATACTTGCTTCTTGATTAGTTTGAAAAGAAACAAGTTAAAGAGAAACAGCACATGGGAGTACAGGATAGAGAGAGAGAGAGACGACAAAGGAGAGAACAAGTGAGTGAAGGAGAGAGACAAATGTTAATTTGCTTGTTATTTCACTGCAGTTATGCAAGTCACTCTGCAGATTGTTTTTTGTTTCTTTTTTGGAGGCAGACACTCTGGAGCTTTCAGTGTCCTTTGCATTCATTTGTACATCATCAGAACCACATAGTAAATACAAACAACAACAGGATAACTCTTTGTTGTTGTTTCCTGGTGTGTGACAGTTTGTTATTGGATGAATCTTCATGGTTGTTCAGATGCAGTGTAAGCACACACAAGAATGTTTAAAGGACTCTCAGTTGTTGAGTTTTGTTCATCTGGTTCCAAAGTTTTCTAGAAATATTTGGTTGAAAAGAGCAATTGTGGTTTATTCTCTTTATTAATTCATGATCACACCCCAAATGTGATGCTATAAGCCCATAAAGTTGATGGAGTCTCTGTGTGTGCGTGTGTCCCTTGTTTCCTCTTCACCCTGGACGTGTTTGTTGCGTTTCGTACATGTGCATCAGCTCAGTGAGCGGGCCGGGGTTGCCACGGCGACAGTCATAATAAAGCTGCCAGCCGCATATATGGGAGAGTAAGTCAGATGTTATGAAGTTCTTTGGAGCCAGTTGCCATGGAGACCTTGGCGTCAACAGCATCATGCACCGCGAATGGATATTAAATGAGCTGTGACACTGTCTGTCGGACACGCTTTATAACTAAACAACATGCCTCACTGCTGTCTGTACTGCAGTCACTCACACACACACACACACACACACACACTGCAGCGTGTCTAAGATTTTTTTTTTGTCTCATCGATTAAAAAACAGTGACAGATAGTTCTGGTCTCTCTGAACCTGAGTTTGACCTCACATTACATCACGCAGGATGTTTGCTCAGTGCTCCACTGACGTCAGTACATCTGCCAGACATCGCCGCTGCAGCACCCTGTGTGACTGAAGTGTGCAACGTGATGTGTATGCTGCTTGTCTGCACACCAGCATTTTCCTCTGCTCGCAGTTTCCTGTTGTGCTGTGGGATCATGATGGACTAGAAGTCCTGTGCCTGTTGAAGGCTGATATATTGTTTTTATTGAGTGCATCGATTAAAGTTTCATATTTACTGTCTGTGATAAGAAATGACATATTGCAGACTGCCTACAGTGCAGTGGCTAAACAGCGAGGGCAGTGCAGTTATGTTGTCTTCATCATCTCTGCCTCTGAGTTTGCCTCTCTGAGTTTGTGTTTCAAGTTTGCTCTTCGTTAGCTTCATGCCTTGAGAATTACTCAGATACAAATGAAATAGATTTAGACCATCAGCTAAAGAAAAACAGATGTTCTTGTTGTGGACAGAGCCACCATGTGGTCATTTATAACACACTTCTGTTTTTTTGGCTGTTTTTGGCTTCATTCATTAGTTAAACATCAGTTAGGTTTCCTGTTCCTACATGAACAGTTGTCACCACATTTCATTTTTCAGCACTCCTTCTGTACGTTCTATCCAGTCTTTGCCATATTTAGATGAAAACATACTTGAGTGAGTCTCTGGAAAATCTCAAAATGGAGATACTGTTCCATTTTACTCTTTGCTTCCCAAACACATATATTGAGTGTGAGCTGCACATAAACACATCAGAACCTTTTTGCCTATAGATGGTACTGCAGTAACATGAGTCATTTCATTCCTAAGCCTGATTTAGCTTAAAGATTGTGCAGTCTCACTGGAGTTATGAGCTCTCTGAGTGCCCTCTCATCTTTAAGACTGTGTGTGTGTGTGCGTGCAGGTATTGAATGAGGTGGTGGTGGACCGAGGCCCCTCCTCCTACTTGTCCAATGTGGATTTATACCTCGATGGGCGACTCATCACCTCAGTGCAGGGGGACGGTAAGTCTAGTCACGCACTCCTGTCATGCAGCGTCACTGTTCGGTCTTCACTCTGGTGTTTCCTTTCAAACTGAAGCAAAGTAAAGTGACAGATAACCACGTTAATTAAACAGTCCCTCTCTCTCTCTCTCTCTGCCCTCCAGGTGTGATCGTGTCCACACCGACAGGCAGCACAGCGTACGCCGCTGCAGCAGGAGCCTCCATGATCCACCCCAACGTACCCGCCATCATGGTCACCCCCATCTGCCCACACTCGCTCTCCTTCAGGCCCATCGTCGTCCCCGCTGGGGTGGAGCTCATGGTAAGAGGGAAGGGAAGCACGTTCATACTGTTTGAAGCCACATCATATTAATCACATTATTTTGAAACGTTCAGTGACCTTTTATAGAAGTTTCTCAAGTTACTCATATATTCTTAATTTATCACCTGTCTGTGTACATGCAGCATGCAAATACATTTATTATAAGTCATTAATTCACAAGTCCTCCACACACACCTGGCTTAAGCTCACATCTTTTTGTTGACCTGTAAATGAATTGAAATCTTCAAAAGGGTCTTCTTGTTGTGTGATGGTTGAAGTGGTCTGAAGTTTTCCATCAATCTCTGTTAATATCTCACTGTCCCATAGCACCATGTTTGTTTTTTTCAGCTACAGCAGCATCCCCACTCTCTCAGTGATGGAGCCGTTCTGTACCTGAGCTGATGTTTTTTTTTTTTTAATATACCAACAAGTTACCAAAATGAAGCAAATGTATATTTTATCTGCTATATTTACCTCACTGCTTTTTAGTCACCGTGATGACGTTGCTAGAGGTCGCCCTTAACTCTTCATTCACCATCATCACCTTTGTTCAGTACTTTATATTTTTATGACCAAGACTAATAACATGCTGCACTTTGTGTTAAGTGTTCATTATCAAACATAATATGGTGATCATGGTAAACATTATACCTGCTTCACCACCAACATCACCATTTAGCTGGACAGCAGCCTCACAGAGCTGCCAGCACCTCTGTAGACATGTGTTATGACTCCTGCAGCCTGTAAACTGACAGTCTGTCCTCTTCTTCTACAAAACAGATCACCTTGTCCCCTGATGCCAGAAACACCGCCTGGGTGTCATTTGATGGCAGGAAGAGGCAGGAGATCCAATACGGAGACTGGTAAAAGTTCATTAACTGTCAGCCACTGATCAGCATAGATTTATTTTCCTTTCATTGAGGATTCATTTGCTTTCTGCTCTCCCCAACAGTATTAAGATTACTACGTCCTGTTACCCGGTGCCCTCCATCTGTTGCCACGACCTGGTGTATGACTGGTTTGAAAGCCTGGCTCAGTGTTTGCACTGGAACGTACGCAAGAGGCAGGCGCGACTGGCGGACGTCTCGGACTCATCGGACACAGAAAACTGAACATGCGGGTGCTCTCGCTGACCTTTGTCGAATACGTCCAGGAGACGCACTGTGAGTGAGGGGATCAGATTGTTCTCGGATGACCACGAGGCCCCCCTACAAACATTTTCATGACTAGACTTTGAAAGCAAGAGTGCGGGTGTCTACAGCCAAATTAGTGTCACAGTAGTCCCATAAATAGCACGTACCACTGAAGATACTCTGTCTACAGTATTTTATATGCAGTCATACATGTGAGTAATCATCTCATTACATTCCATTAACACAGTCTGTCATTTCATCTGTAGCTTACAGGGAGAGATTATGTTTCTCACCTAGACATAATACAAAACAAGTGCAGTTATTTCAGTGACTACTATATATTAATATTCTGAATGAATATTTGAACATTATTTTTGGATTTAATCATCAATGAGATGATCAGTCTAAAAGCTGAAGGTGTAACTGGCATAAATTCAGAGGGATTAGAGATAGAGAACCTGGTAAATGAAGAAAGAGGACTGTAAATGTGTATATACAGGATTCTAGGATACATTTATTTAATGTGATATTTATGTTATATTTAAATATTTTAATGATGGGCTGTTAAGCAGACAGACGTGTAAAAGAAACAGAATTTCTGTAAATGAGTCAGCCAAAGATTACCACGTGTGACAACAAGCACCGTGTGCAAACAGTCGAGTTGTCTTTCTCTACATCCTGACTGTCATTCATTCATCACTTTCTCGGCCCAAGTTCAGTTCCACCTCTCAGATTACATGTGATAGAACAAAACCAACGAGAAGAGTACGAGAAACTTCATGTTGATTTCATGATCACTGAACTGTCAAAGTGTCTGTAGCAGGGTGAAGTCCTGCTAAAATAAAGTTTAAACACTTTTTTTGTTTAGTGTGATGTTTGTGTGAAGTCCCATTTTACAGGATGTCACCAAATTATTCAGAGCACAGGAGTTTTTCAACACCAGCTATAATAAAACATTTGAACTTGAAAAGAAAATTACTGGTAAGTATTGACCTTTTTCCTGTAACCTTAAGTACTTTTAAACCAAATTAACTACTAATTAAGTACTTTAAATTAAATTTAAACACTTATAAGATTATGTTTTAAGATTGTTTCAGGACTTGTGGACACGCTGGTGAGTTACCACAGATGAGTCTAAAACCAGAAGCCGGACGGAGCACCTGATTAAACACTGAGTGAGTTTATCAAGTACAAAGGTCATGTGGGTTTTAATCTTTCAGAGAAAGACTCAACTTTATGATCATTTTAAAGACGGCAGACTAAAGACTTTGTAGTGCTATTGAATTGTTTTCATTTAATATTTAATATAAATAGGGTGGACAAAAATATACCTGCCGTGGTGGAGGAAATATTCAGATCCAACTTCATCAAAAATACCAATACTACACTGTAATAACACACAAAATTTACAGAATTATTAAAAGTATGCGATGCAGAAAAAGCAGGATTTTAATGTTGGTTGAGGATATTCTAACTATTTTGTATGCAACTGCAACTAATTGATTATTTTCATTCTGGATAAATCTGCTGATTATTTTCTACATTAATTGATTGCTTGGTTTGTAAAAATTCAGGGAATATTAAGAGATGCTGTCACAGTTAACCAGAGCCCAGCTGGTTGGAATATTTGTGATTTTGCAGCGTGAAGGGACACCTTCACACATTCACACCGCTTGTTTTGTTCAAATGAAAAGCTTCAAATCTTCACATTGGAGAAGCAGAAACCACAAAATATTTTAGACTGGAAAACAACTTAAAACAATAAAGAATAATTAATAATCAGTTTTTTGTGAACTTTCAGCTGAACTTGTACATATCAGCTCAGTGTTTCTAATAAACTGGAAACTTAAGGATGTTGTGCTTAAAAAAATCTCACCAAACCTGCTGTTAGCGATTTCCTTTTAACATACAATAACAGTTACACGATCAGTTGATTACCTGATTAGTTGATCAACAGAACATAGTCAATAGTTTTGATGTCATTTTAATAAATGCCAAATGTGAGGATTTGCTGCTTTTATTTCATTGGACTCATTAAAGTGAATATTTTACGTATTTGCTGACGTTTAACATCTGAAAATTGAAAAAATCATCAGTAGATAAATTCTTAATAAGAATAGTCATATTTCAGCCACAGTATACTTGTGTTTTCAGTTATTTATCAATGCTGCTGATGGAATTTTTAAAAGAAATTATATAATCTTTATTAAATATTAACTCACTTGAATTAATATGGTTGACTGCAGCTGCTCAAAAAAGTTTATGATCTTTGTGAAGCTTCAGTGCATCGTCTCTCAGATGATTCAATATTTAAACCGTTTCTTTTTACATACGAATGTCAGTCTTGTTTTCAAAAACAGGATGTTTTCTTGCAGAGCCCACATACGGTGACAAAAGAACAGATATATTCCAGGAACATATGACAATACTGGTGTGCTTTCTATATTTTTATTGCAATGATAAGATACAGATATATTTCCAGACATCCAGTTTTATTAAATTATACTCCAATATTGCATGAAACAGTCTTCAGAGTGACATAGATCCAAATGTGGACAACTAGGCGATCAAAAGACACAGTTTTTTTTTTTTTATTTGACCACAGATAAAACATGGATGTTTTACAGTTTCACTTTTTAATTTCCCCCAGAAATGTGCGATGAGAAGCAGCAGCATAGAGAGTAATAATACTACAATATACAACAGACCGATACTGTGCAACAGTCAAGAACAACTGGGAGGATTGCTTGTTTTTTTCTTCTTCTCTTTTGTGAAATGGTTATGCCAATATTGAGAGTACAGCGACTGGCAACTCAGAACACAGAGATGCACTTTGCCCGTTTTGGGGAAGAAAAACAAAAAGATATAAGAAAAGAAACAACAACAACATGGTGGTGTGTGTTAGAAATTCGAAGAGCTACAAACCTCTGTGGGGTTACAGAAGAACAAACGACTAAAATGAACTGCACAGAAATCTTTAAATTTCACTTTGAGGAGACTTTTTACCACTCGAGATCAAAGTGGGAGCCAACAGCTTGCTGTCAGTGTTACACAAGCCTCAGGTTTTATAACCTCGAGTTAATGACTGACCGTTTTTAGTGAGAGAAACGCAGACGTGGCACAAACAAACCAGATCACACATTCAGTGTTACGGTGGCAAACATCCAAATAAAAACAAAGAAAAACGCTGATATATCTAATAAACTCCCCACTGTTTTTTCTACTCCCAGATGTTTAAATAATGAGTACACCCTTGATGATCGTATAAAAACAAAAATGAGCATTACAAATAAAAATTATTCCTCCTAATACAGAAGAAGCTGTTTTTTTTAATAGTTTTAGACTGTAAGTATATATTTGATATATCAATAGAATTCATGTATAAATGATACATTTCTGTTTTATACTTAAATATAATCTATGACTAAAAAGAGCGTCTAAGACTTTTCTAGCCAGGAGATCATGTGAAGGAGCAGCTTGGACCGCGGCCGCCAGTTTCTGGGCTGTTTGGACTGGAGCTGAGACTCTGGTCGGTGGAGCTGGATTCACTGTTTTCACACATGGCGACTTGTGAGATGAGATGGAACCGGTTTGAATGTTTGTTTATTAAATTATTTTTATATATTTATTTTTAAATGGTTTCATTGAGACCAAAAAAATCCTTGTTTAGCTACACACTAACAACTTTGTGCTGTGCCTTTTTTTCCCTCCTTTTTTTAAAAAAAACTTGATTTTTATTTTCCAAAGACGTGAAAGGTTTCGACACTGCGGTTACAAAATTAACGAATTAACAAAACATACCCTCTCACACTCCCGCATATTAAATCATGCATGACGTCGTTATTAGTCGTGTTTGGCACTAGTTTACTTTATATCTGTTTGCAAATAGACAGTTAAATCAGTGAACGTAACATCTTCTAGCTTTAGTTGTACAACAAACGCTGCAATCTTTTTTTAAAAAAGAAAATGAAGTACGCCAGCTGTGTCCCAGTCGATCACATTTACTCTTAAAGACGAGTCCCACATTAAACATGAAGTACTTGAGATTGTGGAGAGGACTGCACGATGACCATCAGCCATTAAAAAGAAGAAAAACAACTTTTTTTTGTTACTGTAAATGGCAAGTACCTCACAGAGCCGCACCATTCTGCTCCATCCAGCCTTAACATGGTCGATTTTTTTTTTTTTTAAATTCAGGTTCCTTCGAGTAAACTACAGGATTTGGTCCATCTGGCTTGGTTCAGGTTTCAAAGTCAGTTTGCTTTACGGGCTGCCTGAGATCAGACTCACTGGATCCAAAACACACAAAACAGGTGAAAGAACAAGGGGCTCTTCTGGCTTTCTCCAGAATTACTGTGATTGTACCAACAACATGGAGCTCAAAGACGACAACAACAAAAAAAGAAAAAGGAAAAAAAAAAAGAAGAAAGAAAGGGGAGGCGAAGAAACCAGCGCGTCTTCTCTTAGCTCTGCTCCATCATCTGTATCTACGATCTGGATCTGACCTCACATCCAAATGTAACTTAAGACGGGGGGGAGGGGGACATAAATAAAATGAGTTTGGAAAAAAAGCTACTTTATTAAATGAGAAACAAACAAAAAAACAAAAAACAAAAAAAGAACCTGCAAACCCTCCATCGGGGCTGCTGTGTTGGTCTGACGTGGTTTTTGTTGGTTTTCATCTGAACATAAGTAACTTGGGAGGAATCAGATCCACCGTAAGGCTTCTTGTTTTTGTTTTTCCCCATCGTCGTAGTCATTTCAACTGTCGTGTCTATCCAGGTACTGGTCTATCGGTGCCGTGTCGTGGAAGATCTCAACAACAAGAGATGGAGCCTCTCCTCGGCGGGGCTCGGAGAGGCCGGACTAGCAGGTCCTGGGATCACAGGAGGGAGGGAGGAGAGGACAGAGAGAAAGAGAAGTAGAGAGTGATGGGATTGTAAAGAAGTTTATGTTTCAGCAGTCTGGGGTTTAGTCTCACTTCCACCGCCTTCTTTCCTCTCTTGCGTCTCCTCCTCCTCCTCCTCTTCTTCCTCCTCCTCCTCCTCCTCCTCTCCGTGTGCTGCTCCAGCTCCTCCCTGGTGATCATCTCAAAGTCGTTTCCGTTGCTGTGCTGCGAGCCTTCGTCCTCCCGCCGGTCGCTGTCTGTGTCAGAGTGGCGATCCGTCCCCTCCTCCCTCCACTTCTTTACTCTCCTCTTGCCCCGCCTCTTTGCTCTCCTCCTCTTCCTCCTCCTCCTCGTCATCGCCGTCCTTCTTCTCGCTGTCTGACTTCTCGTCACTGTCCGACTTCTGAGCTTTGGTGGAGGTGCCGCTGTCCTTCTCGTCTGTCTTGTCCGAGCCCTTCTTGCCACTGGCTCGCGGGCCCTTGTACTCGTGAGTGTAGAGTGGCCTGAAGGAGTCGATGAAGCCCACGTCTGCCGTCAGGTTGGGGAGGAACCAGAAGTGGTGACGCCCGCCGGTCACCAGCCAGATGATCAGGAAGAGGATGCAGCGGGCTGAGGAGAGAGGGAACAAGCAGAGGGACCGATTTTAAACTGCAGCTGTTTAAATTGGTCAAACATACATTTCTTCTGTACTTTTCTCTGTCTGTTTCCCTTATTGAACTTATTACTGTGCTATAACTGTCTCAGTCTCGTTATTTTTGCCTGCTTTTATTTTTTTTTTATCTTTTATTTAATTTTATTCCATTTCAATTTTTGTTCTTTTTAACTGTCATTCTGATGCATTTCTTTGCCTTAAATAAATACTGTGAATAGCTTTACTGTTTGAAAGGTGCAACACAAACAACAGCTCAGGCATTGGAGATCATGTTCACCATCACCATCACTTTCATCTGATGGTCTCAGAAAGGCTTTAATTTAACTATACGTTTATTATTATGTTCACATGAGGAAGGCAGAATATTAAAAACACATGTAAATGACCTCAGGGATAATAAATAATAAAAATAATTTATTTATTAAGCAGTAAATTCTTTCCACCTCCACTAAACAGTGTTTCTTTCAGACTTTCCTCCTCATGTTGTCCCATTTTAAAAACTTAATTTTTCACGTATCAGCAAGAACCAGAATAAAACATTTGAACGAGCACGCTGGTGGCCAGGTGTGTGAGGTAAGAGAACGGGCAGTATTTCAACTTTTTTTTTCTCCATTCATTCTTCACAGAACTACCAGTGACCAAGCTCAACACTGACTGCCTCTGAGTGTGTATCTTTATCTCTGTCTTGTTTTTAAACACTTTTACCTTCAGAAATGTTCAGAAGAGACTTTGCATGAACTCGTTAATGTTTGCTTTTTTCCTCCTGAACTACTGTTATAATTTTCCTTCTTTCAGATTCAAAAGTTATTGAATAAAGTAAAAAAAGAAAATACTCTTGGTTGATACTCCGGTTGAACAAATCTCACCCTGAAGACACACCTGGAGACGAGGGGTTGCACACATACATTTAATCACAAGAAAGAAAAAGACTGATCTGCACAAACTGGAATTTAATGGACATCTGTTCAGTTTCTTTAGATTAGTCATACCTTTTTTTATGGATTTTATTTTTGTATTTAATTTTGTATTTAATTGCATCAGCAGATGTGTTGCAGGAACTATTAAATATTAGTATATATATATATATATATATATATATATATATATGTTAGTATAATAAGTCCAACTGAGTTTTTTTTGTTTTGTTTTTAATGAAGTACTTACCAACAGCAAGCAGCAGTATACTGGCCACAAAGCAGCCTGCTGCGACACTCAGGTAGTAAACTCCTACACGCATTTCTGCCGGCCACAGTGGGAACAGCGTGGCTGCGATCACTGCGATGACTGAGAGACACACAGACGCAGAGAAGCGAGTAAAAAATTCAAAACAGTAACAGATGAGCCTCCATTCAGTTCATGCTTAAGATTTTAAGTCGCTGACTCACCGAGTATCAGTCCCATGGCAAATGTCTTGAAATGCACAGGATCATAGATCCACACATACACCTGCAGAAGAGAAACACATTCGGGGGTTTTCAAGTGTTTTAGGATCGCAAACTCTTCAGCTTTATATACTTATCCTGGACCAACACTCACCTCGTTCCCATCTAGAAACAGCTGATCTTCATGAGGCTCCAGTTTAAACTTCTTCTTCACCTCCTTCTTCTTCTTGGGGGTTCCAGGACTGTCATCCTGATTAAAACAAACAATACATATAAAATCTGTATTTTACCTACAAAAATCACATTTACTGGAGTGACTGTGTGACCTACAAACTGATCAGACACAGATCATGGACTGGAACTTTATCTAATGCTTACTGAGGGCTTTTACAGTAAAGAAAACATTTCAACATTTGGAAAGTCCTTATTTGCTTTGTCATTTGGAATTAAATCAGAAGATTTATGACTCGTGTGTCTGTATAATACATATGAATCTAAATCCAGTTAGCTTGGCTCTAAAACGCCTTAGATCCTGTTTGTGTTGCATCATACAAAAAAACAAAGTGAAAAAAAAAAGTACAGTTTTTTCCCCATATTTTTGTTTAACTGTCGGCCAGGAAATGAATCAGAGTCTTTCCAAAAACATCAATTTTTTTCCTTTACTATTCGATGTTATTGGAAAGTCATACTGGTGATTTTCTTCAGACATTTTTAACTCAAACTGACATTTGTCCCAAATAAACCTCAACATATTTAGTCTTTTCACCGACCAGACACCGTGAACACACCGAGCGTCTTCTTTCCACGACTTCTACATTTCTGTGCACTTTAAACCTGCACAGCAAAGTCAACATCCACCATCTCCCCGTCCGGTCAGGGGGCCGATCACATCACAAGTGTCATGCCAACGCTGACCGGTCAGGAAACAAACACACAAAGCTGAAACTGGTCGTTGTGCCATTTGTACCGGAGTGTCTGTGGTTTTACCAAATATCTCGTTTCTGTGTTGCTCATATTTTCCTCAGTAGAGAGTGAACATAAAAGTCTCTGACAGTGTCTTGTGTTATAACTTTGAACAATCGGACGGGTTTAGTCATCACACAGGTCACATACACTCTTTTCTTTCTTGGTTTCAACGAGATCAGACTCTTTCTTCTTCTCTTTCTCCTTCTTCCCTTTCTTCTCCTCTTCTTTGCTGCTCTCGCTCTTGGCCTTCTCTTTCTCCTTTTCTTTTTCCTTCTCCTTTTCCTTCTCCTTCTCTTTCTTGGTGTCTTTCTCAGGTTTCTTCTTCATCACTTTGAGAGCCCGGTGGAAGAACTGCTTCTTAAGGAGTCTGCCGACAAATGAGGAGAATGACTGATTATTAATACTGTTAAAGGGAAGTCCATCAGTATGAACAGACTCTGAGGTTGTGAAGAATTTTATTTGAGGCATCCGCGAGTTCTGCTCTACAACATCAAAGCACGTCTATTCAAAGTTTAGTTTCATGCCCGTAGGAACGTCAATCAATTAGTAAAGTGACAGTAAATTAAGCAGCATCTGTTTAGATAATCAAAATTGATCCAAAGTGCTTCTCAAATGAGAATATTTGCTGATTTTCTGAATATGAAGGCATCACTTTAGGTTTTGGAAAATTGCGATGGACGTTTTTTCATTATTTTCTGACATTTCAAATAAAGAAAATGATAAGACCAATAAGTGATGATGAAAATAGCTGCAGCCCTATTTATCAGTACCTGTACTGAAGGTGTATGCATCAAATGCTTCAATACTTTGCTTCAGGTTAAAAACCTTCATATAACAAATGGTTATTCATCTGCAGTATCAGAGGTGGAGTGTCACGTAGATGACCTGTTGCAGTACTCCAGCACAGACTCCCTGGTGGTGAAGAGCGCCTCCTCTCCCTTCTTGGCTTTCGCCCACTTTGAGTCCAGCAGACAGTCGACAGCCTTGGAGGCTAAATGTGGGAACACAAAGAAGGACATTAAAAATGCACAAAGTAATGTTGTTGAGAATATTCTGGTGAACTGTGTAAACACTTTGCAGTCTGTCCTGTTAATGTTAAAGTTTGTGTGCATCTAATCTATTCATTCAAATCTGATTAATTTAAAACAAGACTGTAAAAAATAAATGCAAAACAGAACAGAGCAGCAGTTCAGGAGAAGTAAAATTTCCTCCCTTTCAACTTTAAACCTGCAGTAGTGTTTTGTCTGGCCACTTGAGGGCAGCAGAAACAACGTGAACACAAAATTGACACATCATCTTCTACATGGTGAACTAGTTAGTAAACAGTTGCTTATCAAACACAGCAACATTATTATCCATCTGGAGTCTTCAATTCATCCATAATAATGAATGTAACTCCAATATTCACCCTTTTGGCTCAGTTTTTGTCTCCACCACCTCCTGAGACAGATATTTCTCTCTTTAGCTGCTAAATGCTCCACAATGTTCATCAGCTAGTTTCTAACGGTCTGTCTGCTGTTTGGTGTTGAGCAGGTAATGTTCAGGTATGTGTGCAGGTAATGTAGGTTTTCAAAGCGTGTTCTCTGAAAACAGCTGCCTTCTGCTGCCTGCGGCAAAGCAACAAAGCTGTGAGAGTGATGAAACCAAAACAGTAAAGTTTCAGATCGGACAGTTAAACATTGAACTTAAATTCACTTTAAAGCTCTGAGCGCAGCTGCAGACTCAAGAGACAGCTCTCTGTACATTGGTCACTACGAGTGGACTGATGCATAATATTGTAAAAAATACTGATCATAACTGCTCTATGAACATCTACTGATCCCTTTATTTGACAACAGCTTGAATCATGGTAGAAATATTGACCAACCACAGCGAAGGTAAGCAAGTGAAAGGTTGCCTGACGGTGAAGAGAGGAATAATCGGCCTTGGTAGTCAAACCGTTTCGATACACACAACTACTGAGCAAACAGCTTTTCCCAAAACTGACAAACAGCACAAGACAAATATAAACACTGTGTGGGTGGATCAGGTCTGCAAATGGGACTGAAGAAGGAAACACTCACTCTTCAGCTGAGTTAATCCAAAAAAATATTATTGTGACAAACACACAGGTCTCATTAACTGGGACAAAATCAAATGTCCAGTGATGACAAGTGTGTGTGTGTCTGAAAACAAACCACAGGCTGTTGTGACGTGTGTTTTATTAACGGCTGCCTCACAGCTGAGCACTGACCGATGAAGTAGTCGACTCGGTGGCCCATCATGTTGGTGGACTTGGTTGGGCAGTTGAATCGGAGATACTTGGCCACCGCCTTCTCCTCCTTGGTGGGCTCGCTCACCTCCTGCACACAAACACAGGCGCGTACAAACACATGAATACACACACAACAAATCTTACAGCTACATCAAAGATTGGATCATTGACAACCAAATGCATCAAATCACCAACATTACAGATCTCTTATTGATATTTTATTATACTGAAAATGTCTACAAATTATGTGAATCCGTTAAATTAAACTGTCATTGAAAAGCTACAACAACCACTGATGTTAAACCAGAAGTTTGTATCCAACCAAGCAGCACACAGTTCAGATTTTTGTTTTGACTCTATCAGCGCAAACACATATACACGTAATAAAGAGAAATAACTGTATTAAAAAGGTGAACATTTAGTTTATTAGTAGCAAGAAAAATGTCTATTTATTATGAGAAAGTGACATCAGTAAAATAAAATGCTATAACCTTGAATAAAATACTAACTTACAGTGTTGTTGTGCGACTCACTGTATTATACTGTCATATATATCTGATATATTGTCAATGTAACTATCAAGTTAAATCAACACCTCTGTGACACTCAGCTAAAATGAAGATTATAAGCTTCACAAAAACAGTATTGGTATCGAGGCCTCTGCAGCACAGAAGTGTGTTGGTTGTTATGATCGAAACGTGTGCCGAGTGATTTCAGACCATCCTGGTACATTTTATATGACAATATTCCTACTTATATGTGCAGAGATTAGCATTAACCTGACCAGACTGTCTTGCCTGTCTTTGCCTAATCCAGAGAATTAACGTCATAATCTCCAAGATTTTCATTTGCTGCACCTTCGGCTATAATCTGTAATTGTATTTCACTTCAGTTTCAGTTTCCTCATCTGTGGTCATTGACCTTTTCTTTGTTTGTTCGGCCATATTAACGTTTACTCACAACACTAGGAGACCCGAACAAACAGCACGCTGCTTCACACACAGGTGAGCTGAAGAGTGAGTCTGTTGTGTTAAGTGGCCACAGGCTCCATCACCATTGTACCACCTAATTCAGCGACAGATGGTGACTTAATAGACATTTATTATATGCAAATCCTCAAGATTATATCTTCAAATACCTGATAAATGGAGATACTTCATCATATTGATGAAACAATCCTTCAAAACCGAAGCTACCATAAAACATTCATGTTTATTGATTTTTAAAACTGCCCACAACAGCCTAAAACAACCAGAAATACACAGATATAAAAAGTAGAATTCAGGTCTCCGGTCAAGTTAGTACTTCATTTGGCTGGACAAATTTGACCGTCCGACACAAAATGACCATCTGTGGCTGTAAAAACAACATACTTTGGAGGAAATAAAACAAACATGTCTGTAGGGAATCTAAGTGGCTGAATAAAATCCTGCGCAGAACGTGTTTCCACTTTCGGAGGCGAACATACTCTGTAAATCCAGCTTCAAACAATGTAGATGTTCGAAACCTTCCTCTGACTCGTCCTCCTGCTCACACTGAACCACATGCAAACTCAGAGGGCTGCTTCGTCCAGTCCAGCTGGCTCTGCTCAGCGATGTGAGGAAGAGGCCATCAAACGAGCCTTTGTTTGAAGACGCAGGTATCAGAGATAAAGCTCAGTTACTTGAGACCCCTCACACGGAAACACCCCCCCCTCCGCCTCGTCTCCACCGTCTATATGATCTACCTGACTCCATCACCTGAGGATTAGCTGCTCTGTTCTTAGATCAAAGAAAGGGTGCTTTAAAATGTATGTCCAGGTGACATTTGCACACCATTAATTGAGAAAAAATCATGTGGAAAAAGAGTGAAGAGTGTTATGTAATGTGGAGCGCTGATCTTCGGAGATAAAAGTACGTGTTGTTATGCAACTGGACTCCAACATGGAGAGACCTACGCTCAGTCAGGTGGTTTGTTACCAACACCTACCTCAATTTAATACAATAAATCCTGGAAAGTTTTTTTTGGCAGCTGTAGTCTGAATTACATTTGAGGTGTTTCTGATATTTAGTCAACCTTTGTTAGTTTAAACGGAGTGGATAAATCTTATTTAAGCAGTACATTATAATCTTCACTAATGTAGGATTTAATTATTGCAGGCCTGTTGAATTAGACAGCATTAGTTATCTAGGTGTGCACTTTGAAATTATCATCTTGGCTTTGATCCCTGAATGCTGTAATGTAAAGATCAATTAAGCGGATTAAAAAAAATAAATAAATAAATAAAAAAAACACGCTTAAAGAGGAATCGTGTGTGGTGGTGATGTTGTAAGAGACGAGCCTCTGTTAGTCATGGCATGCTCGTAAATAAGATAACAGTAAGTGTTGTTGTGCAATTAAACTGCAATGTGCAAGAGAAGCACACTTTGACACTTTATATCTCAAACTGATGCAGTCTAACACAATAAATCCCAAATTCATGAGAGTTGATTCAATTGTAAAGATCAGTTTGGAGGATGTCGTTTGTGGTGCTGTTGAGCTGTGCTGTGTAGCAAGGAGGTGTAATATAATAAAAGCTAATATTTACTCAACACTGATATAAACCAGAGCAATGGGGATTCTGTGGATTACAGTAATGAAATATTACACGAGTTATCAAAAGGAGATCACATACAACAGTCTGTGTGTGATTTGGTTTAAGAGTTGTGGTGTCCCAGATCCATATTACATACTTACTGTGTACAATATGCACTTTAATAATCTCTACGGTGTATTTTGCCAGTTATTTACATTCAACATACTTACAACATTTTATACTAAGAGGGAATTATACACAGCTGCTGCCAACTACACATAACAAAGAGGGCAACATGTTTAATCTGTTTTATTTTATCCAGCTGTGAGCTGCCCATCCATTTCCTTTGTCATCATCAAAATCACACTAAAAAAAAAAAAAATCAAGGTCATTTTAATTGCTGGCATTTTACAGTCTCTTTTATTTCCAGTTTCATCCTATGACAAACTGAAAACTTGGCCAGACTTGATTGATAGTATAAAACTAGGACACACAGCTCACATCTGGATGAAAACTATATTAATACTTATTGGAAATGTGTTCATACCACAATAAAACATAATAGTACTTCATGTCCATTCATCTGATATTTTCATTTTGACTGTCAGTGTATATAAATATTGTACAGTTTATACAATCTGTGGTACAAACATATCAGAAATGTGCTGTTTTTGGTGAAGTCTGTGATCTAGAGATTAAGCTGATTTAATGAGCTGAACCTGTGGCCTCTGTGCAAACTGTTGCTTTACCTGAAACCAGAGCTGTGGAGTCTCTCTACCTGTGTGCCACGGTCACAGTGAGCTAAATGAGTCAGTTCTGTGTTGACTCATTAATTAAAACTCCCGCAGGTTTCTTCACGTTATGTAAACACGTCTGCTTGGAGCTGACGCAGCGCAGCCAAAAAGCAGCTCGATGTGAACAAACTCGGCTGACTGCGGACACAGCTCGTCTGCAGGCGGCCGTGTGGACGTGTGTGCCGGCGTGTGAGAGCTGCCGACGGACGGAGAGCTGGCTCGGAAACGTCAAACACAAACAAACAAACAGACAGACAAACAAACAGACAGACAAACAAACAAACAAACACTTTAACATTTGTTGTCGCTAGCCTGCTAATGATAGCTACCGTTAGCTATCATTTGGCTTCAACTGCCGCCCGTTAACGGCTTTTCGCGGGGATGCTGCGGTAAACGACCACCGGGCATCACGCCCCGCACCGGAGCCTGCTTTTTATTCAGTGTGCGTCCACCTGTGCGGGCGGTAATGTGTGTGAATTAAGTGATGTTACCTGGATCCGTTTCTTGTGCCTCCTGCGCTCCGCCATGATCCTCCAACTCAGCTCCTCCGCCGAGCGCGAGACTGCGCACACGCGTACAGAGCGAAGTATCGCGAGAATTGGCCAAGTAACGAAAAACGGATCATTTCATTCATAAAAGTAAAGTACATTTACTCTAATACTCCTGAATACAGTTTGTAGGTACCTGTACTTAGTTGAGTACAGGTGACTATTTCAAATGTATGTTGGCATATGAATGCATAAATAATTATAATACAGTAATATTATATATAAATATCATTGCACCTCCATAAATTAGTACTTTTACTTTTGGTAATTAAAATATATACTTATGTTAATACTTTTGCATTTGTACTTAAGAGGCAAATATCTTACTCTTTACTACATTTGTTTGTTTGTTTGTTTTGAGTTTGTCATGTGATAAAACTATAAAAGCGACAAAATAAAATAGACTATTAAATGTCAGTGATAAAAAGAACATATTATTAAGTGTCATTTTGATGATGACAAGGGAAATGGATGGGCAGCTCACAGCTGGATAAAATAAAACAGATTAAACATGTTGCCCTCTTTGTTATGTGTAGTTGGCAGCAGCAGTGTATAATTCCCTCTGTATGTAAGTATGTTGGATGTATATAAGAGGCAAAAAACACTGTAGAGATTATTATAGTATATACTGTACACAGTAAGTATGTAATATGGATCCTATAAAGCTAAGATGAACTGCTTTCACTCCATGTGTTGCAGGAAAATATATTATTATTATTATTATTATAATTATTATTATATGTATAATATAACTTGTACCTCTTGTGTATTTTAGTTTGGTAACATAAATGTATAATGATAATCACTGCATTAGACAAACATGACCTTTTTTTGCTCAGTATTAGTCTTACATTTACATTCTTACATGTTTCTATGTTTTCTTTGTATGAACCATTTTGTCAGAAAATTGATTTGACTCAGTTGTCATTTGAAATGTAGATGTTCAAAATGTCCACGTTGGCTTATAAGAGAAAGCTGCAGATTGCTTTTTCTTCAAATAAGTGATTCCTAATCTTCACTTGTTTATTCTTTGCCATGACAGAAAGACAGTACTTAAGGTTCCTATGTAGAAAAACACTTTATTTACAATCCAACAAACGCAAAAATGTATCAAACATCCAAATCTAAAACACTCAGATATTTCATTTTTCCATTATAAAACCATTCCCAAAAGATTACTACGATCATCATGCCGGCCTACTGGAAAAATGACACTTCAGTAGCTTTAAAAAACATAAGCATGTTTAAAGCTACAATCAGACGTTAAGAGGCCTGTAATAAAAGAGAAGAAAATAAAAATGATATAGGACCTTCTTATTGTCTCATAGCACAAAATCAGTTTCATTCATGTTAAAAATATATGTACATATATGTGTGAAATAAAAATATTAAGCAGACACCTGGGCCTAGTTTGAACATGTGCAGGTAGCAAATAGTAAAAAAAGCATCTTGTAATCCATATAATAATCATGTAAACGAATCCACCACTGTGGCAGCAGGAGTTCAGGTAGTGCTGTGCAGACTGGGCCTGGTTTGTGCGTGACTCTGATCAGGCTGTCTCACCGCTGGCAGATGGGGGAGAGTTGTTTTCTGTCTCGTGAAGGTGCTCTGTGGATTTGAGGACATCAGGGTCTCTTGGACTCGCCATCATCTCCTCGCTGTTGCAGTTAACGGGGGAACTGATCTCCGGTGAGCGGTCTCCGGGCTTCTCTGGAGTGGCCTGCAGGGGGGCGGCGGAGAGCGGCATGTTCATCATGTACAACATGCTGCCCAGGCGCTTGGACACCTGTGGAGGAGGAAAGAAATTTAATTGCAGTGAATCTGTTATTTGAAAATGAGTCTCTGAAGGAATTATGTAGCTGTAGAGGACAGGACCTGCTGCAGATGGTGGTCACAGTGATCAGTACAAAGCAATCAGTGTAATTTTTTCACAGAGGATATTTTGACTGGTCACAGGTGTAAATAACAAAATGAATGATGGCTGAATTTCATTTGACTGCTTTGTTTTTGACTGCTTTGGGTCTTTGTATTGTGCATTCAGGACAATTATACTCAATTAACTAATATTATTTAATTATAATTCATATAATAATTATTAGAATTATAAATAATTAATCAATTAATATTGTACGTTTAGATTTTATTTATCTAGTATTGCAATTCTGATTCTCTGTATTGTACTTTTACTATTGTTTCTTCTCTTCTGTTTCTTCTGAACGTATCACATCTGTTGCATGCTAAAAAGTGAAAATGTGTTGTTTTCCCTATTTTTTTTAAAGATTTTTCAAGATTTTAAAGCCCTCTGAGGCAAATTTCTGATATGAGAGTTCATGCCTTATAAATAAAATTAATGAAATCTTCATATGTGATCAAAGACAAATAAAGGCTGTGGCAAGCTTTACAAAAGTTGCATTTATTGACGGGTTATTGTAGTGTTGCACAGAAATTCATGAGACTTATTTTAAAGCATTCATATGTTTTCCTTTAATGATCTGATTGTGATCTGATTGTCTACCTTTACCCACCTGTGAGCGGATCTTCAGAGCCGGCCCCAGCTTGAGCCCCAGTGTGTCCAGCAGATGCTCCTCTGACAGGAGAGGCAGTGTCTCCCCGTCAATCATGTGGTCCTTGAACGTCTGCAGAGTGAAATAACAAAACATTAGACACAAGTAAAAAGAAACAGAAAGAATAAGACAGTAACATAAAAACTACAGGAACCAACCTGAGCATATTCTGAACATGTGGGTATACTGTTGACGAAGTTGTAAACATCGTTCACTGTCCACTTCCTTATGTCCTCAGACACCTCGTCACCATTCAGAAAGAGATTGGGTGGGCCTGGAAAAAATAATGACAAACATTGTTTGGTGCTGCAACATACACAATACATTAATTTGTTAAAATACTATTTTATAATGTATCTTTAAACCCACCAGGTGGAAGGAAACCATTTCCAGGGACTGGGAACATGTAAGGCATGCCTGCGAGTGCTCCACCAGTGGACGGATACATGAATTTCTCCTGGAAAGCTGAACATTGGTTGTCTTTATCATTTGCCCCGCTGTTGGCCACATCTGAACACCCATCTTGACTGTTCACACAGGCTTTACGCAGGCCCTGCTCCCCCTCTTTGTAGTTCTTCCTGCTTCCTGTGGCGAGCTCAGAGTCTATTTTTGCCTGATGGTGCGTCTTGCTGGTGGCACACTCCTCTCCCATGTCCCCCTTTGTCTCCACCTCTTTCTCCTCTCCTGATGTGGCTCCCGGGCTCTGCTCCACACTTTTATCTTCAGTCTGGCCCTTCAGGTTTGCCACGTGGCTCTCTGCGCTCTTGTGGGCGGTTGGCCTCCGTCCGGCCCGGCGTCCCCGCTCTCTGTGCAGCGTGCTGATTGGTGGGTACGGGCTGGCTGACATGAGTATGCTGTTGGAGTGCAGCTCATCCAGAGTGGGACGATGGACAAAGACATCGTGGCTATCTGGCATGCGCTGACGACCTCTGAACGCCATGGGGTTGGAAGGATATGACATGGGGTTATCCATTCCCATCAGTCCCTTCTGGTGGGCGTTCTCCAGCTCCTTCTGATGCAGAATAGCATTCATCTCCATCCTGAACAGCAACACACACATATATATCAGACACAGATATTAGACATATTTGTGCAGCAGTGATGATAGGACATTATCACACGTTTGTTGAACCAGAGGTAACCAAAGACTCGAATGTGATGTGAAATGTCTCAGTTTTATTCAGCAAAATGTTATGCAGACCTGCAAGTAAGGAGAATGTAACTAAGTACTTGTACTCAAGTACAATATTGAGTCAAATATTTCGCTATAATTATACCCTGTATGAATATATGTGACAAATAAAGTAGAACTTAAACTTGACCTTGAGGTAGTTTTATTGAGTAATTTAAACGTATGTTGGCATATGAATGCATAAATATTTATAATACAGTAATATTATATATAAATATCATTGCGCCTCCATAAATAAGTACTTTTACTTTTGGTAATTAAAATATATACATATGTTAATACTTTTGCATTTGTACTTAAGTAAGATTTTAAATGCAGGTAACAGAGTATCTTTACTCTTTGTTAAAACTACTTCTACCTTAGTAAAAGATCTGAGTACTATTGTACTCTTGTGTGTAGTTTTAATCTCTGCTCACACTACCTGGCTATATTTTGCTTGTGAATGAGCTCCTGTCGCCGGGCAACTGTTTCCATGGGCTCGGAGGGCAAGAAGCCATAACCAGCTGAGAAAAAGAAAAAGAGAGGCGGCTGTTAATACTCTTTCACATGCTGTGTTTTTTTTTTCTCAGGCATGAATGTTCAGCGAGCCACGCTCACCTGCTCCAGGGAAAGCTCGTCCAGGTAGCACGTTAGCGTGAGGATGGAGCGGTGGACCCAGGTGAGGTCCCATGTGCATCTGTCTGGCATCAGGAGCTACCATTTCACTGTTGGGAACCAGCTCCCTGAAGACAGAAAAGCATGAAAATCAGTTCTTTAGACATGACATCGAAAGGGCTAAACATTTATAGACACATAATCATCATCTGCATCTTTAATAATTGCTATTTTGTTAATGACTAAGGCATATTTTGCTTCAACAAAAACATTTTTATTCTGCACCTCTACTGCACTATTCCCAGGGAGTACTCTTTACCAGAGAGCTACACTTTCAGTCTAAGGAGTAAAATCAAGTACAGACCTCTCCATGAAGCGTGGTTCGAACTGTGCTGGGACCCCCTGTAACCTCTGCTGCCCCTGGGCGAGGATCTGTGGAGCCATGGCCATCTGGTTCCTCATTATCAACTCTTGCCTCTGTCTCAGCTCTGCAAGAGAAGGAAAAAGCACCACAGGTCACCGGGAAGCAGGTTTAGCCACAATCCCTGAGACATGCTCTGACTGTGAAAGCTTCATCCTGCAGCAGGTAACAATCCACATGAATCAATACGTGGCAGGTAAGGTTACAAAGTTAGTTTAACCTGTTTAGAGCTCCGTGTTGGGACCAAATTCAGACAGTTTAGGAGTTGTGTGAATGAAAAAAGCATAAATATTTATCTTTACACACATTCTTCTTCGTTATTGTCTAAGCTCTGCACCCATTTTATATTTCTTTTAAAAAATGAACCTTTCCTGTGATTGTGTTGTGATGTTGCTTCATCTACTCTACTTTTCATTTCTCACCTCCTGCTGACATGCCGTTAACCAGACGGTACCAGTGCTTCTCGTCCAAAGCCCCCTGCTCTCCCAGCGCTGTCATCTTCCTCAGCTGCTCCCGTGGGGTCATGACACACACGACCTTTGACCTCCACCTGAACACTGCAGAGGTTTCAAAAGAGGGTCAAATGAAGAGCTGCATTCCTACAAAGTGGAAATTGTGGTGACTAAACTGGTCACTATAATGCTGCAGGAGGAGGTCTGAAGGATGAAGGATAAATTCGTGGATGGGTGGATGCATACATTTAGTCATTTTATATTACCGCCACTAGGGGGCAGAAAATATCTATACATTCAAGAGCCGTTGCTAGTCATTGAACTTTATGCTACAGTGTCATTTCACTTGAACACCAACAAACAAACATGCAAATTTTCTCACTAGACACTGTCATCACAAACATAAGAAAACACATTTTATTCTCCCAATCAAACTTGATTTAACAGCACAGAGGGTTGGTTTTCTTTTTGTCACTGTTGTGTCAGGTTAGTGAACTAATTTTAAAAAAACTTGTGATTTAATCTAAGCAGAACTGTGACAGTAAAATGTATTTGTTGAGATTAAACAGACAAGTGTAACACTTATATCTATGTGTGTGTTTGTCTGTGTATACACACATAAAGTGTATATAAAAATAAAAAAAAAAAATTGCCAAAATTATATCCATACACAGACCCTCTCGAATTCTCCAACCTTTGATGATTACTCTCACCTCTTACCTCCCCAGCATTATAGCATTAATCTTAAACCAACCTTAACCCTGACACTTACCATAACGTAAACCTAATCCTAAACTTCCCCAACCTTAACACTAAGCCAGAGGACCAGCAAGATTTTTTCTAGTTTCTCAATCAAGAACATTCAGTCTTCAGTTTCAGGAACAGATATCTCTATTTATATTTATTCTCCTATTCTTTTATGTGTAATCAAACGGATTGGATTGGATTATTCGTTTATCTGTTTATTGCTAATGAATTCTACATTTGGTCCTTGAAATATAGTAATGAAAGGACACACACGCACACATACACACCCCAAATGACCACATTGTTCTTGGCTGAGCCAGCAGCTTGTAACACAACTACAGTCGACTTAGACACCTCCAATTAGCCTTCCACACTGCAGAAATCCCATTACAAAATATGATACTGTAAACAACAAGCGCAATAATCCAGATCTGCTAATCCTGGAGCAGGGTGCAATATGGGTGACGATGAGTGAACCTGAATCTTCACTGCAAAAGTCCACCATCCACCTCTTCATATGATATTAACTTATATTGATCATGATTGTATTTGATTGTAATTCTTTGTCAGCGTGTGGTACATTTACAAACTGTGCACATGTACTTGTGTACATTTTTTCATGTCGTCCCCTCCCCCAGACAAATGCTGCCATAAGATTTGCCTGAGGTCCCGTGCATTATCCACAGTCACTCAAGTTCCCTCTGAAGCCCATCTAATCTGAGGGCTGTAATCCTCCTATTAGTCCTGATACAGTCTGCCAGCTACATCTGCTGACCTGCCTGCAGACCGCCCTGCTGGCCTGTCCTACCCCCATCCCAACCTTCCCAGTCCCCTGCTACCCCCTGGATCCTATTAGCTAAGTCCTGGCTATACAGCACTTTAAAGGGATGTGTTGGAGGTAATCCGCACGTTTAGAGTTTTACCCTCAGCAAACCTTGCCTGTAAGCATCCCGGACAATACACCCTAAGTGCTAAGCCTATTAGCCTCCATTAGCCCCCAGGATGTCCTAAAAACACCTTGGGGATAAATCTGGGGATGCAATCGGTTTATGTGGAGCTATGTAGCGCGAACACATGCACCCTGCCTCCACCTACTTCCCTGCCAATGTCATAACAGCTAGCATCAGCAAATGAGAAGAAATGTATTTCAACATTTATGTCTCCGTAATTCCCGAGTGGGCGCTAAGCCCTGATCCTCAGAGGGTTGTGTAATGTATTATCGCCTTCACTTTCTTTCAACGGGGAACTAATGATTTACACTCTTGTGTGATACTGCACATATTTTGCAATGATTGGACTTTGTTAGTGTTGCAGTTTGAATGGATTTACATACTTTGTGATTAAATATTGAGGGTAAAATAGTCCAAATATAAACAAATGCATGTCGGTTTGATCCCTGAGGAGAAAAAGTGAACCAAGACGACTGTATTCAGTGTGTGGCGTCAGAAGAGGAGGGGCCTGTGTTAGCACCGGATTGTGCCTAGCGTGTTTTAGCATTACATCCAAGTCACAGACCTAAGCCTCAAGTTTTCAAAAACACATTTACTTAGCAATTTTTTGAAAAGCATTTTTGAAGGTATTTACAGAATCCCCACAGATTCTTTAAACCATCCGGATGAAGAAATTCTTATTATGTTGCACAAAGACAAGATTTTTAAATGGCACGTGTTTACTTCACACATGTGCCTGCTCTTTTTGTAGAAAACAAGTAAAATGTTATTTTGTACATATAACATACTGGAAAGAAACATTGATATGTTATAATGACTTGAGTTAATGTTATTGCCAGTGCAATGAAAGTTGCCTTGAGGAGCTCACAGTGCTGCAGGACAACATTTAACACAACGTGACATGAATAATAAAACCATCATATACATAAAAATACATAAATATGCAATGAATATAACAGATTAGTTAAATTATGGGAGGTTTTCTGACATTTCTAATTATGCATCACACTGTGCAGAGCGACACGTCATTCTTTGCAGTTTTGGAAGCTTCTTAAAAAATTTTTTACTGTGCCGTAGAAAAAATATTTTTTTATCCACAAGTTTTAAGGAGTTTTTTTTTAATGATTTTGTAAAATAACTTAAGAAGAGGAGAAAATTGTGGTTAAACTGCTTATTTATGTTTTGTTAATTTGGATGTTTAGCTCTGCGACGCCAATGTAACGATAACACACAAGAGGCACACAGCGGAGCTAGACTTGTGGGAACTTGAGCCACTTGGATGGGTCCTTTGTAAGGCCTGTTCGATCACAGCAAACACTTTGATTATGTTTTATTTCAAATGTCTCAAGTGACGTCGTTGTAACTTTGCTGCTGTAACGCATTCATACATGACCGTGCACAAACTTTTTTGGCAGTTGCCGAATCTCACACGGAAATTTCAACTGGCTTTAGCAATTTGTAAGTGAAACCGTCATCACAGGTGAGACTGAAAAAAACAAAAAAAAACAACCTTTTCATATTTCCTTAACAAACAGAGGCCACGCTGCAGCTGCCAAATCCAGGGATTGGACTCCTTGGATTTGCTGTTGCCTGGTTAATCTCATTACAAGAATGAATTAAAGGGAAAAATTGCTGACGACTTAGATGGAGCCCTGAGGAGGTCATATCAGACAAGACAGAAGTATTGTCTAGTCCCTCCTAATCCTCCCTCACACAACAAACACATGCTAAAGCCATGCATATTCTGTCAGTTGCATGCAGCAGATTAGATTTTATGAGAGTCATAAGTGGAGAGTTGCAGGTAGCATTGATTTAAGAATTACTTTTGGTATCATGAACTCACAAAGAGTTGAAAAACACGGTGAATGAAAGTATAAAATGAAATATAAATTAAATTAATATGTAGAAATATACAGAACAATGTAGACACAGTCTGACGCAAGCACAAGGTTCACCCTGTTTTTTAGCATTGTTTTCATGTCATTACAGAATCTGGGCTAATTATTAGGTTAATTATACAGATTTCAAGGTTGTTCCTCTAATCGCATTGGCCTTTAGATTAATCACTCACTGAGGGATCAGGAGCCTTTTATTCAGTTTACTGCTTACATTATGCAGGACAAGGTTTACCATTTGCCAGTTTTGCATTTTTATAACATTGTGATGCAAATATTCACCCACGCACATAAATTTCAAGGTTGCTCCAGTAGTGTTTGATCCATTTTTCCCACTTTTTTTGGGAAGTTTTTCCTTACTGGAATCGAGGGCCGAAGGATAGCGTTTTTTGCGCGCTCTAGACTCCAAAGCCAATTGAGACGAATCTGTGATTTGTGACATATAAAAAGTAAAACTGACTCATAACTTGAGCATCAGCCACTACAGAATAAAGAAAAAAGAAAGACTAACTGCAGAGTAAATATGACTTCCAACACCCAAAGTGCAACTCCAGTCAAAAAGAGAAATGTGAGAAAAATGGAAGAGAACAGTGGGAAATACTGAAAGAGGAAGTTTTAATGGACTTACCTTCAAGTTCAGACCAGTGAGCAGAGCCTGGATCTGCTTTTTTTGTCCCAAATCAGATAAAAACACGAGTCAAAAATGTAAAAAGCTTTGGACAGCTCTCAGAACGTGTCTCTCTACTGTCCCTGTTTCACTCCCAACTGAACGGCCTCCCACTAACCAGCCAACTGGTCTGAGCACAGCCTGCTGCCAGCTAACTGCCTTAACTAAAAAAGACCTTTTAAATACCGATTCATTTCATCTCCATTAGATGGCCTTATCTCCTGCGGTAAGCCCTCCCTGTTCTGACATCACTATGATCTCCCGTCCAACTGCTTGCTGCACCTTGCAACTGATGTGTAATTACTGTAGCAGCACTGGTCCTAAGCATGGAGTGCTAAACCTCTTTCAACGTTTACCTCACTAATCCCTTGTTAGCACTTTAGACCATAGTTAAGACACCTAAATGCTTAGCTTCCTTTTCCAGTGGCAAAATGGCCAACCCCTCCTTAACTGTTCTGCGGCCTCATGCAGAGAAGCGACGTGATGCTGGCTGTAGACTTTAAAGACCCAACAGATCTGGTCTGTTTTTTGTTTTTCCTCACGTCTCGTTTTGGTGTCAGAGGTTTTTCAATCCCTGGGGTGCGGAGGGGTTGACTCCAAACACGCTTGGTGGTAATTTGCTAGAAATCCGACTAAATGTTGGCTGGATCATCCTCTCAGACCTCTTAATCTGACAGTTTGTCCTCACCAACCGCTTACAGCATGTGCCTGCACTTCTTTGAATAATGTTCTTCTTAATTCTTGGAGGACAGCAAGGTGTGCACAGTTGGTGGGCTGAGCGGGAATTTTGCAGAGTGGCAGACATGATATGATGAGGAGGGTGGGGCAGTGTTGTTTTTCCATCTCCCTCTACAGTCTGCCTGAAGAGCTGAGTGAGGTCAGTGCCCTCCCGTGTTGTTTGTTACATAGGCTATATATAACATATATTATTTGTTTATTTGGTTCACCCAGCTAAATCTAATGCAGTCTATTACAACAGTCCTGCGATAAATCCTCTCTGCATAAAGGTTCAGCTTTTGTTGAAACTGTTCCAGAGAGGTGTTGATTCGACTTTATGATCAGGATGCAGTTTTAAGGGATTTATTGCAGGACAGTTATATTAGACTACATTAGTTTCTGTACCTAATAAACTGGAGACTTTGTCAGATACAACTGTGTAGTACTGGATTTGACCTGCTTGTTTGCATAATGGTCAAAATTCATGGACATATATGATATGATAGCACAAATAAAAAAAAAACTGAGGTCATGAGTCAAAGTGCACCAAATGCAGGTCCTCCTTGTTATGTTAACTTATCTGGGTTTTTCATGTAATTTATCCAGTAAACAGTGCAGTTACACCCCATTTACAGACATGATCCTTTTTCAAAATGCAAGAATAAAATTCTGGCATAAAACATCCTGAATCTTGTATGTATTTATTTATGAGAAGAGGACAAACTCCCGACAGGTTGCTAAAAAAACCAAATTCCCTGAAAATATCCAGATGATATGACAGTATCCTAAACTGTTATGGTGTGTGTGCTAGCGTGCTTCTACTAGTGTTTAGTCCCAAACTTTATGAAATGATTATATTTCTATATGTCTCTTTAAAGACAACTCAACCACAAAGTGTTGGAATGGGACATTTTTCTGTGCAAGGAAGGACTAATAATAAATTATGGGCCACACGGTAATGACCTTCCCATCAGCCTCAGCTGTGCTTTGTGTTAGGTGTTAATTAGCAAATATGAACTTACTAACATGTTGAACTAAGATGGTGAACATTATGCCTGCTTAGCAGCAGAACTAGTATTTCCATTATGGGCATGTTTTAATGCACTTATTTTGGTAGGGGACACAAACTGAAACCAAGGTCTGTTTTCCAGGGGGGCCCTGTGATGCACAAAAAAAGGAATAAAATTGTTTTAGCAGATCAGCCCCTAGCTCCTTGAAAACATACAAAATACAAGAGAGGACAGTTTGGATTTAGTTTTAGTACTTCACATAATGAGCGCAGCAGTGCTGCAGTCTCAGGTACCTCTGTGCCTGTAAGAGCCCCACAGAGCTGTTAGCCTGACTGTATGTTTTCTTTTTCTCTTATTTGAACAGTTTGTTCTGTTTCATCAGCTCGGTAAACTCATAGCCTACAAGGTTTTAGTCTATGTTAAGCTGATAATATAATCCTACATGATATTCTTTGAACTGTTGTGTTATTATCCACTGACGATGGGTAGCACGTTATTCTGCAGCGCTCTGACATGAGGAGCTGCACCTGATTGTCAACAATGCCTCATGTGTGCCAGGAAATCACTTATCACACCATTACAGTACATCACATTAAATCCACCACTATGCCCTCCACACTTGGCTGGGTCTGCTACACCATATTCAGGCTTCATCTTCAGCATGCTGCAACACGAACACGCGGACACAAAGATGTGTTGGTGTGGCTGAAGGTGAAGTTTCCCCGCCCTTCAGTCGTCCAGGTGTGTTGAACAGGTGCTCACAGCGGGGAGGACTGGGAGCCGGTGTAGCACCATATATATATATAAATATATATATATAAATCGTTAAAAAATACTACAACTCAGGAAAATGCTTTGATTAAAATGAAAATACTAGTGCAAAATTAATTAATTTAATTAATTGTGCTTTGACATCAACATCATTATATTTAGAATTATTATAAATATTACTATCATAGCTGAACTGATACTGGTATCAATATTTGAGAGTTTTAAAAAGTGTGTTAGTCATATCAATATTTGTTTTTTGTTTTAACATAAAGTAACTTTTCAGGACCTCTTAGTGGTATTTTTGAAGGTACTGGTCATGGTGTCATTTTCCAACATACATGATAGTTTGATCCAAAAGTTTCAGTTCAGTCATTTTACACAAACAGAGGAGGAGCGCCTTTGTCAAGGAGAGAAGTGGGTTGATCATTTTTGCTGAAAGGAGACTAATAAAGGACTTAGGAATTAAGAGAACAGAGCATTAGGACATCTAAACCACTAATTTAAGAATCTCCTAGGTGTAAGCTTTTTATAAGGGATTTCAGCCCGTCTTGTTTGCACCCAGTATTATAAAGTCACAGCGAGGCGAAGGGATCAGAACAGGTTTAACCTCAAGAAACAGGCCCAGCTATAAATTCACTGAGTCAGTTCGGACACGGACGCCATCCATTTTCTAATTACAGAGACCAATCTGGTGTCCGGATCGCCTGCGCCTCCTGCATTCTTTCCAACCCAAATGGCGGCCGCACCAAAGCCAAAATCCCTCTGAGGTGGAGGCATTACGTCTTTTACGGCTTGGTGGAAATCTCGTTTAGGTCTTGATTACCATGATAGTAGGATTCTTTGGGATAAAGAGCCCCGGAAATAACTTAGATCCTGGTTGAATTACATCCAGGAAGAACCCATTGACACAGAAAATGTCTTTGATGGGTACTTGCTCGACAAACACTTTAAAAATCTGCTGCTTTCATACATTTTATCTCAACTGCTAAATGCAAAAAAAAGCATTCTCTCTGAACAAAAGCAGAGGCTCATAAAAACAATTATTAAGGGAACAAAGCTCGTTTCAGTGAGATACTTGAGGTATAGTTATGAATGTCTTCTTTTTCTCAGTCCACTGAAGTCGCACTCTCCGTGTGTCGGCATCAATAAAAGAAGAGTAACTTGCCCTGTGACAGTCTCAGTCTCAAAGAGCTGAGAAAACGTCTGATCTGAGGCAAAGGAAACTCCGCCGCAAAATGTTTTACAATGTGCTCTGAAGAAAATGACACACACAAAAAAAAAGTATAAAAGAAAAGTGAAATGATTAGCAGGGCACCAGATCAGAGACTGTTAGATTTAAGAAACCATTCATTCATGTTGGGACACAAATTCATTAAAAACAACAATGAGAGTTGACGATGACGCTGACAGTGACTTCAGATCTGTGAGAGGAGCGTATCTTTGTTCCTTGTTTTCCTCAGCTGAATATTCTGGGAATACATACTAATCTATTAACCCCAACTCCAACCCTTAAGCCTGAGGAGGCATTAGGCTATGACCTTTGGTGATTCCATGCCTCCATGACCAGTCGATAAGATCCCTCAGGTGCAGACCTATTATACTGAGAGCGGTGCGGAGGGAACTGAAATCTCCTTTGATAAGTTCCCACAGTGGCCAAAGTCATATTAAGTGAATACAGAGATCCTTTTCAGTTCCCCATTATGTGCTATATAAATCTAGGATGGGACATTGGACCTCGGCACCTTGGAGATGACTTCTGTCTGCGAGCTAACATGCAAAGATAGACAAACCAAATAATCAGTCACTAAAGTTGTTATAATTCACAATACAAATGTCTGTACAAAATTGATCTGTTTGTTGAGATATTTTAATCTGGACCAAAGTGGTGGGCCAACTGACATTAACATCCAAAAGCTACTTTAAGAAGATACTGTAGTCCAGATTTTCATAATATTATGGTTACCCTACATCACTGTACAGTACCTTACACAATATGAGTGGTCCTCCTCTAAATATTTGCTTAAAGTGAAGATGTAATCAGCAGCAGCCAAGGTCTCTCTACTACAGTAATCTAACTTTTACACCAACATATCAGTCAGGGGCCCCTTCAAACACAAAACACTAACTTGGACAGGTGCAATTTCTCACAAAATTTTCTCCAAATAACCTCATGTGTAAATAGGAACGAGGCTCTGCACGAGACACGTCACCAATAAAAACTCCATCAGAAGATCAGAACTTCACTGCTACCCGGCAACACAGGTGAGCAAGTGGCAAGAGTGACTCTCATCTTTTCTCCACCGATGTTTCTTTTTGTAAATGAATTGATTTTAAAAACTGAGATACCGAACGGTGTTTTTTTTGTTCTCTACAGGTTGTGGAGAAAAGATGAATGCCATCCAGGTGATATCCCTCACTCTGCTGTCCGTTCTGGCGGCCAACGCTCAGGTCATCATGCCTGGAAGATGCCCCAAGCCTGCTGTCCAGGAGAACTTTGATGCTGCCAGGGTGAATAAAAAACTGCTCTATTTTACCTTCATATTATTCTGCATGTAATATCTCCTTCCTCTGAAGTTAACAAATGA
The DNA here is from genome assembly GCA_023238725.1 of Scortum barcoo. Taxonomy (NCBI): domain Eukaryota; kingdom Metazoa; phylum Chordata; class Actinopteri; order Centrarchiformes; family Terapontidae; genus Scortum; species Scortum barcoo. The sequence continues at coordinate 11,048,675 of CM041533.1, forward strand.
GGCCCGACAGGATGAGAGATTGTTCCACTAAATAAAAATGGACTCTTATTTGTGAAAGATTCTGTCGCACTTCATCAGAAATAACTTGAATTCATGCTGTTATGTCCCCTGTGCTTCCTCTGCAGTATCTTGGTAAATGGTATGATATCCAGAGACTGCCACATGCTTTCCAGAAGGGCGAATGCTCCACCGCCACCTACAGCCTTAAGAGCCCCGGAGTGGTCGGTGTCCTCAACAGCGAGCTGCTGTGAGTACTAGGTTGACATATTTGGTGGATTTAAAAATGTTCTTATCATTGGGTCAACAAATTGTACTTTAAATGTAAATATAAAATATAAAATATTTAAAAAAAATACTTTTTGGAGTAGTTTGAAATAGCTGATTCGTCAATTTGCAAATTAACAGAAAATTAAGAAACAGTTTTGATAAAACACTTCATGGTTCCCTTAACAAAAGATTTGATGCTTTTTATAATTTAAATAATTTAAATTTAGTTCTAATAATTTTGAGGTTTGTACTGTTGTAGTATTAGTACTTTTACTTAAGTAAAGGATCTGAATTCTCCTTCCACCACTGCTGTCACTGTTTCTGATTGTATTTTTTGGCTTTTTACTGTTTCATTAGTGCTGACGGGACCATTAACTCCATCAGCGGCTCTGCGGTGGCAAAGGACCCCTCTGAGCCTGCCAAGCTGGCGGTCTCCTTCTTTGAGCGTAAGGACTCCTTATTTATTACAAACCTCTCTGGGATTATGACACTTTAAACTTTGAAAACTTGCATTACACAGAGATAACTGTTAACCTGACTGTGCCATCCCATCACACCTCCAGACACTCCCCCTGCCCCTTACTGGGTGCTGTCCACCGACTACGACAACTACTCTCTGGTCTTCAGCTGCACCGACCTCGGGGTGCTGCACGTGGAGTTTGCCTGGATCCTGAGCAGGCAGCCCACCCTGCCTGAGGAGACCCTCGAGGAGCTGCACAGCACCCTGTCCTCCATCGGAGTCAGAGTGGACAAGCTGCTCACCACCAACCAGGACGCAGCCTACTGCAGCGCCATGAACCAGTGAACGGACTGAGACAGACGGATCAGCCAGCAGGCCTACAGACCGCTGTGTGCTGCTGCTGTTCTCTCACTGAATGTCTCATGCAAAGTCAATGCAATAAACTTATTTAAGCATCAGTGCAGGTTTTGTGTGTCTTTTCTTTGGGTCTCTGTGGGGGCCAAGTGTTATGCAATACTGATAATTGATTAATTGTTAGGTACAGTAACTTGACTTCTCCAAAGAGACTCTTTGGTTAATGGGTTTGGGCTCTGATAGCCACAGTGTTTTTGTCGGTAAACAGCACAAATTTATCACTGACTTGTCCAATGAATTTGCAAGTTTAAGTATGTAATTTAATGTCCCATTAAATGTACAGTCTATTCTCTACATTGTTCATTAATTCGTAAATTATTGATCCTTACCACATCTTTTACTGTCTATTTACAGTTCGAAATCACTAATAATTGTTCATTACTCTTTTTGGCTGTTAATGTTTTGCAAAGACATAGACAAGTCTCACACAACAAGTTTGGTTTCCAGAAAACAAACTTTGTGCTCAACTGGAAAAATAAAATGTGAAAAAGTAGAAAAAGAAATGCGAGTGTCAATGTCTAAAAGTGTCTATGCGGTTTTATTTTATTTGAATTATTTTTATTTTATTAAAATATTCTTGCTGATGCACTTTACTTTATGTCTCTGTATCTATTTATTTAGTATTTATTAGCATATACACATACACAGACATAAAATTCATATACTAAAAATAGATATAATAAAATACCTGCTGTTTAACAATGCTAATATCTTTTTATAAAACTACAGTGGGTCCCTCGTGGTGCAATAAATGCAGTTTCTGGATTGATGTAACATCTGTGTACTTCATAATATATATATTTAACATGTTAGTGCCTACGACTATGAACAGCTCATATGACTGCCTCGTTTCAAATCTGACTCACAAAATTTATGACTTAATTAGACATGAGGACAACAAGGACGATAAAGCTAACAGGCCCTGCAGCAGAATCATTGAGACCTATAATGATTCTTGGAGACAGATATCTTTAAATCTTGTGAAATCTTGTTTTAAACAATCTTTGATTATTGAGCCAATTGGGTTTATTTGTATATGTAATATGTGAAGGGTTGTAAGTGTCTGAGCTTCAAACTTTAGTTTCACAAAGGTTAGTTTCCCATTTCCTGTGATGTTTATTGGTTGTAATTGTGTCTAAACCCACACAGGAAATGCTCTCTTGCCCCTGTGATGAATGAAACATTTTACTTCTATTCTATTCTATTTATTTAGTTATTTTCCCCATACTTACTGCTTTGTATTGCAACACAACAACTTCCCTCAGGAAGAATAAAGTAATATCTTCTCTTCTCAATTTTGTGCAAATTCATTGAAATATTTCACTCTGAACCAAAGCAGGGGACCAACCAACAGACCATCTTTGCCACCCTTATGGTCTCGTCTTTAAAGGAGGAAATGAGAGGCAAGACTGTGGCCAGGGCGAAAGTTTTGTTCTGTCACGCTCCATCTTAAACACACACACACACACACGTTGTAGTACTGCAGGAAAACAAGGGAACAAGAAGAGGCGCTAAAGAAGTCACACCAGAAGAGGACGCAGCAGTACCAAAGCCAGCAATGCCTCTAAAGGCTAAAAAGCTATCCTCCATCATTACAGGAAATGAGAGCCAAGCAACATCACTGTGGCCAGTCTACAGAATATAAGTCTGTAGACCACTAAATATATTACTGTCACTGAGTATAGATATTCTCCTTTTTACCTTTTCTATCTTTATAAATTTCAGCATGAACACACACACACACACACACTCACCTCAAACAGCCAGTGAAAGTAAAACTTGAGTCAGTGCTGGTGATCACACAAATAGGGTGGTGGTTCAGGGTTAGGTTTTATTCTTTGATTTCTCTCGCAATCACTGATGGTAAGTTAATGTTACTTCTTAAATTTATTATTATTTCTTAACCCTGCTCACTAGATGCTATAAAATATTTATCATGTCATAAAAATTAGAAACAGGGTTAAGTTTTGTTCTCTGTCAGGGTTAAGTTTTGTTCTCTGTCACGCTCCATCTTACACACACACACACACACACACACACACACACAGTCTCTCTTGTATGTTCATGCCTGCTGTCTTTCACTTTAACTTATTTAAAAATGAATTTCTAATCACTAGTTTTGACTACTTTAGATGGCAACTGTATTTACTGGGACAGAAATACAATAATTGATATTGTACTCATTTGCGTTTTGTTGTTCAGAATTTTCCCTTTAGGTCAACAGACAAAACACCCAACAACGTACATTTCGTTCTACAGGTTTATTGCACTGACTTTGCATAACGTATCGACCGGGTGAGACACTCAGCATGCAGGATGTGTCGTAAATCAAAGTCCTGTAGGCTGAAACAGGAGCACCTCTGTTTACTCGTTCATGGGGGCGCAGTAAGTCTCGTCCTGGTTGGTGGGAACCATCCTGTCCACGTTGACTCCGATAGAGGACAGGAGGTTGTGCAGCTCCTCCACAGTGTCCTCAGCCAGGGTGGGCTCTCTGCTCAGGATCCAGGCAAACTCCATGTGGAAAAGGTCGAAGTCTTTGCAGCTGTAGACCAGAGAGTGACCCTCATAGTCGCTGGAGAGCACCCAGTATGGGCCAGGGGGAGATGCTACTGGAGAGACGGGTGTTAGAGCCAAAGCTGCGGTAGTAACTCCTTATCATGACTGACTGAACTTAAATGTTAGAATATGTATATCATAATGAATTCCTTACTTTCAAAGAAGGAGACCTCAAACTTGGCAGGCTCAGCGGGGTTCTTGGCCTTGGCAGAGCCGACGATAGAATTAATGGTCCCATCATCCCTAATAAAAGAGAGTTAAAACATTAAATAGACTTGTAATAAAAAAGACATTAATTTAGTCATGTACTTCCTGTCATTTACAGCCTAGATTTTCTATTTCAGATGAATCACCCTTTTTTGGTAAATGCTTCTTCCTTCATAATTTTGCGATCATATGTATTATTAAGGACATTTCATACACCTGATGCATTAAGGTAAAGAATGTGTACAATGCAGCTTTAAAAAGGCCTGAGTGGAAAGAGTGAGTTTGTGGAATTACACATTAATTGAGAGCATTTCATTGAGAAATTTCAGATCACAGTATATAGTCAGCTTAAGCAGTATTATTTTAACAATAAGGGTATTTTCAAATCCTCAAATCTAACATAAACAGACACAGCAGGTAGCGTGTACTCCACAGCAGCTCCCTGTTGAGGACACCGATGACTCCGGGGCTCTTCGGGCTGTAGGTGGCCTGAATGGCGGGCTTGGGGCATTTGCCAAACTTCAGGTTCTGAGCGCTGGCTGCGAGAACAGACAGCAGAGTCACGCAAAGCACCTACATGGCCTTCATCTTTTCACCTCCACCTGCAGAGGACAAAAACCAGATACCTCGACCATTATCAGCTTCACATCAGGAGGTTGACTGGAGCAGGGGAGTCGTGGATGCAGCCCGCTCACCTGTATGTAAACAGCTGTACTACCTGTGTGCAGGACATTCACTGTTGAGGGTCTTTTATAGATGTGTAGCTGCATTATTGATTCCTTCCTTCAGCCCCTCCTCTGGTGTTTACATGAAAAAAGTGTGTGATGAGGAGGCGCGGTGAGTGTGAGAGTTGGCACCTGTTCAAATGACGAGACAAACGGGCCTCACACCTTCTTATGTTTGTAGAAGTATATCCATCTCATTCACTCCCTTCGGTCCATTCATCTCAAGAAAAACTACAAGCATCTTTATTGGAGCTTTTTTTCAAAGTGAATGTGGCTAAAAAAATGGCAACATAAATGTGAAATTTACACACAAGATGAATAATAAACACAAATCAGACGCAGAATGACATAAAATGTAATAGATATCTCCGATAGACAGTTAACTAGTGTCAAAGCAGCTGATGCTCTATGAGCTAAAGGCATAGTTTTTTCATTTTGTGGACTTACGAGGTCACATTTCCACTTCTTAGGTTTTGTTTAAAATAAGCAGCTCTCCCCCCAAAATCGTGATCATATAAATCATGTGTGTGCCATTCCTGTACATATTTATGTTAGTGAGGGAGAGAAAGTGTCATGATCGATTAATTATCAAAAAAATAGTTTGACATTTTTGGGAAATCTGCAGAGAGTTAGATGAGAGGACTGACACCACTGTCATATCTGTGTGGTAAATATGAAGCTGCAGCATAAAGATGAAACACGGTGAATGTAAAAGTCAGATAATTAGCCTCCCATCACCTCTAAGCTTCACTAAACTTATTTGTTTAATCCATACAAAAAGGACTCCAGGAAGTTACTCCTACTGGCTAAGAAGCAGCTCCATATATAATCATCCATAAAACCACAAATTGCAATTTTTATATCTTGTTTTTCAACATGCATTGAAACCAGATGTAAAGTGTTTATTAGTGAGCTTTTAGAGACAGATTTTCTTGCCTTAGGACAGAACAAAGCTTGACATTTCATCGTGTTTCTGGTTGTTTTGGTGAGCTAACAGGCCTGCTGGCTGTAGCTTCATGTTTACTGGACGAACATGAGAGTAGTAATCATATTGCAGATTTCCCATCAGATTTTAATGGAAGGATATTTTACTTTGGGATTTTGTAGGACAGCCATATTCAGAAGGTGAAAGGATCAGCAAACAGCCAGGCTTGGTGTCTGACAGCAGTGGAGCCTTTTAGCAAGATAGATATTCTGGTTTTTATTAACAACAAAACAACATACAGCTTTCACTTCGTTGTTACCAATATCAGTCTTTTGATCCTTAAACATAAGCGCAGTCTCAAGTGAACATTTACTGCATCCTCCAGCTTTTATACGCTCCAGGTTCTCCTCTTAGCACGCACAGGTGTACGGAAAGATTAATTGGGCGCAGGTGCATCTGGTTTAGCGTTGCTCCTACAGCAGCTCTCTGTGCCTCTGGATTCACTTATAATCCCTGCCCTGCTCTTGCAGAGAGCTTTAAGGGCCTTGGAGAACCACTTGCACTGGAAATGGGTCGAAGCTGGAGCAGCCTTATCAACAGCAGAGGGGGAGAAAACAGAATCAGACAAAGAGCTGCAGGACACAAAATCCTCATTAAAAGCATGCAGGATTGAAATATTGAAAATGTGGTCAGAACCGAAGTGTATTGCGATAAACTACTGCTTCAAATGCCTTATCAACAAATGCCTTATCTGCATTTTTGTAATACTCGGTCTGTATTAATGTATTAGAGAATAAAACTGTTGTCTCATGATAACCAAACTCTGTCTTCATAAAGTGGTTTCACAGCAAAAGTTATGTTTACATCTTCAGAGCAGAAAGTGTTTTTCAAAGCTCAGACCAAAACATTCAGAGTCGGACGTGTCCTTTGACGCGAAGCCTGTGTTTTAGTTTTTCAGAGATTACAGATAAAAAAACTAGAAGGCATTTCTATTTTGTTATTCAAGCAGTAGGTTGCTTATGTCTCCAGTAACAAGAATGAACACTGTGTACCAAATCCACCCAATTTACTAATTCTGTATTATAAGATACACACTTCTTTTCATAGTTAATTGTTAAAGCAGTTAGTATACAAAAGATTTAACACACTTAAAGGAGCAGTATGTAACATTTAGTGGCATCTAGTGGTGAGGTTGCAGCAACCAGCTGAATTTCCCTGCCTTCACCCTTTCCAAGTGTGCAGGACAACCTACGGTGGCCTGCAGGTGCATTCATGTTAGGCTTGTGCCGACTGGCTGTCTGATCGCATATCAGTGACTGAAGGGATGATCGATGATTGTTTTTAAGATGTCTTAAGGTGGTCTTTAGATAATAAATCTTATATAATATATAAGAATAATAAGAAAAAGAATCTCTAGAATCTGCACTCTTCTGAGCATTTAAAGATGTTTCTGGTGGAGCGCCATGTCCGCCTGCTGAGCCAGCAGCTGGATTGTGATATTAAAGATAAGATAATAATATTAAACATGATGCTGTGATATTGTCACACTTCTATAAACCACATCATGAAGATCACCGAAGGCAGAGGGATTCATCCTGTAAGGACCATGAATGTTTGGACCAAATTTCATGGCAACTCATGCAATTGAGATGTTTTAGTCTGGAACAAACTGGTAGACCGAACATCATTGCCATCTCTACTGGTCAAGGTGCTACAATGGCCATTTTTAGTTGTTCACGCGTTCCTTTAATATTAAATAAGGCTTACATAATGTTCTCTAAAGATCCATTAATCATGATCTCAACATAATCTGGAATTTAATTGTATTGTTTTGCTTGAATGGAGAGGATAGAGTATCAGCTTCACCAAACATTCACCTCAGTCAGTGTGGTGATAACACTAACCAGTTAATGGACAATGAATAACTTATTATAGAATTATTATTATATTATTATATAACTTATTACAACTTAACATTGGTCATGTAAAGGTTATATTACAGTAATATTTTGCTAAATACATTGACTCAAGCGCAATGACAAAATACTATATAGTTTAATAAGTTTAGAGCTTCCTTTTTATTTAACAATACATTCTGATTTAGTTGTTTTATGAATCAACCGTTTGCTCGGGGAGTTGCTGGGTTGGTGGGTCACATCTTTACTGTAATTAGAAACAGGTGAGTCAACTCCATTTAGTTGGTTTTGTGCAACCAAGTAAGATATCTGCTTAATGTCTAAAAGGCAGATTTGACCTTGCTTTGCTTTTTTTGTACATGTTTTTGCACATTGAGGTGAGCAGGGCAAGGTGAAGGAAAACACTTAAAGAGTTATTTTTCTATTTCTTTTCTATCTTTTGGACATTAGGCATGGACAAATGAAATCCTACTTGTTTGCATGAATTTTTGTCATGTTTAAGATCATTTCAAGGATAAATTCAAATAGGTATTTGACAAAAATAAAGATGTTGTACCAGCTGGCCTCTGGGTTGTTGTACCACATCTCTCCAACTTTCCCGTCATCTTTCTACTGTGAAGTGTCTGATTAAGGCCCGAAATGAAAGATGAAAACGAGAGATACATTTTTAATTTAGATTTCCTTCAGCCAGAGTCTCATAACACAGAAGCACCTTCAAGCTGTTTGGATTTTATGGGAGGTTGGGCACAAAAAACAGCAACACCTGTACAGTACATATCAATCCAGTTTAATAAAAACACCAAGCAATGAATGAAAGAGAACTTTTAACATTTAGTTGTTGTTTTGCATGGTATTGATTGTGTTGTTTGTGGTTTTGTCGTACTGGTACAATCCATAGTTTCCATAATGACACACACACACACACACACACACACACACAAACAGAGTCCTGTTTTTATGACTTTTGAGGACATTACTTTGACTTACATTCATTCCCTGTAGACTTACCCAAACAATAACTGCCCTTAACTTGCCCTTAACCTAAACCTGACCTTAAACCAAGTATTCAGGATTCATGTTATGGGAACTTCCATTTTGGCCCCCATATATTAGGGCAGTCCCCAGAATGTGAATTCTGCAGGGTGAATATGATGGTCAAACACACGTCTCCAAATAAATCTAATATTTTTTCTATATCTCCTGGGTGTGTAAATAAGCTGGTGTTTGCTAACTCGTTAGCCATATTAACTTAATGACGCGTTAATATGTGTTAACTAGTGTGGTTACAGCTTTTTGCACTGCAAAGTGGACAAAAAACAAAATTAATGCAAATTTAGTATAAAAAATAGCATAATTTATTTAGTATAAATAATGACTTTTTTCTGTACTGTAATGACCATCAGGCCTTACAAGGTGTGGTAACAGGCTGTTCGGGTGTGTCTCTGTGCAACATGTGGGTGGAGATGCGTCCACAGGAAGAGGAACATGAGGGGGCTCCTGGAGGCAGACTGGTTAAGTTTATGAATGGATGGCACGAGCAGTGAATGGCTGAAAAGGCAGAGAAAAGAGCACCATCTACAGAAACTCAAACTTTATGACAACAAAAACATGCCAGTATTGGACACAGAAGTGCAAAAACAACACTGTAATGAGACAAAAGCAAAAAGCCTGGCTGATAACCAGTGAACTATCCTTCCATATGATGCTGGGTGTTAATGCTTACAGGCTGCTTCTGCATGTTTAATATTCCCTATCCTTTTGATATATTTTTCTCCATGTTTTAGCAAGTATGCCGGAGCGGTTGGTTTCTTTCCTTGATCATCTACTGACCAGTGAGACTCGTTGCCTTCATCCACAGAGAAATCCGGTCGGTGCCTTTGCCATAACCAGGCTTTGATGTGTCTGGATGCAGCTAACAAGTCATTTCTCTCTGAAGTGTATTAGCTGGAAATTGAGCCTTTTGATCTTTCTCTTCTTTAATTTAACCTTGTTTGTTGCCGTGGGGCTTTGACTGAAAGCAGACAGCATTTAATGGCATTTGCATTTAATTGACAGCGTTCGGATTAAACTGTTTTGAGTGTTAAACAGCTGTGGTTTACCGAAGGAGGATATTTCATTTTTTTTTAAACAGATACTGATATTTAATACTGTTCAGTTTACATAATTTTTGTATGTTTTGTGTGCATTTTTCTGCATTTGATTACTGACCATGTTTCTCAAACCACTGCCAAAATTTTCTATCACTTTACCCACTTATCTACTACTAGGTGTGGGGGACTTGCGGACCTTCCCAGGGTAAAGTTGACTTTTTAAGGTAAATGTAAAAGCTATCAGTTTGATGTCAAATATTGCCAAAAACATTACAGAGTCAGGATCTTTGGCCAAACTAGCAGCATGTCTCTGTGGAGTCTAGACTGAAATATCCCGACTTAAATGAACAGAATGATCACCATGAAATTTTGTGCAGACATCATAATCCCCAGATAGTCCCTCTGACTTTTCCCGTCGACATTTCCATTGTTGAATTGAAATACCTCAACAATGTTTGGATGGTTTGAATGAATTTTGCTCATTCATCTATTTTTTTTAATCTAGCTCTATCTCAAAGGTTGAATATATTACATATTTATATCAAATATTTTGGTTCCTGTCCAAATACCTGTAAAGTTAATGACATTCCCATTAGCCTCAGCTGTATTTTGTGCTAACATGCTAAATCTGCACTCTGAACATGCTAAACTTCAATATGCTAGCTTTATAAAAATGTAAGCATGTTAGTATGCTGATGTACAGCCTCACAGAGCTGCCAACATGGCTGTAGACTGTTTTATCCAACAGAGCTGACTTGTTTTCAGTCTCTTCACTGAAGGGCTTTTCAAAACCCTTTCTTTATGAACTGGTTCTATCCCCTGCCCCCTGTTCAGAGTGTTCACAGCAAAGTCGTCTGTGGTAATTCAACATTGAAAAGATCAGGATTTCACACTTCACACACATATTATACCAGACACTCATCAGAGCTAACTAATGATTAAAAACACAACCGTCCATTCCTCTCCAGGCACATGACACTAACAAATCAACACTTGATTGTGTGAAAATTATAGTCCTGCACCAGCAGCCCGTTCCAAGTGGACTTGGCCGGAGTCCTCTGTTTCCAGCAGCACGATGACTGACAGGATGAGAGTCACCAGTCAGACCGGCAGAAAGCCAACAGAGAACAGCAGCGATTCTGCTCACAGCACACTGAGAAACTATGTCAGACAAGCAGTTGAAATATGTGAGCAAAGGAGTGTCACTGAAACACACAGACGGACCAACGCTATGCAGTGTGTGTTATTACGAAACAAGACAAGAGTATATATTTAAATGTACTTAGGCAAACCTGTATTTTTAAATGTATTTTTTATGTTAATTTATTACTGAGCCACTGAGCAGCTCTCCTGTTTTCTTCTTGTAATTGATACAATAGTTGTCGAGATAAAGCTTTTACAAATCATCGTGCTGGAATCCATCCAGCAACTGTTCAGACGTTTCATTTCATAAAGCAGAAAAGGCAACCTCATGGTGGCACCAGAGGAAAAGCAAGGGGGTTGCCAAAATAATTAAGACTGTTTGTCTGAGTGGACATCTCTACACATCGTCACTGCAGTCCATTCAGTCAGTGTTGACATATTACAGGCTGGACCAACGGGCCGACAGACCATCTCTAGAGCCACGATTCTAGAGTGGCTTTAAAGGTCAGCGAATGTGATGTTAATGTGACATAATATTATTGAATTAGGCCAAAATCTAATCCATTCTGTCCATGCTTTTGTATAACCAAGATGAAGTGGGACTTCTTCTTTTTTAGGTTTGAAAATAACCTGTAAAAATGGCATCCATTATCTGTTGGGTGTGTGAGGACTTCCCTGCGAGCTGAGAATAAAAGGAAAACATCCAGATTGCTTTATAACATTTCTGCTGGTATGTCCCCCATGACTCCACTTTGCTAATAGTTTACTTCATGTCTGAAATAAAGTCACACAAAGACAGCCATTGATGCAGCACTGCAAGACCTCGCAGAGAGCAACGTCTCTAATTCAAACCAGAATTTGTCAGGGGGAGAGAAGATATATCTGAACCACCAGGACACAGAGGTAAGGAAATAGGATTTAGTGATGTATATAAATGAGAAAATGACACTGACGGATTACTTTTACAATGTTTTGTAAGGAAAAATGTCTTTTTTAGCCTCAATTGAATTTCACATTTAAAACTACATTTATACTTTTCATGATGTTGTAAAATCCTTTTCCTGTTCTTCAGCAGTTACATCTGCTTATATTTAGTTTTTTATGTCAGATTTCTCTTATTTGTTGTCTTATCTACACATACTTATTTATTGCTCTTAATCTGCATATTAGTGACACAGTATTTTTATGTGTTGGTTGATGAACTTTTGCAGGTAACAAAGGCCTGTCTCCACCATGAAGTCCTCCTTTTTTCTGTTTTTTGTATTCCTCCTCCCGCTCATCAGGGCTCAGGTGCCACACTGGGGACCTTGTCCAGAACCAGCTGTTCAACCGGCCTTCAATCTTAAACAGGTACACACTACTTTGTACAAAAAATTATGAATAAATTGACAGACTAATGCTCAGTGCTGCACCAAGATGGACTGCGGATGACATGATGTGTTGGGACCAAACAGATGTACCTTTTCTGTACTGCCACAAACTCTTTTTGAACACTAACCTCTGCTACTTTATTAAATGTTCTGTTGTTTCTGTGGGTTGGTATTTTATCCATTTTTTTTCAAAATGCATCCAAAATGTAGAGTGTATCATGTTATATTTGATTTGATTTTTTTCCATTGCAAGTAGCCATTACTAAGTTACTAGAGTAATGGGTGTAGAGAGAATGGTACATATTACATTTAATAAATGGTTTATAACACATTATAATTTAGTAGTAAGCTGATATAAGCAATAATTAATTTGTCAAGTATAACTCCTTTCATGGCCTGGTTTATAAACAATAATGACTGACGAATGTAGTGAAACATTGTAATAATGTTAACTATGTCTTCATAGCAGAATTGAGAACAAATATGATTAATTGATAATCACATAAAATCCCCTTATATCTGCTTGCTCCTACATTTGAGTGAGTTAAAACCACTTTATTAAATGTTTATATTCTGCTCATGAATGATAAATAGGAGCAGTTAAAGTAAAGGCCTGCTTGAATGGTAATGATGACATATTGACTGCAGTGGAAGTTTAAAAGAGCATAAAATGTAAATACTAATGTAAAGTGAAAACTGCACTAGAGTAAATGAACTTGGTTACTTTCCACCACCGGTAAAGAACTTGATGGGATACCTACATTTTCCACTAAAGCATGCAGATTTATTCATGCTCTCTACTGATGGTGCTCTGAATAGTCTTTGAACGCAAGTGTGTGTTTGCCCTCACAGTTCATGGGGAGATGGTTTGAAATTGCCAAACTACCGGCCCAGTTTGAGAAGGGACGGTGCATCGAAACCAATTTCACTTTGACGACAGACAGCTCCATTCGAGTGGTCAGCTCGGAAATACTGTGAGTCATCTCTGCAATATATTTGTGCAAATGTGGGAGTCGAGAGGTAATATTTGCATGGTTTGTATTTCCCTTGATCCAACATGACATTTGACTGTCTGGAATAAAACAGAAAAGGAGAGGTGAGGAAAATTGAAGGGACTGGAGTCATAGAGGATATGAAGAATCCGGCCAAGCTGGGAATAAGTTATTCCTACGGTGAGTGAGACATTTGATACAGGATAACTGCTATTTCACCTCTACCCACCTAATATTAGACAGATTAGTTTCTGTCCTTGTGTCGTATCAGGAGGAAAATATTTTATTTGATCTTTTGATTTTGTTTTGTGCTCCTCAACACCACAGTCCTGCCCTACTCCCCTTACTGGATCCTGTCCACTGACTACGTGAACTCGGCCCTGGTCTACTCCTGCACGGACGTCCTGAGGCTCTTCCACGTCGACTTCGCCTGGATCCTGAGCCGAACGCGAACTCTGCCGGACACCACCATCGAGAAAGCCAGGGAGGTTTTTGCCACCAACAACATCGACGTGAGCAGGATGATTGCCAGCAGACAGCAAGGCTGTGACAAAACTTTCTGAGGCAACACAAGATGGCACTGTTGTTGACAGGAGGGGAGAGATGGTTCATCATCTGTTCCAGAAATTTTCTTTGAGTTTGAGTTTCCCAAACTTTTTAAGACAATAAAAATGTTTGCAGCACAACGTCACTGAATGCCTATACTGTGCATTTGGTAGTTGGATGTGAGTTTTGAGTGTAGCAGTGTAAGTGTTGACTGAGTCATAGTTTACCCACCTTTTTATTTAACACATCATCGTTGGTTGTAATATTTGAAGCTGAAAATAATGTTTTGCACAGCTTTAGCCATTTAAGCTGTTCATTTATTTGCAGTATAAAATAGAAGAATCATATTGAAGTCAAATGATGTTGTTGAGTAAATCTGATGTTTATACCAAACTGGAGACATAAAGCATCTAATTAGAGTCAATAAAAGTTGGTGAAATTTACTTCATGTGATTCTGACTTCTCTGATCATGCAGTGGCAATTTCCTAATGAAAACTTACTGAACGAACATCAGTGTGCAGTTCAGGATCTCTAAGGACCTTCAGATGATGTAACATCATTTTATCTCTTGAACCAATTCAGTTTTACCTGTAAGTAGCTTTAGAGTTAAAGTTTGCCAGTGATGTTTAGTTATATCATCAACATATATATATTTTTTATTCTTTTGTCTTACAATGTTTTTTATGACCACAATGCATCAAAATACAACAGCAAATTCCTTGCCTGTGAAAATGCACTTGTCAGTAAACCAGATTCTGACATGGTGGACAGTATGCACTAAACTGCAAGACATATCTAAAAGGTGCAAAGTATATACATCATAAACTTCACAACATGTAGGCTGATGTTTTTTTCTATTGGCAGCATTTTCCAATCCCTCAAATCCCCACTTTGAAAAGCTAACAAATCAAGTTCATGTCAGAACCAGAATCAGCTTTATTGTCAAGCATGTGCACAAATACAAAGAATCTGACTTTTTGAATCTGCTTTTATGTTGATCTCAAAGTACTTAAAGTTATAGTCTTTTGTCTCTCACAGCATTGTCACCTTTAGCAATAATAGGTAATTGCAGGTGTTTTATCATAGACACCCAAATGACGACTGCAAATGCTGCAGGCTTTTATCAGTGTGCCAAAGACATTAAGTTATAGATAGTGAGTTAACAGACATGCATTTAAATGAAAGTCTTTTCCATTATACCTTTAAACACACAAATACTTACAGGTTTATACAAATAGAGATACAGCAAAAAATAAGAACAACAATAGGTAAACATGAACATTTAACCCTTATGTACATACAATAAGGTGAAACAGAAGTATATATAAATGTTTATATGAAAAACAACAATGATCAGAAACATACCAAGTGTTCTGCAGCCTGTAAGCAAATACAAATAGTGCAAAGGAAGCAACATAGAATGGGTGAAGCGGTACATTACTTTACATTACATTATATACATTCATGTAAACATTTGTTTTACAGTAAATGCAGCATGAAGGATTAATAGATGGATAATATTTACTCGTTGAAAACTGGATATTTGTGAACTACACAAATATTAATAATATTTAAAGGCGTGTAAATAGTAAAAATGAATAATGACACATTTTTATCAATGAGAGCTCACAACCTGCTGAGCCGGAACATTTGTGTGTTGACTGGAGTTTCCCATCGGATTTGTTTTCCCCTCAGCACGTTAGCTGTGAGGCAGCCCGTGTTGTAGTTTCTCTGGGAGGATTTCATGAAAATCTGACGGAGACCTGACGGGTTTCGTTCATCCATGCCACTAAAGGATCAGTCCAACTCGACCGCCATGAAACCGGCCGTGGATGAGATGTTTCCGGAGGGCGCGGGGCCCTACGTTGACCTGGACGAGGTACGTGAGCTAACTAGCATGCTAACTCGTTAGCTTCGTCCCGTTTAGAAACAAGCCTGTTAGCTGTTAGCTGCAACAACCAGACTTCTCTCTTCTTTATAAACTTATTTGCATGTTAATATCTCTACAGTTCAGAGGCTGCTTAACTTAAACTGTAAACTAAAGGTTTAAGTTAAGTTAGGTTGATGTATTTACAAAAAGTATTGCTAATGTAACGTTGACTGAGCTGGTAACGTTAATTGAACTAAACTAATACATTTACTCAACTTTAAGTACTTGTACTTTGTTTAAGTTTTACATCTTATGCTGTTTTTTTTTACACTGCTACATCACAGGGGGAAGTATTTAATTTTTAACAATGCTTAACTTATCAGACAGATTCAGTTTGTTTCATTTAATTTATTCAGATTTTGGGTGAATAAGCTAAGAAATTATTCTGTTAATAAATGTTAATACATCCTGCAATATATAAAGGAATAAAAATTGCCCCATCTCTATCAGCTGCAGAATGAAAGTGATGAACACACGAATGCCTCAATAATTATAATCCACTAATGTACAATTGTTTTAAATGAGCCATTCAAGATATGATAGTTTATTTTTTATAAATTATGAAAAAAAAAACAAGTGCAAAGTGACGTCTGCACAGTGTTTGTGTTTTCTGACCAACAGTAGAAGTTCAAGGTCATTAAAAATACATTAAGATTATTAAAAAATAAACTGATGAAAAGCAGCATGTCTTCACATGTGTGGAGCTGGATCCGTGAAATATTTTACATGATATTTACATCATTTTGTTAAAATCATTTCCAATTAATTTTCTGTCAAATGAGTAATTGATTAACTCACTAACTGTTTTGGTTGTACTTGTCTATACTGTTGGGTGGTGTAATTTTGAACAAAACATATTTTATAAGCCCTCCATTTAATCTTAATCGGTAGAGTGAAAAAATGTCAGATAAATGTAGTGGAGTAAAGTAGAAAATGAAACAAGACTCAAGTACAGTACAAGTACCTCAAATTTGTACTTAAGTACAGTATTGGGCACACATGAGTAAATGTACTTAGTTACATTCCACCGCTGTAGTATTGCTACTTTAACTCAAGTAAATCAGTACTAGCACTTCTTCTAGCAGTTTATTTAAAACTTAAGTGAGCCACATACTGCCTGTGTGAAAGTATAGGTGTGTCAGTTTCACAATGTTAACCAGCCCAGAAAATATAGTATGATCTCAACATAAACAAAGTATTTTGTAGTATCTCTCTGTTGTACTTCCTTTTACAAAGCACCAAACTTACAAGTATTCATGAGGGGTCTGATAAATAGATGAAAGACCAAAATAGAATAAACCAGATAAAGTTTGACTAAAAGCTGGTTGAGATGAAGAAGTGGAGATTAAAAAACAGGGTTTAGCATTTAGTAGTTTGTAGACCATCACAAAAGCGTAGACAGTGTTTGACTACAATTAAATTACACTGACAAATCTTTCTAAACAAATAGTTTTTCTGGCTGTTTGTGTGGAAAGGTTGACCTTCTTGTGTTAAATTTGTGCCTCTGAGCTGCATGTTTGTTCTCTGGCAGGCTGGGGGAAGCACAGGACTGCTGATGGACCTGGCTGCCAATGAAAAGGCAGTTCATGCAGACTTCTTCAATGGTAACAATTTCTTCATACAACTGGCCATACCATGGCCTTACCTTTACACTTGACACACTGAGACTGCAGCAAAACGCACAGTCTACTTGAGCCACTCATAAAATATTTAGCAAATATTGCTTTATCGTTATTGTGCACTGAGGTAGTCTATGCTGTGTGCAGACATATACCACTGGCTGTATCTATGCAGCCATTTGTTTAAAAGAATATTTCCCCATTTTTATTGGACTAGGTCTGTGTGTCTTAGTAGGGCTGCAACTAACGATTATTTTCTATTATCAATTAATCTGCTGATCGTTTTCGTCATAAATCAATCAGTTATTTGATTCGTAAAATGTCAGAAATGATGAAAAAAATCACAATTTCCCAAATAATGTCCTTGTTTTGTCTTGTTTTTACTGTCATAGATCGACTAAAGAAACCAGAAAATATTCACACTTGAGAAGCTGAAAATAGAGACTTTGGATACTTGTTCTTAAAAATGACAAAATGACAAAATGTTAATCGATTGCTAATATAATAGGTGATTCATTTAATAGATGACAACTAATCAATTACTTGATTAATCAACTACTTGTTGAGTCAGTTTTAGCTGATATTCATTTAACATTCATCTCAAAATTGAAATAATTTAGCATGTTAGTTGTATGCGAGATAAAGGAGAACCAGTATTTCCATAGTCCAACGATTTAAATTATAGTGAGCCATTTTTCTAAATATATTGCCACACCAGAAGCACTAATTAATGGGTGGTGAGACACAGCACAACATTTGGGGCAGTCTCCAAAGATCCACTTTTCACTGAAGTGCTGCTGACAGTGTGTGTATCCTGTGTTTCTCCTGCCTGGAGATGAAAAAGCTTATTACTCCAGTTATTGCCTTCATCTGGGAGGAGTTAGGAGCCGGTAGTTTCTAAAGCTAACGCCGGTTTTACTTGCCTCACTTTGACTTCTCCTTACACTTAAAGTGACCATCTGTGCTTCAGTCTAATAAGTAGTCTGTGGAGTTCTTTTTTTTTTTGTACATGAGAGAATCTGACAAAATTTTTCAAGAAAGTGGATATCATGAAGAAGGTATTTGAGTGGAGAGACTTTGCAGGAGAGAGGTGTGTCACATATAAAAAAAAAAAACCCAACAACACAGACACAAGTTAGTTATTTAAAATAGACCCAGAGTTGGATCTTGTCAGCTGTATTTACTTTTGCTGAAATTCTCACAGAATTTGAATCTGATCTGTAGATCTGACTCAACGTACAGCCACTGGATCTTTCTATTGATTTTTCTCAAAGGCGTCGATTAATCTTTCCATCTCAAGACCGCACCTCACAACACCTCTTGGTTGTTAACTATCCTCGCACAAGATTTTACAAATGTATCAGAGCAAATAAACTTAACTTCTCAGGTAATCTGAAGTGAACGGAGGAGGAAAGGAGATTGTCAGTGGTGGCAGACTGAATCTATTAGCACACAATGTTATTTCACCCCTGGGCGTCGGAGTGCTGCTGGTTCCACAGCAGGAACGCTCTTTACTGGACACAAAACATTCCTTGTGCCCCCCCCCTCCTTTTTACAAACTGTGGTTTATAATGTAGTGTGATCTCTGTCCCAAGGCACAGCTACATCAAACGGCCATGACTTCTGGCCATGTGCGACACAGATTCCACGCAGACTTCTCAGCAGGAGCTCTGTGGATGTTTCTTTGTATGAGGCTCATTTAGAGTGGCAGCCTTTATTCCCCTCTGTTGGAGATGTGTACCCCTTAACTGTCCCTTTGCTTATCGAGAGCAGCTCCCAATCCCCCGGCCTACATTTTTAAAGGGATTTGAAATATTCATTCATTTAAACAGCGACACGCTGGCTCAGTTCTCTCACAGTCACAAAGTAAAACTGCTGTGATGGTTTTTGCAATGATAGATTTTATTATATTAACACAGGGTTTTGGAAAGAGATGTTCAACTATCCTGTTTGGGGCGTCCACATATTTTTGGCCATATGACCATCAGTTACAACACGACAGAAGGAATTTTGTCACCTGAGCGTACCTGTCTTTCATTGTGGATAATGTGTTTTGTTTAGTGAAGGCTTTAATTTGGGACAAAATGTTGTTTTTCTGTCATGCGCTGTCTGATTTCTATGTTCTGTGTGTTTGATGACACCTTTTAAAACAGCAGTCTGTGCAAATTCTTGTGTGCAGTCTGCACACAATGTGCTGTATGTAGACAGCAGACTGTACAATAGCAAGTAAGCAAACTTTATTTATACAGTAAGCAGTACGTTAAGTTTATTCAGTGTAGCACAAAAATAAGACCAAACAGTAAAACTGAAACGACACAATAGAACACTTTGAAGTTTACATAAAGTACGATTATTAAATTAATATGTAGTTACAGACTTACCTGCCTGGTCAGTCTTTAAAAGATGTCAAGAGATCTGCTATAAAGACAGAAAAATAATAAATAATAATAAATAATTTTGAATCAACTCGTTGTTTAAGTCATTTTTTTAAGCAAAAGTTCTCCACTTCCAGCTTCTAAGTATCAGACGTTTGCTGCCCTTTTGTCTTATGTGATCATAAATTGAATATATTCAGATTTCAGACTGTTGATAAAACAAAAGAACACTTTTCACAGACATCACCTCTGGTTTTAAGATGTGTGTTTCTTCAGTGCTGACATTTCATAGATCAAACAATTCATGAACAAAAACAGCAGATTAATGGATAATGAGAATAAGCGTCAGCTGATGTCTGGCTGCAGCTAATGATTATTTTCGTTAACGATTAATCTGCAGATTGATTCAAAATGCAGAAGAGTGTCAAATGCTGATAATAATTTCCAACAGCCCAGAGTGATGTATTCAGGCTGCATGTATTATTTGACCATCAGTCCAAAACCCCCAAATACTCGTTTTGCTATCATACAATTTGAAGAAAAGCATCAGATGAACATTTCTGTGAAGGTGTATACCCAGAGAACATTTGGGGTTGTGCTTCAGAAATGTCTAAAACAATTAACTGCTTATATTTGCCCATTAGTTATCAGCAACACAAGCACAAATAATATAAAAGGAGACATTTCTTAATTAACAGTTAACAGTAGTAATGAAGCATACATACAGAACAAATGTACGGTTCCTCTCACATACCCACAGAGTGGTTTAACATTTACTCAGACACAAAAGCTTGTTTTCCTGTCAGCTGTGTGTTAAATGCAGTCTAGCTGCAGAAACAGAGCATGTGGCACATATTCCCGTGCATGTTCATACATTTCGCCTGTTGACCTCTGACCCCACAAACTATCAGACCCACAGGAAGGCCGCTCTCCAAGTACATTCCCAGATCCTTTTACTTTTATTACACTGCGCCCCTCCGACCTGTAACGCTGCTTTATGAGAAAATGTCCTTCAGAAACATTTGAAATACAGCCAGTGTTTCGCTGTCAAGCTGTTATGTAACTTTTGTATTTTTTCTTTTCCTTCCACAGATTTTGAAGATCTGTTTGATGATGATGACATCCAGTGACAGACTAACGTGTCTTCAGAGTCATGATGGATGATATTCACACCACTTTTTTTTTTTTTCTGGAAAGCAAACCAGCCATTTACTGTCTAATGACATACAATTTCCTTCAATAGTTGTCCTAGTTTCAGGCTTTTTAAAACATCCTTAAAAAGTCGTCAGCGGCTCCAGATGTTGTGAAATTCCTCAGATCCCAGAGATTCCTTAATATATGATATGTTTAAATTATGAGCTTGTATCGTGCTCATGTCTTCGACTGCTTCTAAACTGGATTGCAGGTTTCAGTGTCCCGGAGAACACCTGTTAGAGGCGTAATTATACATTTGATGGGCAGAGGCTCCATATGCTGTCGCCCTTAAACATGCAGCAGATGGCATATGATAAATGTTGGTCTGCTAAAGCTGCTTGAGTTATTTGTATGACAGTGTGTGATAGTCACATACATTGTGTGAGTGTTGGTTTATATCTGCAGTGTGTCCTGTTATGTCATGAATTTGTATGTACACATAATTTGTACATATGTGTACAGTAGTTATGCATCCACAGGTGTATTTTTGTGATAGATTCTATATGTGACACTGGTCAAAAATCAATAAACAGTATTTTGTATATATGATTGAATAAGTATGTGTGAGTCTGGGAAGATTTTATTTCTCTTCATTCACTTTTGACAATTACAATATATGACATTTTATTTATGGAGCTCTTTCATAGATATTCAAAAACATTTCAGGTTTTACAACATTTTTAGGACAAAGTGTGAACATAGAGATTTTTATTTATATTGCAATACTTTGAAAGCAAAATATAAAAATGTTGGGGCAGACTGATCAATAATATCGTCCATGAGTGTTTGGACATGTGCACAAGTAACCTTGTTATAACTTGTGTGTGTAAACGTCCTAGTTTCAGAAACCTGGATCTGTTAGCTCGAGTACTCCTGATAGAAACCAGAGTACTTTGGCTTGTAAACATCTGACCCGGTTTCTGATCGTTCTTTGTTGGAGCAGAACGTAGCGAGAAATGAATGAAAAACCTGGAGACTGTTAAGATCACTTGTACAAGGACATAAATAACCAGGTTTCCCTTGTTTCATGTGAACATCGTGTTCCAAATGTGATCAAGACTGGAGTCTATGGCCCACTGAAGAAAGCCCCTGTTGGTGGTAAAAAAAATCAAAAGAGGTGGACAGTTAGGTTTTTATAGAAGAGACACACTCTTCAACTTGCCTGCAGTTTAAGAATGAACGTTGAACATCATCTTTCTATTTCATATGGGAAATGTAGTTTTACATTTATTTAAGCCATACTGCCCAGCCTTTTCCGAGTTGATAATGAACAACAACAGTTATAACTTTATTGAATAGTTTCATCAGAGTCAAATCTTTAAATATTGGGATGTATTGCGGTTTATTTCAGAGATATAAAGTGCAGAATGTATCAGCCAGCACTCGGTGAGTGTGATCAACTGCAGCACTGTAGCCAATAAAGAAAATAAGATTGGTAACTTTTGGAGATGAGCTTTATAAACAGAAACCAATACTTACCTCCAATATGAAAAAGCCAGGACAGGTTTTGCAATAAAATGTTGAGCGCTGTGGGCATCTGTCAGCCTATAGGTAAACAGCACTCAGACTCTGCTGCTGTGTGTCTGCAGACTACATAAACACAGTCAAACAAAAAATGTGAGAGACCAGCTTAGTTTCTGCATTGCAACATGGAGTATTTTTCATTCTCAGTGATGTATCATGTATCATTTCTGAAACATGAGAGTATTTACTGTATAATGAGAGGCTCCCTCAATATCCGCACCGATAAGAATGCTGATCTGAAGGTCAATTATATTTCCAGTTTTGGGCAACAGCATACTGGGGTTTTATTACTATTCAGCACAAGTTGGAGAGTGATAAGAAGCACAAAAAGCAAACTGCAGGTTTTTGAACAGCTTACAATACAGATTCAGCAAAACAGAGAACTGTACTGTCAGCACAGAGATCTGCAACAGTTGTGTACAAGACAATGGTATTAATTATACTCAAAAACTCTTGATTGTGCATTAACCAGCTTTACACACAATCTACTATCCGACTGGTATTTGCTAAATGAACCACAGGCTCATGGACTGGGACCATTTAACAAAAGTGCCTGTAATAGCAGGGAAATGATCAACTTTATTAAAAATGCTTTAGAAAGTCATGATTAGTGTCCAGACATGGCACAATATGACTTTCAGTCTGTAAAGGAACAGAAGAAGAAGAAGAAGAAGAAGAAGAACACCCTTCATTAGTCCCTCAATGGGAAAATTTACATTTAAATAATAGTGTCTGCAGAATAAAATAATTGTGAAACACTTTGACACTTGAACTAAATTCTAACTTTGCATGCTAACATGCTCATGTTATATTTAGAAAATGCCAACGCCAGCAAGGATTCAAGTATGCGAGCGACCCTGTAAGGATAAGCAGCATAGATAACGGATGGATGGACTTTGAACCACATATGTGCCGGAGGAAAAGTCAGAGGAACACAAAAGTCATGCAGGATTCATCATTTGGTGTTCATGAATTTCTGCACACAACTTCATGGCAATCCATCCAGTAGTAGTTGGGATATTTCAGTCTGGATCAACCAACTTACACCAGCACCCTAAAGCCACAGTGCTCAAACAGAGAATCATTAACATAAACTTCACTTCAGAGTTACAAATCACACATCTACTGTAAGTATTCAGTTTGTGGTTGCATTCACTGGTTTGTTGACAATGAATGGGAAATCTGAAAGACTTTGCAGGTAACCTCAAAAGCTTAATTTGGTGTAAGTACTGATAACTCTACACAACATGCATTATGTTGGCTTTTTTCCTTGTACTAAAAATACAAATAAACTGTTTTTAAAAATTAATGCATAATCTTTTTTCTTTAAATTTCTCTTCCTTCTCTTACTTGAAAACAGCTTTTAATCATCAATAATCACAGACTGATCTGTTGCTGATTTCTCTGTATGCGGTGTGAAACTTGAACCACAACTAAAGTGCTTAGATGAAAGCGTTTGACAGACATCATCATTTTTACAAGGGTCTGTGTTTTTAATGAGCTTTTCTTTCACAAGTAGCATGAGACACTTTAGGGGTTCTTAGCCCAAATTTTTGTTAAATTGCTGTGAATTTTCCACGCTCAGAAAGAGACAGGCATATCTCTCCCGATGGCTGCTTTAAGCTGAAGAGGACAACCATTTGTCTCCCCCTGTGACAGCCCCGGTTATTCTGAAATGTGTAAACTGCAGGGATCATAGCCAAGGCTGAGTCATCATCAGTCATGCAAGAGGGACACAGTCCTAGGGGACAAACTGTATGACTGCAGAAAACTAGCATTTATGATCTGAGTGGAAGATGATGCTTAAGGCAGGATAATTTGTTTTAGTTTCATATTTAATTCAGACAATGGGAGTCAAAATATTCAGACATTCAGCCATTCAGACATGTATACTGTGATTTTCAAGTCACTTACACCCCAGAAAGTACCCAGGGGGTACAGCTGAATATTGTGAAATAGTGCATCTAATTTGAAAAAACTAACAAAAAACTAACAACAGAAAAAATTTGATTAAGAAAAAAAATCCTATTAAATTATTATTATTGTTATATATAACATATATCCTATTGTTCAATAATATAATAACACTAATAGCTAATTAAGCTTGAATTAGATAGTTGCAAGTTGTTATTGTAAGTAATAGTCATTGTTAGCCAAACGCTATGAATACATGGTTAAAATAGTTAGATAAAAGGGACAGGTAAATGGTAATGTTAGCCAAAAGTTATGAATAGTTGAAAGGCTTAACATTATCTTAAGCGTAAACAGGTGAAATAAAGTTAGCTATAAGTTATGGATAAATGGTTAAAACAAAATTAGCTGTAATGTATGTGTAAACTGTTAAAATAACATTAGCTAAAATGCATGTGTTAATTGTCAAAACAAAATTAGCTACATTAACTTAAATTCATCAGAGTCAAATTATGTTATATAAAACACATGTGAATTGTTGAAATAACATTAACTAAACTGATAAATTGTTGAAATACTTAACGTTGAGGTTGAAAGAGTTAGCATTAGCTGAAATGTATTTTTTAAATGGTTGAAATATTAATGTTAGCTCATTGATTAAAGATTGAAATAGCAATGTTAGCTAAATTTAAGAGGTGAAATACATACAAGTGATGGATGAATGGTTGAAACATAGCTTCTGCCACCAGTCATATAAACACAAAAATACAAACAACCTCATAATTGACAGTTTTACTGCAACATTATCCACTTTTATATGGTTAACAGTGTTAAATCACATCCACTTTGAAATCAATTTAAAAATGCAACCGAGTTCATCTAATGGGGTGGTGGGCGTCTGAAATAAAAAGGTTGGAAACCCAAACAGGATCCTGTTTAATGTACATTTATATGTATATCTTGGTTTATGTATATTTGGAGAAAGCTTCAGAGATAGCTTGTTCTGTTGTTTGACTTTTTCCAGCTACTGTTTTATAGTCTCCATAGCTCCCATAAATACATACAGTATATATTCCACTGACACAGCCTGGAGACTGTGCAGGCTACGTGGCACAATCCAAGCATGAGGCACGTGCACCGAACAAACAGTGGTGCTGGCATGCTGCTCCTAATGGCCCTGCACTTCTACAGCAGCGGCTTCATTAGTGGCGCTCTGTATGAGGCATAATTCTCCTAATGACTCCAGTTTCCTCCATGTTGTTGGATAAAAAACAGGCATGTGCAAGAAAATAAGCTTTTTTTTTTTAGGAGGAAAAAAATGCTTGTTTTCTCACTGGCACTTAAATGCTTTTTAAAACGTTAAACTCTTTTTTTAAATTAAGATTTATCCTTTGCGTGTGAGTGAGCAAACAGCAACACCTGTAGTGAATTTCTTCCCTCCAACAGCAGCTTATGTAACTCCAACAATAAACAGTTGTATTGTATATGTTGAAAGAGAAAATGTCTGCAGACATTATCAAAGAGGCCGGTGCAGCTGCTGTTTGGATGAAGCACTGAACCAGTTGAAGAGTCACCCTGGACAATAACGCTCATACAGTTGATAACATACTGATGCAACCCAGTAGTTGTTTCAGAAACAGTTTTTACTCTTTGCAGTCAATTTCTAAGGAGAGTCTGTTCTTATGGAGCACAGGAATAAAAACAAAAGGTTTAGCTGACTGATTTCTTTAGTTTCCTCCAAGTAGTCAAGGAGGTTATTGTTGTTTATTCTGTTTAAAGTATCTGTTTTTTTCTTGTGTATCATCAGGAAAGCACCGTGAACGCCAGGACTACTTTTAGCTCTATGGTTTCCACTGAAAGTTTTAGAAGTGCCACCTCTGCGATAGCCGCGGGCGCGTCTTTATAAATCTGCTCTCCTGTGGCCGAGGCCTCAAGCTGTGTAGATTTAACAGCTTATAGTTTTTAAGTTCACGCCCACTGAGACATTTATGTAAATTTCAAATCTCAAAATCAACCAGTGGCTTAGATTGGGTGTCACCTCGCACGCTGACCTCTGAATTCCAAACATGTGAGGAAAGACGCCCGGCGCTAAGTGGCACCTTGTTAACATTTCTCCACTCAGAGCAGTCGTGCTGCTCACCTCTCCTAATTACAGGACCCCTATTGGTTGGACGGATGGCGGCGCAGGAACCAATCCCGGAGCGCCTACCAGCACACCAGAGCCAGTGTGACATGCCTTTTTGTTTTTAATGATCAAGTGGGCTCCTTAAAAATGTTTCCCTGGCTGTCTGTCCCATACAGGGGAGTAGAGAGGAAGAGGGTTTGGACAGCTCAGACTACCACACTGTAAACGCCCCCCTCAAGAAGCCCGATCCGGAGAGCCGCTCCCGACCGGAGGAGCCCAGAACCTCAGCACCTTGGCAGGTAAGGACTCATGCTGATGCTGCAAAGTTTGTGTATTTTCAGTTCTCAGAGCCACAGAAACTGCTTTCGGCTCTGACTTCACTGCGTTTGTACGAAAAGCAAAATCAGATTTAATTATTATTATTTAATCAGAAGTGTGAAACTGTAGAAGACATTCACTCCTTTTGAGGCTGTAATTGAACAGCCATACAAGCAGTAATGGAGAGGAACATTTCAAGTTTTTGTCTGTTTTGAGTGCTCAGTTCAGTCGCTTTATTTGATATTCTGATATTCAGAACGAAAGACTTATTTTTCTCGGTAATCCCTGAAAAGCTCCATTACAGCATGTCCCCAATCCTCTCTATTGTCTTGGCATCAGCCAGTTAAACAAAAACTCTCTCTTTGTTCCAAGTGCATTGTCTTCTCATTTCCATATCTAAGAGTCTGCTGAAAAACTCTCCACAAAAACCAACAAGACGCAGTCATCAATCCAAGTCTAGTTGTATTGTTAGATGACAGTATAATGCCAGAAGTTCACACTGTGTGAAGCATCTTTGAATACAGCTCTGTTACAATATGATGAGTGAATAATGTCTCTGTCTCTTACTTCAGGAAGCACATGAAACTGAAAATGGCACGTGTTGGACGACCCTCGCTCACCCTGATCCACACAGGATTCCTCTTAGCTATTGTTTTATTACCAGGTGAAACTTGATTTATACAATTTCAGTTCACACTCCTTAATTCTGAAATTTCATGGTACACATGTCTTTTAACTGAATTGTTTTAAGGCATAAAATGTAATAAAATACCCATGACATTTGTTTAATTCAGTGTTTCTTCACTCTAATAATATTTGTGGCAATGAGGCAAATTTAGACCGGAGTTTCCAGCCTCTCTGACTTATGGCCCCTTTAAACAAATCACTTTCTACATGCAACCGCCTGTCAGGTTGATGTTCACTTCAAAAGTCCAAACCACGATGCTTTCTTCTCATGTTGTTGAAGGATTTAAACAACGTTCAGATTGAAGGATTTCAGAAACCTTGGGAGGCAGCTGCCTAACAACTTTAAAAAAAGCAGAAAAATGTTTTTTTTTTCTTTCTAATCCATCCACCCATCTGTTTCTTCCTTTGGAGAATGCCTTACAAGGCACTTTCTAAAGACACATTTGTGTTTTTGACAGTGATGGAAGGTAAATAAGTACATTTCTTAAAGTATTGCACTTAAATTGTACTTTAGTTGAGTGCTTCCATATTATGTGACTATATACTTCTAATCCAGTACAATTCATAAGAAAATATTGTACTTTTAGCTAGAAAACATACAATCAGTTTATAACAGATTGTATATGCTGTATATCAACTTAACAATATAAAGTAGTTAAAGTAAGCCTCACTCTGCTACAGAAGCAAACAGTTACTTTCACATAAATTAATCAGGAAAAATATGATAATACAATAAACAATATAACATTTACATAGGTTGATTATCTGCATTATAAATACTTTACACTTCAAGTATGTTTATCTGATAATACTAATGTACTTTTTTACTTTTTACTTGTAATGTAGTATTTTTATACCACTTTACTGCTACTGTAAATCCCACATTAATCTATGGCACAGCCATGCAGAGACACCATTACCCTCGTCTCTTTAACAGTAAAATATCTTGTCATTTTGACGTGCAAAGCAGCCTGTAAGTACTTCAAAATCTTTCCAGAGTCATAAAAAGACATCTATCACTGCTCCTCCGGGAGATTTTACACATTAATAAATGAGGAGCACCGGAAGCTTCTGCCATAATCAGCTGACTTGGCTCTTTTCTCGTCGTCGTAAACTTCTGAAGAAAACCCCTGGTGGAGCAGAAGACACTCCACATGTGGATGCATACAGACTCGTCCCCTCCCTCCCTGCTTCCACTTTTAAAGTATTGGTAATTGGTTTGAGAGAGGGCCCACTCTTTGTAGTTTTACTGGTTGAGGAGGCCCCCAGTAGTTGCACAGACTCCACCAATCTGGTTCAAAGCCAAACTAAGTGTGCATGGGGCGCCAGAGCCCCAGCACCTGCTGTGTTTCACTGAGGGGCTTATTAGCAGGTCAGCGTTTTCCCTGATGTTGAGGTAAAGCTCAACATCTGGTCCTAGTCAGCTAATGTCCCTGCTGCTGCTAATGTGGCTGCTGCTCGTGTTTTACAGAGTTTCTGGGGGCCGTTCCACTGGAGCAGCACAAGGAGGAGGAAGGTGTGGACCTGAGACGTGGCATGTGGGACACGTTGCCTGTTCAGTCACTGGCCTTACAATCTGGTGAAATCCATCAAATCCCTGATTGGACTGATGGGAAAATGGCCCAAATTTGATGGCTTCAGCCTCTCACATTTTACAATTTCCTGCTTTTGTTTGTCTATTATTATATATATATTCTTTTATAGCAAATAGAATATTTTAGGCTTAAGAGTTGTTTTTCAATAACAAAACGAGCCTTTTAAAGCAGTCACCTTTGCCAATCTGTGTTTAGCATTTTGACTATTTTCTTTGTAATAACATTTAATAGACCTAGATACAGCCCCAATCCAATCCCATAATCCTGCCAGAAGTTCCTGAATGACAATTAAAATCCTAAATCTTTGTGGGCGATGTCTCAGAGAGTTGATCAAACTGTACAGAAATTTGCGGCTACAGTTTGTGATGTTGTTTTATTGGATTGCTTTTTATCAGTTGCTCCTGGAGAGATAAATTAACAGGAGCAAACAACAGGATGCAGTTCATCAATTATCGGGAAAAATCTTATGCACGAACAAAACTCACCCAGTTACGAACAGAAAAGAACAAAAACTACAGGCATTTCTTGCTGATAGGTAGATGAAAAGGTCGATACCATTCGCCTGTCTGCACGGTAAATATGAAGATACAGACACTTTGTTTCTTGTGAACAATAACCAGTGAGCTTTAATGGTGCTGGTTGGCAGATTTAGTTACCTTTGGACAGAATCAGGCTAGCTGTTTCCCCCTGTTTCCAGTATCTTTATGCTAAGCTAAGCTAACCAACTACATATTAAGCGTACAGACATGAGTGTGTCAATCTTCTCATCAAAAGCAAATAACTTCTACTCACTTCTTACAATGTGGGACTATTGATTTAACAACTTTAGTATGATTATAGGATTTTGTGTATATGTTGATGAATTTCACAGTAAGTATGTTTATTACAAACACATAAAATAACTTTGCATGATTGGATGAAAACATTAGATCACAACAATATTACAATTACAGTACAATTCGGTCAACACAGATAAAAGTCTTGGGACATTGAAAAAAAGGCATCTTTTGATCTCACCTTATTTCATTCACTCTCTGCTCTCCCCTCAGTGCCTGCAGTGTCTGATGATGTGAAAGCGGAGGCCATAACGAGCCTGAAGGAGCTGGTTCGTAACAGAAGGAACATCCCCGTCATCCCCGTGCCCCAGTTCAAACGCCTGCCAGATTTCTGGGGATGGTACAGGCACTTCATAGACACCCACAACCAGGAGGGAGTGAGCAGAATTTGTTTCACATTAATTATTAAGTTTCTCCCAGTCAGGATTATGAAACTGTGCTTGTTATTCCTCATAAAACCAGGCAACTATTCGAGTTTTTCACTATTATTACTATTATTATTATTATAGATGTGCTCAATGTTTTATGCCAGAAAAGACTGATTTACAACAGTCTTTTGATGTAGTCAGACTATTATTATGTAAAGCTATTAATATGCCATTACCCTCTTAATATGCTAAGTTACCTTTCAATGTAAGTCATGCTGAAAACATATATTCTTAGTGCCAGTGAGAGCTGTGATTTAAAAGTCAGGCCGCACGGCTTGAGTAGCAAGACACCCGGCTGAAAATGTATTCCCCCTCAGAGGATTTGTGTGAAAGTGTTCATCCATCAAGGGTTTCATTTAAATTCTTTCTGTTTTATTTTTAGTTTCTTTCTGGTATGTAAATCATATGGATTCAGAGCAGATTCACTCAATTGGTTGTTTTTTTTTCACCCTCTATTTCAGCTTGAAGATCTGGATCGTCTGTACATGGCCTACCTGCAGAACAAGCACAGGTCAGAGGAGACCCCGTCCTTCAACCACTACCTCAAACACCTCAGTGAAATCTACAAGACCTGTGCTGATTCTGATGATCCTGAGTGCATTGCCGAGTCCACCAGCAAGCCGAAGGCTGCTGTGGTGATGCCCGCCCCCTTCAAGTCTGCTGCTGTCAGGATGTGCAACCCTTACCTCGACCCCTACTGCCTCTTCCCCCTCCTCACCAATCCCCCTGCCCCAGCGCCTGAGCCAGCTCCAGCCAAGGTGCCAGCCCCTATCCTCACCCCCTTCCTGCCCATGCCCCTGAAGAGCCCTACTGGCTTCTACTACTATGCCCCCGTCCTGGAGCCCTTCCTGAGCGCGGAGCAGAAGACTGAGCTGCTGAGGATCTGTAACCCAGAAGATGTGGAGTGCCTGCAGTATCACCTGAGGGCAGCATATGGTTACCGCCCGGCCCCTGGCCCAGCCCCATCCTATGCCGCTCTCAAATGTGACCCGAAGGACCCATACTGCATGCCCACCCTGGTCCACAAAGCCCCCACCGGCTTCTACCACCTGCTGTACCCCAGCTGTGACCCAGCAGTCGATCCTTTCTGTGTGACCAACGTCGCTACTCCCCTCACCGCAGAGAACCCCCCCAAAGAGCAACACTGCAACCCTCTCTTTGATGCCGGCTGCAACCCCCTGACTGCCACCAAGCTGTCTGGCCTCACCAAGCCGGTGCTGGAGTACCCTGTCAACGATCAACCTGCAGCTCCTGCCGCTCCCCTGGCCTGTGACCCCCGCACTAACCCATTCTGCATACTGGCAGCCTCCGCTGCCCTGCGCAAGCCGGCTCCGAAGCTTCCCGAACAACAGGTCTGAATTTGAAGTCCTGCTACTAGGATTGATAGTTCTGTGTTTTGACTAATCTTGTGTAATCTTGCTTGTTGAAAGGTTCAGTTAATCGTCTATTCCTTTTCATTCGATCTATTAAATGTTGCAGTGAAATGAAATGGGTGCTGCATAATGCTTTTACTTGCTGTCTTCGGTCTCCTTTGCATCTGTTCTGAACAAAAACACAAATCAATCAATCAACCAGGTCCGCTACAACCTCGGCGTCCGCGGCAAGACCAAGGAGGGCTACGACTGCTTTGTGCACTATGACAAAGACTGCACCCCGGTGAAGTCTGGCTCCGAGGCCAAGGCCGACATCAAGGCTCGTGCCAAGCCCTTCTGCCATCCGTTTGACCCCAACTGTGGGAAGTTAGCTTCACCCACCAAGGCGAAGACCAGCAAGGATGGTATAATCCTGCCCGACCCTGACTGCGACCCTGAATTCGACTACTTAACTGCCGCCATGCGTCGTTGCCGAGTCGGCCGCCGCAGCTGATGAGCCTGCCGCCGCTGCTGAGGAGGAAGCTGCTGATGAGCCCACCAAGGGGGC
The DNA here is from genome assembly GCA_023238725.1 of Scortum barcoo. Lineage (NCBI taxonomy): Eukaryota > Metazoa > Chordata > Actinopteri > Centrarchiformes > Terapontidae > Scortum > Scortum barcoo. The sequence continues at coordinate 11,080,749 of CM041533.1, forward strand.
CGCTGTTCCACGCTTTGAAGACTTCCTCAGGGGTGTCATGCGCAAGCACAACTAGATCTCAGAAATGACACAACAACATAATCAACACCTGCTAGATAATCTACTGTCAGAAGTGGAGCTCACTCCGTAGACACGAATCTTTGTAGACTTCATGGACCACAACCCTCAACAACTGTCAGAAAATAATGCAGCTCTTAAGCAGTGGATCTGATTTTTCCAGAAAATCTGAAGGTCTGTTTTTATAAAGGGGAGACTTTTCAATAGGGCCAAACAACGTAGAGCATTATGTGAAACTTGTGGATTAAACCCTTCATGTATGTATGTTTGTAGAAAAGAGTCGTATGTATAGATGTGTGATAGATTAGGGATAGTTTGAATTTGTGTCAGCGGGCAAGAATTCCTCTCTGTTGTAAATTCTCTGTTTCCATTTGAGTTACGCTAAGTGTATTTAATGTTGTTTTTCACAATTTTCTGTAACTCTAAACCTCATAATGCTTCATCTGTTCAGTTTTTATAAAGTTATAAATAAAAAAAAAAAGAATAGAAAAACTTCTGACTTTGCTTTCTAGAAATGCAAACCATCTGCAGGTCACAGACACATCTGCTGGGCAGCTAAAGATAAACATAAAAACTTCATGATGATTGCAGCAAAACACCATGACTTAAATTTTAAGCATCCAACAAATATTTTGAATGTTTTTAGCCTTCAGTGTTACACATCAGTCTCCAACTGTTTGCAACTCACATGCAGCACGTAGTTGAGCTTCAGTGCCAGCTGGCATGTTGCGCCTGCACCATTTTATGCTCCACCATTATGATAATAGCTTATTGTTGTTACATCTGCACATTTTATATTCTAACATAATCACCAGATATATGTATTTTACGATATAGTACATCACCCTGCAAGACCCTTAATAAATTAGAGATGCATTAATACAGTTTTTTTAAGCCAAAAAACAATTTTTGCAGCAGTTTTCCTTCAGTTGACAGAACAGTGGTAGATATACTGACAGGAAATACAGAAAGAGGGGGATGGCACTCAGTGAGGGTCCACTGCTGGAGTCGAAGCTGTAGTTATATAATATGCCTCAGGTACCTGTCACACCCATTGGTCTTGAACCTAAACTTCATTTGACTTTGAATAAAGGTGAACTTAAAGCGGAAACCCTTTTGTTTTCCTGCCATGCAGACAGACCCAGTGAAATCTGCAGAAGATTTCTTTTCTCTTTGCTGCCAACACTTCAGTAAATGGCACTGGATCTAAACAAGAATGACAGTTTACAGAGATGCTTCCTGCTCTTAGAGGCTGTACTGTGAGGCACAGCGGTGTTAACATAATGATGTTTGAGTATTTACGTACAATATTAACACAAAGTAAAGCAGAGGCTAACAGGAATGTGATTAGTTCTGCAAGTATTAACTGACCAACACTGACTCAAACTCAACAGCAACTTGTCTTTCCAGACACGATTTCACAGCTGTCTTAGTTATTAATGGTAAGAAAAGAAATTCAGTAACAAGGACACACTGGAGAAACGTGATGAAGGTGCACTGTGTGTCTCTGTCAGTACTGAGTCATAGCACAACAGAAATGGAACAACAAATTCAGTCTTTTGTTGATGAATAAAGGTATTTTTTACAACGTGAACCACATGAAATACTGAATGATGAACTGTTCTGTTTTCCCTTCCAAAGCTGAAGTGTTATATTTTAGATATGAACCACATCCGTGGGCTACAAGTGCTGCAGTCTGCTTTTCAATAACCAACTCTTCGGCAGCTCCAGCACAGAGCAGTCGCCTCAAGGAGACGAACGCTGCTGCTGCTGCTGCTGCTGCTGCTGCTGCTCCTGACAGTTTTAAAGGCAGATAACACACAGCCAGGCGCAGTAATGACTACCTGAACACAACATGCACTCAAGAAAGCCTCATGGAGGTATGTTCCTAATTGTAGCTGTAAAGTTTGGACTTGTGCTGAGTTCTCCTGGAACTAAAAGTTCGAAGCAAAAGAAACTTTAAGTTTCATACAAATTCAGTCAGGATGATCCTGCAGTGTTTTTACACTGATGGTTCTGATGTGCAGGAGACTTAAATAACTTTAAAATATGAAAATGATTTATTTGAAATATTTTAACCCTTTCAGTTCCAGAACAACAACCACTGTTTAAGTGATGCTCTGACTGGACTGATTGGTCTGTCTTGCTTTCAATCAATAGCCCTGATCCTTATGAAGGAAATGAAATCTCATCCATGGTTATAACCTCTCTTTGACTGTTAGTGACCCCAGCAACATCTGAGCATCACTTATGGTTGAGTCCAGTGGTTCCTCATGGGAAATGAGGCTGCACAGATTTATTATTATCCACTGTTTATGATGCTTTAGTGAATTATTAAGACCGTAGGTGTTGACCCTGATGACATCAGAGAGAGTGTTGGGTTTGATCTGAGTAAAACCTAAGTAAAAGTCACTCTGAGTAAACCTTTGTTGTTGTTCATCAAGTTTCAGCAGTTTTATTTATTAGTTATGAGACAAGGACAGTTAATATCAGTTTCTCTAAAAGCCTCACAGATTGGTTTTGTTCCTGTTCTGTAATGAGCTAACATATTTGACACCTCTTGTAACATTCATTTTATTACATTTAATTCAATACATGTATTTAATCTATCATAAATCTTGACTGCAGCTATTAAAATCTAAAATACATCTTCATTTTCAAATAGTCTTTGTTATTCTGGTAAAAAGGTGCAATACACCATATTCATAGCTGATAAGAGACTTCTGACGCACATAACTGGAAGCGATGTCTATGACCTGGGACTGATTCGTTTTAGTGTCTTAAATCCTTTTCATCCTGTTAAAGCAAATCAAATGAAATAATTTCAGAACATAATTAATTTTTAAAGGAATCTTTCCTGACAAGTCTCAAAATTTTAATTAGCTTCTCTCTGACTTCATCCAACAGTTATATTTTTTGTAAACCAGGCAAAAATCCATTGGAAACAAGATAAAGCACATCATGGCAGAGACGTTTCCACTTTCTTTTGAAGTGTGAGGCTTCATGTTTGCACGCAGCTTCCACCAGGCAGCGCTGATTTCCCAGAGCTCCAAATAGTGAGGCTGTGAGTGCTTCAGCTAATACAGGTCTACCACCTGCTGTGTCAGTAAGTGAATCTCAGTCTCCCTTGCTGTCTGATTATTAAGGCTGTTTTAATAAAAACCACGCAATCGAAGACGAAGCATTTTAGCATGTGCAGCCCACAACACATCCATTGATTAATCTTGATTACGCCACCTATCCAACAGTGATTGTCTCAGTTGGACTACCGCCTCTCTGATACAAGTTAAAAAATCGCTTTTTAAATCCGAGCCGCACAGGATGATTTATCAAAGATGAAAGTTTGATATCTTTAGGTGAGATATGTAAAAAAGCTGCATAAAGTGTGGTTGTTCAAAATTGAATTTCATCAAAGGTCGTCTCGGGGGAGCAGAGATCAAACAGTGTGAGGAAGAGAAAAAGAAAATGTTTGGAATCAATTTCACGCCTCTGTGAAGAATAATTGCTGTGGATTTTAAACATTATGATATTAAGATAAGCGCCTTTCAGCTTGTCACAGCGGAACGCATTTAGTCTACTGGTTTATCACGGCTGCCTGTTTGGTGTTAATTACTAAATAACTGATGAATTTATCTGCCGTGAAAAACCTTTTTCCTCCTGCTCCTGTCTGAGATACTGCAACAGATAGATAAAGATATCTAAGATATCTATCTATCTATCTATCTATCTATCTATCTATCTCATCTATCTATCTATCTATCTATCTATCTATCTATCTATCTATCTATCTATCTATCTATCTATCTATCTATCTATCTATCTATCTATCTATCTACACAAAACACACTATAACAAAATGCACCTATACATTCCCTTGACATTGGTTTTCCTTGAATTATTCACATAACAACATTCATATGCTCCTGTGACAGACCTACATGTATACATTATGCATGAAGATGGTCATCTTGTGCTTTTTGGGGACATCGGTTTGATAAAAAAAAACAAACAAACAAAAAAAACACACTTTATTTTACCCATAAACAAGTGTATAGTTTGCCCTGAGTCACAGCCATTTATATCCTGAATCCATCCTTTATATGGAAGCAGGCTGATAGGACTAATGGACGCTATGTGTATTAATAACTCCCTGGAAAATACAATTTTTAGTTGACCAGGATTTGAAGTGGTACAGAAAAGGAGCCGAAGCTGCCAGATGGTTGAGGGTGGTGGCCTTTAGAATCGAGTAAAACCTCCGAAGTGGCAGTGTAATAATATTTCATTTTCTTTGCCTTATCCTCTGTATTGCTTTTTATATAAGTGAGACAATACAAAGAAAAAGGTAGACTAAAGCCATAAATTGACAGGGGCCTGTATATCCAGTGGTCTGTCGGGACCCCCCGCACTTGGTGGTGATTGTGTTTTGCGGACCGGTCTGTGTGTTACTTTTTCACCGTTTTCAGAGAGATGATGGGAAATGCAAATGATTAGCAGAGAGAGTGGGAGACTAAAAGTTGTGCGAGAAAGCGAGTGTGACAGGCAGAGAGAGTGAGTCATTTGAAAGGTCAGCGCTGCGTAAGCTCTCACTGTGTTTCTGAATTAAATCATCTAATGAACTTTTTGCATGCCAACGTGTTTTCAGCTGCCTGTGTGAGGAGGTTGTGCTTAAAAATAGCCCAGTTTGCTCATTTATTTTGGTAAAATTAAGCTGTTTATGCCTTTAATGTATAATTTCATGTGTACGTAATGGTGTTTTTTTTTTCTTTTTCTGCAGTGCTGTTAACAGACAAGTGAACGTGAAACCAATATTGGCTGCAGCTCTGTAATCACCTCATTGTACATCAACATTCATTGTGCTTCAAGTCAGCGGCAGGTCACAGCAAGACCACAAACATGAAGAGAAACCCCCACAGAGATCCTCAGCTGTCGAACAGTGCCGCTTCTGTTCCTAAAATCTATTTTCCAGCGTAAACATCCCTCCTAATAAATCCAGCCTTCTATATTTTTAACCGGAAAAATAAAAGCCTGCAGCTTTGTAGGGGAGTAATTGCACCAATTTAAGAGCTCCTTCCCCCTGCCAAGGCTGTATAAGGCTGTTGTGTTTTTTGAATTATACAGCAGAGGTAATTTTGTTGTTTCATCAGATGAATTTAAGTTTATGAGTCTTTATGCGGCGGCTGCTTTGCTTCGCCACATTTGAGGGAACAGAGGGAGAAAAAGAGGAAACAGTTTTCAGCTACTGTACCTCGTTTTGAGTGATTTTTATTTACATCTGAACTTTGTTTGGCCGAAATCAGCAGTTCAGCCTTTTAAAATGCGACTATATACATAACTTATGAAAGAAGGAAGGAGATTATCTCCCTCTCATAAATAAAATGTTGAATTCATTAGCAATAAAATGCACTGTCGCTCAGTCCAGCACACACAGAGGTTTTGCTGCTACAGCCTTACTTGGCCAGTGTGCTGATTATGGTGTAATTTTAGCCCATTATGATTATTTTACATTTTTACTGACACCTTTCCCATTGAAATTACATGCAAGGCTAGCTGGCTCTCATCACTTACTTCCTAGATTTACTTCCTGTGAGTTCTTAAATTTGGATTTTATTGACTCCTAAAGAGAGTTTTTTGCCATACTTTTTCATGTTTTTTACTTCCATTTTATACTACCCCCAAAAATAGGGCTGGCAAACTGTTTAAGACAGCGTGAAAATAAATTAACATGTTTTATTTTATACGTTCATAGATATTTTTACCATTGATTCCTGCTGCACAATTGCAAAACTCATTTGTGTGTGTGTGTAAAATGAGTTTACTTCAGCACAGAACTATATAAATCTGACAGGACTATAAATTGTATTTTCGTTCTGGCCTGTATTCTTGGCATTTACACTTAAAGTTGCTTTTCAGTCAAAGGCCGAGTCCACATGTACACAAGTATTTTTAAAAACATAACTGCGTGTAGGCCTTTTGTCCCGTACAAGCTGCATTTTAGGTCACTGAAAACTGACCTCTTTGAAATCTCCTTGCAGGGTGAAGTCTTGTCTTTCAGAAACTCAGCTGGAGGTAAAACAGAATTTTTCATGTTTCAAACAAGAAAGTTGGACTGTTGAGAATATTTAGGTAATGCTGAAGATTACGGTATATAGCATACAGCGAATTTCTTTAAAAAATTAAGAGTGTAAAAAAATGTCATGTATGGGTATGTTGGTGCAGTTCAATGAATGTGTGTAGGAGCGTGTGAACTCGTAAATAATTTACTTTAAGAGGTAAATTCTGATATTACATGTCACAATATGTATCAGTCTGGACTATGGGAAGAGTTTAAAGTACTTTTAGCGCTGCCTGTCAGACCTCATATTAACCTGACCATCTTTGAGAGTCGCACAAAGTCACAAACGAGCGTCCACCGTTGACATTTGCTGGTGAAGCTGAGCCCGTCCTCCATGCAGCTTCTGTTGAGAAAAGCTATAGATGTTTGCCTGCGGTTTTGGCATCAGGACAGCTAAATTCTGGATGTGACTAGAAACAGTTTGAAGCTTGTTCACTGTTAGAAGAGACGTACTGAGTTTGGAAGTTGTGAATTTTTTTTAATATTGGTATTGCGTTGTGATACTCAATAAAGTTTTTAATAGCTGTGGTGATCATGTCCTTTCTTGTTCATGCCAGTGTGACAGGACATAAAATTGATCATCTTCTATAACTGCCTTATGATAAACAAGCTTTTTTTTTAAACTTCCTGCTCTTCATAATAAAAATGAAAAATGTCCACTGTAAGTACAATGTTGTAAATAGGCTTACACAGTAACATAAAGAAGCACACTAACCTATACTTATTCCTCATGTTGTCATCATCTGAGTCTGTGGAGTATCCTCATTTTGGAATAAATCACAGCAGGTTTATAAAATCCTACGTAGGAATGATTTCCCATCTTTTTTTTTCAAATTTGAAAGAATCAAGCTGTACGTTGTGGATGTAATCTGAAGCATTACCAATATTTTTTAGGCTCTTTTCCCAGTCCAAGAATGATTGTTCAAGTTCAAAAGTTATAAAGTCCCTTTTTGAGCAAATTTTCTGTTTCTTAGCTCTGGAGCTGATTGCCATTAAATAAATAAACAGTGAGCCACACCAGTAGAATTACAAAACAGGCCTTGGTTACATCTCTCAACAATCACTCTTTCCTCCCAAAAAACGCCATAAAACAGGAAGATATTGATGGTTGTCAGCTGAGCTGATCAATGTTGGCTGGCCACTTCTTTAATTCATTAACCGTGTGGTGCATGGTCTTTCAGATGCAATCTAGCCTTGAATAACAGTGAGCCGCCCTGACAGGCTTTGTCATCGATCTGTCGCAGCTCGGCGGCTCTGCCAGCAGAGATCAGACCCATGGGTAAACCTGGAGACGCCTGCCTGCCGTTCGTCAGCAGTTGACTCACACCAAGATGAACGAGGATGGAGGCGGAGGGCGAAGACGACGGAGTGGGAATGAGGGAAAGCTGTTGGTTTATGTTGGATATTTACACAGAGAAAGAGGGCAGAGAGAGCGGAGACGGGGAAACAGAGACAGTTGGACAGATGGAGACTTAGAGAGAGACTGACAGGGGGAGTGAAAGAGAAAATGAGGGGAGGAAATTGACAGATGTATGGACAAACAAACTGTGGTATTGGGTTGCAGCATGAGGGGGTGAAGGAGTCCGAGGCGGCCCTGGGGAGTTGGTGGAAAGCAATGATCAAAAAACAACACTGAACTCCATTATTGTTATTCAGCTGGCACGGCGCCGAGCCATGTGGACAACGATTTTAGCTGACTTGCTATAAACACAGCTCCTCGCTAAGTCCTGGCCTCGGAGGCTGCGAGGGAGACCCGGGTGCTGTGGGAGTTTTCTCCGCTGCTTGAGTCAGCACGGGTGGAGGTTTGTGCTGACTGTGGCTCAGCGAGGCCTCACCGCCCTGCACCTCCTGAGAGTGGGTGAATATCATTACCTCCAATCAAACCTACAGTCCATGAATGGCAATGAGGGAATGCAGAGCCGGTGAATAAGCTAACAGAAATTAGCTCCTCTGTACATTCATTACACCCTGGACGCAGCAGTGCCATACTGTTACACTGCCTGAGTCTGTACGGCACATTGAGGATTCAGCACGCGGAGGGACTGCAGCCTGTTCATCAAAAGTTTAAAATGAAAACCTTCACTATGAACGCCGCCGCCTCAAAGTAAAGTTTTCAAATATTCACTGTCTGTGTGAAACTTAGAGAATTGGCCATGTTTTACTCTGTTTGCACGAGGATCCCAGCAGATAAAATCTGCAAATATAAAGTAAAGACATTCACCAAAGACAGCAAACACAGTCTTTGCAGTGTATTACTGTTGCATTTGATGTGCTGCTTGTTGAGTGAGCTACAGTTAACAATAAAGAGCTTGTTTGCTGGCAGGCTTGTACTGGAAAAGTAGGTGTAGTGTGGTTTGTAAAATCACAAATTTGCTCTTATCGCATGCAGCTAAATTCACATAATTCAAAGTGCAACAAGGTGCCCGACGAGTCAGAAATGTTTCTAGCCTCAGGGGGGATGTTGTCAAGAATTTTTTAGGGGAGTCCTGTTGGAAATGTTCCCAAAGCAGCACAAAGACATCAAAGTTTCCTTTAAAATGTAAAACAAAGTAAAGAGAAATATCAGATGGCATCTTTAAAACATTTAATGGAAATATAGCAGACTTTTTTTTTCTCTCTCCTTTGGATACAAATGTTTTTTTGCGTTCAAAGGCAGTGATGCTGTCAAAGTGCTTCTCTGCCTCAGGGTTTATTTATAATTTAAAATGTTCCCTTTTTTTAACAAAACAATAGGACCGGGTCTCACCACAACTATTTCAGCGCTAGTTTTCTAAAAAAAAATCCTCGTTCCCCAAAACTCATACAGACTACTGGCTCAGTAAAAACATAATTTGAAAAGGGGTTGCAGGTAAAAATGAGCAAATTTCCAGCTTTATTTAGCTTCAGAATTTGCGGTAAATGTGAGGCTTTTCTAATGCTTGTTTTATGGCCACTTCTTTCTTTTCCTTTTTGTGCACGAAGCATGCGAGGATACCTCAGAGCCCCGCAGAGTTCAATGGTATTGACCATATTATGGATGGAAAAGTACTCACACACACACACACACACACTGCTGAGCATTTTCTTTGAAGCATCTGCTGCCCAGAATATTGCTCTCACTATGAATTTCTCATAGTTGCTACATCTTTAACTCTGGTGCTCTTGATGTCGGATGGAAACAGACTTCACAGGTCAGACTCTCGACGTCTCTTTGACCCAAATACTCTCAGATTGCTGTCAAACACGCTGCACGTTTATGCCGAACACAGACTTGTGTTGTGAAGCCATCTGTGGGGGGGTTTTCAGTACCTCCTGTAATCTTGGGCGTAGTCGAATCTACCTTATGTGAAGCTAAAATAAAACGGATCCTTTGCCTTGGGGGTTGCTGGGGAAAAAGGAACATCCCAGACAAGCAGATCGTGCACGACTCACATATTGCAGTCTCATGTCCCTTCTTCTGCCTTTTTGAAGTTCACAGCACATTTACTGCAGGTCAGTAGTTTGCTGCAGCTTAGTGGAAGAGAAAGGAGAGCAGAGAGATGACATATCCTTTGTCTGCAAAAGCAACGCGCAATCGTCTTTGTGAGACAAGGATAACCGGCAAAGCCATCTTGTTTCGCCTCCTTCCTTTCACCAGCAACAACCTTGTAAGAACAGTTTTTTTTCTTCTATTTCTCTCACAGGTAGATGACTTACTCAATGTCCCTGAGGTTCCTTCATATTGTGGATCTTGCCTTTTGTTCTTTGCTGATGAAGGATTCGACTATAACACCAATATGGTCTTCTATAATACATAATGTCTCACATGCCTTTCTCATGAGGGACTTACGGGATAATATTCAGATCCAAGAGAGGAAGCAAAACTTCTGAGCATGTCTTTGCTAAACAATAGGCCAGCAGTTTGGGAGATACATCTGATTGCTTTGTTTACAAGGGTAAAATGAGAAGATCAACATCACTATCATGTTTGCTGCCGGTTAGCCTACAGCTGACATACAGTCCTACACAGAACTCCTGTAAAACCGCAAATGGATGTTTTTGCACTTTGGTTATTCTACTGGTAAAAAGAGTGAGATATCTTGCTTGTTTACCGAAGTTTAAAAATAACAATTTGACATTTTATGGGGGACTATCTGCCAGACTGTTTATTGGCTGCAACCAGTGCCAGGTACCATTTTTTGTATTAGACAAACAAGCAAAAAAAAAAAAAAAAAAAAGTTTATTATGTGGTGAGCTTTAGAGATTTTGTTATCTTTGGAGAGAGCAGAGCTAGCTGCCCACCCCCTCCCCCGTTTCAAGGACTTTATGCCAGGCTAAGCAGTTAAGTTGTTTAATATTTATCAGATATGAGAGTGGTCCTCTAACTCAGCGAGTATTTCCCAAAATGCTTTAAACATGTCTCTACAGCCAGCAGCCAGCGAGTGTAGCCTTGTAAAAGATTAGAAGAATGGAGAAATAACCCGACTCTGTCTAACTGTAACTTACCACCAATTTTAGGAGCTTTGGATGGATGCTTGGTCGGTGGATTTTGTGACTGATGGAGACTTGCTGGTCTTTATGCTAAGCTATCAGGCTGCTGGCTGAAGTGGTATCGATCTTCATGTCTTAACTTTTGGAAAGAAGGAAATAAGGGTGCTTCCCAAAATGTCAAGCTGCTCCGTTAATAATCCACTGGGAAATGCAACAACACGGATCACTCCCTCCTTCAGAGAAACACCTGGACAGCTTTCCTAATGTACTCTGTGCTGCCGGTTGAACACTTTCCTTTCCCTCAAACAATCATTTTTTATCTCTTTCTTGGCTGCTGATTATTTACTTTTTAAAAAATCAATGCACCGAGGCGTCTTGGGGTATACAGAAAGCCTGGAAAATTGCAGAACCGATTATTATCACAGTAGTAGGGCTTTTTATCTCGGAGTTTATGTGCTTTTAATTTGGTCTGTCTCTGAAGCATGGAGCTGACCAGTCTGCAGCTTGCAGGCAGACACAACGAAACAGATGTTTGGCAGATGTCAAGGTTAAAACGTGCTTAAAGGATTTCACTTTCTGTTTAACAGGCGGCTGAGAACATGCCTTTCAGCTGTAGCCTATATAGAAGTGGAAAATTGGTGTGTGTTAGGCAGGGAGTGGGTGTATTTTTGGGTGGATTTGGAGAATGAGCACAGACCTACAAAGGCATATGACACTCTAAACTTTTCTATGAATATGTTTGCAACCAAAGTTCTCCCTTCTCTCTCTTGGTTTTAAGATTGGATAGCAAAAGGCAAACCCGGGTCTCGGAGGAAGGGTGACAAAGTACGCAGCCACAAATTGAGACGACGCTCGCTGCTCTCTCGCGTGTAGATTGAAGGCAGCTGCCAGCCACAAAGACGATCATTTTCAAGATTCGACTTAAGATGGAGCCCTGCTGCCTTTTGAAACTCACAAAGGACCAGCGCTCACCTATTCACGGGCAACATGTGGGAGAGAAGCACCAACGGGGAACGAAAAAAAGGTAGATTTTTTTTTTTCTGTCTGAAGCTGTCACTGCTACAAGAAAACGATGTGGGCCTATTCCCGTCAAGTTTTCCTGCTGCTTTGTTCCAAAATTTTGACACACATTGAGCTCATTTGCATACATTTTTTTCCCATAGTTCAGAAATATTGTAGCCTACTATAAAAGGGGACTGAGCAATATACTGTGTAATCATGTGGAAACAGCATCATCCCATCTCTTTAGGGGGATGCCGTGAGTGACATTTTGAGAGTTATGACACCACAGAGATGGAGGGGAGGCCTCAGCCCCTGTTTCATCTTTGGCATTGACAACTTCTCAGCAGAGACGCCCTCCCATTAGCTCAAGAACTGCCATTACCCCCCAGCCATCCTTACATACACAAACTGGTCTTCAGCGCCCATTTGGAGGAGAGTGAGCTCTGTGGCTATCTGTTTATGATCCCGCCTCACATCTCCACGTAGGTTGGCTTGTTTCAGCTTTTATTTATTTATTTTTTCGCTTCTTTTGTTGTAGTTGTTTGACATTGATACCTGCATATAAAAAAAAAACCCCAAACAAACCGACTTTTCTGAAAAATTAACAAGGCTGTGTCTTGTCTTGTTAATCTTGACGGAGTGGGAACAATTCAAAATTACCCACCTGATGCTTACAGCACACAGCACACACACACACAGCACACACACACACACACACACACAGAAGGAAATGATTTGCTCTTTCTCCATTTGATAATCAGCTGCAGCAAGAATCAGAGAGGGAAACGAGCGGTGGAGCGGTGGAAACGTGGAAACGTGCCCCTTGAGTGCGCAATGCATGCAATAAATAGGCCTGCAAATCACTTTCAGTTCCTTGATTTATTAATATTTCCTATTCTCAACCCTGCTCTGCTACTAGTTGTAAGTGATGATTTATTAATATGTTCTCACTAATACCCGCCAATCGTGCATGATGTTATTAATATGTTCCGGGGATCATCATTAATCATGTGGCCCGCGGGGAGAATGATTCAGTCGCACTCCCCCCGTCCGTCTCTCAGACTGTGCAGCGGCTCTGGGTCACTGTCAGGTCAGCCCAACAGAACCTGCTCAATAATTCAGGCGCCCGGACTGGAGGGCTGGGACCCACATGTCACACACAATGAGGCAGCGCACGGCACCACGGCACCTAAGTCCAGCCAGCCACTCACAGCTCATCATCAGCCGCAGACGGCTAATGAACCTAAATGACCTGACATGAGCAGAGAGAGAGATGAATCAAGTGTGGCTGAACAGGCGGGCGCGCACAGAGGATCTCTCGGTTTCAAGATGGCACCTTTATCCTTATTCGGTGTTTATATAATGCACCATCTTACTGCAAATGAGAAGAGAAGATTAATGCCGCTCTTGTGTCTGCACAGTAAATATGACATTACCACAAACAGTCGCTTATCTTTACTTAAGCATAAAGACTGAAAACGGGCTCTGTCAGAATGTAAATCTGCAAAGTAACACCTCTAAAGCCCATGAATTAACATGTTATGTGTTGTCTGCTTAATCCTTAAAAACCCAAAGTGTATAAAAAACATTTCACACAAGGACAAGGTTTTAGGAGGTTATATGTTGGACTAGTTCTTGGCTGGGACCAGTAATTTCCTGGAGTCTCCAATGGTTGCCTGGTGTTGGTCCCAGCCAAGAAATAGTCCAGATAAAATGGCAAATTGTTGTTTTTACAATTTGGTAAACAAGTAAGATATAGCATGTTGATTAGTGACCTTTAGAGGTGCTGGTTGATGGATTTTATTGCCTTTTTGTTATCTGAGGCTAGCTGTTTCCCCACATTTCCAGCCATTGTGCTAAGCTAAGCTAAACAGCTGCAGATTCATATTTACTGCACAAACCTGAAATTTCTAACAATCTGCCAATATGGATGAGGATATCTCACAAATGTATTGGCTGCTGTTTGTTGTTGTTGCACTTACAGAAATAGTGCGCGGATCTCCTGCCAAAGCAACCTCAATTACTGAGGTTGAGGTAATTCACTAAACACACAAAATCAGAGCCCTCACAGGCAACAGTTACTGAAAGGGAGCACAAGGATGCACTGAAAGGTTTTGACAACTTCTGAACATTTTAAATCCCCACAGGAAGCTTAATAATCACCCCTTGAGCTTAAACTGAGAGAGGAAGGAAAGGAGTGAGAGCATCAAACTTGTCCATCAGCTGAATTAATCAGGAGGCCGAGAGTACTCTTCAGAGCGCAGACTTGCATCACATCTAATGACTCCAAGTCAGAGCACAGCGCGTCCCTAATTGAACTTTAAACAAGCGAAAAAGACAAGGAGCAAAGGGGACAAAGATAACACTGTGTGCCCATTATTTTTTACACAACAGAGCGAAAGTTCAGGCTGAAACCTCGGTGGGATACAAAGATACGAGTTCCTGCTGGGGTTAAAGGTGCAAACACAGATTTCCATTGGAATGAGAGTCACAGTTAATCCTCAGGGTCTGCAGACATCTCTGTTTTTAGAGCAGATGCAGTGTTTCGAGTCTGTTCTCACTGAATGGGCATTTTCAGGGAACGAGGTACTCATCATCCAGTAAGACCTTCCTTTGTGGAATAGGCACATATTCCCAAGTGTGCTATAATACATCATGGAGTTTGCATAGCAGGCAATTCAGTTGTTTCACATTTGCAATTCATAGCAGCCCCCCTCACCCCCAACCTCCCTCTCCACACACACACTTCTGCTCACTCTCCGGAGTAATAGACTCCTGTCATTGATGAGTCCCCGGGGTGTACAGAGTGAATCCTTTCTCACGTCTGTATCGATCGGCCCCAGAGTCCTACCTGATTTACATTGACAGGAGCACTGGGGTCCAAATGAAAGTAAGCATGTTTTCCAAATTGGAAACACAAGGGACATGTTGCACCTCAGACAGACAGCTGGGAAGGTAAACGCTGACAATCGGATTGAAGGCGGTGGGAGAGGGCTGACTTTGCTACTTTTGTCGCTCATTCCTTAAGAAGCAGTGGCCATTTTAAATAAAGTGTCTTTTTATGTTTCACGGGTAATTTATGGCGTGTTTTATTTAGATAAAGCAAAGGTTAGCCATAATGAGGAGACTCTCTTGTGTCAGCACATGGACACTTTTGAAGGTTTCATTTTTGCTTTATGAGCACGAGGTTTTCAAATTTAAGCTCTTGACAAAATGACTTTTAAATGAAAAAAATGTAATGTTTTTTTTCTGTATCATAAGGTAAGATGTTGCTTTTGCTGTGAAGTCAGTTCTCTCACCCCAAAACAAATCACACTGACGCTGATTTAAGGTCATTAAAGTGAAACTGAAAGTGAAAAAAGGATCCAGGTTTCTTTGGATGCTTTGGTACAAAAGTTTGTTTTAAAACAAATCTTAAAATATCAAGTTACAAAATATCTGAAATGCATTAAAGAACAGATGATTTTAAAAAGTACTTTTTTGACTATTTTGGCCACTTAGGAAGCAGAAGGACTGTAACCACAACACTAAACACATTATCCTCTTGTAGTCTCTGTGGCTAATGTGTTACCTACCAGTTGGATATTTACATGTGCAGCATGAGTATCATTACCATTCATTTGGAGTTTCTGGCAACCTAAAATAAATTGAATATCTGTCTCCTTTTAGCTCTGTTTTTGGTCTGCACCAACTCTCTTTTTGGCTGATAAATGCTCCTCTATGTTCACTAGCATACAGCTAATTTTTAGAGCTTTAAGAAGAAAAAGAGACCGAGAGCTGTGAGGACAGTAAAGGTATGATGCAGAAAAATAAATTGCAGAAAAATAAGCTGAATTACGCTAAAATGCCACATAGAACTGAGAGGAGTTTGTCACTGAAAGAAGCACCTTTGGAGTTACATTTTGTCATTCAGTTAATTGATCATTTAAAAAAATGTTGATCAAAGCACATTTAAAATCTTTATTTTTCTTTATCTTAATCAATACAATATTATTGTTGTTGTTATTGTATTGTTGTTGTTGTTGTTTGTTGTTTTATTAGTAGTAGTAGTAGTAGAAGCAGTTTGCTGTGTGCGTCAAAGTTTGAGTAAATATTTTTTTGCATTTGCAATGGTTAAAGCTTCCCTTTTGGTCTTATTTTCCCACAGAATACTAATATCATGAGGTGAATCACTGAGCTTGCCAGGTTAATTCACAGTATGATACGGAGACCCAGAACATATGGGTGGCCATACTGAGAAGCAAAACGAACAGATGGACTAAAGCCCACATAGTCATTAGGTGTCAGGGCTCATTTAAGAGTCAGTATCATACTGTAGGCTGGATGTTTGAATTTTAAAAGTCAGCATTGGTTTTTTTAATCTCACATTTAACTCAGCTGGATCAGGAAGCCTTCAGATACACACATAGATGCTGTACATTGTGAAATCTGTTGGGCTTTACAAAGTGATGAGCGGAGGAGACGGTCAGGATATCAAATATTCTGCCCACGTGGGTGAAGCAAGATCATGAGATGCCTAAATTACATCACACACACAGACAGTGGGGGGGTGGGACACTTTGTTTTAAAGGCAGAACATTAACTTGAATTCATATTTGACAGGGGGCAGATGAGGTAGCGGAGCTGATGTAATTATGTTGTTGATACCAGATTTGCAAGAGAGCTGACAGGGCTAGCAGCTCAGGGAAATGAGAGCCTAAAGAATGTCAAGGGTTTTAGTTGCACAGAGGAACACAACAGATCTCAGGAAATGTCAATGTGTAAACACATTAAAAGGTTATGCATCAACAGTTGCGTGCACGCCGGACGAACGCATGATCTGCACATGCACAGGCACCGCTCTCCGGCATGCAAGCAGAACAAACACACACACACACGCACACACACACACACACACACACACACAGACTGCATTCAAATGACCTTTTGTCAAATCATTATTTTTGAGTAAGCAGTACAAATGGTGTTTTCATGAATCATGCAGACACTCAGATTACTTTTCTTTGTGTAATTTCTGTGAGAAATGGCAGTGTGTGCAGAGAAATGCCTTAAAAATTGGGCATTGCAGAACAGAAAAAAAAGAGCACGAGAGGGAAAAAATAAAGGCAGGAGAGGACAAGCACTCAAAATGTACTCAGAGCTGTAACTTAGACACCATTAAAATGCGGAAAGAAGACCTTGAATAATACTGGCAGCATTATACCAGGACAAAGCTTATTTGGTTTGCATATATCCACCACTCAGCCACTCGCTTTCACTTTCCTTTCTGCACATTCTAAATTGTATTTAATAGCTCCAATCAGTGTGGATTTAGTGAATCCCTGCTGCTAATG
Source organism: Scortum barcoo (assembly GCA_023238725.1). Classification (NCBI taxonomy): domain Eukaryota; kingdom Metazoa; phylum Chordata; class Actinopteri; order Centrarchiformes; family Terapontidae; genus Scortum; species Scortum barcoo. The sequence goes on from CM041533.1 coordinate 11,097,702, forward strand.
CACTATTCGTGTTTGAAAAGGGGACATTGTGGGCGAAGCATCAGTCCCTTTGCCATTAACGTTGCATTACATGTCCTTTCCCCCCCGCTATAATTACAGCTCTTGCTCTGCTAGAGTGCAGACTCATGCCTCGACCTGAAGCGCAGAATAAATCCAGACTATCAGGTGTTATGAGGAGGAGACGCCTGACTCTGGGCTGGGAGTATCAGCTAAGGCAAGCTGCATGCCAGACACTGTTGGAACTATCCACACCAAGCTCAGAGATCCCAGAGAATCACCATGTGTGTCGGGGTGGAGGAAGGTGGATAGAGATGAGCAGATACAGAAATCCTTGGGCAGACCGTGCTCAGAGGCTCGAGTTTGACACTGAGTCGAGAGGGCTGGTGTGATTCTTGTGAATCTACTGTGAAGACTACTCCAATGTGTTGCTGTAGGAGAAGCAGGCGACACATTTTCATAACAGGGCTGACGATGTAACACTCAAAGCAGCTTCAGCATAATTTTTCTTTTCTCCTGGCTTTTTTAAAACCTTTCCATTTAGTTTGTGTGCAGCCCTTTACTTACTAGTTTCAAACAAGTGACTTTTTAAGTGAGGTTTCACCGTTAAAGCAGCAATAATCAATATTTTTATAATCAGAATCTCATGACTTCTTGCATGTACTCGTATGATGTAGTTAACCCTACACTGGGGAACTGGCCACATTGAAAAAAAAAAGAAGCTCAGATGAACTGAAAACATAGTTCCCTTTGGGGTCGGTAGAGACCAAACGCGGAGCTAAAAGATGGTGAATACTGTTGGGCCCGAACTTTAAGTGAATGCTAATATTGCTCTGTATCTGCCACAGCTAGCCAATTTAAAAGATGTGAATATGTCAGTGTTGTGTTTACAGCTTTAATCTGCTGCACCAAGTGGTCAAATAAATCTTCTAATCCATCATGAATGTGTATGACATTAATCTGCACAAATGGAGAAATATGTGTGTTTGAATTAGGACACATTTTTAGTCATTTAGTTTTTACAATCATGTTTTGTAATTTAAGATGTTATATGTAATTAATCACCCACGTGAGCAAGCTGAGGAAAATCTCTGAATATATTAACCTAACCAGTGCTATTTAGTCTCGCATATTTGGTGCAGTGTTTTGTAGTTTATGACATATTGTGTTATTCTGACAAATTTACATTGCTAATAAACAGCATTGTGTTAAATGCCAAGTCAGATGTGTCGACTGTGTCCAGTATCACCTCTTTTGTCGTACAAACAAATCATAAATGAGTTGGTTCGGTTAGCTGCGCAACAGCTACACCTGGAGCCAGTTGAAACACATCCTAGTTGTAATGACTGAACAACTTTTATTTATTAATCACCAAATTAAAAGTGCGTTAAAACTGTCACAATCAGCTCCTCTGTCCATCCCTCCAGCCACGTTCCCGCCTCTTCAAACCTGTTCAGTGTCGTTATCCACCCGTACACCAGATGCCCTCTGACTGTTTCCTACTTTTTCACTCACTACCCTGCAGTAACCTCTTTCCCTGCGATCACCTGACCTTCCCTGACCACCTGCTCGCCTGCTCCCACTTTCCTCATCAGCCCTGCAGACATTTAACCAGCCCTTTTGCACTCATTCCTCACCAGTATATTAAAGCCACGCACCTCATGCCTTCAGCCTCAAACCTGAACCAGAGCCTGATCCTAAACTTGTCTGTCCGCCTGCTTACCTGCCTGTAAGCCTTCAGTTATAAATAAATCTGTAATCTGTCTGCCTCAATTTCCTGCACTTTGATCTTTATTCCGTTGCACTTGCCAGGACAAAAATAAACCACTTCTCAGGTAGAAATGTTCAAAAGAAACATTAGCTTGCTAAATTATGTCCTGTTAGTTTCACATTTAACAAAAACAACAACAAAAACACTCTCTCGGGTAAACTGGGAAGATTTTAGGTTGCAGTTCACAAAAATAACATACGTCAAATTAGAAAATGTCAAACTAATAAGTTCAGATGAAATGAGCAACAGTTAGTTTTATTGCACTGAAGTCTGATTATCTTACTTTATGTTCCAGTAATGTTGCTGCATTTCCATTTAGATACAGAGCTGTTGATTTGTGAAATGAGTATTTACATGTTGATCATCATTCTTCATCATCGTTTACTTCAAACATTGTAAACAAACATCGGCAACTTCCCAATTAAGGTGCTGACTGCTGACGACGATTTTTTCTACGCTGTAATAGTCGCATCTCGTCATTTCATTCAATGCCGTACTGTTTTTCATGCTTTGAGATTTTTTTGAATAAAAGTTTTTAACGTCCTATATTCACAGACTCTTGTTTACTCTGCATACATGTGTATCTGAGTATATGTATTTAGGTTAAATTGTGTTTGTCTATTTGTGAAGGACTTTTTTTTTAATGTGCAAACAAATAAACAAATGTGCAAACAAATTTAATGTGTAAAATAAAAAAAATATATTTTCCACTCATTCTGAACTGTATGAGTGCGCACATTTCTGTCCATGTATGCAAACATAAAAAAATCAAATAATTTATAAAGGTTTGATTAAGTTAAATACATTGTTGGGCCTCCCTCGAAGTTAAGTTGCATTTTGCTATGCTCCGGTAACTTCCTGTTTACATCTAGTTTAATTGCTTTTGATTGGACGGCACTACAGATATTTTCTGGCAACCGATTTAAAGTGTCTATTAGCTTTAATTATGCAATTAGATCAAGTCAGTCACTAGTTAAAACTTCAACCTATATGTTTGTTTAAATCTCCACTTAAGAAACTTTCAAATAGCCGATGCAGCCAACTCCTGGTGATTCAAGCAGAAAGTTATCTGTTTATAACAACAATAAACAGCACTTTAACATTGGGTGAAATTTCAAACAACCCATAAACTCGCAAGAAAAAGTGAAAGATGTTGCCCCTGTGAAGTTTGCCAAGATCTATCAAGCAATTTCTCAAAAAATAAATAAATAAAATAAAAATAAAGAGTCATGGTAGGAAGCGTGCTGCCCTTGCATCTGTCTGTCTGTGCCGATCAGCCCCTTGAGAAATCACTGATCCATACAGACCCTTTGCTCATATGCCCGGCAGACGCTGCACCGACAGCAAAGACTTCTGTTCCTCCCTGACAGCATGACCACTCGTGTTTCCGTCAAGAATGGGTAGGAGCCCTGGAGCTGTCAACCTTACAGAGCGGGATCAAATGAAATATGATGACAAGCCAGGCCGGAGTCTGAGTTTTCTAAACTAAAAATACGCTGCACCTTTTATGCTCATGAGTTACCTTAATGTTGCGGAGGAAGCTCGATCAGTATTGCCTCTCACCAGCAGGCTGTGTGTGAACTCATTGCCTGATATTAACCGAGCTTTAAACTCTGTTAAGAACCCCCCCGAGTGTTGACATCCTCGCTGATGATCAATATTCTTATAAAGCCTGATACAAACTCTGTTGATTAATCCTTTAAGTAGTTTTTAATGAGAGAGCACCAAGAGGTTGGAGTTGTGATGATGTATGGAAACCGTTTTCAATCACTCAGCGGACGACAGCAGCCTTCAGCGATGATGATAATTAGCAAAGGGGACCAAATTTATGTAAATAACATAATGAGCTACAAGGAGCAATAAGATGAAAAATGTCGATGGACTTAATTGTGACAAGATATTTCTTTTTATGTTGTAAATGTGGTGTAAGAGCTCATTCTGGTTTATTATGTAGTCTAATATTTGTGGGTTTGGCCTTCATTTCTGTTACTTGCTGGGTTAATTGCTGAGATATGAAACTAAACTAACTAAAGACCAAAGAGACTTTAATCAGACAGGTTTTAAACGATCAGACAAACTTACTTTAGTCTGTTGCAAACATCCATCATAGTTTACAGACCAACTTCCTGGTTCAACTTTGAATTATTGTACCTTTTCTGTGCAATGAGAGATTATTACATTTATATGACTTATTAGATTTCAAGTTGTGCAATGTAAGTACATTTACTCGAGTACTGTACTATAGACAATTCCTGTTTACAGTAACAATTTTTAGGTACTTGCAGTTTACTTGAATAATTGCATTTTATGATCTGGCACATATTGTACTTTTTACTCTACAGTTATTTGGAAGCTTTACTTAGCAGAATCAGATTATCAATACAAACTATAATTAAGTTAAAAAGAGTGATGCATTATTATGGTTACACTGCAGTCATTCAATTTACCCTCACATTTACCAACTGCAGCATTAAAGTGATGCTTACACACTGTTGAATAACTAATTATAATCCACTAATATAATATGAATAGGACATGAGTCATTCTGCATAACTAAGAGCTCTGAGTGCTTCTACCACAATTCCAGGTGCGCTCACTTTTGATTTGAAATTAGTTCAGATAATCTGGATAAACTGCTGGCTTTATTTCAGACTGACTGGCTGATTGCTGATGTTTTTTAACTTCTTTGCTGCAGTGTTTCTGCTCTCACAGGTCACATCAGAACTGATCAAAAAATGGGAAAAACCACAACAAAATAAAGAAGAATTTCCTTTAAAGCAATTGTTTGACATTTATGGAGGTGGATTTTGTTACCTTCAGACAGAACCAGGCTATCTGTGTTCACCTGTTTCCAGTTTTTATGCTAAGCTAAGCATTTCTAAGCAAAGTTTTTTAAATCAAACCACGATCTTTCCCTGAACCTGCTTCCATTATGTGATTGTTAGTTGTTGTTTGATGGGATAAACAGTGGGTGGTGCTAATTTTCTTTCTTTTCTTTGTCTCTCTTTTTTTAAAAAAAAAGAAAGAAACAAACAAACAGGTGGATGTAAACCAACTTTACGAAACAAAGTGTTTTGTCATCTACATTCAGAGAAGTTGTCAGTTTATCATCAGCACAACAAAAAGTCTTGAATTTTCAGTTGCAGCAGACAGATGTCATTGGAGACAAATAAAAACAAAACTAACAGGGGGGGTTAAAGGAGAGTCTGAAACAAAAACCTCATTTTTTCTTTTTTTTTTTCTCTGTGTTGTGATCTTATTTATTGTCTCCTACTTGCCCAACAGATGGCCTATTTCCTGCCCTCCCTTGGGCCAATTCAGGTTGATAACTCACTGAGCAAACAGAGCAGGCACACTTTTTCATATCAAGCCCCCCCCCCCTCCAAAAAAAAAAACTTTAATCACACAATGGAATTATTATTATTATTATTATTATTATTATTATTATAGAGACAGGAGATTAAATGTTTGACCTGTAAAACAACCAACTATCTACAGTTGCACATAAAAGATAATCACAGTGCAATCATTAAAGAGAAGGGGGGTGTAATAAATAGATATATAATATAATATATAAATAAATAGATAACCCAAATGCCCCCCTATAGGGACCCTGACATTATCAGAGAGGCTCCTATCCATTACAGCCCTGGATGCCTTCGTGTGTAGCTACAAGAGAGAGAGAGAGAGAGAGAGAAAAAAAGAGAAAGCTCGGACTGATTCAGAAACTCTGGCCAATCCCGAGTCACATGACTCTCAACCACCGGCAGCGATAGAGAGCGCAAAAAAAAAAAAGGGACGCAGAGGCTCCGCGCACAGCAGCCTGCACAGCACCAGCCCTCCACCGCCATCCGCCCAATTTCTTTTTAATTGAAACCTTTTACTCCCTCTCGGTGAGTACATCTTCCACTGCCATTTTCTTAAGCATCTGTTTTTTTTTTTAATCTTTTCTTTTTTTCTTCCTTTTCTTGTCTTGTTGTTGCGACACGGGGAAACATGTTTTCTTTCTGCATGCGATGCTTTGAATCTTGGATGCTGAGTGTTGTTGCTCCGGCGACACACATCCGCTGAGAAACATCCCTACGTGCTTCTTTTTTCTTTTTTTTTTTTTCCTTTTCTTCTTTTTTTTCTTCCTTCCTCCTCCTCCTCCTCCTCTTCTTTCTCCTTCCTCTTCTTCTCCTTCCCGAAGCAGCTCCTTCTTCGTCTTCTTCTTATAATGATCCCCACCTTTTACCGCTTATTTCCAGGCTTTTACACCCCCACCCCACACAGTTACTGCCCCCCACCTCTCTCCACACACACACACACACACACACACTCTCCATCCCTCTCTCTCTTATCATGGCTTGTCTTCTGGTGTGCTTTTGGTGCTTTTCTCTGATCTCGCAGTGTTTCTCTGCTGTTTGGAGGCTGTTCGTCTGACCAGGGGGCGAAAAAAAATGAAAAATAAAATAACAGTTTTGATTTTCATCTTTGACTTTCGCCTCTCTGATAGGTGAGGGATTGAACTTTGCTGGAGTTTGTTTTGTGCTTCTTTGTGCAGCCTTAACGAGCAAATGGGAACTTTTTCTTTCTTTCTTTCTTTAATTTTTTTTTTGGCAAACCCAATATCTCGGACAGAGCTGGATTTGCATGGAATAGTTTTTTTTTGTCTTTTTTAAACCTCTTTTCATACATTAAAACTTGACAGAAAGCATGCCACGATTAAAGATCTTTTTCAACTTGAATGCATATTCCTGTTTCTTTGGACTATATGATGGGAAGTGATTTAAACAAAAAGCAGATTTTGGGCCTCTCAGTTGCCTTTCAGTGTCAACAAATTGGAAAAACTGATGATTGAATGCAAATCACTGCTGTGCAAAACAAGAACAGGAGCAGAACAACAGATTCCTGCCAATTGAACCAGGCACAGCTGCGCGCCTCCCGCCCTGTTTCTCTTTGCGTTTTGGAGTGATAGCTGGCGGCAAACATCACACACACACACGCACACACACACACACACACACTGACCTTTACACACGCACACACGCACAGGCTGAGAGAGCAAAGCTTGGAAAGTTAAAATCGGCTGAATGAGTCAAAGGAGAGGAGGGTTAGGTGGGGTGGGGGGTTCTTTAAGGCCTTGGCAAATTTTGCAGCAGTTCATTATGCAAATTCAGGCTGATAGATTTGATTAATAGTTCGACCTTGACATGCAGCCAGAGCTCACCCGCAAACCTGCAGGCGACAAATTAAAAAACACACAAAATCTCCTGCAATTAAACTGCAACCGAAAAAGAAAAAAAGAAAAAGAAGTGACATTACCCTTTTTAAAATCACCGCTGACTTCACCCCTTCAAATCCTTCACCAGAGTTTTTTTTTTGCCGCTCTTTTAAAGGAAATGCTTGCAAAACAGCTCGAGACAAAAAAAAAAAAAAACTCCTTTCAATCATCCTCAAAAGATACGGGTGAAGGCATTTGACAGCTATTCCAGCCTTCAGACTTCGCAGGTCAGGGAACAGGTGGGGGAAGCCGAGCATGAAATGTGCTGCTACGCAAACAATACTTATCTCTCACCAGGGATGAGGTGGGAGGCTGCCTCTGGAATAGCCAGCCTTACACACGCATGCACTGAATCGCTATGAGCCCGCAGAGGAAGGACGGCAGGAAGGAATAAAGTTTAGCCAGGCATTTCAGGACCGGTCAGTAATCTGTCCCTACCCCCCCTCACGCTCAGTCGAGGCCTGTCTTTGCACCCATGGGCCTGGGATGGTCGTTGACCCTTAGCAGGAGTGCGATGTGGGCTGCATCAAAGCCACGCGCCACGGAGTCCATCTTCTGCGAGATACGGACGAAAAACATTTCAGAGCTGCTCCAGCTTTCAGACTATAGGTCAGAGAACAGATTAGGGGAGCTGCTTCACTCGGTATCTTTTTATATCCCTGCATGTGAGAGATACCAGGAAGAAAAACAGACGAGGGAGTAAGACAAACTAAAAAAGAACAGGGAAAAACTGATGACTTGTGTGAAAGAGTCTGACATGTATGATATGCACATAACGGTTCTGTGTTACATTATGCATATGGCAATGCCCACTGCTCCCTATTAGTTCTCCTGTTCTTGGATGTGCGCGCTGCGTGTTGCAGCCCGTGTTACTCATATTCAACAATTTTTTAATAATATCTTTCCAGCCATTCGAAAGCAGCAGTTTTGGCGATATATGCATGCACCTGATGCTCTGTTGTGAGACGTGCAATTAGCCTAGCAGCAGCGGCGGCAGCATCAGTATCTCAGCACCACGGCCAGCTCCTTTTATTCTCCATTCAAAGAGATAGCGGTTGATTTCAGCACCGTGGACAGCTGCCAACACTTTATTACTCTGGCAGCTGGAGCGAGCTGATTCCTGCCTGGAAGTCTGGAGTGTCTCTTCTCACTAACCCCTGCCCTCTCCGCCGCACACGTCTTATTCAGAGCTATTTCAAGCTCTGAAACCCCCTCATTCGAAAGGCTAAGAAAGAGGTTGCACCCTAGATAAGAAACAAAAACGGTAATACCGTCTCAGAACGAGTGCCTGCATATTTTAAAGTTGTTCAAAACGCTTCATTTAATCTCTTTCAAAACAGCACTGGGATACACTTGTGTTTTAAGGGCAGATAAATACAGGTAGGCAGGTATTTATGCTGAACAAAATTACAGGTACAAACTGTGTACAGTTGCAGAATTTCAGACTAGAATGAACACGTCAGAATCACATGAAATTACATGAACACTGTGTTGCGTTTTATCATCAGGTTTAGTAGTTATGATTCAAATTAAACATTCAAGGTCTTTGAACAACAGTTGTTTGCAGTTAAATTCTTAATCTCAGGCTCCCTCCAATAATGCTCAAACATGTATAGGAAAACCACACAAGTACATAAGATATAAAATTGTGCAAAAAAAATCAAAATGTCCCCAGTCATCAGGCTAAAAGCAATATAAAGAAATCAAAAATACTTTCTTTCAAGGAAGAGTTCCTGTTTGTTTTAAACTTTCTGATAAACTTCTGTCTGACAACAGATCCCATGAAGAGAAAACCCAACAATATATTGATCCTACCATCAAGTGTGGTCTCTGTAGCCAAAGCCAGATGTAGTTTATTCCTTTTTGCCATAAACCAGTGATTCACAACCAGGGAATGTGCACTTTAGGGGGTATATTTGTGCTTATGGGGTAAATAAACACACAAATCTTTGTTGGTTTGTGATTGTTAGTACATTTTCTGTATCAAGAACCAATAAACTACCAGCTACAATCAGTCAACGGCACCGAACACACCTCAGTTTGTGTTGTAACACCAACCTGTATTTATATCGGGCTGTACATCTATTGCATGTCTCTCTGCCCTTTAAGACGGATCTTTGTTGACAGATGGTGTCGCTGTGTGCTGTGCAGATTGTGAAGACTCTTGAAGCAAATTTGTGATTTATAAAATTGAGCTTCATAAATAAAACCGACCTGAGTTTACCTGCAACGACTGAGATCATGAAAACTCGTTAACAAGCCACCAGAAAAGTTAAAAAAAGAACCCAAGACTAAGAATCAGGAATTCAAAGATCATTCTTTCTTGAATGATAAAAAATATAGGAACAATATCCACGTTTAAATAACTGATTGTGTTTAATGATGTCTAATTTAAAAGAACATGTCAGATATGAGACTGTTGTACTGGTTGACATGTTCCTCCATGATCATGAATGTGGCACTCAAGTAGATTTTGAGTCAGTCCCACATACACCGTCCTGCTGCTATAAATACTCACTAATTGTGCATTAATCCACAGCTGAAAATAGTCCCCAACAAATTTACTATTTAATCCTGCTTAAGTAACGCTGCCACAATGTCCCAGCTGTTTCAGGAAGCCTTTTTAAAATATGAAACCATATGACCTGTTTGTAATGATTTACTTCTGTAGTGTAACTAATGGGCTTTGGGCTGAGAGCCTCGAGACTTAAGGATAGCACGAGACAGACTTATGTTGTGTAGGTTTTGGTCTTTTCATGGGATTTATTGAGAAGATCAAAGTGTATGATTTCGGCCACCTTGCCCTTCAGTTAAATCTTTTTAAACCCCAAACTGGAGTAGTTCTTCTATAGTAATTAGATATGTGTATTAAACGCCAGGTATTTGACGGGCTCAAACAAACATATGGGCCAAAATGTACCATGTACAGTTGAAACCACTTATAGAAATCATGATTACAGTGAGCAACTGCTTGTAAGGAAGAAAAAGCTTGACGCAGTTTTGGGCCTTTCATACATGATAGCATGTGGAAAACACTTAAAACCCTTCTTTTAATGAAAAAAATACTCTCCTCATGCCTCTCTTCATAATAAACTGCCAGAAACAAGTCGGCGAAATGCAGCAGCGAAAACTTGGTGTTCCTCAGGTGACCTTGTGCCGTCAGCTGCCGGTGATGGAGACAGTAAACACATGCCCGGTCACGTAATGCGCCCTAAATAGTGAAGATGTCTCTTTCATTACTTTATATTCATGTGATAAATATACAAATGTCAATTAGATGGTAATCTGCATGAGAAATAAAGAACAAGAAGAAAAAAATTGGTTATTACGATCATCCTCAGACGTGATTATCATAAGTGGTTTCCAGCGTAGTTGAATGAACGCCTCTCTGACAACAAGAATTCGACACTGTCAGCTTTATAAATGTGGCATTTATGGTGTGAATGTTGTTATGAAATGCCTGTAAGTAAATATAGAAATGAGGGGTGCAAATGCATCATCTAGACGGAAATCAGGCGCCCGCCTTAATGTTTTTTTCCTCGATCTTTCCTGGTCCTATCACAGCGGATGTTTATTTTCATTCTAATGAGACCAGTACTCAGAGATTACTGGTTGTATTGCAGCATGTAGTCACCCTGCTGTCACTGTTTCGTATCCGCCACACAGTCACCTGATAACCTTACCAGCTTGTGACGTCTTCTTTTTTACATTTAAACTGAATTGTTCCTGAAATGTAATTGTACTGTTTTTATTTGTGTTGTTTTTAGTGTTCACAGTGTCACATGTCCTGCTCAACTCCATGCATATGTTTAATTCATCTGTTCGAACCTGCCCAGTTTCACCTTTGACCTTTCACTGCTAATCCCAAATCATTACCTCAATATGGCTTTGCACGACCGTCTACAGCCTTCTGGTGCCATAAAGCAGAAATCAGCTAATTACTCACAGCTCTAGTGACCCAGTTACTTTAGCCTAGTGGAGCGGAAGCTATATTTGGCAGTCACACAAGAGGAGAATTAAGGAAATGGAGAAATATGTCCGTGCCAAGAGATCTGGGAACGCATGGCATATGTTCATATGCCCTCGAGCGGAGCAGTGGACTCCCCTGCTACAACAGCAGGTGGAGACTTTTTTCCCTTTTTCCTTCAAATGCACATATTGATGCAGGAGCGTTTTCCACAGTGAGAGAGTGGGAAAGGCTCCAAATAAAATAAAAAATAAACTTTTGAAACGCTCAGAAGCCTGCTGCATAATACACGGAGATGCAACAGAGAGCGTCTGAAGCTAAATAGTTGGCGAGGGCTGCTGTTGAAAAGAAAAACAGGGTTAAAACGTTCCCTTAAAACAATATGTCCCCTGAGGAATCGACAGAGCAGCTTCCAAGGAGCCGCTTCCCATCAAAGTTTCTCAGCGTATCACTTCTGTAACAAAGTCTAACAGCTGCGAGTCGTCCAAATGATACACGCTGACCTCAGAGATCAGGTTTTGTGATGTGTAATAAAAGCACGTACAAATGCCCTGATTACGGAGATAATCAGAACTGCTATTATTGTAAGATGCAAGATAAAACGCCTCGCAGAGATATGGCTTCATCTCGCCTTACCGCATAGGTCACATTGTGCTTTTATCTCCCTGCTGTCATCGCTGCCCGAGGCTATAGGTAGCTCAAATCAGATTATGGTACAACTCATTTTAGGTGCGTGATCGTCTGCCCTCAGTCGACACGCTTCAGAGAGCCCCCGTAAATTCACATAGAGAGAGAGGGAAAGGGGGGGGGGGTAGATAAAGCTGATGGAAATTGGAGTGTATTTTCTATACAGGAGCTCTGCGTAGCTGTGGGCTCATGTACGCTGAAGCATAGCCTTACAGTTCAAAAAGTCAGTTCATTAAAGGCATGAAAAATATATAAATGATAAAAGGCTGATGCCATGGTAATATAAAAGGATAGAGTCATAGTAATAATTTATAAGCCAGCGCTACATACCTACCGCATGATGTATGCCTGCATTTTCCATCTCTCATATTCTGGTCCAGTTCTAAGCCCCTTGAAGATGATTGGCTTTGCAAATGTGTTCCCCCTCCTTTTTTCTTTCTTTTTTTTTTTTTTGTAAATGTTATTTGCTCCTTCCTTCCATCTCACCCACTTTTATTTCCCTCTCTGCTTCTCTGTTTCCTTTTGTTGCCATTTCTTCCCTCTTCTTCTTCGGTTCAAACTGGAGACAGGTATTATGCAGGAGGTAATGGGATGTAGGAGTGGAGAGGGGGAAATAAGAATAGTGCTTGACAGTCATCCGTCCTTGTTAAGATCCACAGCAAAACAGTTTCAGAAGGACTCCAGGTACATGTACTGTAGTAAAGAGGCCAGAAAGCTGCAAGGGAAGTCGCTCATTACGTGTGGCCGGTAACAGGCTATCCTCTCTGCACCGGTAGACAGTATTTACTGTACAAGTCCTGCAGGAGAGATTAGATTCCACTGGGCTCCTCTGGGCTGGGAGAGCAGAATGGCCCAGCAAGGACCTCTATTCATTAAGCCCTTAATTGCTAATTGAGGTCTTTGAATGATTCAGCAATAGCTGCTGCTGTTGGGGCATTAGCTGAGTAATTTATGGCTGCGAGGGAGCAGGGAAAAAAATGAGCAAGGGCAAGAAAGTGTTATTAAAAAGGACATCGGTGCCTGTGTGGCGGTGTTATTACACAGCCGCCTCGCGTTAACTCTCAAAAATCTGCACAATGCTCTTTTTTATAGAAGATTCTCACCATTTGTCAGAGTTTAATTCATTATGTCCTCTGATTAAATACGACTTAGACATAATATCGCCACTCATCATGTAATTTTGATTTAATCTTTCGTGATTAAGTGTATTATTTTGTTGTGAGGATGTTCTACATTTGCAATAGTGATGGTTCTATCTTTGTCTGTCTTTGTCGGGTCAGCTACAATCATTATTCTTGCTACACAATCTCTCAGTGGTCCTGTCATTGAGTGATTTTAGCACTATTTTCAGCTTTTATATTATTCACAGCAGCATTTTGATAAATCCCAACATTTCATGCTGCATATGTTCTCACCAAGCAGCAGAAAGAGGGAAAATAACCCATACCTGCACTGCAGCGTAGTCCGTAAATTTAGACTGTATAAAAATGTAATTAGATTTCAGTCCACATTTATTCCCTTGTAATGTGTTTGGCTGTCATTCAAAAGCGTGAGGCACAAGAAAAAAGAAAAAAATGGCTTATTATAGACCCACATTTCATTCTCTTATGCAGACATATATATATATATATATTTTTTTTTTACAGGGAGGCATGAAAAGTTGAGACTTAGTTCGAGAGATGTCTGTCTTCCGAGCCCGATAAGGCCTAAGGTGACGTGTCGATGAAGTCAGTCGAGGTTAGATGCTTTCGGTTGTCGACTCGCTAAAGATAAAATGCTGCAGTGCAACATTCAAGCAGCGGAGAGTGAGTGTGGCCTGAATGCATCCCTCACATCCCGTATGTATTTGTCATATTGGATGAGGAGTTTTCATCTTTCCTCCTCAGACGTGAGCCAGTGAGGAGAGATCAGGGAGAGGAAGTGCTAAAATGATTACTTTCACCAGTTCCTCGCTTCTTTATCTCCAGAGAATTCAGCCTCTGAAGCCCCTGACAGTCGGTGTGAAAGGACCAAAGAGGATCCATGAAATACTTACACTTGGAACCTCCGCAACACAGGAGGATGCTGCAGGAAAAGGCATCACTGTCAAGCACTCACCGCTCCGTTACATATATAAGAAAAGACTTTTAAGAGACAAACAAAACGTGGAAAAACATGCGAGTGATGAGTTGGGATGCGTTCAAAGCTCCACTGATGCATGAAGATGTTATTTAGCATTAATTTCTGGAGCATTGAGCGTGCCAAGATGAATCTAAACCCGGCGCTCTCCTCCTGTCTCGCCTATCGGGCTGCTTTGAATTCAGTGTGAGTGTGTTTTCTGGCCTGGGACGTTTCCACCAGCATTTGCCAGCAGTTATGCCACATGTTCTTCTTAAAAGGTTTTGGGGATCTTAGAGACTCATGAATATTGTAAAAGAATCATCTTTGAAGTGTCTTTTTTCATCATTTTCAATGAGCTGGAGTAATAATGTAATGTGTAATGTGTGTTTTTTGTCATGACCATTTCCTTTAAAAACATGTAATTGAAGGCAATTAACAAAACAACGTTGAAGTATTTCGGGGGGTGCTAATCTAAGGTGACGTATGTGGAAAAACAGATGGAAAGTCTTAGATTACCTGTAGATGTAATATTTCTACCAGCGGCAGCCTGCGGTTATGTAAAGCACAAGTTCACTGATTGCTTAGTGACCATTTGACGCTAAGTTTACAGACTTTGCAGAAAACCACAAACCATTAGTCAAGCTAACACCTTATGTCCGTAAGTGACTTACTCTGAAAAGCAGTTTCTTTCTGGTCCAGAGCTGCCTTTGCTTGTGATGATGCTCTGGCCTCAGGCTTTGAAGGAGGTTGTGCATATCAAGAAAGATTTTTTTCAGCTTTAACGCTGAGAGCCGATACGGGGTTTATCAAGCGGCTGAAAGAGAAATTTCTGGGCTCGAAATTTTAACATACAAACAAGCCTCACCAAGTGAGTTCACACAGTGCTGATTAAGCCGATGACGCCTGGGAACACGCCTGTATTTCACAGCGTGGTGGACTTTCTACACATTCCCACGCTGGCTCACAAATAGTGACGTGTTTCGCCTCAATCAGCGGGGATTGGTTTGCCAGAGCTGAAGCGGGGAAGCAACCACAGCGATGGAGCAGGCGGCACAACAGCAACTGGGAGTGTGTTGGAGGCAGACGTCATGAGGACTAGTCGACGAGTGTTCCTGTAATTACTCTCACTCAACTTTTTTCTTCTGTTGTTTGTCCAAACATTTCAACTCGTACTTAAGTATTTAAAGTCCAATCAGTGCGTTCATTTGGCACTATATCTCTGCTCAGCATGGACCTAAATTAGGGAACTCACATTGTCTCCATTTAAATCTACTTAAAAATGTGCTCTTGCTTGCTTAATCAACCATCTAATGGCCTCACCTCTGTGCGTTTGCCTTAAAGAGACCATTCAATGCGCTTCACAACCATCAGTCACTTAGGTGGTGTTGTTCAAAGGTAGCAGCTGAGTGAATGGGATTTGATTTGATTGGAATGACTGGTGGGCTTTTTAGTCCCCCGCTCCCTGATAATGAAGTTAATCAACTCCACAAACCTAAATGACGCCATTGCCACATTACGAGACTCGCAGCCGTGTTAAATTATCTTCCATCCTTTGAGGTGCAAGAGATTTTTTGAGAGCAGATTTAGAGTGGATTATGTGTGGGCTGAGGCAAAAGAGGGAAGAGAAGAACAGGTAGGACCGGGAAAATTGTGACGGGAAGTGTGACCAAGAGGAGACTGAGTACCGGTGTGTGTTGGCATATTGTGTGTGTGTGTTTGTGAGACATATTTTTAGAAAATACCTGTACATAATTAATTAATACATCTTCCATCCTTTCCCTATATTTACTCATCTCTATTCAGGTGCCTTATATGTTTGGGCTTCAGCCATAAAACATAGACAGATTGAAAATACACATAAGTAGAATCTCCTGTTTCACCCGAGCTGTAAGTATTTGGACTGGAATCTGTCAATTACATTGATGGAATAAGGAGTTGATCAACAAAAAATCAGTTTGCAGCCATGTTTGTAATCGTTCTAGTCATTTTTCAAGCAAGGAAACTCCATATATTTCTTCCTCCAGCTTCTCAAATTGAAGGATTTGCTGCTTTTCTTTGTGTCATATCATTGTAGGTCAATAGTTTTGGGTATTTGGATTGTTGGTAGGATAAAACTTCATGAGTAAGACATTGAAAGCGCTATGAGAATGAGACATAGTCAAGAAATAATAAGATCCTGGGCTCTAGAAAGTTATATACAGCATTTTTTCACAGTTTCCCAACCTAAGGCTCAGGCCCCTCCAGAGGGTCACTGGATGAATATGAGGGGAGATGACTGACAGTGAAATATTGGATCATTTGAAAAAAGTAAAACAAAACCATGAAAGAAGTTAAGAGGGGAATATGTCACAATTCACTCACCTACTGGTTTAATCTTTAATGATGCATTGTACTTTAAAAGTTCATTATTGGTTTGTGTAGAAAGTCTTAATCTGAAAATGACCTAAAGCTGTAAAATAAATGTAGTAGAGTAAAAAGTATAATATTTGCAGTAGAAGTAGCATAAAATGGAAACAGTGAAGTACAGGTACCTAAAAACTGGGCTTACCTTCCTTCCTTCACTGGTTAATATTTAAACCGTCATGTAAAGTTATTTCACAAGGAGAGGGGGGAAAAAAGAGGTGAAACAGTGGGTGATGATTCAGTGCTATTTTCAAACGTGGGAAAAACAGCCCATATATATATGGTGAGATTTAATCAAATTCACACGTCTGAATCACGTGTCAGAGTTTCTCTCACCTCCTGCAGTCTCTGCCTTCACGTTCCTCACAGGCTCAGGAAACAGGAAGCAGGTGGAGACAGTCAGACAGCCACACCCGAGGAAGCTGGTTACTTATTGTAGAGCAGAGAGGACTCGTCAGTGAGTCAATTTGCTGAGAACAATAATGGACAGTTTTATTAATAATCATCCATCAGCTTATGAGGGTGCTGGAGTCTATACTATATGGAGTATATACTTTAAATGTGATTTTTTTTTTATACCCAGGCTTTGTTAGTCATCTGTGAAGACAGTAAGTTAATTGTCAATAATTAAATCAAACCTTTGCTGTGATCAGAACATTGGCACTGTTGGGTGAAAAATCTTGAAAAATGCTTTTAAGAGCTCAAGAAAGCATCTTTCTTTATTTGGACCCGCCAGTGAGGTTCAGAAAGCCCTGCAATTATCACCAACATATGCTTTCAGCTCTGGCCGCTGTTGACATCCCACTGGTGCTCACTGTTTGGCTTTCTGTGTGTAACATCCACAGTCTAATCTTCCTGGCTTTCTGAGCGGTGTCTCAACTGTGTCTCCCAGCAGGCAGTGCTGCAGGACTAGGATGACTGGGAAGACCCAGACCAGCAACGTGACCAACAAGAATGACCCGCGCTCCCTCAACTCCCGCGTCTTCATCGGCAACCTCAACACGGCCGTCGTAACCAAGGCCGACATCGAGGCCATCTTCGCCAAATACGGCAAGATTGTGGGCTGCTCGGTGCACAAGGGCTACGCCTTCGCCGTTCAGTACGCCAGCGAGAGAAACGCCAGGGCAGCCGTAGCTGGGGAGAACACCAGGGTCATCGCCGGACAATCACTAGGTAATGTTTCTGTAAATATTTTGTGCGAAAGAGGAAGCCACACTACACATACTATGTAAAAGGGGTAAACAGGGAAACTTTGACTATTATAATGCTTTGTCTTGGTGGTGGTGCACTTAAATTAAAGGTCATGACCTCTGATGTAAATGACACGACGTAAAATTTGTTGTCGTTCTCCAGAATCAGTTCTAATGTTCTTCGATGGATCCCAAAAGTACATCACTGTTCCCCGGCATTTTATCACCATTTCTGAAACATGCACAAACTAATCTGATGGCTGATTTATGTGCTACACTCTCAAGGGACGCCGCTGTCTCTGAAGTGGCACAGTTAAACTGAACGAATTTATAAATAATGATTTCAAAGAGTACAAAGCTAACAAGAGATCCACGGCGTGGCGCCTCAGCCTCAGCCGCCTGTAACTTGTCACTTTGCTTTGGCAAGTAGAACACGAAGATTTAGTGAACGAATAAGTGTCTTGTTTATATGATGTGGCGGTGGCCGGCGGAGTTTACTGAAGTTTAAGTTTATTTTTGGAGTAGCTGATAACAGCAGAGAGCAGAAAAGCCTTCTGTTAGATTTGGAATACATTTTAGTGGCAAGTGTTTTAGACTATTTTAATGACTATAAGTTCAAAATGTACCAGGTTTTATATGATCGTTCTGACATATTCCATTGAAAAAGTGATCGACAAGTAAAATCATTCACTTACGTTACAGTGATATATGCAGGTTTTCAAGTAAGTTGCCGCTGCAGTAATGGCGGCTTTACTTCTACCTCCGACCCCAATTCTTTTAGACTTGTAACCCCTCCCCCCCTTTTTTAATCAACAAACATAATGTACAGTAATAATAAAAACTACTCCAAATTTAAATAGATCTAACATTGTAATTCACCATAAAGAATATTTTGTAAGTGTATCATAGCTCTAAAATAAATGATACCACAAATAATTGAATTGCAATATAAACCCTCTTAGACTGCTTTCTTCATTTTCAACATTATTAGTTTACCCTGATATTTATATAGGCCCTCAGTTAGTTTCTTACAGTGTCATTTATTTATAAGTGCCACCTTAAAGGATTAATCCCTAACCCGAC
Organism: Scortum barcoo; assembly: GCA_023238725.1. Classification (NCBI taxonomy): domain Eukaryota; kingdom Metazoa; phylum Chordata; class Actinopteri; order Centrarchiformes; family Terapontidae; genus Scortum; species Scortum barcoo. Next base: position 11,116,163 of record CM041533.1, read on the forward strand.
CCCTGTGCTCAAATATTTGTCCCTGTAATACCAAATAATTACACGGTTATTTGCAGGTTGTAATATAAAATTTTACTCAATTAGTGTGTTTAATGAATATTTCTGTGTGAGAGATGGAGACACTGACATTTTTCGTCCTCACAGGAAGAAAAATGAAACACGCATGTTCCGTTTAAACCTCTGATCTCTTTTATATGATTTCATATCATTTTATAAAACCTTACTACAAAACAAAGTGCTGTATATAAAACATGCATACAATTTACTGCAAAAGCAATAAAAACTAAACCAGAAGTACGTATAAAAGAGTCATAAAAGAGGGGTCAATACCAATAATAAAAGAACATTTCATAAAAGGAAGTCCATATAAAATGAGGTTTAAGACGTTCAAGCATGTTATTTCAAACTAAAAATAACTCTTATTTTTAATCAATATCGCCTGAAGTCCTCATGCTTCGGCTTCATGGCGTTTATGGACGACAATCTTGAATTTGCTCAGTAAAAACCTTAAAAATAATTCTGAAATGGAGAAGTATACTGTAGGCGCTGAGAGACAGAATCCATTTTTAGCAGTTAAATGAGACGAGGACACGAGATGAGCTTTAACATAAAGACAAGACGGAGAGACAAACAGACGGGTGGACAGATGGTCAGACAGACAGCAACAAGGAGGAAACATTCAGAGCTCAGGCCTCAGGGGCATTCGGCGGATCCCTGTAAATCTTCCTTATATTACTTATTGATTACTTCATAGCCTCCTCCATGGAAAATAAAAGTCCTCCCCGACCCTCATTAAGTATGAATTGGATCGCTGCGGGATCACATCTGTAATTCCACCCTGTGTTTGCCCAGTTTCATGCATTTTCAGTGTGTGAAATTACATATGGGAGTGGTAAAACCGCAAGGTTGAGTTGTGTTCACAGTGATTTACTGTATAATTATGTGACTCAGAAACTATTATTGTAGAAGTTTATGACTGATACTCTGTGGCGTTAGTGAAACTGGACTCGAGCGACTGGCCTGAGCCAACTCGGGTGTTATTTTGGTAGCTTTGGCAGCGATTCTGTCGTTGGTAATAACTCACTGAGTTAATTGCTGAGACCTGAGAAACTGGCAACATTAGTACAAAAATAGGCCTGGTGGGGCAAAAAATATGAGTCAGACGATCAGACTTAAGGTTTTAAACAAACCCCAACATAAGCAAAACATAAGAAACACCACATAACGGCACAATTAACACCCAAACTGGCCGTTATAAACATCTCTCACACTTTACTGTAGGTTTCACACAATTTTTCCTGTTCAATGAAGGGATTATTTCTCACACTTCTGCTGCGCTAACTTTACAGTAGGTTTCTCCTCCAAATAAAGGGGTTTAGGTGATCTGGCTGAAGTGTTGGCTTGTTGAAAATCTAATGAGGACGAGACTCAAATAACCTTCCTGAAAAAAAAAAAAAGAAGCACATTGACATTTTTTTACTTCTTCCGTTGTAGGATTTTTCACTTCTCATTGAAAGTACTTTAATATTTCTAAAGACGATGTCGAAGTGAGACGCTAATTTAAGACTTTTGTTTACAACCCACTGTTGCCGTGTCCCTGGATATCAGTATCATAAATCATCATATTTACTTTAATGAGTGCAGTGTTATCGCAGCTGACAGAAATATGTGGCTAAAACTAGAACAACGAAAGCCAAGCTATGATAAAGTGGCACTATCCTTTAAAGGTACAACATTTTGGGGAAATTGCTTTCTTGACGTATCTAGTTGCTTTAATTATTTCCCGATAAACAGCAGGGACTCCAAGAAGTCAATTTGTCTGTCTGTTATGCCCCAACAGCGCGTCAACACCCATAAAACCACAACTTGTTATTTTTACATTTCCATTTGAATTTGAAATAATGAAAACATCTTAATTAGTTCTAGAGGTGGTGGGAGATTCTTTCCTTTTGCCTTCAGTTTTTATGCTAAGCTAACTGTCTCCTGGTTTTAACTATATATTTAGACGTGACAGTCAGTCTTGTCATCTAATGCTCAGTAAGAAAGTATTCCTTTAAATGTCACAGGATGTAATATGTAATTGTAGAAATCTCAATGAATTAGTAATTTTTTAAGGAGGCATATGAATTTTTTAAGTTATAAAAGATGGCCAGAAATTTGGGTTATGATTATTATAAGACTCCCTGATAAAAGCTGCATGTTAGGGCCGTTCATTCACAGGACCTGGTTCCCGAGGAGGGAGATGAAACGCTTTTGTAAAGAAATGTTCACGCTGCTGTCAACACAACATCCACGTGTCCCGTCTGTCTCATCCTGTCTGCATCATTGCATCCACTTATAGGAGCTCCTCTCATTGTTATGCACGCTGACAAACCACCACAGCTATATTTACTGAAAAGCACAACAGCAACACGGTTCACAGAGAGAACGGAAAGCAAGCCTCACGTAGGGAATCACATAGAAAATGGCTTCACACGGCAATCAAAGTGAAGTGTTCTTTTGCATAGCTTTGCATTGCTGGTTGCAGCTCCACTGGCTTCACTTCCACCCTGTAAACACTGAGCGTCTGTGGACACACACACACAATAAATTCAATATGTCGATGCACCATAAGTGTCTGAGATATACCAAAGGTGCCTACCATGCTGCATTGGCTCCCTCTGCTTCGGAAATCATCTTTTCTGCCTTTATCCAGCTGCCCCTGTGAAATTTAACCCTCACGGTCATTGCCTTATTTTTTAAACATGAACTTTATATTTGATTAGGCTTTCGCTGGAACTATATTGCCAAAGGTGGGCGCACGATATATGAATTCTTTATCTTTTCTCGAACATATTCTTCTTTTTATTAAATTACACACAGTGAGGAGTGGCATGAGGGACAGCTGAGTAAAGGTTTGACGGAGGGGGGGGGGGTGTCCAGGATCAAACATGTTGTCCTAAGTACACAGCATGCAGCTCGGCCCGCTGGGCAGCCGGAGCGTCCCACGCTTGAGTAGATTTAATAGCTGCGAGATACGGAAAGCTCCACAATTTCTTTACTCAGTTTAATTCATTTGAACATGACTGGATTGCCAAGACAGTGACTTTAAGCAAATAAAAGTGACATTCGGTCACACCGGTGGACAGCAGCTACTTGATGATCCAGATGAAGACGCCTGCCGGTGATGAAGAGAGCAGGGGAGGGTTTCATCTTCGCTTCACCAGCTCAGCATTTCTATTCTCTGCTTTTGTGGATAAAATCTGGACAGAGATGTACTGATATTTCAAGGTTCGCTGTGTAATCGGAGCCTGTTGTGATGTTATCTGCCTCCCCGTCATCTTTGGCTCAAAGTGTTCGAGGGCTCTCATGCGCGGCTGCTGTCTGGTGGTCTTTGAGCGTCTCTCTGTGGTGGAAAAGGTTACCGCAGAACAACACAATAAATCCAAGGTATTCTAAGGTGATAAGGTGTGTAATATTTGGCACTGTGGGGTACATAAAACTGATCTGCTTTGTGATGAATTCTTAGAAAAACGGTGGTAAAGACTCAAAAATGGAAAATATTCTGCATTTGAGACAGGTGTGTCTTTATTTCATGTTTAACTGTCTGTAAAAACCATACAGGAATTATGCAGGATTAAAAGATGCCGCCTGATTTGTTCATTTGATTGTTAATTATCATATTTTACATTAGACAGAATAGGTTTGTGCTCTGTCTCCCAGGATGTCTGGTTTTACTTTTCATGGATTCATGAATTTTCCATCTGTGTGGACACTAGATGGTGCTGAGAGAATAGCAGTGAGAGTGACGCCACCAAAACTGGGGCATCTTTTACTGTCCCTCAGCATGCATGATTCATTTGTATCCTCAGTAGTCAAACTCATGCATGGGCAGCCTGCATCCTGTACACATTTCTCTGTTTATCAGTCATTTAAAACAGCATTGTTGTGGTTGTTTTTACAAACGTGTCGAGCAGAGCGGAAACTGTCGACACATTGACTGTTTTATGATAAAGAAATGACGATTATTGATGATTATGCTGCTGCTGCCACTCCTGGTGGTGGAAAAGATGAGGAGTCTGGAGACCGGAGCCTGAAATAACCCTCCTGAATTAAAAACAAGAGAGAAGAGGATGCACATTAAATAATAACAGATATATTTTTGATATTTCTCTGACGATGTCAAACTGACACAGTGGCTGGAGACACTGACATGTAATTCCAGTGACTGGCGTTGAAACACAGACACAGTCAGCCTCTATCTTTCATGATGCTTTTAGTTTCTTGATTTTTTATCCAGAGAACAAAGAAGGTTGGGGGCTATTAAGACATCAGGCTGCGCGCGAGACAGCTGCAAACCCCATGTCAGTGTAATTAGATATTACAATTACAAGGCTTTATCTACAATGGAGCCCAAATGCTTCAACAGCTGGGGAATCAGTAGGCAGCCCCCCTTCCCCCCCCGCCGTAAATGGGCTCTGCTTTTTCAATCTCTCTTAAGTCCACAGCCCATCCACTTTAAATTAAATAGAAAAAACCATAGAGATAAATGGGAGAAAGTGGCAATAGCAGGCTGATTTGCCATTTCAGTTCATGAAAGCATGCTGTTTGACGAGTGAGGTCAAACTGTATTTTTGTGTCAGGTTTAAATCGGAGAATGTATTTTCTAAGACGGACCTTGAATGTAAAACAGTCGTGACTCTCTTGATTAGGTTCTTTTTGTTAATTTGATACGGAGGCGTCTTGAATCACGGTTGAATTGTGCGAACATAGTGGAGCATCTAGTGGCTGACTACACAACTCTTATATGCTAATATGCTCTTGTTGGTGTGCGTTAGCTAATCTGTTCGCTCAGTTTTAATGTTGTGTTTGTGGCTGGTTGTGCTGCCCATTGTCATTGTCATTCAGTTATTGTCAACGCAAATGAGTTCTTGAGAATGTTAAATGACAAAATAAGTATCAGTAGTGACAAAGAGAGAAATACTTCAAATGACATGTAAATTAATCAAGCAATTGAAGAAATAATCCATTCATTTTATTGTATTGTGTCAGTCAACTAAGACAGTGCCCTAAAATCTTTGGTTTTTGGAGTGTTGGTCAGATATAACAAGACATTTGAAGACAGTCCTAAGGCCTCTGGTAAATTGTGATGGGCATTTTTTGGCATATTTGTTGATATTTTATGGACTAAACAATAATTCTTTGAGAAAATAATCAGATAATCAGGACAGTAATCATTAGGTTCAGCCATACACATGATTTCAGTTTGTTATGACCCTGTATGTTTAAATCTGACCACTTTCAGAATAGTAAATAAACATTTAAAACATCCTATATTTCTTTGCTACTGTTAGTAGCTGGACAAATAACAAAATGTTTATTGATGTTTTTGCCACTAATCATCTTTTTCTGACGGGACCTGTGGGCTATAATCCCGAGCATGGCCCCGTATACTTCTTATATTAACGAACAAACTACTGCAGAGTAGTTCTGTTTTTCTTTTTACCATCTTAAATTTTGCTTCTTCTGATTCTTGCAGCATTTTATAATCACTTCTCTCTGGTAGCACCAATTTAAGGGGAGACAGAAGTCAAACACTGAGACTATCATCCATAAAGGATCATAATTAAACTTCTTGTAATTTCTTACCGCCTAATCTTCCAAGACTTGGAGGCAAAGAGGGGATTTTTAGTTCAGCTTGAGCTCCTGTATGTGGAGCAGAGTGGAGTATCTGAGGCGAGAGATCCCCCTGGAATAGTCTGACAAATGGTATGGTCTGAAGCGGCTGGGCTGGGAGTCTGGAGCTGAAAGTGCTCCGGCAGTCTGTCTATTTTTAGGCAGAGAAAAGGAAGCAAAAGTCGGCTCGGCCACAGCACAGATACTGTACGTGATTTCCTGCTCGTCATGACCATGTACAAAGGCAGGCGTCGCAACCAGAGATGTGAGTATGAGGCATCCATCACTAAAGGAGTTTATGAAGTTAATGCTGCCAGTTTTGACATAAAGTTGATTCATTCAAGTGCTTCTAGTGATCATTTTCACATACTTTACATTGCTTTACTGCATGTCATTTTTAGTAATACTTTCTTGAGAAAGTTGTTGATAATCATTGTTTAAAATCTGTGTCCTGTGTGCAGGCTACTTTGCAGTGTTTTTCTGTTGATTGATATCTGTCCTCTGCACTGTGCTGCCTCTGCTGCTGCATTTGCATGCACATTTGAATTTCTAGGAAAAAAAAGCCAATTATCATTTTATCTCCAAATGCGCTGTGACATATTGCGCTGTTATCCATATGCATGGAAATTAAAATAATGGGTACTGATGCATATCATGCAGGATGATCATTTATATGTAAAAGCTGAGGTGATTCTAATTTACCAAGTTAAACATAATTATTTGATATTAGAATTTTTTTAATCCAGTTTTTATGCTTTTCAGGGGAACTGTGTTTTGTTTTCTCAGCGGGATCAAAAGAATGCTGCCTAAAGGGCACAACATTTACTTTAATATTTTGGAGACTGCAGTAAAGATTTACAGTGGTGCTCTTGTGATCTTCAGAGTGAACAAATTCATTCCCTCCTGATGGGTTTTGGTGGAGCTGTTCAGTGGTTGGTTGGTTGCACAGTCTGCTCCAGGTGTGGCATGTCACCTGTGTGAAGAGGCTGCATGCTGACAGAGATATTTTTTGCATGTTAGCAGAGCTGTGGGTAAATTAATAATTAGATAAAAATATAGTAGTATAGATTAAAATATAGTATTAATCAATCTCTTATATTAACATCTATATGTTATACTGATTCACGATGAGTCAATTATTTATATAGATAGTGTGTTTTGCATTTCAAATTGTGTTATTAATATTCATTTAAATACATCAAATTCAAGCCACAACTAACAATTAAAATGGAGCTTTTTTAACTTGTTAAAGTCAGAAAAACACAGGTGTTATTGATAACACTAATGTTTAACTGTCCCAGTAAGTCATGACAGTATGGCAGTGAGCCAACATGAACAATACCAGGACCATGAAACTGAAGCAGCTAAATGGACTTCAGCCATCAATCCTTTTATTATCTGCACCAGGCGTGTCCCTGTTTTCTCAATAAAATGGTTTGGTAAATGGAACCTGATAAAACATGGATAATATTCGTTGTAATTTCCCAGAGTTCAAGGTACCTCCTCGTTTTGTCTGACCAACTTTCTAAAGTCCATCAGATTAGACAAAGAAATGCCCCACATTTTCACAATCAAGACGATGAAATCAAGAATGTTACACATATTTCCTTAAAGAAATGATGTAAATGAGTGCCTGTGACCCCCTGTTAATGGTATATCAGTTTTTTAAAATTATATCATCATCATAAAGGCCTGATCATAAAATCATCATAAAATTCTAATATCAAATAATTATGTTTAACTTGGTAAATTAGAATCACCTCAGCTTTCATTTTTCATCATTTTAAAGGCCTGAAAGCAGGAACTTGTTTTTTTCGTATTATTTAAATCCTGTCAATCCTCTCAGATTTATCTGCCCCCCTTTGTGGGGGCTTGACTAACAGGTTGGGTTGGGAACCACTGGCTTATTAAACACCTCACATCATTTCTGCTCTACGGAGAGTCACCTGTTAGTGGTGCATAGTGGAGGACAGATGATTTGGCTGCTTCCACTTGTAATTCTGCACCATCTTTGCCGCTTGATGTTTCCACAGTAAACTCCTGAATGAGGAGGCAGAGTGTTGGAGCAGGTGTACAAGTGGTTTCAAGCAGGTGGCAGCTGCCAGTTTGTTTTCCAGCTGCTTGCACAGATTCACCAGCATGTGGTTGGAACAAAGTGATGGACCGGCTCGAGGGGTTAAAACGTTTGAAAGCGTTGCACTTAAGAGCCACATAGTTACATCATAAGAAAAAAAAAAAACGCCACAACGGAAAGGGAGGAAAAGTGCATTAACAGCACAGGAGAGATGAAAGACTAAATCATCTTTACCTCAGGCTACGGCAATGTCCTCATTATGATTTAATGCAAAAATCAACATGTGCCAATGTTGAGATGAGCCACAGCTGCATTAAAAGTTTTGGGATATAGGAACATTCACCTATTACCTAAAATATTAATAAATGTATTCCCAATGAGACATATTGAGCATGCTCAACCTGGAAATTTTTCTATCCCACATCACGTTCTCCTTAATGGACCATAGCTCAGCAGGTCTAATGAAAATAATTTTATTAGATACTCAAGAGCTTGGGGACAGGCTGCCAAATTTATGCGCTGCCAAATAACCATTTTCCTCAAGAGGGCGAAAGAGCAAAGTACAAGGAATTCATTAAGGTGGGACAGGCAATTAATCCACGTGTCCCCTTCCAACCATAACAAAAACTGTTTAAGCCTCAAGGTCTTGATTGGAATCAGTCGGGACTTAATACACTCTAGATCACTGCGAGTAGCTCCCAGAAAGTCATTTGAATAGACGTCAAGGTTTTCAGGAAGCTTACAGGATGGTAGTCTTTTCCCATGTGTATATTTAAGCAGTTATAATATGCAGTATATAAGATCGACATGATTTACATGGACTATATCTGCAGTTTATTTCAGACTAGTCAAAAGTCTAACTTAAAATATCTGTATAACTATAATATATGTTTTGATTTGTCAAGACTGAAATGTAAGACTGATAACATTCTTACTGAGTTGTCTTGAAAGTTTATATGATCTCCACATATCCAGCCATTGGTGCTGCAACTACAGTAACAATTACATTAATGAGTTGATTGATCAGTCAATTACCTTCTAATTTGTGTCTGGCCAACAGCCTAAACTCCAAAGATATTCAGACTTAGTTTCCGTCTGACTCCCAGGATAACTCAGAGCTAAGAGCCGTGTTTCCTCGGTAACCATCAATAACACCGGTGGCACTAAGTGACAAAAAAAGGAGAAAACGTAGCTCCTAGGTTGTGGTTCGTTAAAGGTGTTGTGGAGCGACGTCATCAGTCGATTGTCCAAGAAAAGTATCCTGAGCCTCACAGGAAGTTTTGCGACCTGTCACATTAACAAGCCACAGCAGCTCAGGTCTGCGCTGCGTTGACATTTTATGCAAATGTTGAATTTTATGCTAATCAGAGCTGAGCGTAACGACGTGGCTTCTTGGTCAGCTTGGAAAAATAGTGTTTATTTATTCATGCTCCATGTCTGACTTGGTCAAGAACCGGTTTAGACGTCGACACGTCTGAAGTTTGACTGTTAGTTTTCAGGATGCAAAGTCATTCTGTATGAAACTAATGAAATGTCTCCACAATTACGTTCCATATATCTACGAAGGCTTTGTTATAATTAAGATATGACTATGAGATAATGTGAACAGAAGGTCATCCTGTCCACACACACACACACACACACACACACACACACACACACACACAGACACACACACTCACAGATGCTTACATGTGTGAACATACCCAGACACACTGCTTTCTCATCCTGTCACTCACCCCGCCCCGTTCGAGGAAACACACTCTCGTGTAATAAAAAGCCGAAGCTCCCTTTGCCCTTGAGCCGAGATCGGAGATTATTTAAGTCCCCCCTGCCAGATTTACAGGGCGCGAGAACACAGCGCAGATTGAATCTGCGACAGCTGTCATGCAGGATGTCTCTTAGTCGCACATTTGTATTCACACAGGTGCCTGGATGATCTCTTAATCAAATGCTGCTCACCTGCTCTCAGGATGCGTGTTAGTGTGAAGATGGAGTTTGCTCTGTGCCAGCAGTGATCCTCCGCCTGCCAAAGATTATGTTTAGGCATTAGTTCAGGCACAAAATGTTTTCTCTCACTTCTTTCCCCAGGCTGTACCACCACGTCACTTAACCCCTCTGTCATATTAGTGACGGAGCACTAGTTTAACATGGACAAACACTTAATCCTAAAAACATATTTCCCAAGAGAGCTATAAAGTTAAAATAGCTTTTTAAAGTCTCTTCATGTATTGTCACCAGTGGGAAATGTGCAGCTACACTATAATTCAGCTTATGCTCAGCTAAATAGAAGCAGCACAAGGGCAGTACAGTTATTTAGCTGCTTTTTCCTTTTTAAACCAAGCTAATCCCAGAGGGCTAATTCAAATTTATGTGTGTGTGTGTGTGTGTGTGTGCTCCCGGTCGAGCTATAATGACTCGTCCACACCTCCAGAGACAAAGAGCTCAAGGGCACGCTGAGCCGCAGGGGTCTATATCTAACTAAAGTAGACACACACAGTCATGCAGGAGCGCCGCAGCACAGGTAATTTAGCTTCATTAATATGAATGAACCCAAACTGTGTCAGAGGGCCCTGAGGTGGTGATGATTGTATTCTTGAAGGATCCAGCGTAGATGGATGAAACTGTTGCTGAACCCAGCCACATCCTTGCCGTAGGAGACGCTCAAATAAAATGAGGTCTGGTTAAAAAGTCCGAGAATGATGCTTTCATCTTGTACACAGATGAGGGGAGACAGTGTGAAAACACTCCTGTGACCTCACAGTGTGTGACTCACAAACTAGACTGGATATAACCGCCTCTGAATGTTGTAAGAGGAGGTTTCACGCATGTAAAGTCCTGCTTATGGCTGAAATGATATCATAATACTATCACAAATATTGATTTGTAATATGAAATAGTGAGGGCAGTCTTTAAATCTCATCTCAAGACTGATTTATTCTTAAAGGATTATTTTTTATTGATGCTTTCTCTTATTTTTTCTTATAATTTCCTATTGATTTAAACATAGATTGAAATGCTTTTTTTCATCTATTTTGTAACTGCGACACACTTTGTAACACTGGTTTTGAAGTTATACGTTAATATTTCACTTGTTTAATCACTGACCTTTAAAACTAGAATCCCTGTCATCCTAAAAGCTGCACTAATCAATATTTTATATTAACATTTGATCAAATGTCTAAGTGTAATGTTAAAGAGGTTACTTGCAGTGATGAACGCAGATAATTATCACCTGTTTTGGTTTTCACGGCCACAAAAAAGCTCTGTAAGAAGCTCAGTGTTTGATACCTGCTCAGCATGGTAGCTGACGAGCTGGAGGACATAACAGAGTATCTGGCAGCTAAAGAGCCAGTTAGTTGGAACCAAAAGAAAGCTAAAAGCGAGTGAATACTGGACTTAATATGCAATTAGCAAGGAAAATAAGCAGATTTTTGCCAATCCATTAGACTTAACAAATTGGAAGTTCAGTGTGGAGTGTAAAGTTGTTTGGATGAGCGGATCTCCAGAAAAATGCTGCCCAGAAGTCAGCCCGTTCTGAACAAGCATATTTTGATCAGGCACTGCACAATAAACTAATGCTCATATTTAATTTGTTTTCTGTTTTTTCACATTCTCGTAATTTTTAAATTGGACAGCGTACTTTTCAGTCACACAACATGACCTTATGTTCACAAACATAAACCTGCTCTGAGGATGTGTCACAGTTGTGTGCCAAAAGATCTTTATGATTTTACTAGAACTGGACAGCCCGACCTTGCTGAACGACACCTTTTTTAAGATTGTCTTACAGCAGAACATTTAACACTTTACCAGCACAAAAGAGGAAGATGAACAGACTGTATCTGACTTTGTTATGTAGTCTCATTGGTTTTGCTGACATCAAGCTTCAGGTGATTGTTGCACCACGTGACGAAGCTTTCCGTCAGTCCTCTGTAACCCTCTGTGAAGATCTCTAAGTAAAAGCACGTGTTTCTCTCTGGAAATTCTTCACTGGAGGAAATCAAATATGCCAGTGTAGTAATAATGTAGTAATGCACTTTCTTTTTTACCAAAAAACACACTTTTCTTATTACATTTTTTCACTACACACTTTATATTATCAGTCTCTGATCATGGATAGAAAACTGCAACTTGACTGGTTGGTGGAGACATACGACCGCGGGGTGGTAATTGTAGTTTCTCACTTGCTCATAATGGCTTTAGCATAAAGTAACTTTTTATATCCCCCTCAATGTGATGCTGCACACTTTACAGTATCAATCAAGTCCTAACTGGCTATTGCTTAGCAACACAGCCTCTATCTCTTCTATCTCCAGCCTCAACCTTTTTATGGATACTCATACAAACAAGTCAGTCTCACACACACACACACACACACACACACACACACACACACACACAGTCGCTCCATTTTTTGTATATGATTAGTATAATGACTGTAATTAATCAGAGGCTCAGTGTGTGTCTGTCGAGGGTGTCGGGGGTGTTGTGAGGTGGTAATGGCGTTCGTTTGAGAGTGCTTTTCAGTGTGCCGCTCTCTCTTTAATGACCCCAGCAGGGGACCAGAGAAGAAAACACTTTATAATGTGAACCATTCCTCACGTCTTCCTGGGGCCTAATGATAATGATACAGCTGTCCCTGTGCACCTGAGAGCCACCGATACATCCCCAATCCATTAGTCCATTAGGGAGAGCGAGGAGGGAAAGGAGGGAATAATGAGAAAGAGAGAAGAAGGGAAAGTCCAAACATAGCACCATGGTTAATCTGCAGACAGTGTGTTGTAAGATCGGGACACTGGTGCAGCTGCTGGAGTGTGAATATGTGAGAGAAAATGTGTGACAATGAAAAACACAGATCTTGTATAGTTTGAGGTATCTTGCATTCTTGAATTCATAAGTGCATTGACATCCCAGCTCGGGATTTCATTATTGTCTCTACTGGTAGAAAAAAAAAAAGACTGCAGCGCTTTCCGTGAAAAGACCTGACTTCTCCTCCTGTCATGACATTTTCTGCTGCATGATCCCAGAAGCGGTTGATGCAAAGCTGATGTTTTATCTGTGCAAGTTGTTGAAGCTGTCAAGGGTGACTCATCTATCAGACAGGGATCTGTCCTGCTTTGAGCGTCTGTGTGTGTGTGTGTGTGTGTGTGTGTGTGGGAAGGGTGGTGTTTGATATTTGCTGGTGCTTCTGTGTATGACCTTGAGCAGCACTCAAGGCTGATTGAGCTGAGTTTGAGCAGAAGCTGCGACGATAAGCTGACAGACTAAACGCAGTGATACCAGCCTGGTGTAGTGCAGTGTGGCTCTTGGCAGGTAGAAGGACCTGTCAATCATCACACGAGCCATATGGTGCGTACAGATGAGTCACAGTAGTCTGTTAGATTCTTCTTTTTACTAAGTGAACAAAATGTTAAGAACACTGTCCTAACTTTGACTTGTCATGTTTTTGCATGATAAAATGTCTCTGATGTCTCAAGGCCTTTTAAAACCCTTAAAATGTTCTCAGCCTCTCTGCTTGTCTTTATCTATGTTCATCTCTTTGAGGGCTTCAGTGGACTGAGGTGAAATCACTAAATGAATCAATGCTTTCTACCTTAATTCACCTGGTTAGTCTCATCACACCGTGCTCTACTGTAGGCACATCAGCACAAACCTCTGCCAGCTTTAGGGCTCCAGCTAACAGATACTTTCATTAAAACTTAATCTGTACAGTCAATCGATTAACACCAATCCCAAGAGCCTAAAATAATATCAAAAACAATGTTAAACAATTATCGCCAAGGACAAAGGGACCTTTGTTAAAACTTTACAATGTAATAATAGAATCAGCAATTTTATACAAATTTATTGTATCTGCTTGTTGTTTCATCACTACCCATTTTTAAATAATTATTCAACTTTTTTGTTTAATCTAAATCTGAGGTTACATGTAGCTTCAGTGCCAGAGTCATTAATATAATATAAAAAATGTAAGCTAAAGACAGATTAAAATTCAATTCACTTTCAGTATAAAGTTTTATTTTTAACATAATCTGTCTTTTTTAAACATATGTTTGACCTCACAAACTGTCATCTTATCTAGTGAATGGGGGAAAAAATGTTGAAAAAAAATGAATTCATAAACATCCAATGAGAAATGTTTGCGATGTGACAAAAAGACTCACTTACTAGAGACAGGAAACATCCCACAACCTTTGATTTCTTCTTAAAAAAAAAATAAAAAAAAATAAATACATAAATAAAATTTAAGGTGCAGAACTTTAAAGGCAAAAAGAAAAATAAAACTAAAAATCTGTAAAAAAAAAAATAATAAAATAAAGCTACCTGGTCCTTCATAATACACATAAATCTCTCACATTACTCAGCCAGTATACTTTTCACATGCTCAAGTGTTAAATTGCTACATGGACATTTTAATTTGAAATTGACTCATCATCTGCAAAATAATGTTATTTATGGTGTCATGCATATGTGGTAATATTGTAGCTATTAGATGTTCCTGTTTGCAGTGCACCCATGAATCACTGGATTACTTTGTGTACTGAAGAAAACTTAAAAACCTGATGATTCTCAGGCAAGTTCTGCGGTTATAAGGAGCTTTTTTCTTTCTGTGAAATATAAGTACTGAGGTATGCTCATGATGAACATCAGAGATAATGATACCTTTGGGAAGTATACATGCAAGCGAATAAAAAATTATGTGTAGGATGTCTTTTTGTTCAGCCACTTAAGCACCTGAACTGCCTCCCTGAGCTTCGTCTGCGACCTTGTGTTGTTTTTAGAGCTCCAACATGTACCTGTCTCCTTTCTCTTTGTGCAGTATCTTCCATTTGTCTCTCTCTCTCTCTCTCTCCTTGCCTCCTCTTGAACTCCTGCACAGTTTGAAAACCCGTGTATCACCGCGTCATTGCGTTCGTTCATCTCCTGTAATCACATTGAACTTCTTTGGGCTTTGTTGGCTTGCTGTCTGGTGTAAAACAGGCTCAGTATTAAGGAAGGTCACAGCAGAACTGACTGTACAGTCTTTAATCACTGAATACGTTTCTAATACTTCAAAAAAGCTTGAGGTTGGATAACTGAAATCAACACTGCCAACCCTGTTTTCATGGTGCCAGGATCCAACATTGACCATTTTGTGTTTTATTTAGATTTTGTACCTGATTTTGTAGTTTTTACATTTAAGGTGTTATACGGTGTGTGTTGTGCTTTTCTTGTGTTATATTACAGTAGCTGCCATGAACATTTTATAGAAAGGTAATGTAAAAGATAAATAGGCCTCCTCTTGCATTGTTTATAAGTTACCTTGTGAAGCAGACATTGACTCTGTGTCTGCAGGGTTTCACTGCAAACATTCAGCCCTGTGTAAAAGAGTGTTGGAATAGTTTCCCACATGAAATCCATTTCTCTGAGATGGGAATAAAAAAATCAGCGAGGTTACCCAAGAGGTGAAGTTTAGAAGACAGACAGGATTTAGGGGAATCAGCCCTCGAACGTTTGTCAGCGACGCTCTTCCTCTAATCTCACCTTACGCTCTTTTTCTCCTCAAAAGAAAATCCTCTAATTAGCGCCGTGTCGCTCGTCTCCCAAAGTTGGGACGTTAAAAGTTGCCCTGTGTGTGTTTTTTTAATGTCACTTTTGTCTAAAAAACGTGTAACTTCAGTGATGGTGAGTTTGGTGATTTCACTTGAAATGGAGGGTTACATGTTCCTCTATAAACAGGGATTTTCTTTGTGTCTAAAAAGATTAGATTCAGGTCCAGATTTCATCGACTCGAGGCCGTAATTATGTGGTATGGACAATATTAACATGTACGGCTGCAAATAACAATCAGTTTCATAATTGATTAATGTATTCATATTTTTATTGATTTTTATTGAATTGTTTAACATGTTAGAAACTAGAGAAACATGCACATTTTCAAATTGCTTTTTTAAAATCTAACCAGTAAAACTAAAAGAAATTCAATTTCAAATTATATAAGACAGAGAAAAGCAGCCTGATCCTGACGTAAGAAGCTTCAGCTGTCACAGTTTGCTTGATAAATGACTTCAACTAATCAATTATCAAAACTGATCACTGCAGCTCTACTAAAATGACAAAACAGTGGTACAAAGGAGTAATGAAGTGTAAGATAAATTACTTTAGAAGAGGGAAATACTCCTCCAGAAGGAACTCATGAAGTAGAAAACTTAATTCAATCTAAGATGCCTTGTTATATATATTATAAACAGTGCTTGGGTGATAAATCGTCTGGCTTACATTTTTACATTCAAATAAAATGTGATACAGTGATTCCTATCCAAACCCTGATATCTTTAGCATGTCTAAAATTTCTGTTGTTGGGAGATCAAAGTCCAAACTAAATAAAATAAGGGAGATGTGAGAATATGAATACGTGTGGAGCACATTTACGTCTGTATAACCTGCAAGTATTTCATATGCAGCGATGTGGACATTGCCAAGGTTAACATCGGTCAACTTTTGACAGTATTATCATGGCAAAGATTCAAATTTAGTTTGAAAAAGCTATCTGTCGTTAAAACACACAAAGACATCCAGTAATATTTTCACAAAAACAATACAGGTACTGTCTTAAAAACATAAATTTTACCCCCATATTTCATTATTATTTTATTGTACGTACAGCCTCTCATATTGTTTATGTTTTCTGTAGATATGTAGATTATAAGCAAGCTATTGAATCACTTCATGACATCAATTTTCATTTTGTTTCTAGATATCAACATGGCAGGAGAGCCAAAACCATACAGGCCTAAGATGGGCTCCAAGAGGCCTCTGTCGTCCCTCTACAGGTGCGTCTTATTTTACCTTATCAGTCACTTCTTGCTTAGCTGACCTACTTTTCCTTTTTTAAAATATGTGCTCAAGATCCTCACTGGCAGGCGAGGTACTTCTGGAGGAGCAGCCAATTCCCTACCTGTGCCTCTTTTTTTTTTTTTGTCTGTTTCCATTACTCATTCGCTCATTTTGACATTTCAGAGGCTTGTTGGGAGCAAAGAAATACCATGATGTCACATGGCTGACATCTCAACAGGCTAAAATACAGCTGTTTACCATGTTTTAAAGGAATACTTCGATATTTGGGGAAACTTTTTAATTCGCTATCTTGCTGGGAGTCAGATGAGATGGTCAATACCTGTACGGCCCATGAAACTGGAGCTGATGGTTAGTTTAACATAAAGACTGGAAATGAGCCTAGCTCTGCAACCAAATCCACTTATCAGCACCTTTAAAGCTAATTCATTTTTTACAAGTGTAGCTTTACTCCAAAGTGTGAAAATGACTTGTGGCTTTACAAGCTGTTTCAAGGCTTCATTTTTCAGACAAACATTTAGCATTTTATGAAACATGCTTCCTTGTAAGTTCTGGATGAGTTAGATTAGAAGATTTTAACTTCGTATTTACTGTACAAATACGAGGGTGGCATCAGACAGCTGCTACTTAGCAAATTAGCGGCTGGCTGTAACTTTAAAATAAAATGAATGCTTCGATATTTTTGGGAAAATGAATTGATTTAATATCTGTCTCATGTCTATATTTTACATATGAGGCTACTTTCATCAGGTGGTTAGCTTAACTTTGCATAAAACTGTTTCTACAAAAGCACATACACCCACCATAAATGAGCAAATTGTTGTTTTTTTAGTGAGTTTTATATGTGCTGGTAGGTAAAAAGGGCTTTGCAAGGACATTGTACAATATGCCAGAGAGAAAGCATAGAGATGAGGTGACCACAGTGACAAACACACAGTAGGCCAACATGATAGTAAAAAAGAAAATAAGCAGACACAAAACAAACAAACCAAACAAACAAACAAAAACAAGTAACCCAAACCCCAGTCTCAACAAGCTGTTATGTTTTAATTATCTCTCAGTCTGTTGAGTGTTGGTGTCATCTGTCTTGTGTCAGGATTGAGTTTTCTCCCTGGCAAATAAAAAGCATGCAATTAACAATTTAACATAAAAAGTCTGCTTTATCTTGACAGTGGCTACGAGTTTGACTACGACTACTACAGAGATGATTTCTACAGCAGGTATGCATAAAAGATTTTAATGGTAAATAACAGCGGAGTCTGGCTGTACGTCCTTTTTAACTTTCTATTTCATTTTTCAAGACCCTTTTCTCCCTGATACTTTGCCCTTTAGTGTACGCCCGCCTTTCTCCCCATTTCTGAGTCAGCTACTTAGATAAAGATGAGTTTTGAGCAGAATAGCCCTATTTCCATCTGAGGCAAAGTAACTACATTATCATAGGCATAATGAATGTCATATTGGGGAGGTTTTTATTCCTCTCCGTTGGGCTTACTAATGATGCTTTTATCCGCATAGGCGAGTACTGAATGTCAGATAGTCCCCCGGCTGGTCATTTACGCTGGCAAGGCAGAAAATGTATCTTCCCTCTGACATTTTCATTGGTTTGTTTACTTCCTCTACTTTGCAATATCCCTGAGAGTTGAATCCTTCAGCTTTGAGTCATTATTGCTATTTTGGCAATTTGGTATGTCGTAGGCAATGGGGAGCAGGATTTGATTGAATGGCCGTGGCGCTGTTCAATATGTACCACTATCGTTCAAACATCTTTTGCAGCATGTCTATTGGGCGCTTCGTAAGCACTTATTGTTGCTCCAATAACAACATGTAAGGACCGCAGGAGCGACTCCTGGAAAAGAAACACCAACTTGATGACACACTTGCTGTTCACTGCCCATAAAAAAAAAAGAACCCAGAAACACCTTTAAAAATGTGTTTTTCTGCACTGTAACGCCTTTTTTGTAATTTCTCTATTGTTGGTAAAATTGCTGCAACGTTATTTTTTATGTGTCTTCAGACTCTTTGAGTACCATGGTCGAGTCGTGCCCCCGACCCGGGCCGTGATCCCCATCAAACGCTCGCGGCTAGTTGTCCCGTCCACACGCAGAGCCAAATCCTCCTTTCCAGTCAGGGCCTGTTCTTCCTCTTCCTCCTCTTCCTCTTCCTCTTCCCGAGCACTCAATGTCGGCTCCTCCATCACAGCCCCTAAACGTATGTTCTCTTTGTCCCTTTTTGTTCCTATAAGATCCTATAAGAAGATTTTTGTTTCACTCTGTAAAGGAAAATTTCAGTTTATTACAACTTGGGTCTTGTTATCAGTTTTTATCAGAGTTTACTCACTGAAGTAGATGATATCTGGAAACATCTCTACATCGTGTAATGGCAGGGCAAAAAACATGACATGACAACCATCCAGATTTAGGGCTTTCTAATCTGACAGTTGTTTTCTATTTTCTTAATTTATTATTTATTTTGTCTGTAAGGTGTTAGAAAATATTGCAAAATACTATCAGAGGTTACAAATTATATTTCCATTGTCTTGTTTTATACAGAAGCCCAAAATTTAGTTTACAGTCACAGAAAACAAAGAAAAGCAGCTAGTACTAGTGATGGATTTTTTTATTTTTATTAAACAAAATAACTTAATTAAGTAATCAATTATCAAAATTATTGCAGATTCATTTTCAATTAAACGACTGATTGTTTCAGCTGGCTGTAAACAGGCTGTAAACAAGTCAGCAGTTGAGGTAAAAAGTACGATAGATGAGAGTTTGGGTAATAATTTTACTGTTCGCCTGTGTTTCCTCTTACCTGAAGATTTGTTTAAAACCAGTCTTCTAACTGCTTGTGTTTCTTCTCCTCTCTGACTAATTTTCACTGATCTCAGATGTCAGTAATGAAAGATACACTAAATAATATTTTTATACTAACAAAGGTTCAGCTGGCTAACACAAAAGGTGCTGCTTATAATGATGAAAGTATAATTATCACCCAACTCTGCTGTTTCTCTCAGGATTATGGAGCGTTCACAGCTCAACATTTTGAGAAATACAATTACTCACATTGTTGCAGAGAGTTAGATCAAAAGATTGATATCATGTTAATGTGTGTCAGTCTACAGTGAACAGGTAGCCTGGCTTTATTTGGTGGTAATAAAATCATTTTTTTTAAAAATGACACCAACTATTTCTCAGAGTTGTAGGGTACAGTGTTTTCATTGGTGATTGGAACTGACTGCAAAAACAAGATTGTTTCCTTTAATTGTTCGACAGGTGCCTTTGCACTGCTTGTACTCTCATAGTTACTAATCAGTATTCTCCGCATGATGCACTACAGTGAAATATCAGAAACTCTGGCTTCCACTCCTGTGCCCTTTCACTAATTGTGCCTGATCCACATTTCTGCCGATTAACTTGGCTGTTGAGACTGTCGGCAGCAGTGCAGTAACTGTTGTAACTGTGTGTGTCTCCCTGTCCAACATTACATTAATTATGCTTTTTAACTTTATCACTGTGCGCTCACAGTGAAGACAGACCAGCTCCTCACAATCAAAAAGGAGCTGTCACAGATCAAGACCAAGATCGACTCACTGCTGGGAAGGCTGGACAAGATTGAGAGGCAACATCGCTCTGAAACCGGTAAGATAAGACAGGAGGGAGTGTGAGGGGGGGCCTGCATGCATATACAAATAGGGAAGAGAAGTGCTCGCTAGGTATTGAAATGAAACTCACACACAGGGCAGCGCAAAGTGATAAAGAAAATATTGAAGCTTTATTGAGTTGGTTGTCTGAAGGAAAGATTATTCTGTTAGTAGAAATAAGATAACAATTCAATAAATTTGTTATTCTCGATGTTAACCGCCAGACTTTCCCTGTTTCTCTTTTGCCAGAGATGCAGAGGAAACAAGAGGAGGTGTGTGAGTGTCTCCATGGTGACGCAGCAGACCACTCCGGTGGAGAGGAAGCGGAGGGGACAGCCGAGGTGGAGGCGGGGGAGATGACGGACGGCGGCGACGACGACTTTGAAGATGAAGGCACCAGCGATATGGTGAGCAGGCCAAGTAGCCATTTACAGTCTCAGCAAGGAGTGAGTGGGCTAACTGGGCTACCCTGTGTCGGAAGTATATGATGTATATGAATATATGATGATGTGTTTAGGATCTTTCTCTGTGTTTGTCTCAGTGAGTCTGAAATACATGCATGTCTCCTAAAGCACCTCTGAGTGTGCAGGATATGTGCTGTGCATTTTAGAGGATTAAAGTCATAATCCAAGGTGTTAAAGGAAAAGTTTAACATTTACACCTACGGTATCTGCTTTTGGTGGAGAGTTAGATAATTTCATGTCTGTATGGTAAATATGAAGCTCTCCTGCAGGAGAGAGCCAGCCTGTCTCTCTCCAAACATAACAAAACCTGCCTTCCAGCATCTCTAAACTCACTAATTAACACACTACATCTTGTTTGTTTAATCCTTACAATTCAGAGCACCTGACAGGAAGTAGTCTGGTATATAACAAAGGAGTGGTGAAATACCAGACTATTTCTAACATGGCAAATTGTTGTTTTTATCATCAGTGTTTTCTCTTTGTGTGTATCAACACATCTGAATCTATATGTATATCAATTATGTGTCCTCATTTTTGTCGAAAACTATAAAAACCAATAATATATATTCAGTTTTTAGTGGCCTTAAAAGCAAATGACAAAAACTTTCATTCTTATATCTTAACATTTATGCTTTGGAAAAAATCCACCAATGTGACAGATTATCTTGTCTTATTATTGGCCAGTTATAACAATGGATGAATTCATCTACTTCACTGATGAATCTGTTGATTCTGTTTTCTTTTTTTAATTGCAGATAGATAACCACATATCAGACATTGACAACTGAGTAAGGTGAGTATTTAATTCGCTTGAAAGGGCACAATATTTTATTTATGTGTATATGTATGTAACATTCACTGTTAATAGAAATGTAACAGTGTGTACCCCGTTTTCAACTTGTGGCCGGCAGCAACAGCGATTCGAAAGACCTTATTTTCCCACGTTTAGGCAGTGAGAGTGAGAAACACTGCTCTTCTAAGTGGCCTGTCATTCTCTCTGTCTGGCAGCGTTAGGAAAGGCAGCTTCTCTGCAGTTATCACTGATGACTGTCTGAACAGCCGCAGAGATAGGACTCAGTTTCATCCGCACTTTCCATCAAATGACATTTAAATCCCCTGATTTTCTTTGTATGAACAAATGGCTATGAGATTTAATTTGCCTCTTGGCTGACATTTCCTCCCTGCTGTCCTCAAGTGCCTGATAACGGAAATCTTTTTCAGCAGCTCTGAACATGATAGATCGTTAAGATGATGGCATAATGAATGTTTGTCCTCAGGTGGATATCTCAGTGGCTGCAGGTAGTATCTGGAGCATTAATGTTAGTCACAGCTCCCACGCCTCCTCTGTTTTTTCCACCCACCTCACAGGAAAATCTTGCATTTAAACCACCTCTAAATGTAGTCACCTTTCCTACAGAAGTTCACAGTGAAAGACAGTCTAGCACGAATAATGAATATTTACTGCAGTCTCTCTGTTTTACTTCTTCTTTTAAGCTGGAGAAAAATGAAGCCTACAGTACAAGAAGTTGGGAGAACAGATACCAGCAAAACCTTCTTGATGAAGAAGGTGTATTTGAAATTAAAAGGAAAGGGATGACGGGAGTGACTGACAGCAGAAGGGAGAGTTTTTCCAAACTTGTCTGTTGCTTGTTTGCATCATTAGAACATGACACTCCTGATGTGTACTTCATCAAAATGCTGGTAATGAGTATTCTCCAGACTTATGAAAGAACAACTGCAAAGAGCAGTCAATGCTTTCCCTTCAAACTGATTGCCTCTCTGAAAAATAAGGACAATATATTGTGTGCTTAATATATTATGGTCTGTAATGTGCATAAAAAACAGTTACGTGATCGGATGAACCATGAAACGCTCTCCTTCTGTTGTACTGAAAATGTCTGTTTGTTCTGTTTCTGTGCATTGAAAACTGTGATGAGCCATGACGTTGGCAGAGAGCTAAATATGAATGTAAGAGGAAGTCATTTTATTTGACACTTGATAATTACGTGATTTGCTTTATTCGTACATTTGGCTGAAATGTACAGTATGTAATTTATTCACAATGACTCCACACAGTATTGTATGCATATCATGTTTGTCATTTGTTATACATGATATGATGCATTTTGAATTCTGTTCACATTCTGTTTGGGAAACACAAGGTGACTATTTTTTACTATCAGCATGTTCAAAACTGTGGCTATTATGGATCATTTGTATTCATTGCATCTGTTGTACAACTATGGATGATATCAGTTTTTGAAATAAACCCATACCCCCCACTCCCTACACACAAACAAACTGCCTGTCTCCGTGTTGTGGCTTTCATTTTCACAAACAGTTGACAAAAATGTACATTGTGTTTCTGTGGGGGTCGTCTGCTCATTACAGAAACTTTATTTTCACTTAAGGCTCGGAAAACAACTTCAACACAACTGACTGAAATATCGCCAGACTGAAATATCTCAACAACAATTTGATGGATTGTCAGGAAATATTATTCATGCTCCACAGAGGATGAAGCCCGGTGAGTTTGGTGATTCTCTGACATTTTTTCTAGAGTCATCATTAAGTTGACTTTTGTGGTTTTGCCTCAAATGTCTCAAAAGTTATTGAGACTAGTCCCATTAAATTTGGTACACTCATTCAGTGGTGGAATGTAACTAAGTACATTTGAGGTATTTGTACTTCACTATCTTTTACATATTATCATTTATATATAATACTATATATAATTTTAGATTTAATACTATACGTTATATATATACTCCTCTAAATTTTAGGATGATCTCTTCTACTTTGTACAACACTGCAAATATTTGACAGTTGTACACAATTCTTTAATTATTAAACTAACCAGACATTATAAATATATGAATAATTACAGCTGAAAAAAAAAAAAAGTTAATTGATGGACAGAAAATTAATTGGAAACAATTTTATCAATCAGTAATTTCATGGTGTTTTTTCCTTGTAATTTTAGTGAACAAGCAGTGCAGCGCTGTCCATGTGGGTTCTGAGTAATTAGTCATTATCTCACAAACCAAACTTTGAAAAATAAAATCAGGAGATTAAAACATACTGAAAATATTCACTAGTTGCAACCAGTAAAAGGCTGCTTATACATAATTTCAAGCGGTGTATTATTTTATATTAACCTAAACTAAGATGGTGAACGCCATATGGTCTTAACACCCATATGTTAGCAGTGTCATTGTTCGCATGCTGATGTCAGACTTTCTCAGTATAAAGTCACAGTCCCATGATGCAGTAGGCTCTTTAGCGTTCTACTGGCTTTGTGTAACATCAGAAACAACCTTACAGATTTGCTCAAACTTAAATTGAATGTCGGTGTAAGTTTTCCCTCGACTCTCAAACCATTTTCAGAGCAAAGGGGGGAGTAGCAGGCTGAAAATAATGGCACAGAATGACACTAAATGCACAAATTCTCCACTCAAGTTTAATTATAGCATTCCTATACATTAGTCCTGTTCTCTAATTGGAAATGAGAATATTCATCTTGTTTTTTTTTTAAATACAGTGCCCTTGAAAACTACAGCCTGTGAGAGATAAGTGGTGGTGAGGCAGACGGCATTTCTAATTCACTCACTTCATTAGCACCAGATCATCATTTTCACAGGTTAAGGAGGGCCACTTGCTGGGTTGCAGGTATAATTGGTTCTATCATCGCTGGCTAGCAGCCAGTGAGTACAATGGTCAGTCATGCAGCTCCTCTAATATGGAAAATGTTCAGTGTGTGATGAGCTGAATCAATCACCGGCTTGTAGCTGCTGGAGGAATTATGAGTATGATAGGGGTCAGGATCTTTATAATACATCTGTGATTAGCCGTAGTCGAGCAAGGACGCACAACTCGGAGCAAGCATTGTTTCACAGGCGAATAAGTCAAAGACAAAGCTAATGCAGGAAGTTTTATGAATTATAACTTAAGGGAAAGCAAGCATAAAAGGAGACATTCATATTTATTATATGGCTCTATGAATAAAAATTACAGTCTTCAGTCATGAGCTTATCCTCTAACTCTTCTGTTCTCCATTGTCAAAGTTGATCTATTTCACTCTTATGATACATTAGATTTTGTTATTGTTTTTCCTCTCACACACTTTTTACTGGATACAATTTGTCAGATATTTTAAAGTATTTTGGAGGTGGTGAAATATATCACAATTTTCTCCTGCAACTCATGTCTGCATACAACAGTGCTTCCAACTCTATAGTACCAATATTAAAGAAAATAAATCTTAAAAATAAATTAGGTTTGGAAATAGAATTGGTTCTATTACGTGCACTGTTCAGTATGTTTTAATATATATATCACAGCTTTGAAACTATCTGATGCGTTGGACGGATTTGACTCGAGCTTCTCAGTCTTGTATTATCAGATGAAAATAGGTAGAAACATTATAAGAAAGTTTTTTTGATTCCTCACTCACAAATGGTAAAAGTTCTTCATTCAACATGTTTGATTGTGCCAGTTTTTTGTTCTTAAGCAGAGAGCTTCTGCATTTACCACATTTTTTGACTGTGAGCTTGAGGCAAAGGACGAGGTACAATTCAAATGGAAGCAGCTGGTACTTGAAAAGAATCAAGCACGAATATGTGAAAACTGGAAGCTTACCAACATATGGCTTATTTTTAACTATTTTTTTCCCCTCCCAGCTTAAACAGAAGTGAGCACACAAAGAAACAAAAAGAGTTAAACACAGGGACGGATGCAGACACACAGTAATGATATATACGAGTGCTAAACACAATGACTGGCAAGGTAAACTTATCTTTAAGAGTTATAAAGGCTGTAACTCATGAAAACAATGTCTTACATAAATTAAATCTTGATGCTACATGAAACCCAACAACAAACTTAAAATTCACTCCTGACCTTGAAAACTGCAGTCTTGCACAATACACTCCACTTCACCTCACTACTCATTTCACTGTTTCACTGTCTTCACTTTTTTCTTTTTCTACCTGAGATATTATATATTCTTATATGTATTCTCAGGCAGATCCTGTCTCTTTATTTTCTTTTCTTATTTTTTATCTTACCCTATGTCTCGCATTTCCTACTATTTATTTTCTACTGTGTTCCGCTGCTGTTA
The DNA here is from genome assembly GCA_023238725.1 of Scortum barcoo. Classification (NCBI taxonomy): domain Eukaryota; kingdom Metazoa; phylum Chordata; class Actinopteri; order Centrarchiformes; family Terapontidae; genus Scortum; species Scortum barcoo. The sequence goes on from CM041533.1 coordinate 11,141,950, forward strand.
CACTGTGAATTTCCCCGCTGTGGGACTAATAAAGGAAATCTGAATCTGAATCTGAAAAGAAAGAAAAAAACCCTCATTCCAAGGTCCATTTAGTAGCGCCCTCTGATTATAAAGATCATGCGATGTGATTGAAAGCCCCAGAACAGCCACTGAAGTCAAGAATTAACTCTGGTGTTCAACTCTGAAGACAGCAAGTCCTTCAAGTGAAATGAAAAAATGTCAATTTGAATGTTTGTAATTTCATGATGTGACCTTAAGACTCTGTACCATTAACAAAAGATGCACCTCCAACTGTGGATGCTGAGTTTGAAAGAGGTGGACACTTACAAGGCAGGTAGGCTCTAAAGAAAAAATGGCATTGAATTGCATTATGGGAAACGACTGGGCATTAAAAATCAGGATATCTTGGCCTTGGTTGGTTTGATTTTTGACCACCACACTTCTGTTTCTAGTAACTTTCACAGCTTTATGAAAGTGCTGCACTGAATCATTGGGGTGAAAACGGCTAACAAGTTCTAATGTATTCTCATGGTCTGACTTATTTATATATGCGTATACAGTGAGTACAGGTGGAAATCTACTTGATCTCTCAGTGAGGAACACAAACCAGACCTCCTCTTTTAGACGGTATTACAGTGTCAAGCTTCAGACTAAGAATGCACTCTGTAAAGGTTATATATAAAAAAAATAGGTAAAAGTACTTTTTTTCTTCTTTTTAAAATGAATTATTACATAACATCAAAAGGTGAACACACACATGCGCGCACTCACTCACACACACACTCATAGCAAAAGAATAAGAACAACACAAAACAGAGAATAAAATAAACAAATGAATTGATTAAAAAACACACTTCATATTGTATCTGATGAATTTGTATACATAAACATACATATTTGTGTGGGCTAGGCAAATTAGTCATACATGAAGTTGCTCCAGTTTCTAGTTGTTCCAGTTTCATATATAATTTGTACATGTATGTTTTTTACTTCAGATGCACATATATTTCATACATGGAAATTCAATATATGTACTTAATTTCACTGCTTTCCAGTAAAAGTAAAGATGTGTCACAGCGTTGTTAGTACAGTGTTTATGATATATTAGCTGTTTATTATATATATAATTTATATTTTATATATAATTTAATACACTTTTAATTATTAAAACTTATTAAGTGTCCCGGATGTTGCCGTTAGCAACGTCACGTAAACAGGAAGTGCGAGTCCAGCAGCGGCTAGTTCAACTCGACACAGGAGAAGCTAAAAACAACAACAAATGTTTTAACACATTTAACTCACAAAGTGCGTCTTTGTGACTGTTAGAATATATATAACACAATACCACCATTTGGCTGATCTGGCCAGCTTTTGTATGATAAGAGTAAGTTTTCCTCGGTCGCTTGTAAAGTTTTGCTCGGATGCTAGGTGGCTAATTTCCACCACGTCTCCTACACATTCAGCCTCATTTGACAGCAGCGGGTGATTCATTTTATTTATTTATTTATTTATTTATTATCCTCCAGTGTTGATGTCTGATGGTTACGCAGGCTAAATAAACTGTTAAATAACTATTTACGGGAGCTGCATGTCGTCGTTATGGGAGATAAGGAGCTGAGTCTCATCGACAAGAATATAACAAGGTAACTGCAACTTCCTTTGTTTTCCTGTTAAAGTTTTGCTTTAGGTTTATTAAACGTTTCAGACTTGTAAAAGTGCACAATAAATAAATGTATGTATATATACTCCATTACAAGCAAAGCCCTTAGAAATATTAGTTAAGGAAAAGTGCAGAAGTATCATCACCTAACTAGTAAAAGTCAAGAGCATATATACTGTGCATACATACATACATACTGTTGCAGTTCATCACATTTTATAAGATCATCACATGTTTATATGTTAAATAAGCTGTAAGATATATATCTGAAATATAGTGGAGTGAAATTTTAAAGAAGTTTAACAATTACCTTTTCAAGTGAAGGACTACTACCTCAAAACTTAGTTATATTTCACATTTATTCCAAATTTACTGTAACATAAGACAAAGAACAGCAACAGATCCTCACAACTGAGGAGCTGAGCATGTTTGGTATCTTAGCTTCATTTCTATTGATCAAAATATAGAATCTAATGATAATATTCTGTTCGGCCAATCGTTTCAGCGGTAATACTTTCACCTCTGTAAAGATACTACTGTAGAAGATACTTAAAATGAAATTATCTGAGATAGAGGAGTAAATATCTGGTCCAACAGCTCGCAATGTATGTCCACATAAAGGCCTTAATCTGCGATGAAGAGATCACAAAATGATTTTGCTTCATGTAAGGGGGCTGGAATCAGAATAAATTTTTTCACATACAGGGAGTTTGTCTTCATATGTTGGGGCATAAGACAAAAACACAGTATGGAGAAAAATGTATAAGAAGGTGAAATCAGTGCTGCAAGTCAAGTTAAAAGAAAATGAACAATACAATATAAAAAAAATATTATTAAAAAATTAAAACTAGAGACAGCATGTCCAATATAAATGTTATTTAAGTGAATTAAGGGAAATGTAAAGTTTTAATGCAGGAATGTGCAAAAATATTTGCTATGAATGTGCAAAGATTCACAGTTTAAGTCTAAATACTTAAATAGTTAAATCTGGAAAAAAGTGAGTCTACAATATTAAACACAAACTATAACAATTAATTTAATTAGTTGATGGCCACTAATAATTAGAAGATGGACAAAACATTAATTAATTAATTAATTAACTAACAACTATTTTTATAATGGATTAATCATTTTAAACATTAAATCAAACAGAAATGCCAAATAGTTTCTACTTAAATGTGAGAATAGGCTTTTTTTTGACTGGCCAAAATAAGATATTTGATTATATCACCTTAAGTCAAAATTTGTCATAGGGACTTTTCATAGAAGAAGCTATTAATTAAAAAAATAACTAGATTAATTAAAAAATAATCCACAAATGTAATCAATAATCAAAATAATTATTTGTTGCTGCAAATAGATTTTTTTTCCTGAAGTGCAAATGGGTCTGGGCACGAATGACCAAAGTTTTTTCTGCCATGGTAAACGGGGTGTTTTACCGTGCTACTCTCTGTTTAGTTTGCTGGATGTCCACCTGAGTCCCACTGTAACATCGCTCAATCTGCACTACAATCACATCCCAAGGATCGAGGGCCTGACCTCAGCCTGGCACCTGCGGCACTTGGACCTTTCCTCCAATTGCATTTCCAAGATTGAGGGTCTAAGTTCCCTCACCTCCCTAAGGACTTTAAATCTATCCTGTAACTTAATCACCAAGGTTGAAGGTGAGTCTTTAGTCGCCATTTCACTCGGACAATAAATGATTCAGCTTTGTGGGAGTTCTGCAAGTAATAATTCTTTATTATAGAGTCTTGTGTTTACGCTGATGTTGCTGTCATTGCTTTATGGGCTGTAAAATCACTCAGTTGTTAATGTCCCCTCCCTTTATCTCAGGACTAAATTGCCTTGTGAACCTAACAAGATTAAACTTGTCCTACAATAAGATAAACAACCTTGCTGGTGAGTTGGACACTCAACAAAATTTTCTTTTTTCTGCACTCAAATGAAAACACTAACAAGTGATTGACATCTCAATGTTGTAATCAGGCTTGTTGTATCTCCATGGCCTTGAATACAAGCTGAAACACCTCAGTCTCCATGGCAACCACCTGAACGACATTGACCACCTCCTGCAGTGCCTGCTGGGATTGCAAAGCTTAAGAGAGGTCACTCTGAGCCAGGATGGCAAACACAACCCTGTGTGTAGGTCACCAGGTAGGAAATGAAGGTTGTAACTGGTGGCTGGATCAATAGATTAGCTGTATATTGGCCTTTCACAAATACATATTGTATCACCACATGTTAGCTGATATGCAAAGAAACAAAAACAAACTCAGCATGGTTCAAGTTCAATATGATGTTTTACAACACAAACCTAACCTTTATAAAGGTAATAATGTTTTAGTGCCATGTTGACTTATATATAGAATTTATATTTTGCTCTGAGGGCAGAACATTGGAGACACCTCTCAGTGCAATGTACTACATTTCCACCACAACATAAACCACAGGCTCCAAAATCAACACATGAACACTATAGCCTCCATGGAGGTGGGATTTAATGTAGGCATATTGTAGTCTGTGTTAGTTTTACGAAGGTGTGCCTGATAAACTGTCAACTGAGGGTGCATAGCAAAGATTCCTTAGTATAATTATCAGACTCTTTCTCTCTCTCTCTCTGTTGCTCACTAATCCTGGGGATAATTGTTTGTTTTTCAGGATTACTGAGTCAAAACCCTCCCCTCTCCATAATGAAAGCTCAATACATTTCACTGCCATTTGTAGTAATGGCTGTGGTGTATTCATCTCTCTATGCATGTTATCTGAAATGTCTTTAGAGTGACAGCAGTTATATGAATGTGAAAATGTCCCCTGTGTTTTCCTTTAATTAGACTTTGCATCCATTATCCATGTCTTCCTGTTTATGTTCAATTCACTGCAGTAGCTGATGAAAGTGGGTGTGTAAATCCATGAGTGCACACCTAAAGCTTTCTTACAACCCTTGCTGTCGATATGTGTAGATACGCTTGTATTAGCAGTGCTCAGTCCTTATTAAAGGAGCTGAATCAATAGTGCATATGAGGATAGCACATGGAGGAGGAAGATTATTCATTCAGATATAGATTATTTGATTTCATGCAACATAACCACCATAACACCTGATATTTTATCCAGACCATAAACCACAGATGTGACAGCCCTGAATAATGGTGTCCCTTTACAGTCACATAGCTCAAACCTGCTCAGGTTTCTCTAAGTATGTGCGTGTCTGTCCTGCCGCAGGTTACAGGGAGATTGTTATGCAGTCTTTGCCGCAGATCTCTGTTTTGGATGGTCTGGACCGGCTGGGAAATCCATCAGTTCCAGGTCTAGGGAGTCCCTGTGATATCCCTGGTTTGGAGGACTATGTGGACCTGCTGCTATCCTCAGATACCAGTCACAATGAAGCGGTAATTTCTGCTAATATTAGTAGCATTATAGTTAGAATTATATTTTATTATGATGACCATATTCCAGTTAATTATTTTCTTATTTTCAAAATGTATTCAATCAGGGAGTCTTTTCAGATAAATGCATTTGCATTATCCTCAGTTAATTTTCAACATTTGTATATAACCCAATAAAATAAGATACGAGAAGGGTGCTTTACTGGTTTTGAATATATGGCTTTGGATTCCTGATGTGAAAATGAAGTTTATTTAAGAAAATATTCCTTATATAATATTCCTTTTCCAAGTCCTCTGTCTACTGTACATATAAACAAAATATTTACAAAATAAAGAAAATATTGCAAATGCACAGTAACACCCTGTAATACTTTTAGCTCCTTTAAGTATTGACATGTTTTGCATGAGAAGATCTCATGTAGGTAAATAAAGGAAATGATGTGGATGTGGACATGGCATTTTGTTATCCACAATAATTTACTTCAGAATCTAATTTTGAGGAACTCTTTTTTCCACATCTGTATATTTGGGTTTGGAAAATGAATACACACATTCAGGGAAAGAGATTTTCCACTGCAGAGCCTGGCCTCTCACTTTCTGAAAGTGCTAATAGATAAAGGACAGTGTTATATTACTGAGCGTGTTTGGGAGACTTTACTTTGGACCATCTTGGTATGATGCCACAGTGCAGATCATCGAGCCACGTTGTCACCCTGTAGCCAAAGTAATAGTTGTAAATAGCAGATTCCCACTGGAGTATCATTTAATTTGGTGGATTTATACCCAGACAGTGTAAAGTTAGGGAATCTTATCTCTTTACCAATAAGTTACTTTACACATTCATCGGACCAGATGGCTGAACATCCATCTGTTTTTCTCATTAGCTAAACCAGCTGCAGTGGAGCGTAACAGCCACAGTGGGAACCCTGACATAAGAAAGCGTTCCCAGTGAAATAGAGGGGGAAAAAAAGCTAATTTAAGTTTCCGTCGCAGGTTAGAGCGGATGTGCCTCTCACCACACCCCGCATCGATGAGGTGCTGACCCAGTTTCGTCAGCGGACTTCCTCCGAAGCAATCACAGATCCAGTTGCACAACTGGCTCGGCAGAGCTTCCAGGCGGTTAGTTCCACTCCAGCTGATCCAGCGGACCCTGTTAATGAACAACGCATCAGGAAATTGGAGCACCAGGTGTCGCGGCTCATCCAGCAGGTGCCTACTTAACACTGCTGACAGCCATTAAGTCATTTGTTAAGAAGCATTTGTGTCAGCTAAGTTATTTCTTTGTAGAGACCAATAGTATTTAGTCTGCATACATAGCTATGGGTCCCCTTTTACAACAACTCTTTCATAAATCACATAGAATATAATGAGACATTGTGTTTTTTCACATTTAAGAGAATATTCTTCCTAAAAATGCAGATTGTGACCAATTTATTTGTCAGTTCTAGACTTATTTCTTGTGGAATCTATGTTGTATTGCAGCTTGTATACCACATATATTATTTGTTTACCTCAACTGCGAAGTCCTTACATTTGAATTTGATTGACAGGTGTTTCAGTTCCTGCTGCTGCTACCCATCAACTACACCCTGTGTTTGATTTATTTTTTATTTAGTCTGTATTTATCCAAAGAAGTAGACTGTTGAATATTCATTTTATCCCGGCACATATTACAAGTACTTCTGCAATATTTCTCCAGGCCCCTGCATTTGACAAATCCACTACCTCTGCTCATTCTGTGGTGACGATACAAAAAGCGAAGAGGGACATAGACCGCACATCAGAAAGCGAGTGTGATAGCGGGAAGGAAAACAGGAGACGCACCAGGATCCCAAAATATCGAAACAGCACAACATCAAGGGCGTCCAGCAAGGAGACCAAGGGCCGGAGATCAGACAGGTGAATCTCTACCTGGATATCTATGCACAGAAAAGATGTTTCAGCTGAAAGTTTAACTACTCTGGAGTGAAAATAATTTGTTTGGCCTTCGTGTTTACATGTGCAGTCCCTGATTTTGTTACAGTTGCTAACTGCCACCCCCACAAAGCCCTAAATTCCTCAAAACTCACTGTTACTCCTTTGAACCTCAGCAGTATGGAGATATTTAAAGCCCTATTGGACACTATAACAAAATCAGGGAGTGTACTTTTGAGGACTGATAATCACATTCATACTTGCAGAAGTGCGACACAGAAGAGTTTATGATGTAGTAATTGACTGCAGTCATGATAATCAAACACAATATGCAGCAGTGGATATTTCTATCTTGTTCAGCATGCATCAGCCGAATATCATCAGCTCTCTGGATGACAAAGGAAATCCTTTTACTGAAAGGAGGGTGGTACATTTTCTCATATGAGCGATGTGGTAAACTTTCCTCCTCTCTGTTAGAAATTACAACTGTCATCTCACTCCTGTGATTAACGACCGTGCTTCTGCGGCCTACTCGCTCATCTTACTTCATCAGCCACTGATGACATGTGCTTAGGATTCAGTAATTAACTTTAAGTAAGCTCCCAACTGTTCTCGTCAAAAAAGGAAGGTGATTTTAAAATATTAGCTCCAAATTCAATCCAAAGTTGTTCAAACTCTGTGAGCATCTGCTTTGACCCTTATTTGAGCCAGACATTAGCTTGAGGGCTGTTTATAATGAATTTTACAGCTGGTTCAATACCTGTGATTTGTTTTATGTGCAGCGATCAGGAGAATCATAAACAGAGGAGTTCAAAGTCTGCGGTGGGGCCAAGGAGGAAGGCTGGCGGTGTAGGGAGTGTAGATTCAGCGGGGCCAAGGAGGAGGGCACCTTTGAGAGCTGCTAAGGCCTCGGGCGACGTGAAAACCAAATCCACTGAGGAGGAGGAAACCTATCGGGTACAGCATGGATAAGCCACCTGCAGATCGAATGGCAGCTTCTATTTCTATTGAGTGAATGTAATAAGAAAAAGGTTACGTCCCTGTGCAAGAAAGGGCGTAGGCGTCCTCTGTGCATTTGTACCCACGTCTGTGTGAAAGCATACTCTTGTATATGTCTTTTTATTTTATACAAGGTTATTACAGAAAAATATGCAGAACAGAAGATAATACCACCATAAAGATACCACTCGTTAATTAACTTGGAAAAAAAAAGACAAAAATAATGTAACTTTTGTCATTTTACTTAACCTAAAAAACTGACTCTAACCGCATCATCTTTACTGGTACTTCTGTGATACATTATTTGAAATTAACTCACAAAATATGACTCAAGAGTCTCAACAATAAATCTTACATATCCACCCCCCAGAAAATGAATTTGAGGAAATAATTTAGGATCATCAAAAACCATACATGTATAAAATAACGTTTTTTCAGGTTAATCATTGTGTTGCACTGACAAATGGCATATTTCCATTTCATTTGATTTACAAGCCACCATTTTCCTTGTTAAATTTAACTCCAGCCTTCATAGAGTATCTCACCCATGCTTAGAAAGTACATTCTGCTACTTCACCGATTTATCAATACACTCCTATAACATTGCCAAACATTGTCTCCTACGTTATTTATCAGATTTCATGCAGCTCACTCTGGAGCTTCAAAAGACTTTATATAAGTTTTTCCACATATGTAGTGGCACTAGCCGAGCCCTGTAAACAGACCTTGATGTGTAAAGCCAGTGAAGTTCTCTTTTATTCTTCTCAATATTCCGCACAGAAACTTACTGATACCTCAGAAAACCTTTGAAACTTTCAATACTGTTTGATTGTTCCTGCCTTAGTGTTTGTGTTTATGTGTAATGTGCACTCAGACTATTGTGGAGGAGCGGGACCAGGAAAGAGAGAGGCGTTGGAAGGCTGAGCAGGCTGTGAGGAAACTAACAGAAGAACTAAAGGAGCTGCAGACAAAAGTCAGTGAGGAAAAAGACCTTCAGAGCATGGCCCTGCACACCACCGACAGGTAACAGAAAACAACTGTCTCGACACCTGCACGTGTGCGCTGCGGTAGCTCTAAAGCAGATATCATGATGAAAAGGGATAATTGAAGTTGTCTCTGTGGATTTTAGTTGTCAACTGCATAATGGATTCTCATCCATTTCTACCCTCTTCATCTTTTGTATTGGCTCTCCTGAGACGAGGGCCTGCTGCCCGTCTAATCGGCGAGTATCCATCCCACCATAAAAATTCCTCACTATCACTGTCCCGTAGCCTCTCATGAAATCAAGCAGATACTTTGGCTCCATTACCTCAAAACCTTAAAAGTGTGCCTGCAGTTGTCTGTGATAGTAAAGCTATTTAGTAAAAAGATCACTAACCTACGCACCCATCCTACTGATATGCCTTATATTTAAATTCCAGAGGCTATAATTATCTATCATTACATATTCCTATCTCTGTCCCTACACACATTTGAGACCATTTGGCTGTGAGCGTCCTTCCTTCTGCACGGCACAGATAGGTGTATTTAGCGCACAGTTCTCGCTTGTATCAGGCCCTGCTTAGATAAATCTGCATTATGGTTGTAATTAGAAGCCTGCTGACAAGCATATGTCAGCAGTATTACACAAATCAATCTTACCTGTCACTTTCTAATGACACTGAACACGGCTGCTTCTGTTGACTCCCTCGCTCATCAGGAGACAGATTACAGAGAAATGACTCATCCTGGCAAGTTTAAAGTGGGAACTGCTGTAGGTGGTTAGTAGTAGGTTAGTTGCACTGTGAGCCCTGAATTCTCCAAGCTTGTTCTTTCAATTGTTTTTTTCCCCTTTTCACCAGACTGCTTTTTGTATAATGTTTTTTTTCCCATTTCCATTTTCACTTTAATTCCATTTTCTCTCCCTTGAGATAAGATTTTGACTTTTGTAGTATGTCAGATTTCTTCAATTTCACCAGCTATCTCATTTTTAACAGTGGGAGATAAAACGCAGAGGACAATCAAGGTTATCACATAATTGGTAGCGGCTGCCTGTAAAAATAGGCATTCAGGGTATTACTCATTCGCTCTGTTATCGTGCTTTCTCCCCATCCAGACTGAAAGAATTGTTGCTAAAGGAGCGATCGGAACGCTCTGAGCTGCAGACTCGCGTTGAGGAGCTGGAGGGGAGGTGTCAGTCGCTAATCCAGCAGCTGGAGCAGGCCCGCAGCAGTGAGCAACAACACAAGACTGCGCTGAGCAGACTGGAGGAAAGCATCTCCCATGGAGACGCACTCAGGGCTCGCCAGCAGGCTGAGGAGGTGCAGTGTACCCGGCAACACTTGTTTATTTAGTCGTACAAATTTTAAAAAATATCATGCTGCCTCTGTTATACCCTGTTATCTTCCACTGAACATGTTAAACTCCCAGTCAGTATCATTTTAGATCACACCGTGTACTCTCCGGCTGAGTGAATAAACGCAGACAGATGAAAGGATTGAGCAGAGTGGGTCATTTGGGTCTGACAGCGTGTGACAGGCTCATATAAAACATGTTTCGCTCCCCCTCCCTCAGATGAAGCGGCAGCAGGAGCTAGAGAACAAGGCAGCAGCTCTGAAGAGAGAGCTGGACATCCAGAGAGCCTCAGTATGTCAGCATAAAGACAAACTGCAGCAGCTGCATGAGCTGCTGGCGTCCAGGGAACAAGAGCACAGGTACACCTGAACCTGAAGAGATGAGCTCCTACACGGGTGCACCAATTTTCTGCCTAAGTTAGAATACTTTTAGTTATTTCACATGAGAGGTTTCTTTATTTTGTGTTTTTATCAGGGTGGGAAAGAAAGAGATGTTGCATATTTCTGTTTGCCAAACAATATTTGGCAATATCAAAATTTGATGGTACTTGTGAGGTATCTTATTTCTGTCAGTCAAAAATCTGATTAAATCACAGCCACACATAATGGAGCAGATTTTTTTTAAGTTTTTTTTTTTTAGAAATAATTATTAAGGATGTTTATTTACTAATGTGGTCAGCAGCATCCAGAGAATACAGCTAAAATGTTGGTTCTGTAATTATTCCTTCCATTGATACTGATCATCAAAAGATCCCTTCCTGATGTTCTTTTCAATAAAAGTGAATAAATGTTGTTGAATGTAAAAATGTTTTCAATGTTTTAAAAACATCATTAATGTTACTATGAGGCTTCAGGAGTCTGATTAAGTCAAATCAAGTTTCCACAGTCACAGCCTTTTTAGCATAAAATTTCTGTTTTGCAATCTCTCAACTGAAGCTCAGCAAGAAAACTGTCCAAAAAAACAAAAAGAGGGGATTTCAAAGGTTCTACCTTCAGAAGATGTTGACTTAATTTGATTAACTCAGACAGCTGCAGCCTCAAATTAGTTTAAGCTAAACTTATGAATACATCTATGCACAAAAGGATGGCCATGATCTATTGACAGCTCTTTGGGAAGGGATCTTTTAATGCTCACATGAACAGGAGCAAGAAATGAACGAAAGTGTACCTGTGGTCACCTGCTTATTGTTTTAAACTATCCTTTAATATTATAAATGTAGTTTTCAGGGGAATTAACATTTAATATTTACTGGTGTATAATGCTAAAAGTGTCGGCACATATCAGTCACATCTATGATTTAAATTCATTATTAGAACACTTTCCTATTTGTTTGGCCTTAAACTCTCTGTATTTATTTTGAATCTTTTTTAATTTATTTTAAATAATCAGCAATCAGTCTCATGTTATGACCCGCCATCTGCAAAGTGCAGACTGCTCTGTTTGTGTTAAGGACCGAGCAGCCTTTTAAACAGTGCAGCATTCTTGATTGGATTATTTTACAGAAAACAGTTGGACTCGCGGTTGCAGCCCGGCGGCGCGGATTTCCGTGAGGCAGTGGCCAAAGAAGTTGCATCAGTGGAACAGAGATCTGCCCAGAGGGAGGTGGAGCTGCAGGAGAAACTGGCCGAAGGCAGGAGACAGTACGCCGCTCTGGAGGACGAGTTCCGCATGGCACTAACCATCGAGGCCGCTCGCTTCTCTGAGGTCTGCTAAAACAGCCACACAGACAACCTGTAATCACTCAATTGTTGCCCTAAAATTCACTCTACGCTCTCTGTATAATCCAGTAATATATAATAAATAATTACTGTATCAAGTAAAAAGTGAAATGATTTAATTGGAATTGAACCCAATCTAGATGGCTTTTTCTTTCAGCCTGATAGTGAAGTTGAGATTGAATTAGGATCATCACTCTGGACAAGTAGTCTGTGATTGCCACAGGGAAGAAGCCATAGAAAAAGATTGGATTAGAATCAGTCTGTACTTTCCTGTAATGATTATAGATTTCATTCAGCTTTCACACAAAGTGGAATCTGGTCTTGATTGCTACTGCCTGCACAGTTTTCTATTTTAATCTCCAACCTTTGTTCAGAAATAAGATATACTTATACCTAGAGATACTTAATAAGACACAGATTCACTCATGGAAACCTTTAAGAAATTTCTTTCTTTAAATCAACAACTCCTTTTCTTTCAGACCTCAGAAGTGACAGTGATTGATAAAAATGTCAAGTCAGGTACTGCTTGGACCAAAAAGTCCTTCACTCAAGTGAGTCACTCAACTCCCAGATGGCTCATTCACATTCAATTCCACATCCTGCCTCTGCCTCTGTAGGTAAAGGAGGCTTGTGATCAGATGGCCGCAGAGCTGCAGGGTCTCAAGACGACCCTCACCCAGTCCCAGCAGAGGGAGAAGAAATCGAGCTCTCTTGTGCAGGAGCTCACAGCCATGGTCAAAGAACAGAAGAATCGCATCTCAGAACTCATCAAAGCCAAGAGAGATGCAGTCACAGATCTAAAGGTACATGTGACATCTGACTGGTTGTGACTGGTTGTAAAAAATCACATTATTTATTTGCATTAAGACAGAGTAGGGATGACTAGTTTTGGGCATGTCATCACCTTTTGAAAAAATCTTCAGCCTGAGACTGAAGGAGACTACTACGAGACGTCAGGAATACTGAATGATCCAGCTGCCTTTCCATCTGTCAGTCATGACAGATGGCTGTTGATCATTAATACCGTCTCTCTGCCAGGGCCGTCTGCATTCCTTGGAAGCAGGAGCAGAGCAGGACCGGCGTCTCGGCATGCAGCTCGAGTTGCTCAAGAAGGACAAGGCGAGACTGTTGTCCCAGCTCACAGCTCAGGAGTCGGTGATAGATGGCCTCAGGGCAGAGAGGAGGATCTGGGGCCAGGAGCTCGCTCAGCAAGGTGGGAGACGTCCAGGAGGACATGTTTTGTCCACTTTGAATAGTACAAGACTCACACTGACAACCAGTTTTAGGTCTTCCCTCTTGTTGATTTTACTCTATAATGCATTGGCCTGGTGGATGCTTTGTCTCAAGAGAGTCATAACATTTTAGAGATTCCACTTTAGAGTCAGTGTGTTATTTCATCTGTATCAAATAAAGTCTGCCATCTAGTGGTTATTTGGGAGAAACACTCCCAACACACACTTCAGGCAGTGATGGTCAAAGTAATTGTACACATTTGACAGAAAACAATCAAAATGTTTTGCTTAAGACAAAAAAACATCAAAGGCAATAATTGAATAAAGAATTAAATACTATGTTAAAGTAGGGAAGTTTTATTGTGAGAGACATGACTGAATTTACAATTTGATATGTTTCTTTTTACTAGGAGCGTCCTTGGCTCAGGATCGTGGACGCCTCGAGGCCAGGATAGAGGTGCTGAGCACTGAGCTGGAGACTCAGAGGAAGCAGAATGAGAGGGATAGTGACGCCCTGAAAATAAAAGCCAAGATCATTGATGACCAGACAGAGACCATCCGAAAACTCAAAGAGGTAGAGGGACACTTTGATTATTGAAATCAGTGTGTTTTCCCTTCATTTCACAGCTCACCACAACTTCATCTTCTTCATATTTGTGCATTTTACCACAAGCAGTGTATCTTAATTATTGTGTGTTGATGAGCATCTGTGTGTATCTGTCTTGTCTGTCCTATCCTGTTTAATCTCAACACACACTTCTTCTCTCCCTCCTCCTCCCTGCTGTCTCAGGTCTTGCAGGAGCGTGATGATCAGGTCCGTAGGCTGCGCGAGGAGGTGGCCCAGGCCCAGAGGAGGCTCCAGCAGCAGCAGGAGGACGAAACTGCTCGGCAGGCCGAGCTCAGGGAGCGTGTGGAGCATCTGAGCCTTCGCAAGGAGGAGCTGAAGCAGCAGCTGGAGGACAAGGAGGCAGAGCTGGAGGAGGTCAAAAGAGTTCACAGGCAAGCATATTTTCACGAACACACAAAGACATACAGGAAAAATCATCATCAACGTCATCTGTTCTGAATTTAGTACACCCAAACTCAGTCAAGTCGTCTTCAGCATCATTATGTTCTGTTTTTTTGTCTCTTGTTTCTGTTAGTGATTCCAGTAAGAAGTGGCAGGAGAAGGCAGACCTGCTGACTCGGCTGGAGAGTCAGGTGAAGCGCATGAAGGACAACTTTGATTCCAAGGAACGCTCGCTGCTGGAAGAAAGAGATAAGACAGCAGAAGCACACAAGTATGACACAGTATCACCTGAAACTGTCTCTGCAGAACTGTCTTACATAACCAAAATACACACAATGATTTACAGTAGAAGGGAAGTTGCAATTTAGGTAATCACAGTTCTTATATCCCTCATGACATTGTAGCTGTATTTAATTTAAATTAAGTGCACGTTTAAAATAAGTTGTTTTTTACAGAGCAGGTGATTATCCTGGATAAACTCAGTTACTTTGAATTAAAATATCCTTCGTTCTGTATTTTCATATCTAAAGCAGTGTGCACACTTGTTTCTCCTATCATCGTCCACCTGCCGGGAACAGGTTAGCTCTGCAGCTTTCTTAAGTCCTGGAGGAGAGGCAAGTTATCTGCAAGGTCAAGGAAGCTTCCCCTCCAAAGCATGAAATGAATAGCAAATACAGAATGTCCCTGACATTTTTTAGGCAGTGAGGACTATTTACTAAACTAACTACACGCATCTTCCATCATACTCCCAAATTAATAAGCAAGAGGACTCTCGTGACTCGTAAAATTATATTATTTATGAAGTGTATTAGTGTATTGTATTAGTATTAACAGCAGATGAGTGAGTTCAGGTAAATAAAATGTTCAAGTTTAAGTCAGTGTTTAATTTCTGGGAACATTAAAAAAATGCATAATGTTAATTGTACCCAACTTCCTCCAATTGCATTACGGTAGGTAACACTGCGTTTTATCTATGTGTCTCGCAGAGCTGCAGTAGAGAAGTTGCGCTGTGTGGATGATGCATTTCGTCGACAGCTAGAGTCCACCCAGGCTGCCCATCAAGCTGAGCTGCTCCGACTGGCGAATGAAAAGCAGAAACAGATTGAAAAAGCCAATCAGAAGGTAAAATACAGACACTTCACAGAAGTGGTTAGCCTTCAGCCCTCACTCTAATGATTAGTCTGGATTAGGAGCAGATAGGATTAGTCTGTGTGTGGTAAATATAGTAGAGTGTTTAATAATTATAATAGTTTTAATATTTGCTGTTGTACATGATTATGATTTCAAAATGTTTTACCTGCTTTATTAAGCTCAGAAGAAATTTTGTTACTCGATAACTTTAATTGACAGAGCAGGTCTTTGTCTACCAGCTTGTGAAAAAAAACAAACCATGATATTTTGAAAAAGATGAATGTAAGAAAGAAGGGGAAACCCTGTGAGGTTTGATGTGTGAAGTTTGAAAATATTATGATTATTCTTCTTCTAACCTTGTCTATTTTGATGCTTTGTATTTTTACCCAACACGGCTTCGGAAGTCTCTTTAAAAGGCTTGAATTTCAATTTAATGACTAAACCTGAAAACCTTGTATTGAACTGTTTTAAAAGGTTGTATGTGATTTCTGCAGCTGAGGTCATCTGTGTGTGTGTGTGTGTCCTTCAGGTATTTGAAGTGGAAGAGGAGATGCGTCAGCTGCTGGAGGAGACAGAGACTAACAAGAGAATCATGGAAGAGAAAATGAAACGTCTCACAAGTGTACTGAAAGACTTTTAAGATATGAAACGAGTTCTTTGCAGCTACTTATTGTAATTCAAATATTAGAGGATGGTTGTATTTTTTTTAATAAATCAATTTATTTCTATTTTTGTATGTTAAGTTATTGTATTTACTTTAGTGTATCATGATTTATCTAATAAATTCTCTTTTGAGCACATTTTTGTGTTAAAATTACAGGTAACAAAATTATGTTTCCACAATTTCAAGATGAGAACGAAGGGTTTGGTGGGAAATTGTGTGGGAAATTTCATACCAAAATATATCCAGTGTGCGTCACAAAACCTTAACCCTCATGTTGGGTTCCGGTCAAATTTGACCAATTTAAAAGTTTTATCTCTAAAAAATTTACTTAATTTGATCAGACTGACCTTAGATTCCATGACTTTGTCTGCAAAGAGGATTTCAACACACAAAATGTTCCCGGTCAAAAATGACCGGTCATTAGAAATGAATGGGGGAGTGTACAATTAGTGTAAAAAACTGAGCTTGAGTACATCCTCATTTGTCAGATGGATACATGCACACACACACACACACACACACACTTTGGGTTTCCTTTCAACCACTACGCAAACCTTTGCCCAGTAGAGTTTCTGTTGGCAGTTCTCACAGCTGCAACGTAGTTTCAATAATACTGAACTTTTCTCGTAGCTTTGGTATATAATGCTTTTATGAGGCCTTGCTCACAGGTTCATTATGTGGCAGCACCATGGCAGGCCGATATACCGTAAGTGAGGCTTTTGATTATATATTTGATCACCACACTGGTGAGGAGGAGAGAGGCCAGGAAACTGGCAGTGAGGATGGATTAGAGGAGGAAGTGACAGAAACTGAAGATGACAGAATATAATCCAGAGCAAGAAATAACTGATTGTGAAAACAAGCGTAACGCATGCCATAAATGCAATGCATATATTTGCAAGGTGCATGCAACAATCTGCACATATTGTCCAACATGTGCATGAGAAAAAACACCATTGAAGTTTGAGTTAACCCACTCCACAAAGTTTAGAAGCCTGATTTTATATCAGTTTTCTTTTTTTTTCTGTTATCAGAAAAAAAAAAACTGATAGACTGATGAACATTGTGAATGTCATGGTTCTTGTTAGTTGTTGTGGTAACTTCGGCTTTGAAAAAGACCACTCGACAACTTACTGTTGCTCATATGAGCTTCATCTATAACTTGCAAAAGACATTCTCTTGTACACCGAGGCTTACACTGCTCAAAATGTGAAACACGGAGGCAAAACAACACGAGAGGGAAAACTCTGGGAAAAAGCATCTCTTACAAACAGCTACCCTCTAGCTGATTATAAGTATTAAACTATTTTATAGTGCTCATATTACAACAATTGTTCTTTAATATATTAAGATATTGATCTTGGAATACTTGTGAAATTGTTAAGTGTAGTGTTGGGATAATTTCCTTTGTACACAAATAAAATCTTCCCGGTCACTTTTGATCAGGAACACAAAAGGTGTTACTTTATGTGACTGTTTAAAATTTTTAAATGGTTTCAAAACAAATGTTTCTTGGTAACTTTGACCCAAAGTAGTCTGTGATAAACTGTATCATCTGTATCATCTATATCATCATCTGATTATTTCTTAAAGTCCATAAATAATCCAGAAGTTATGATTTATTGGACCCGACTTCAAGATGTATAAGCTCAGATCAATGAAGGCATACAGGCCATGAATAACAAATAGAAATTCAAAACTTGTAATGTTCACAAGAATTTAAGTTGATAAAAAAATCTAACACAACAAATAGTGATAATAATATGTATTATTATAGTTTTTATGATGAGTCTTAATGGAACGGTCATTTTTGACCGGGAACACAAAATCATTTAACATTAAATGAACACAACATGAGGGTTAAATATTTAAAAACACATTTTTTAGATAAGTGTATGATGAATTTATTGTTTCAGTTTAGAAACTAAATCATTAATTGACCAGAAAGAGAACTGACCTCTTTAATTTTTTTAAATATAGAAATGTGTACAATAAATCTACAAAGATGAATCTTCAACAATCAAACGAGCAGATCAGAGAGCATAGCTGAAGATATGACGACACTGTTAATGTTAATTAATTAATAACTGTTTACGCTGGAAGGTTATAAGTTAAAATGTTCTAAAACCTAATTTGTCAGTGTATGATATTAAATCAGTTTCCGTCTCCTCATTTTCATTTTGAGAAATGTGATTTACCATGAGCAGTGTTGGATTGTAACTACACAGGTGCATGTACTCAAATGCTATACTAAGTACAAATTTGAAGTACTTTTCTTCTCACGCTACTTTACACCTCTACTCTTTTACAATTACGAGGGTAGTTTTTACTGTTATCTTTCAACTGAAGTTAGAAGTTACTTTCACAATTTACTATCACAATTTTTGCACACAAAACATGAAAATGTACAGCTAATACAAGTACAGCTGAAATGATTCATTGATTAATCAGCTTACAGATCAACCTGAGATAAACAATTTCATGGATCGACCTTCACAAATGTGATCATTTGTGTCTCTTTCTTTTAATTATGATAATGATGGTTATTAAATAATTTAGAGATCTGGATTGCTGTTGGAAAAAACAAAGCATTTTGAAGGCGTCGCTTTGGGTAACTGTGAAGGCATTTCTCACTATTTTCTGAACTCTTACAAACCGACTTCAAAGCACTCTGGAGTTTTTTAACAGTCTCAATTTAATACTGATGCCTCTATATGACCTACATAAGTAAACAAGACCAACAGTAAAAAGATTGGTTATTTCTGTATGTTAATTAGTTTAATGCCTGCCACTGGGTCTGATTTTTCATGGACAAATCACAAATCAAGAATGAACAATGAATAACAATACTTCAATATTTAATCTGATAAATATTATTTAATCTGATAAACTTTTATGTATTGATTTTTATTCTGCTTGCTTTACTTTTCTGGCTCAAAGCGTCCTCCATACCAACTCAGAGTGACGCTTGATTTATCAGCACCTGTGTGCCCGGATCGGGGTGGGCGGGGTCACATTCAGTTTGAGGCGGGGCGTCGCTGTCAGGGAGGGCACGAGCGGGGCGAGGGTTACCGTGGCAACTGTAACCCAACGTAACGTAACGCCCGTTGATTTAAAAAGCCGCCGCCGTCCCGCGGAGGAGAAGAGAAACGTGAAGGCAGTAAAAGAAAAATGTCCTCCGTTTGTGGTTAAATATCAGCGGAGGAGGACCGAAAGTGAGCGGGACCGACGTTTCTCTGGGATGAAGATGGAGGCTGTTCGCTCCACGCCGAGCCGCCATGAGAAAAGTTTGGGGCTCCTCACGATGAAGTTCGTGAGTCTGCTCCAGGAGGCGAAGGACGGCGTGCTGGATCTGAAAATGGTCAGTGAAACGGGCTCTGTTTGTTTAGTTGTTGTTGTTATTTATCTGTTGTTTAGGGGGTGGTGGTTGTATGACTGTGTGCTTCCAGAACAAAGGGGCTGTCAGTCACAAACGGAGCCAGTCAGGTGCATTGATTTGCTCAACAGGTGGAGCAGATAGCCGCCATGATCCAGACCTCCTCCTCCTCCTCCTCCTCATGTCTGTTTTCTTTGGTTCAACAACACCAAATCACCACCGGTTTGCCTGCCAAGTTATAATAAAAATAAACCAGCTTGTATTGTGTACATTAAAAGTCAGTTTAGGGGGTCGTAACATATAATTTATTCTGATTACAGACCAACAAAACAAACCTAAAGTCGTCATAGTAGTGTGACATCATTAAATAACTTAAGTTAGAGTTAGCCTGATAAAATTAGAGTTAAACTGAACGGCTAATTATTCATTTTAACTCCCCTGAGACCCCTTTTTAATGGCCTGTTGAGGTATATTTGGGGAATCATCTGTGTTGACACCACGGTGTTTCCAACATCTTCAAACCAAACCATGTCTGCTCCTGATCCAGTGTCTTAATTGTGCTTATATCCACCTGTTATGGTCCCCAGGAGGTAAAACTATCAAGTCATTCATAAGGAGAGGGGGAAAAGAAGCAAAGAGTCAGAGTTATGTCTGAAGAAAATGGAAATATAAGTTTGTTTGATGGGATGTTTTCCTTTCGTGATGATGTTTTAGATTAACCTTATGACCCCCACTTTGGGAAGTGTCAATGTTAATCAATTAATCAGCAACTATTTTAGTACTTGATTTATAAATTTTACTTCACTTCACTCTCTGGTTACAGCTACTCCAATGTGAGGTGTTATTATTATAATAAACTGAATATCTTTTGGGTTTTGGGCTGATAGTCGGACAAAACAAGACATTTAAAGATGTTTCTAAAAACAGTTTTTAAAGACTAAAAAATTGAAGATGCTCAACAGATTTATTGATGATGAAAACAGTCCTTAATTGAAATAAACATGTTTCCCTTTAAAGTTTCTTTTCTACTTACTCAAAACTTATTCAACTTTCTAATGGCTGCTCTACAAAAAGTGAATGATAACATTTTTTTTTAAAACCCTTTGTCCTAATTATAAAGGTTACAAAGACCTTGTCGGCCATCTAGCGCGTCCTCAGTGTTTGGTCTTGTGTTTGTATCTCTGTCAGACCTACCTGAAGCCTCCTCCTTGAATATACCTTCTTTTCGTCACAGTGATCTGTAGTTTTCCCTCTCCTCCTGCGCGCCAAAGCGTGGTAATGTTTACACAGCAGGCTCCTGAGACCTTTTCCCTCCTCCTTCCTCCTCTGCTATTGTATAACTGTCCTCTTCTGCCAACAGGGTTTTATTTGCCATTTGTGCAGCTTAATTTGCCAAATACTCAATTTGTTGGCTTTGCTCGAGTCTCTCTCTTTCTCTCTCTCTTTTTTTCCCATTTCAAGGACTATTTGCCAGAGAAATGTTGTGGTTTCCTGTTAATGTCTGTTAAAAGCATCTGTGTTGCATCTTGTCAGCAAGGGTTCATATTAAGCTGCCGCTGGGTTAAAGCCTTTTATCAAAACGTCTGTCTGAATTAACAGGCTGCAGACAGCTTGGCAGTGAAGCAGAAGAGGAGGATCTATGACATCACCAACGTACTGGAAGGAGTGGGGTTAATCGAGAAGAAGAACAAGAATATAATCCAGTGGAGGTTTGAAATACGTGCTCTCTCTCTCTCTCTGACATTTTTAGTTGCCTTCAGTATCTTTGAACTTTTGAATGTCATCGACCTGAACATTTTCCAAGCACTCGACATGCTGCTGTGCATGACAAGTAGCATGTCCCTCACCTTAAACCCAGTATCTGATTAATTCAGAACTCCTTAATTTTAAGATGGCTGTTAATGTGCTGATTATACAGCAAATACTGACAAGTATTCAGAACATTAATAGTAAATGACTTCACGCTGTCTCCTCTTATTCGTAATCTCACTTTCATCCAGGGGAGAGAACTCGGGCAGTCAAACTCAGGAGGTGGTGGAGCAAGTCAAAGTGTTAAAGGCCCAAATCTCAGAGCTGGAGGCCCAAGAGAAAGAGCTGGACAACCAGAAGGCATGGCTGGAGGAGAACATCAAACACCTTAACCAGGATCCCATCACAGGCGCATATCCTTTTCACTAAACCTGACATCAAACGGAGGTGTTTAACCTGCACTTACTTTACATTTGTTCAGTTTTCGTTAAGTGTTTTTGTGTATCACTTCACTTCACTCAGCCTTTTCTGTAATATGGAGCGAACAAACTGTGATTTTCTGTCAGCGTATCATGTTGAGGCATTTTTAAAGTCAATTCCTACAAAAAGTATCCTCCCATTGGACTGAACATATTAAGTGTTTACCACTACTTTACGTTTGATGTCGTTCCAGTGAAATGTCACT
Organism: Scortum barcoo; assembly: GCA_023238725.1. Lineage (NCBI taxonomy): Eukaryota > Metazoa > Chordata > Actinopteri > Centrarchiformes > Terapontidae > Scortum > Scortum barcoo. The sequence continues at coordinate 11,163,807 of CM041533.1, forward strand.
TGGCATGTTTTTGTATTCTTTATTCCTTTGTGTCTCTCCACAGTTTGTAATTCTAGTCCTCTTGGGGCTTCATTTATTCATTTCAGAGGGGGAAAAAATCCTCCTTGATCCCTTTAACATTGTTTGCTTATTGAACAGAGAAAATGCTAAAAGGGGGGATTAGAAATATAATTGCTATTGTCAGTCTCTCGTGAAATCACAGCCAGGCTAATCCTGACTTGCACAATGCTCACAGTCTTGTTTTTCCAGTTTATTGTCTCCATTTTCCTCCCATAAGTAATCCTGTACCTGCTTCCTTAACACCTCTCCACTTATAAATTTGTGACACATGAAGACATCTGCAATGCCTTTAGCGGGGACACTCTTCTTGCTGTAGTGGCTCCTGCAGGGACTCAGCTGGAGGTACCGCTACCTGAAATGGTTAGTCATTTCTTACAGAATTTCTTTACTGACTGGGATACATGAAACTTCGCTCTGCACTATCTTAATGGTAATACTCACCAGAAACACAGGAATTAACCATATTTACTCACTGTTTCATCTGGAAACCACATGTAACAAGTTTATAAACGTGGGCTAATGCAATAATAGATTTTTTTGTGGCATCAGAAGTCAATCTCCACACTGTCTCCTCTTATTCCTTATCTCCCTTTCATCCAGGGGAGAGAACTGGAAATGGGAGAGAGGCTGTTTTTAAAACTTATTAAGTGCCAAGCTCAGTTTCCTCTTGTGAGACACTCTAGAGGTGCTGTACTTTAGCTTAGATTTGTTAAGCGCCTGATCTAAATGACCGCTCGCCTTATCTGTGAAGAAATTAAACCTGCAATAACTGAATTCTTGCCACTTGGGGGCAGTAGGAACAAGTTGTGAACAACATTTTCTCTGCAGGGCCAGAGTGGTCAGAAGAAGTACCAGGTGAACCTACGCAGCCATTCAGCTCCCATCCAGGTCATGCTCATCAACAGGGACTCAGACTCCACAGTACCTGTAGTCTTCTCTGTGCCGCCCACCGACGACATCTGTCCGATGCCAACTCCACCCAGCACCCCCGCCAGCCTGCAGAGGTTCCCCCTTTCCACGTCTGCGTACTCCTCCTCTAACACCACCTCCTCCTACTGCAGCCAGGACTCTCTCTGCTCAGACCACCAGATGGTGCTGCCAGAACATGATGAAATGTTGACGCCATCATCCACCCCTCCCGATGTACAGATGGGTAAGGACTGTGAGATTTAAGTACTAGAAAACAACCATGTTCAGTTGTTACTGACTTTAATTTCTTCTCATAGGCTGCAGGGCACAAAAAGCATAAGACAGCTCAACTTTACACTGAGATTTAAAGATTTCTGCAGAGACGCATTTTATATGTGAGGTGAAAGCTTTAAAAAAGAACAAATAACTAAATTAATACAGTCAGCCAGAGCTGGCTATAAAAACAAATAAAACATTGATCAATTAACAGTTCACCCTTTTAGTCCACACATTATGTCTTACAGTAGTAAAAAATAGACCTCACAAAAAATTAATCCCTGACATGTGTGGCCAATACAGTGATACTGGTCACAAAGTCCTGTCACACTTTCATTTTTCTTTCAAGCTGAAATAACATCCTCCACCCCATGAGTCAGAAAAATTCCACTTATAGCTGAATTATCACTTTTGTTTTGTGTCATATCATTAATATGGATGATTAATACTGGATGTCCTGAGCAAGGACAGCTGAATGCACCGGATATTTCGGTGAAATGAGAGGAGAGGTGGTGGAGAAATTCACATCCATCTAGACTTGACAAAAATCCAACGCAACAAGCCCACTCAGCTGCCACTTGTTTTTGTCCACCAGCTGAAACTAATAGAGCTCTTTATACGGCAGCCCTATTATGCTGTCTCAGAGAGGTGCTGATTAAACTTTCTACTCATTTGTTTTAGTTTGTGTTGCTATTGAGTTATTTCAAAAAATGGCCAAGACATTTTTTTTCTTTTTTCGTGTTTTTTCGTGCACTGAGGTGCTTTCACTTATTTTACTTGATAAGACCTTATCTCAAGACTGTGTGAGAGTGAAAACACCTGGGGGAGGTGTAAAGGACCTTTTTTAAAACCATCATCAAGAGCAGGGAGAGGTTTCAAGCTGGAGTCGCTCATGTAACTGTACTTGCTTGTGGCCAAAGTGGAGGGGTGGTGTCAGAAAATGGCGTGGGTTGTAAACCTAACACGCAGGAGTTATCATGGCTAACAGGCTAACAATGAGTCCACATTTTAAATGGTAAATTTTACAGCTTATTATCAAACAATTGATTATCATTAACCTGAAGCAGCTACATTGTGGTTCATTGAGATTTTGTGTGTCAAAGTTTAATCTGATTGAACTTTGAATTTGAGGGACACGAAGGAGGCGAGTCAGTTTGCGTTGGGAGGCAAATGCATCTTGCTGAATTAGGGTCAGAAGGTCATTTTGGTCTCAGACTGAATGTCTATAAGAGTACCCTTTCAACACACAGTGCTCTATGTCACATGCTGCTGTCCTTTTTTTAACTCTTTGTAAAGGTCAGTCATTGTTGAACTGTGTTTCATACTGAGGAACTTTTTTGCCTACAAATCCTTGAGCCTCCTGCTGCACTTTTTTGCCTACAAGGGTAGACTAAGAAACATACACCAGTATGAAGCGGTATAATGCAACAAACCCTAAACTGCAGTCGTTAAAATGACCACATCAACATCATTCAACACAAAACTGAATCAACGTCATTCAACAAAATCTTGCTGGATTTATTGCTGGGATGTTGAATTAGACTGCATTAGTTTTTGGCAATAGTGTAGCTAATAAACCAGCAGCTGAGGGTATACAGAGGTTTTTAAATGATTATTTTTTCTGTGTGGTTGCAAGTAGAGACGCTTTCTCAGAACTCAACGCTCTCATGTCATGTCAAGAACTGAAAGTGTTGCTGATCTGTATTGCCAGGAAATCAGATCCTGAAGAGGAAACGTGAATCTGGTTGATTACTGCCAGTTTACCAGCTGACTTGGATGTCAACGTGCAGGAACAGGAAACATTAAAAAAGAAAAGCCTCTGGTACCATGTGATTATAATGAAATTTGAATCATAAATAGAGGCACTCGGTCAGTCAAGGTTACCTATCTCAAGCAAGTTTAAAGTCTCAGGAAGTTTATGTTCATAGTGCAATTTGCAATTAAATGAACCATATGAAATTTTTAAAATACATTTATGTTGTGATTAGTTTTAACAGTATCCTTGTGGTAAGCACTTACAAAGGCCACAAGGTTCTTGTATATTGCATATAATATTGCATATTTTTTTTATTGAAAAAAGAGGCCACAAAACAGCATAGCTATTGCACTGTTTCGCTAGCCAGACAGAATTTGCATCTGTTTCCACATCATGTCGTGGGAGAATTAATGTAGGAGACTAACCACTGTGCGTGAAAGACAAACGACTTCCGTATCCAGTGCTGCATTTCTAAGAAACTGATGAATCACTTTTTTGAAGCTCTGTAGGCGTAGGAGTAACAAGACCTTCCTTCTAAGGAAAAAGGAGAAATTAACAGCAGAACAGTATTGTTGGAAACAATGACTAACACACTTTGTGTTTCAAACATTGCTTGGCCAAGAGAGCCCAGATTTACAGATGCTGTCATCTGAGTCAGGTTTTTGGATTCACAGGGGCTTAATTTGGGCATTGTTTCTTGGCACAATGATGTCCAGGACTCTTTATGCTAAGCTAAGCTAATACACTGCTGTCTGTAGCTTCTTATTGACCATTGGAGAGTTTGTTAATATTTTCCTCAATTTCTTTGTCTAACTCTCTTAAGAAAGTAATTAAGCACATTTCGCAAAACGTATCAAATTTGTTATATATGTTAAATGTGTGAGGTTTAATTTTAATATAATAGTGTAAAGAGAATACTTTACAGTGCATATTAATAGAATACCGTTCAAAAAATACTTTGGATTGAGTTAGAGTCAAGAATGTTAAATCATCTCCATGGAAGAACTTAAGGTCTTAAAGGTTCAGTCAGTAGAGTTTCTCCTATTCTTACTGACTGCAAGTGCTCTTATTTTGAAAATTAGAGTGAGCACTAGTGCACACCAGCTCGCCTCCAAAGTTCCTCCCCGCAGCATCGCTCGATCTAATTCTCTTTTTAACTTGCTTTTCTTCATTGCTCTTTTGTTTACTTGTCTTTCATGTAAACTGTTGTTTTTTCGATCTTTCGATTGTTGTTTATCTGCTGTTATGTCCACTTCAAGCGGAGCCCATCAGATCCTCTGATTGTTTGACTCGGGTGCAGTGGATTCTTCTTAAATGGGCTTAAAGGCAGCAGGAGGAGCTAAAGGAGCTAGATTATCTGACTCCTGTACTACTGTCAGGACATTGACAGTTTTAGCAAATTTCAGTAAAAGTAATTTTTATTTAAGTTACAATCTTCTACTTTAAGTCCTGTCTCATAGCGCTCCTCAGCACCCTCGCCACAGTAGGTATGACAGACTCACAGCTGGCTGTTTAGGATGCCGCTATTCCAGAGGATGCTTCACAGCCTCCTCTCTTAAACCTGGGTTCAGATAATGATGCCCTCTTGTGCCCCCTGCAGAGTGTCACAGTCAGTCGGCAGCAGCGTTGGAGCAGCAGCAGATGGACCTGGCGGGCACAGAGTTCCAGTCTGTGCTGGACATGAGCAGCCTGCTGAAGCTCAGCGCTGCGGGAGACCACATGAAGGACGACAGAGAGGGTAAGGAGCAGGATGTGAACAGAGCTTTTTTTTACCAAATAACACCAATAACATCCGGCAGTGGAGCTCAGGAGCAATTTAATATGCGCTTCACATTTGTTTCAGTTATGGTTCTGTAAAGGATTCAAGATCTAAGTGATCTAATTGATGGCTCTGGTGGTTATGAATCAAAGTTTCACACTCTATAGAAGTGAATGGTTGACTATACTAAAATAGAAACCTGTTTTTAATTATCTTGCAGAAGCTGTTGACCTGATTGATGAGCTGATGTCTACTGATGGTAAGTATCTTAAAAAAAACAACAACTTTATAATAATAACTTTATATTATTAAATTTTATTTATTTTTAATTACAGTAGATTAAAAAAGAGAATCAACAAAATAAAGCGGTGCTTTGAGCTTAATGCTAATGTCACAATGCCAACATGCAGCATTAAAGGTTTTGACCTCATAGCTAGAGGAAAAATCAGAGGATCACTAAAGTCAGTAGGATCTGAGTGGTCCTACTGAATTTACTGAACTGAACAAATTTGATCTGAACCTAATTTCATGGCAATCCATTCAACTGTTATTAATTAATTTCAGTTTGGACCAAAATGGTTGATCTTTATAGCTAGTCTTTCTTCCTGTCTCGTTTTTACAGTGTTTTCTTCTCGTGTCGCAGGTATAGACTACAGCTTCAACCTGGACGACAACGAGGGGGTGTGTGACCTGTTTGACGTGCAGATCCTCAATTACTGATGGCTCACAGCGTCTCTGCTGCAGAGACTCTGAAGAACATTTAGCCTTTCTCCAAAAACGCTTCAAACACACTGTGTATCATTTTTGTTACAATCCCACAGCTGACACTTAAACACACCATAATGGTCTTTAGGAAAAAACATTTACACATATTATACATCACTGCTGTGAACCTTTATTTACTGGCTTTTTACCCTCAGCTGAAACTAAACAAAATGCCTAAATTAATGAGGTGCCATAGTGTGAGTGAGCTGGAACAAATCCTCGAGCCTCCTGCTGCACTTTTGCATGATTGTATCTGTATTTTTCCACATCCAGTGGAAAGTCTGAGACTTGAAGACAACTGCTTTACTTCCTTAACAGTTGGGAATGTCACAGTGTTTAGCTGATATTCACAGTAACTTTTCTAATACAGGGTTTGATACAGGGTTGATGATCTAGTTCAGGGTATGTAAGTAACTTTCTTCATGTTGGAAAACATCTTGCCTAAAAAAACTAACCACTTCCAGTTATATTTCATAAAGTGGCATATTGTCTTTAATGAGTGAATGTTTTGGTTACATTTTGTAACCTTGTTCTCATGTGAAAATGCCAGAAAGTTTTCTTTTCTAAATTATTGTGACACTGCCGTTTTAGGCCTTTTTGAGTTTTTTTTCTTTTTTTTTTAAAGTCTTAGAATTACAGTTATATATTTGAATAACTAATATTTTTTACTTAATTTAAGAAAAAATCATTCTTTGTTCTAGTTTGTTGAAACTAAAGCTGGTTGACTGCCTTAATTGTAATTTAAAAAGTGAATTATTTTTTATCTGAACTACCAGATGTTAAAAGCCCAAAGTGGCATTTTTGTATATTTATAGTTTTCTTTGATTAAATGAAGTCATGTGTTTTTTGTTCAATAAATTGATTTAATCTCAATTTACAAACCTGTCTTGTAAGTAATGATCATCATTTAATTTAAAAACATAAAATTAAAGAAGCAAATAGTCATAAATTACTTCAACATGTGCTCAACTTTGTTGTGCTAAACCAAACAGAAGGCTCAGACATGCAAAGGTTTAATCCAGGTTGAAGAATGTTTTTCCTTAGGCAGAGTGAAATGTTTTTCTCAGTTAACAGATAATGCAAACCTTTGCCAAATGGTTTCCACATGAGACAGCACGTGTGCCAGAGCATGACCTGCAGCATCACTTGATAAACCATTTGATTTGTTCCAGCTGTGATACAGGAGGACAATAGAAAAAACTTAAACTCACATACAAAGGTCACTCAATGTATTTACGTTTTGTCTGAGAGATTAATGACACAAGAAACCACAGAGTACACACAGTATGTCTAACAGGAAAAATAATTAATTATGTAAACTATGTTTACATTTGTTTGTGCTGACAGGCTGAAAAATCCTTGTGTCAGTGGCCCCTGAACTTTTATCCACCAAGTCATGCAGTGAATCTGGCTCATTCTATGCTGTCAAAACAAGTCGTCACTTCCCCCTAACTGTTTCAGTATCAGTTACAGAGTCTTTATGGCATCAACTTAAAATTAATGCAATACGCATCACACTATTTGATCCTATCAGATATAAAACCTTAGAAATAATTGTGCAACATCTGAAATCTTCCTCCTGCTGCCTTGATATTTTCACTACAGTCAGTGCTTCCCTGCTTGCTATTTCCACAGGGCCTGAAAACTGCAGTTACTAACTCACTAATTACCAATTACAAGCCTATATCAAACTTTCCATTTTTAAGTGATCATTGAACAGCCTCTTAGCCCTCAACAATTGTGTGCTTTCTTCTCAGTAAACAGAGACAGTGGAAAAGTTCCAGTCTTGGTATTATTAGATTTTAGTGCTGCATTCGACAGTCAACCACAACCTGTTACTAAACAGACTAGAAAACTGGGCTGGACTTTCTGGCACAGTGTGGAACTGGTCTGACTCCTAAATGAGGGACAGGGACCATACATACAGTACATAAATGATATGGAGTCCCCCAAGGCTCCATACTCGGACCTCTTCTGTTCAAAATCAACACTCTCAAACTAGTGCAAATTTTAGAAAACAGCTAAATATCTTAACATAATTATGAAGACGAAACAAATTTCTTGAACGATATCACCAGTCGCTATGTCCCGTACAAGTCAGGAACTGATTGGATGTCTTTTTATTTTCTCTCAAGTTCCTTTTACAGCTTTTTCTAATCCCTTTCTGTCTTGAAGACAGAAGACAGGAATGTTGCAAGTTCATTTAAATAATGTAGGTACAGAGTGTGGCAATACTGGACTTTTCACAAGTGTCTGAACATGTGCAACCCTCCCTCTTTAAAGAACTACACTTGTTGATCTTTTTCAAACTCATCTTGTTGGGTTAGATCAAAAGAGTGTTAAAGAAAAACATGTGTGACGATAAAATAAGATTTGAAACTATCAGAAGAATGATCAGCATGTCAAAATTTCATCATTACCACTTGAGGAGGTTACCAGAGGTTGTTTTTGCTGTCCAGACTTATCCATCTGTTCAGTGATGAAGTGGGAAGTACGTGTCCAGTTAGCAAATGTGTCTCAGATGTTGTTCTGAGGAATTCAGGAAACAATAAAGCCTTGAATTTTCTACATGAAAGGGAGTTCAATCCCAGTGGATGGAGATTTGGCACAAGACACTGCAAGCAAACCTCTGATGGATGGTTTGGTGTGTATATATGAATATCTTTTATTTTTTTTTAGGAAATGAAAGACAATACATTATTAGACTGTACATAGTACAATATTAGAGATACAACAGAAAGCTTCCTTGCCTTCTTAAAAGTGGGGCAGGCATGTGCAGTACATCTGGTTTTTAGCATGTGACATCCAGTGGATCAGGAGTATTTAAGTTCATTACAGTCACTACAAATTGGTTTTCAAAAGAACAAAGTTCCAGCTCATACGAAGTTTCCCAAAGATCTTTCTTTCTTTCTTTCTTTCTTTCTTTCTTTCTTTCTTTCTTTCTTTCTTTCTTTCTTTTTCTTTCTTTCTTTCTTTCTTTCTTTCTTTCTTTCTTTCGTCTTCCCTGATTACATCTGAAGCTGAAGAGTGTGTAATGAAGAGTAACCTATCAAATTCGCCTGGTAATGTTAAACAACTAAGTCATCTGTTGAAATTATAAGTAGAGACATACCACATACACAAATATAATATTAAAAAAACTGGAGATGACTAACTAGGGAAAAGAGTGTGATAACTGTCAGTGGGAAATCTAACTTTCCTCTGCTACTCTGTTACTCATATTGAGAACGTGTTTGTCTCTTGGGACGCACTGTTGGAGTTACATGACATCTCCATCCCTTCCTCCTCTGCAGGATTTTCCCTCCTCCTCTTCCTCCTCTTCTCTCCTCCTCTTCTCTCCAAACTTCTTTGCCACTTTCATCATGTGCTGCCTGAAGGAGGACCCCATGAAAGCGTAGAGGATCGGGTTGAGGCAGCAGTGCATGAGGGCCAAGCTCTCCGCCACCTGAGCCGCCTGGTCCAGCACTTTGCTGGTCCCGCAGTGGGTCACCAGGACGTAGACAGAGTCCATCGCCCGGTAGACCTTCAGCACGTTATATGGCAGCTGAGTGACCACAAACACCCCCACTACTATCAGAAGAACACGGAGGGCTTTCCACTTCTTGCCTCTGCTCTCGACGGGGAGGCCCCTTAGCTTCCGGCCCACGCTGCAGTAACAGATCACCATGCCTTGCTCTGACCACAAGAGGGAGCAGGAATCCCAGCAGCACCTCGGTCATCTCCAGGGCGGCTTTCCCTGCTCCACCCATTGACGGAGGGTAGATGGGCAGACAGATGCTCCTACTGGACGACCATCTCACTTTCGAGAGTATCAAATCAGGAAGACCGAGCATGAAAGCCGTCGCCCACACCACCGAGCACGTCTTCCAACAGTGTCTCCGTGAGAATACCCTCTGCAGATGCCCTCTTTGGCCCTCGCCTTGCGCCCTGGCTAACGCTAAGTAGCGGTCCAGGCTGATGCAGGCCAGCAGCAGCATGCAGCAGGTGAAGTTGACCGTGTAGCAGGCCGACACGATCTTGCAGACGACCTCGCCCAGCTCCCAACCCCTCGCCGCGTCGGCAGCCCAGAAGGGCAGCGTGAAGAGCAGCAGCAGGTCGGCTACGGCCAGGTGGGTCAGGAAGGTGTCCGTCATGGTCTTGAGGCGCTTGTGGTAGGCGTAGACGGCCACGACTAGGGTGTTTCCTGCCAGCCCTACCACCAGACAAACAGCATACATGATGGGGAGGAAGAGGCCCGCGAAGGAGCGGACATCACCCTTCTCGCAGAGGAGCGGGTAGTCATCATAGCTGAAGTTGAAGCTGATGTTCTCACGGTAATAGTATTCGTACTCCTCTGAGAGATCCATGCTAATCTGATGAAGCTGTGAGGGAGGACATTTAGGATTACTTGTGGTCATCAAAATACTCACAACTCACACAATTAGAGTCGTGGAAAGAACATTTAATACCTTACTGAACTTCATGTCACAATAAAATGGCATCTTATACTTCGACTGCTGCACCACACAGAGCTTCACACTTACTGTAACAGTACCGTTAGCTGCCCGCGCCTACCCGTAACCATGTTCATAACTAAAAATCCATTCGTAGAAGGTTTCTTTTCTTTGCAGTATGTCGTCGTGACTCTCTTCATATCGTAACAGACTGGATGACATCATAGCGTTTAACTGTTGTGTGTTGATGTTTTAAGAGATAGGTCAAGATAAATAAAGAGGAGGAATGTTTTTTGCAGTTGCTGAGGTTTTCAAGGTGTCAGTGAACAGAGAGGCTCAACAGTTCGGATTTCTTGTTTTGGCTGTGTACGGTTAGGAAAACCAGCCCTTAGAACCAAATCTATTTCACATAACCCTAAGACGTTTGCAGACTAAATGTCTCGGAAAAAGAGGCAAGTTCAAGGAAAGTCGAGGTTACAGCTACAAAGAGGGAAAAAAGAGTTTTGGTAAATTTTCAAGAATATGGTCCAAACCAAGTTATGTAAGTATGCTTGTAGATTTTCATGGCAGCAGTGTTTTTTTATGTGCTGACAAAGTAAATGCTGCTTAACTTTGTTAAAACCACAAACATCTTCCAGTTTAGTGTACAGGTTGTAGTAAAAATATGGAAAGTACACATGAGGAACAAATTTTTTCAGAAGGATGAATGAAAGAAATGCACTGAACTTAACCGGGATGTGACATCATGAGGTCATCTCGTCAACCCAGCCCCAAAGAGGGTTCAAAGAGAGTCATGAAAAATATTTTTAGGTTTTATAGGAAGACAAAAGAGTAAGTTTGATATAAAAATACTTCAAAATCATTTAGTCACACACATTTTACATGAATCAAGTGAAAAAAGAACTATAAACATAAGAGCACAGAACTTTGCAGGTCTGTGCACATAATTTGAGTTGACTGGCAGAGGAAATATCTTAAATCATGCAGCAACAACATTTTAAAATTGCCAAATGTCATAATAATTTTGCCCAATGGCTCCACTGAGGGCAAAAGCAGTTGTACAGCCAGTGTCTGGATTTAATACTCTCATCACAATAAAGCTTTCAGGAATGAGCTGTCTTTGTTTTACAGCTCCAAAACAGGAACATAGTGTATGTGGAACTTAAAAAAAGCACAAAACAAAACAACCTAAATACTTAAGTCTGCAAATAATTATGCGATTGCAGACCAATTATTGTGGCATGATAACATCAATGTAAACATCCCTCTGTTGACATTGTGTCCTGGCCTGAACTCATGCTGTACCTTTAGATAAATAATGTGAGTTCACATGTGGGATAAGTTCAAAGTGCAGAGGAGGATACTTTCAACAAGCACTGATTGTATTAACTATCAAATTCCCTGAAATCCGCCAACTGAGATTCGTCCTCAAGGACAAGAACAACAAGAACAAGGACACACAGTATCACTCATCAAGTACTGCACTTACTACACATTTAAGGTTAATCTAAAATACTTGTGACAACATTTCTCATTATTTACTTGCATTTTACAAACCAAACGAGAAGTTAATTAATCGTGAAGATAACCAGCCGATGAATAGATAATGGGAATAATTATTAGTTGTATACAAAATTGTAAAAAAATGAGCTTCACCTCAACCAGCTACAGTAATAATATACTGCTTAATGCTAATACTTCAAGTACATTTTCATTTACACTGATAAACGCAGTGGTGGAAAGTAACTGAGTACATTTACTCAATTACTGTACTTACTGTACAAATTTAAAGGTACTTAGTTTACTTGGGTATTTCCATTTTATGCTTCTTTCTATTTCTACTCCATTACATTTCAGAAGGAATACTGTAGTTTTTAATCCACTACATTAGTTAGTAGTTACCTCTTGAGTGCTGCCTTTTTTCCTGACTCTACTTTTTTTTTCTATTTTTGCTGCCTGTTTAAAGTTCACTGCAGGAGAAGTGTCCTGAGAGTGTTATACAAACATGTAAATGGTATTAATGGATTATTATTACTGAGGAACTAATGTGTAGCACTTATTTTCAATTATATATTATTATATAAATTCACATATTATACTTAAGGAGGTGTTTGTAAGAAGCTTAATGTAACAGAGTAGTATTTTTATTTTTACTTTATGATGGGGATCTACCTTCTCCACCTCTATTTTAAAGTATCAAATGATCTGAGTAGCAGTGTGAAAAAAGTAAGCAAACTAAGTACATTCACTCAAGTATAGTACTTAAACACAAGTTTGAGGTACTTGTGCTTGAGTATTACCATTTCATGCTACTTTATACGTCTACTCTACTACAATTCAGCATAAAATATTGTAGTTTTTTTTTACTCCATTACACATATTGGACAGATAGTTACTAGTTACTTTGCAGATCAAAGTTAAATGCACAAAACCAGATGAATTAATAACACATGATGCTTTATCAAGTTCAATGTATACATATAGGTGTCATTTTTCAGCATTACACATACTTTTACTTCATTTACTGTAATGCCACAGTTAATGCAGGATATGTAATGGAGTATTTTTCAAGTACTTTCACTGCAGTAAAGCATCTGCACGCTTCTTCTACAGCAGCTGGTTAATTTCAGCCAAATAAAACCTGCACAAAAGCTTAACATACTCATTAAAGAGAATAAATAGCTGCTGACTGCATGTTGTTCAGTCATGGTGCAGGTTTGGTGCAGGCAGAGGTGGAAAAAAAAACAGGAGAGTCTCGTTCACAGTTGAAAGCTACAGAGCTGAGAAAGAGTTAAAAACACAGACGCACGCTCACAGGTAGAAGTGTAACAGGTAAACGCGTGTCTGCGCGCTGACTTATGGGTACTCACGGGTTTTATCTACCTCTCTGTCCCGACTCCTGTTCAGCCTGCGAGCCCTGAGCTGTGGAGGAGGGTGCGCTTCATTTTACAACACCGCGCATCACGGCTGGGCGGGGAGTTACGAACAAAAGTGCTTCATGTTTTTTTTTTTTTTTTTTTAATATTTTTGCACGATGTGAAAGTACAGTTGTCTTAGCAGAAAGAGCGATACTAACATTAAGAAGAGAAAAATGTACAAGAGAGCTGAAGTACGGTGGAAAAAAACTGTAACACCGCCCCCCTCTGATGACCCCAAAACAAATGTGGGTTGTTCTGACTGTGCAGGTAAGAGCAGGGCTGTTGAAAATGTAGTTTAAGTATTAAAAGTAAAGGTGAATAAGTAAATGTGTATTTATACGGCACTTTTTAAAACAGGCAGTGATAAAGTGATTCACAAACACACACATGAGTAAGGAAACTGTGCAGGATAAATAATACATTTAAATGACAGCATGCACAGTGCACAGTGGAGGACAGACTAAACTAATGAACCCAGGCGGGGATGGTAAGTCTATAAAAAGTCTTGTTCAGGTACTCAGTGAAAAAAAATGTTATACTTTTATATATTATGTCATTAGATTATAATTACTCAGCCATTAATGTAAAAGCAGAAATGCTCTGTACAGGGCTGCAACTAATTATTATCATTCATTATGGATTCATCTGCTGATTTTTTTTTTTTCCATTAAGTTTAAGATTGATCTTTTGGGTTAGAGTTAAGGTTACGGTTAGAGAAATGCTGTCACAGTGACCTAAGAGCACCCAAAAGCAACACATTCACATCGCTTGTTTCAACGGTCCAAACCTAAAAAAACAACAACAACAACAACAAACAAACAAACAAAAAAAACTATTAAAATAATTAAAAGGAAAAACTGAACCAAAAGCTTGGACCATGAAACTTTTCATGCAAAAAAAAAACAAAACAATCGCTAATCAAAATAATTGGCACATACACTTCTACACTTCTGACTAATCAGATGCAAAAAGTAAAGTACATAAAGTTTCAGATGAGTTTGGTGGGGTAAAACACACAATATTCACATCAGGTTTAAATGTAGTGGAGTGAAAGTAGAAATATATGTGTGAAGAAAATATTCAGGTAAAGTAAGTGCCATAAATTTGTATTTAACTACAGTACTTAAATGTACCTAGTTACTTTCACAAATTATCTGCCAGTATACATATATAATATACATAACTGTTCAGATCTCCTGTTATATTGATGTTTTTCTTCTTTCCTTCAATAATGGCTGTTTTAACACTGACTTAAAAAAAAAACCCAACATCATTCAGACACCAAATGCATTATTTCCATAAATTTTCCCCCAAAAGAAGAACAATTAAATGAATAAAACGTTCATTTAATCCCCTCAGTGTTGTGTGACAGGGAGAAAACTGCTCTTCCATTTTTCCCCTCAGAGTTGATTTTTAATTCATTTCCCAGACGAGACAAGTGATACGTGATCATTATTGAACACAGCTGTGCAGCTCTGAATACTTTGACACCCTTTTGGGCCCTCTTCAGTTGACTCAGTGTTTAGACTGAGCAGGTTTAAACTGTGATTTGTCAGTCCACACTTTGTATTTCCATTCTCAGGTTTTTACAGTGGGTTTGTTGAAATAACACACCTGCTTACTGCAGCTACAGCTTTCACCAATAACCAGTGACGTACATTTAGCTGTCACTCAGAGGTTCCTTTGTCTCTTTCTGTCTTTTCAGGTGTCAGTTTGGTTGATCTACAGATTTTTGTTCTCCATGTACAAAACAATCCTTCATACAAAATAGCATCTGTTTATAAAGAGGACTCTCTACAAACTAAATGCATGAAAGTACCGATCAAAAATATAAATCAGCTAGATCAGCTGATTCACTTCATAACTACTGTATATGCAGTAAAAAAAAAATTAACCCTACATTTACCAGCTGCTTAAAGCAATGAACACGTTAATGTATCATAATCATCATGCAGTATTATTATATATACTAATCTAAAGTGGCCCATTCTGCAACTACTTTTGGTACTTTACAAATGTTTTGATTCTGGTGCTTTTTCATTAATTTTGAACGCAGGACCTGTATCTTGTTTTCACCAAGAAAGGGCAGCCTGAGTGTAACCTGAGCACCACAGCTTGTTAAGTCTATAACTTTGGGCACATGGTAATGACTCAGATTTACTACAACCTTTTCTTACGCTCAGATCTATCTCTTATCTGGACTTTAGTGGATAGTAAGGCGGCACTTGAGAGCGACTTTAGTAAGAAAATCAGTCCCACTAAAAAGTCCATTGTTTTTATGCCTCAGCTGTGATGCAAAAACTACATAAAGCAACTTACCACGCAGCACAAAACCGGTTCAGTTTAAAAATACTGGCATTACCTGATTGTCAGGTGTCCCCAAGTAACTGATTCAATCAAATATACGCAATCAAAGTTTCCTATAAATGTATTACAGTTTCATAATTTGACTCATGTAAGTGGTGAGAATACACCCAGTAATCAGCTCAGAAAACCAGTCTTACCGTTAGTCACTGCTCTGCTTCCCTGGGATCGATCCAGATTGAAATCCAGCTGAGTCCCTTAGCTCCACACACTTTAAACACACTTTCTGAGAGGGGTGAGTCAGAGAGAGCGAGAAAGGAAGAGAGAAGTCGAGTGACAAAAGACAGAAACTAAGATATGACCAAAGCATTTGTTTCGGGTGTTTATTGAGGAACCAATTTAGCCTTTTTTAAAACATGCTCGAACATGTTTATGACGAGACGAAAGCAGATATAGTTGCAACATTTCAGAACAAGGGGAACAACACAAATAAAGAGTTAGCAGATGTTTAACCTGCACTTTAGCAAACTTAACTTGAACATCGGCCAGGGGTCTTGTGCAAAAATAAATATTGCATGTTATTGTGAACACTTTACCACGCCAACGTTTG
The DNA here is from genome assembly GCA_023238725.1 of Scortum barcoo. Classification (NCBI taxonomy): domain Eukaryota; kingdom Metazoa; phylum Chordata; class Actinopteri; order Centrarchiformes; family Terapontidae; genus Scortum; species Scortum barcoo. Next base: position 11,179,597 of record CM041533.1, read on the forward strand.
GCATCTTTTTTTCAGCATAACATGACCTATATGACCTCGTGTGATTATTTTTACACTTTGACATACTGTACTGGAACAACTGATGTCATTTGATCACACTGGTGTGATCTGGGATCTGTAGTAAATGTGCAGTATTATATAGTATGTAAGTAGTGTACTACTGCAGGAATCTTTAGCGTCTTTACTGTGTTTCATTTTAGATCCACACCCATAATAATAATAACCTTGCTGCAGATAAAACCACAAGGAATGTGGAAGATTACCTTCACTCAGTCTGGATTCGGCAGAGGTACTTTTTTTTAAAATAAAAAATACTTCCCTTATCTGCTGTGAGTTCCCGTAGAGGGCAGCTGTTACCGAGCTGTACCACCCATTAGCAAAGAAAACATTCATAATCTTGTTTTCACACTGAAATGACCTGTGGTTCCTTCTGGCTGCATAAGAAAAAAACTTAAACAGAAAAATCCCATCCTCAGAGAAGACACACACACATAGATGTCAGTGTTGCTATCGATCAGGTTTAAAAAAAATGTGTTTATCATCAGTGAAAAGAACATAACCGTGATAATGAAGATAAATTGTTTTAGAAATTAGGGTGGCATTGCTGGATTAGCCTGATAGGGGGGTCCTGGGGCAAAAATGAACTGGTGGCCACCCATAAATGTCCAGTCGCGCCTTTAAGCGGCTCAGGGAGGTTCATCCACTGGAGACGGTTGTGAGGTGACTCACGGGATTAGCTGGAGAACTCCTCAGACAGGATAATGGCTAACATCACCAGCAGGGAACGTGCTCATGAATAAAGTCTCTTTGTAGTCGGTTAGACACTGTGGACTCTTTCTAGGATGGATGAACATTTTATTCAAAATATAAAATAACTTCCTTTTTTTGCTTTTTAATCAGCAACACTGCTGTCAAGCAACAGCTGTCGAGCACTAACTCTGAGATAAAATAAACCTTCAGACAACGTGAGCAGAGCTACAGAGTGGAGGTAAAAGCTAATTTCTGGAACAAACAGTGACCACAGGACTCTGTGACAAGAATGGAAATGTGTAGACAGTCTTGGGTTTTTCAATATTACAGTGTAAGAATACATTTAAAAGTCCTGCATTTAAAATTGAAAGTACAAAAACATTTACATCTAAATAGATTCAAATTACAAAGTAAAATGATTCATTATGAAGAGCGGAGCATTTCAGATTCATACAGTATAAATAATATTATTGAATTATAATTTTCATGACTTTATATCCTGCTGAGTATCTTGTGTTCACCCTCAGGAATCAATAAAATCTTATTGATAACAATAACAAAACAAAAACAATAACAATCATTTATTAATAATTATATTTAGTTGTATTACTCTGAATCTTGAAAGTAACTAAAATTATCAAATAAACATAGTGGAGTAAAAATAAATGAAATTTAGTGGAGTGCAAATTTGATACTTGAAGAAAATATGTGATGATGCTGTTCTCCACGTCGTCACTTCTTTCTTCCTCTGATCAGCGACAAAAGTTGTCACTGAGACGGAGGGCAGGCAGAAATCAATCAATACCTGTGAGTTAATCAACAAAAAACAGAATTAAAAAAAGAATAAAAATAAGCTTTAAGCTCTTGTTGCTTGAGTTTTGTTGATGTTTTGTTCACCCACACAGCTGCCGCCTCTTTTCAGCTCGGCCTCACGGTAACATAACCGAGAACTGTCCCGGTCGATTTCTGTTAGGAGCGAAAACACAAACCAAAACATGAATATTCATCCTGAAAACGACAAACATGTTTGTGCCTGCCTGAGAGAGGATCTTACTTGGGTCGAGGGTGTTGTGGCCTCCCTCTCCTGTCATGCTGTGAAGCCTGTAGTATATAACACAAATATCCATTCATGATTTATAAATATACTAACGTGAGGTATACGAAGACAAACCTCTGCATTTCAGAAACCGATCATCTGTTTCACTGACGAGCAATAAAACAGTGATGAACTTTTTCAGATCTCGATTCTGGGGTAGGAATAAAGGGATCATATATTTTAATGTAATTAAATAAACTCAAAGAGAAGCAAATTTATTCTCACCAAGCGGGTCCCTCCACACCGTCCTGCTCGCCAACCACAGTTGGATCCTTCTTTATCCCATCCATTCATTTTTCTCTCTTTCACGGTTTCTTTTTCTGCCTTTAATAAAATGAGAGTAAATAATGTTTTGTGTATTCACAATTAGCATTAAAAACTATTTTAAATCTTAAATATAACAAAGTTAAATTTTGCACAAACAGATCTAAGTGCTTATGAATATATTTGTCAAAAACTATTAACTCCTCCCGTGGACACCTATAAGTGGGGGCTGCTGTGTAAACAATAATAATGAATAATAATATGTTAAAACACAGTCTTAATAACATAAAATATGACTTTATGGGAGAAGATGTGAGAATTATTGTTTAGCGCTACATTACTGTGGGTTATAAATGATTTCATTAAATGTTTATATACTGCTTATAAATGTTACATATGAGACTTATGACCTCAAACTGCAAACAGAATAAAGGCACTGAGTTTGCTTTTCTCTCAGTAAAGACACAACATGACATTCAAACCTTAAAATCCTACATGAGGAAATATTGTTTGCATCAACGAACTTCTCACAACACGAGCAATTATCCATCTCCTTACCAAAGGATTCTGTTGATCTGTCGGCAGAGCGAAGGCTGTGATGAGCAGGAAAACCTGCAGACACACCAGGACCAGCAGCACAGATCTGTCCATGACTGAGGAGCTGAAGAGTTTGGTCCAGCTGCGACACAAACAGATGTTTATATACTCGCTGCTCACATTAGTAGATGTGGAAAAAGAGGAGGCGATTAAGGGGGCGTATGTAGATCCAGATACTCACAGATTATCTGAAGTGATTTGTTTAATCACAAGTCTAATTGAATCTTAATCCTGCCTCTCTTGTGTATTTGACTGATATCTCTGCTTCCTTCCTCTGCAGCTCCTCCTCTTTATCACATCAGTAAAAATAGCTTTACACAGAAATGTGACTTTTAATATCTTGTGCGCTTGAAGTTACCAAACTTTGTTGAACGGCACAACGTTTTTGGTCGAGGAATCTTCGGTTGAACAATGCAAATAACAGACATTGAAGAAATAAACTTGTTGTGTTAAAGTTCCATGAAATGTATATTGAGTTAATTCAGAGAGCTCCTGTGCTTTGATTTTCAGATTAAAATACGCAGAAATGTTCAGTATTCAGTAACCCAGCTGACCACTGCACATTAATAGAAGTAACACACTGTGGACATACTGGGCAGCTTCAAACTGCTGGAAAAGCAACAATATGTTTATCCACTTTTACCAGAAAGAACTGTCATTTCAATGAAGCAACTACACAAAGTGAATTACTATGAAGAAGTCAACAGGTCTTGGAATTAAATATTGGCATTTTTATCTTCATAAAACTAGACATTTATAAGCTATTTATCATGTCAAGTAAACTGTAAGCCTGTCATATGGTGACAATTACAGGACATTTGTTATTTTAGAAATGATTTTATCTGGAATAAAACCTCTTGATTAACTGATTGACTTGAACAGAAACATGTTTGAAATGATCCTGTTATTGCTTCATTACACACATATTGATATTTTTCCTCGCTCCGCATATCAGCGACCTTTCTCTTTTTTTTCTTTCAGTGATCAGAAGAAAATCGAACAAGCAAGACAACAGAAGTGGAGACAGAAATGAACACCTGCTCTAATTACGTCTCTGCTGTTCTCTTTGGCCTTTCTTATTGCTTTGTCTTTCGCTGTTTTTGCAGAATCTTACTGTCTAATGTGCTGATATACTAATATATTATAATTAATATTATAATAATATAAAAGAGCTACATTAAGGAGCAATACTGCTACCTACTGCAAGCTGACTATGAAATATTTGAATACTTTTGTTATTTGTGCTCACACTATCTAAATGTCAATATTTGTTTTACAATAGTGTATAACTCCTTTGACATAATGTCACTTTAGGTAAGTACATTTGGCTGATAATACTTAAGCAATATTTTGAATGCAGGACTTTTGCTTGTAATGGAGTATTTTAAGATGGTTATACATCAGAAAAGGATTCTATCAATTCATTATATTTTTGTTCAATTCACCTTTCCTCAGCTTTTGCATCGTTTCATGATATGTTTCTTGTCATGTTTCGTGTGTCCCTGTTATGAATGATGTTGCTTTCAGGACATTCACCCATTGGATCAAGCTGCTGACACACAATAATTTTACTCATCTGAGATGTCTAAGGAGGGACTGCAAGAGAAGGAAGCAGTTATTAGTCATACAGGGAATCAGCATTATGATGAAATTGGACTTGTTAAACAAGTATTTCAAATTGTGCAGGTTATTTTGCATCTGCATAAACCCCTTTAATTCCTTCCTTTTGTTCACATGGGTGTGATATACATAAATATAAGTATATTAAACACCTGAGTGCTTCACAGCTGGATCACACTCTTCAGCTCCTCAGTCATGAACAGATCTGTGCTGCTGGTCCTGGTGTGTCTGCAGGTTTTCCTGCTCATCTCAACCTTCACCTCTACTGATGCAGCTCCTCTGGTGACACCTGATCCTCAACAACAGTTTCTTGATCTGGTAAGAAAATCAGGGCAGGAGCTTCACTGATTTTGTTTTAAATCTCTGATTCAAGTTGGACATGTTTCTGAAAGAGAGAGCAGTGAAACATGATGACTTTGTTCAGTTAGTTTTTGCAGTTTGGGGTCAATGTGTAAATTAATACAAGCAAATGTTAATTTGAAAGTCTTAGAACTGCAGAATAAGGTGATTATGTGCGAAATGTACTGGCTAATTTCTGTCATGCAAATATATGGTATTATAGGAGGAGATTCTACTCAACAGGAGAAACAGAATAAAAATATCACGAGGATCCTTCACTTCCACTGATCCAGCTCCTCCGGTGACAGATGATCTTGATCTGGTAAGAAAATCCGTGTGGGAGCTTCTCTGGTTTCGTTTTAAATCTCTGATCCAAGTCAAACATTAAAGAGAGAGCAGTGAAAGACGAGGACTTAGTTTTGGCAGTTTGAGGTCACTGCATAGATTAATACAAGTGGATTTTAATAAAAGTAACACAACAGGTAATTATGTGCAAAATGCTGGCTAATTTTTGTGATGTTATAGATGGCGAGAAGAAAACCAACACCACTAGGATCCCACTGTAGCAGGATGCCAGGCGGATGTACGCCCTTTGGCCGTGTAAAACCAGATCAAAATGTACTTAATTTCTTTTTCTTTACAATAAAATAAGTACATCTCCCAGAATCTACATCTCGAAAAAAGTCTCGAGTTTGTATTGATCAAACTGCTGATGTTATAAATATGTGTGCTTCTTCTGTCACAGACTGACGCTCAGATAGAAATTGCAAAGGTATGCTACTAATACTGAATACTAAAGAAAAGTATTTACAGACTGGTGTACATTGGTTTCACCGTCTTTGAAATGACGGTTTTTCTCTCTGTTATCAGATTCCAAGTTGGACTATAACCACCCCTCGACAGTTCGATCTCGAGTAAATACGTAAGTGTGCTTCATATTTTGAGGATGAATATTAGATTGAGAACTTTGTCATCATCTTTCAATACTATGAAGTGAAAAAAAGGGTCACATCAGTTGTGAACTGATTGTGTAGGTGAACAAAATGTAAACATATATTTAATTTAAGCAACAGTTCTCCATCTCAGTGACTTTTTTTTCTTTTTTCTTTTAGTGATTAAAAGAGAATGGCACAAGGAAAACTTCCAAGCTGAAGACAGCATTGAAAACCTGCACAAATAAAGTTGTTCTAGTTTTTCTTCCATTTGCATTGTGAATGCAGTCTTAATATGTTATGCTAATGTCCTAATATGCTTATGTTATAACTCCCAACAGCTCCACTAAGGTTTAATACTCGCTTAGAGCCAGCTAGCGATGAAATATATGTCATTTTTTCTGTTGGTTATATAGAAAGTTGGAGATGTTTTTGCTTCTTTGGCGCCACAGTATTTTGTGATTGCTTCTTGAAATGAATAAATTCCTTTCGGTGAGTTAAAGTTTTGAGTTTGTTTAGTTTTAATTTTAGTTTGACCTTTACCTTTTACCTGTTGGCGTTTCTCTTTTCCAATATCTCACCTCTTGGCCAAATTATACGCTCTTTTGGAATAAATTTGCGCTGCTACACTGAAGACACAGACACCAAACGTCCAGTAGAGCATAGAAAACATAAAGATCAGTACTAATACTTTATTAATCTTGTAGGAATCCAGTAAAGTTAGTTAGTGGGTGGTGAATGCCCAGTGCCCCTGTTTAAGACAGAAACTCACGCTTGTTGCACCAAACAAAATCACTCAAAAAACCCATTAGCCAACGGGGACACTGCATGCAAAACGTTACAGTGATCCAGGTGAAACAAAGGCATGAACCAGGATCTCTGCATCAGTCATGGACAGAGAGGATGTCATTTTAGTGATGCTGAGTAAATGGAAAAAGGCAATCCTGGTGATGTCTTTCATATATTAATCAAAAGAGAGCGAAGGATCAAGTGTGGCACAAAAATTTTTGTCAGTTAAACTTTGAGAAATCACGCAGCTGTCATGAGTTACTGATGATAAATCAAACTGGTGTTTATGTCGAGCAGGACCAATAACCAGCATCTCAATTTTATCAAAATAATGAACAGGAAATGACATTCAGGATTTCACAGTGGATAAACAGGTTTCTAAACTGAATGAAGTCGAATGAACCATGCTTTCCTTTCGCTGCTGATGATAATTTAGTTTTGTCAAGGATGGAATAACCTGCACACAATCAGCACTTTTTCATTTGACGAGTAAAAGCACATACAGCATTGTAAAACAATATCAAGATTGAGACAATGTGAGCAGAGCTGAACTCAGAGTAAAAGAGTAAAAAAGAGCTCAAATAAAAAAGACACCTTAAAGTCACTGAAAGGAATTTATTCACTTTAAAAAATCTTCTGCAGTGCTTGTTCCTTGCTCGATGTTGTCTTCTGATCACCAACAGAATTAGAAAAAACAACACTGAGATGGAGAGCAGCTGATTAAATTAAATATATGTTAACATTTTGTTCACCTGCACCCACCATGGTTCACAACTGATCTCTTCTTCACTCTACTTTATTTCAGGATAATAAGACAGATCTCAATCTCATATTCATCCTCTAACAAGAGACAGTTCAAAGACAGTAAAACTAAAGTATACCAGTGACAGTCCGTCTGTTTGCTCTGTTTTCTGTCTGTAGGTGTGGTACTTCAAGGCACCACAATCAGCATGAAAACCAGAGAAGTAAAGTCGAGATCAAGAAGTCAGAAGTCCAATTTCATCATAAAGCTGATTCCTTGTATGACTAATGGAAATAACTGCTTCCTTCTCTTGCAGTTCTTCCTTCGACATCCCAAATCAGTAAAATTATTGTGTGTCAGCAGTTTGATGGATGATATAATAGAAATGATGCAGATGCAGATGTTGATGCAAACTAAAATATCATTCAATGAATGTCTGTGACAGAGGAATCGCTTCAGGACAGACGCTGGATGTTTTCATTGAATCAGTATTCAGACGATTATCATCTAACACCTTTGTCAGTGCAGTCTCTCTGTGCTGTGATGTTTTCTGAAGCCAGACTATCTGTTTTATCTAAAATCTGTTTACAGTGACATAATTGCTTTTTCTCTGTAACTTGGAGCCAGACCTTAATCTGGACCTGGATCTGGACCTGAGCCCTAACACTGCCTCTCTTGTGTATTGATATCTCTGATATCTCTGCTTCCTCCCCCTGCTGCTCCTCCTCCTGATCTCACCAGTAAAAATATGCCTGTAGTTTTACAGAGAAATGTAACTTTCAATAACTTTTGTGCTTGAAGTTACTAAACTTCAATGAACTGCACCATGTCATGTTTGAAGAATCTTGTATTGGTACAAAATTTCAGAGATTTAACAATTTGTCCTGTTAGTTTTACAAAAGTACACTGCTCAAAAAAAAATAAAGGGAACACTTAAACAACACAATGTAACTCCAAGTCAATCACACTTCTGTGAAATCAAACTGTCCACTTAGGAAGCAACACTGATTGACAATCAATTTCACATGCTGTTGTGCAAATAGACAATAGGTGGAAATTATAGGCAATTAGCAAGACACCCCCAATAAAGGAGTGGTTCTGCAGGTGGTGACCACAGACCACTTCTCAGTTCCTGTGCTTTCTGGCTGATGCTCTTTGGTCACTTTTGAATGCTGGCGGTGCTTTCACTCTAGTGGTAGCATGAGACGGAGTCTACAACCCACACAAGTGGCTCAGGTAGTGCAGCTCATCCAGGATGGCACATCAATGCGAGCTGTGGCAAGAAGGTTTGCTGTGTCTGTCAGCGTAGTGTCCAGAGCATGGAGGCGCTAACAGGAGACAGGCCAGTTACATCAGGAGACGTGGAGGAGGCCGTAGGAGGGCAACAACCCAGCAGCAGGACCGCTACCTCTGCCTTTGTGCAAGGAGGAACAGGAGGAGCACTGCCAGAGCCCTGCAAAATGACCTCCAGCAGGCCACAAAATGTGCATGTGTCTGCTCAAACGGTCAGAAACAGACAACCATGAGGGTGGTATGAGGGCCTGACGTCCATCCACAGGTGGGGGGTTGTGCTTACAGCCCAACACCGTGCAGGACGTTTAGGCATTTGCTAGAGAACACCAAGATTGGTAAATTCACCACTGGTGCCCTGTGCTCTTCACAGATGAAAGCAGATTCACACTGAGCACATGTGACAGACGTGACAGAGTCTGGAGACGCCGTGGAGAACGTTCTGCTGCCTGCAACATCCTCCAGCATGACCGGTTTGGCAGTGGATGTCAGTAATGGTGTGGGGTGGCATTTCTTTGGGGGGCCGCACAGCCCTCCATGTGCTCGCCAGATGGTAGTAGCCTGACTGCCATTAGGTACCGAGATGAGATCCTCAGACCCCTTGTGAGACCATATGCTGGTGCGGTTGGCCCTGGGTTCCTCCTAATGCAAGACAATGCTAGACCTCATGTGGCTGGAGTGTGTCAGCAGTTCCTGCAAGACGAAGGCATTGATGCTATGGACTGGCCCGCCCGTTCCCCAGACCTGAATCCAATTGAGCACATCTGGGACATCATGTCTCGCTCCATCCACCAACGCCACGTTGCACCACAGACTGTCCAGGAGTTGGCGGATGCTTTAGTCCAGGTCTGGGAGGAGATCCCTCAGGAGACCATCCACCACCTCATCAGGAGCATGCCCAGGTGTTGTAGGGAGGTCATACAGGCACGTGGAGGCCACACACACTACTGAGCCTCATTTTGACTTGTTTTAAGGACATTACATCAAAGTTGGATCAGCCTGTAGTGTGTTTTTCCACTTTAATTTTGAGTGTGACTCCAAATCCAGACCTCCATGGGTTAATAAATTTGATTTCCATTGATAATTTTTGTGTGATTTTGTTGTCAGCACATTCAACTATGTAAAGAACAAAGTATTTAATAAGAATATTTCATTCATTCAGATCTAGGATGTGTTATTTTAGTGTTCCCTTTTATTTTTTTGAGCAGTGTATAATGAGTCAATTCATTTAACTCCTGTGTTTTGATTTTCAGAATAAAATATACAGAAATGTACAGTATTCATTAACCCAGCTGACCGGACCATACTAACGAAAGAGAGAGTTACACTCCTGAAATCAGTGTCTACTTGGAAGTTGTTTGGATCTGTTTAGCTAGCTTTACCTGTTGAAATAAATATTTAGATAAAAGTGTTACCCATTCTTCATCATAAAGGAAAAAAATGAGTTTCTTATATATTCATTTCAAACCTTTTATTCTGTTTGCATGCAATTACACACAATAAATTGTTGCTGTGAAGAACTCAACATCATCATAAAATAAGTAGTTTATCATCTTATCATCTGACAAAACAATTGTGATTTAACTAAAAGATACACTGAACAGAGTTTAGAAGATTTTAACCAAATTTTGAAATGAGTCTCATAATTGTTTTCTTCTCCGGTTCTTCTGTTACACTAGCTTCATGACTTAATGATGCCATTGTATGATTTCCCTGCATGCAACCAGCAGTTCAATAGATGGAGGAGCCTTTAATATGAAATAAACATCACTTGTTTCTTTAACACTTTATTCGACAGTACTGTAAAAATGAAAATAAAATAGACCCACTGAAGGGAATTCATTTGTTAAAAAAACAATCACACTGCGGCGACTGAGTAGCAAAACACATTTCTAACTTTCTATATGATAACCAACAGGAAATGAAACTGCACGTTATATTTTATAGCTGACTGGCCCTCGGTGACCTTTGAACCTTAATGTATGTAACATATTAGCACATTAACATAGTATATAAAGAAAGATCGAATATAAAGAGAAGGCATAACTAGTGCAGGATTTCATGTCTGTCTTCAGTTCTTGCTCGTTCCATTCTCTTCAGATCACTAGAAGAAAAAAGAAAGAGACGTCAGAGATGGAAAGCAGAAAAAAACATGTGTGTAATGGAGCAATAACAGGATCCCAAAATGTAAAGCATATTTACATTAACTTGTCGGGGGTTTCGCTGTACTGGGAGGCTGTAAACAGAGAGAAAAAGTTTGAAAGATTGTTTCTACTCATTTTTTTTTTACACCTATTTATTGTAGATATTTTCAGTGTTCAGTATACCTTTCTGATTCCCATTTCTTTTATTTCAAACTGTAACAGAACAAACACAGATAACTATTAATTCATAGATACACTTGGATCAACACAAAACAAAATTTTTTTTTCAAGGTGTAGATTCTGTTAGACACACTTTTTTTTTTTTTTTTTACTGCAATATAAAAAAAAAAAAAAACGATAAAAATACTCAAAAATCAAGTACATTTGGTCTTGAGCTGAGGAGTCCACATCCGCCTGGCCTCATTCTACAGTTGGATGCTCGTTTTTGTCTTTTTCCACTGTGCAACCCCACGCCCTCCGCCTATAACAACATCAATGGAGATTAATGCCAGTGTTTAGCAGAGCGTCGCCTTATTTCTCAGTTCAAATACCACGCGTGGCTCTTCTCACCAGATCGAGAGACCGCTGCTGTTGATCATCTGTCGCCAGAGGAGCTGCATCAGTGGAGGTGAAGGTTGAGATGAGCAGGAAAACCTGCAGACACACCAGGACCAGCAGCACAGATCTGTTCATGACTGAGGAGCTGAAGAATGTGATCCAGCTGTGAAGCACACTGATGTTTATATGCTCGCTGCTGTCTGAGTCTCAACACTGCCTCTCTCGTGTATTCGACCGATATCTCTGCTTCCTTCCCCTGCAGCTCCTCCTCCTCCCCCTCCTCACATCAGTGAAGAAACTGCGCTGCCAATGCTAAGCTGGATTGCTGGATTTAAAGGTTGAGTAATGCCTCAAATGTATGAACGCTGTGGAATATTTAAAGGTTTGCTGAAAGGCTGAAGTTGAACAAGATCGCTGGCTCCTCCTCTGCAGACAAATAAACAAATAAATAACTCTGGACTCCACATGGCTTCACTGTTCACTGTTTTTCACTTTTTCCACTTGAGATATTATATATTTCTTATATGTATATTCTCAGGCACATCCTCTCTCTGTACTATGTACAGGTATAATTATAATTATAGTTATTTTTAGATTTTTATGCTATATCTTATTTTCTTTTCTTTTTTAATCTTATTCTATGTCTGTTTTTCCTACTTTTTATTTCCAATGTGTGTCTCGCTCCTGTTATGCTGTGAATTTCCCCGCTGTGGGAGTAATAAAGGCAATCTGAATCTGAATCTGAATCTCCAAAGCCCCTCCCTGCTAAGTTGTGTGTTTTCTTGTCTCTGTTGTGTAAGCTGCTGTTGACAAAGGAAGGGTGGGCAATGTTTTCATTAATTGGTTGTTTCGTGGCTGTTATACTTTAAAGTTCCTTCATTTATTTTAACTTCATTGAACACACAAAGTCTTGGTTGAAGAATCTTGTGCTGAATGATACAAATTATTTTACAAATAATCTTGTTGTAACCTCTACAAAATGCAGTCAGTACAGAGAGGAGTGTGACTGATACACTGCATGCACAGTAATACAGTTACAGAGAGACACTGTGGTTAAAGCACCAATATGTTTATAGTCAGCTTTACCAGAATAAATAAACATTTGACAGAAACTGTTTGCTGGAAAAAAGAAGGACAAAGTAAAAAAGCTTCTTCTAAGATTTGTACCATGCTATCGATAAAGGAGGCCTAAAAGATGATCTTTGAATATGCTTACTTCTTGCAAGCAAGACAACAAAATATTACTGTAAAGACATCCACAGCACTTAGAGTGAAATATTACCTTATTTATCCTCGTAAAAGTAGACACTCATAAGCAATTTATCATGTCAAGTGAAGTCTGTGTTCATTCATATAGCCCCTATGGAGTTGAATGGAGGTGACTGGATGGAAGGAGGAAAGGGAGGGGACGGAGCTGGTGTGGCGGTAATGGTGGGGAAGCATGGCCGTTGTTCCTCTGGCACATTATACAAGAGTTAGTATCAGCATGAGAAACAATGCGGAAATACAGACAGGCCTGAAGTGCAGCTGCTTCGGGAGAGGATCATGGGGGGATTTAATGATGAAAAACCAGAAGAAACCTCAGGAAGAAAAACAGAGGAGGGATGTCCCCGTCAAAAATAAACATTACAACACTTTATTTGACAGTACTAGAATAATGAAAATAAATTGGCCTCACTGAAGGGAATTCATTTATTAAGAAAACAATCACAAAACACTGCAGCAACTGAGCCAAAAAAAAGACAGCAAAAAGCATTTCTAACTTTCTATTTGATAATCAACAGAAAAAACCCTGACATATGTTATATCTCATGGCTCGCTGGCCTTTCATTAAGAGTATTTAACCTTAATGTAGCTGTTGGGAGCTGTAACATATTAGCACATTAGCATAATATATAAAGACTGTACATAAAGAGAAGATGTGATTTGTGCACATTTTCATGTCTGTCTTCAGTTCTGTAGTCTTGCTTGTTCCATTTTCTTCCGATCGCTGACAGAAAACCGAAAGTAAAAACACTGAGATGGAGAACAGGAAAAAACATCTCAGTGTGTGTGTAATTGAGCAGCAACAGGATGAGGTGTACTTGTAGGAATCTGTAAACAGAGAGAAAAAGTGTCAGTTCAAAGACAGTAAGACAAAATAGACGTCAGTGATAGCCTGTCTGCTCGCTCTGTTTTCTGTCTGCAGATGTTGTATCTGAAGGCAGCGTGATCATCAGCAAAAAAAAAAACAGAGAACTGTGTTGTTTCATCTTTTCTTCTTTTCTCAAGATAATCTTTTTTTATGACGCTGATGACTTGACATGCGCCTGGCCTCGAGCCACAGAAGAATCCTCTCTTTCCTCTGTTGTGCACAATCTCCACCTGTAACAACATCAGGAGAAATTAGCCCATATTTTCCACAGAATCAACTTATTATGCAGTTCTAATACTTTTATTAAAAATCACTTGTATTAATCTGCGCAGTCAAAGCAAACCGAACAGCCGTCATGCTTCACTGCTCTCTCTCTCAGCAACACGTTGGCTACTTGAATAAAATATTTTAAACAACACCAGAGAAGCTCCTGCATGGATCTTCTTACTGGATCAGGAGGCCGATGTTGTTGATCATCTGTCACCAGAGGAGCTGCATCATTAGAGGTGAAGGTTGAGGTGAGCAGGAAAATCTGCAGACACACCAGGACCAGCAGCACAGATCTGTCCATGACTTCAGACAGTAAGTCTCCACCACACACTGTATGGTGGACGACAAAAAAGTGAAGTCAAAACAGTCATACAGTCATAAATTCTGCCCCCTCCATGTTAGCATAAGTCCCTCCTTTTGACATCCCTGTTAGATATAAAAACATATAGATCTCCTCAGGTAATGTTAGGTCACTTTCTGTCACTTTCTGTGGTGATAGTGACTTTCCTGGAAAAATGCTGAGCCGTGCGCAGTTAGGCCTTTAACACAGCTGACTCACTCTTCAACTCATGTGTGTGAAGTGATGTGCTGTTTTTCTTGTTGTGAATAAACGGTTATTATGGCCAAACAAATGATGACTACAGACAATGAAATGCAAACTGAAGTGAGGTCCAACAATACAAAAACACATAACAATATGACAGATGATAAAATAAAAATCTCTCAATTGTAACTTTAAGTAAAACTACCAGCTCTGAAAATACTCCATTACAAGCAAAAGTGGTCCAATCAAAATCCTAAAGTCCTTATCTTTAGGATTTTAGGAAATCCTTATATTTTACAATATAAAACAACCTCTGGACTTAGACTGTATATTAAGAAAATAAAACACTCCAGAAAAAACTAATGGAGAAAAAATAAGCTTATTGAAATTAAACCATGAGAAGTTTAGAGGGAAATTTCTCTTTGGATAAAATGCAAATAACTCATAAACATCTGAAATGTGATGAGGAACTTAACTCTAATTTTTATAAAAAAGGGTCACAAGAATACAGTACTTGAGTATTTCCAAAAAATACTTTTTACAAAATGATCCTGATTTTACTTTTACTGTGTAACCAGTCAATAAAGAGAGCACTGTGACTTTCTTTGTTAAAATTTTGAGAGTAGTGATTAGAAAGTACAAAAAGGACAATTATTCACCAACACTTTCACACAAAAAACTGCACTGTTTGTGTATTTTCACTTCACACAAAGCGTACACAAAGAGAGCAACTGCTGTGAAAAAATTAAAGCTGACTAACTCCATCTTGTGGTCACATTATGCAGCATGTAAAATATTATAATATTATTTTATATTTATCCACACTTTAACACCTTACTTACACTTTGGGGTTTTTTTTTATGAATGAAAACAAACAATATATTAAGTGTCAATCAGTGAGCTTTAAAAGTTTGGATTTTTTTGGTACTTTAGACAGAAGCAGACCTACACTACCGTTCAAAAGTTTGGGGTCACTTATAAATGTCCTTATTTTTGAAAGAAAAGCAGTTATTTTTTCAATGAAGATAACATTAAATTAATCAGAAATACAGTCTGTAATGTGGTAAATGACTATTCTAGCTGGAAACAGCTGATTTTTAATGGAATATCTACATAGCGGTACAGAGGCCCATTTCCAGCAGCCATCACTCCTGTGTTCTAATGGTACATTGTGTTAACTAATCATGTTGAAAGGCTAATTGATGATTAGAAAACCCTTGTGCAATTATGTTAGCACAGTTGAAAACTGTTGTGCTGATTAGAGAAGCTATAAAACTAGAAAACCTATGAGCTACTTGAGTATCTGGAGCATCAGCATTTATGGGTTCGATTATACTCTCAAAATGGCCAGAAAAAGAGAACTTTCTTCTGAAACTCGACAGTCTATTCTTGTTCTGAGAAATGAAGGCTATTCCATGTGAGAAATTGCTAAGAAACTGAAGATTTCCTACGATGGTGTGTACTACTCCCTTCAGAGAACAGCAACAAATGGGCTCTAACCAGAATAGAAAGAGAAGTGGGAGGCCCCGGTGCACAGCTAAGCAAGAGGACATTAGTCTCTAGTTTGAGAAATAGATGCCTCACAGGTCCTCAACTGGCAGCTTCATTAAATGGTACCTGCAAAACGCCAGTCTCAACGTCCACAGTGAAGAGGCGACTCTCGGGATGCTGGCCTTCTAGGCAGAGTGGCAAAGAAAAAGCCACATCTGAGACTGACCACTAAAAGAATATTAAGATGGGCAAAAGAACAGACATTGGACAGGGGAAGATTGGAAAAAGTGTTATGGACAGACAAATCTATGGATCTCTAATGGATCACAAAGAAGAACATTTGTGAGACGCAGAACAAGTGAAAAGATGCTGGAGTGCCTGACGCCATCTGTCAAGCAAGCATGGTGGAGGTAATGTGATGGTCTGGAGGCTGCTTTGGAGCTGGTAAAGTGGGAGATTTGTACAAGGTAAAAGGGATTTTGAATAAGGAAGGCTATCACTCCATTTTGCAACGCCATACCATGCCATACCCTGTGGACAGCGCTTGATTGGAGCCAATTTCCTCCTACAACAGGACAATGACCCAAAACACACATCCAAACTATGCAAGAACTATTTAGGGAAGAAGCAGTCAGCTGGTGTTAATGGAAGATTCTTTGATGAAAGCAAAGTTTGAAGGACAAAATTATTTTTTATTTCAAGTAAAAATCATTATTTCCAACCTCGTCAACGTTGTGATTATATTTTCTATTCATTTTGCAACTCATTTGATGAATAAACATTTTCATGGAAAACATGAAATCATCTGGGTGACCCCAAACTTTTGAATGGTAGCATGCATACTACTGTTTTGTGTATGTAAACAACATATTTCTTAAAATGTTGAACTGCTCCTTTAATCTGATGTGTAAATGTTGTGATCTGTTGTCTCAAATTAGAGCACATCCACAAGCTCTACAATACAAATATACTTCTCCTGTAGACAGAAAAATAGAGTTTTTATAAAATAATACACAATCGTTTAAACATTTTTTCATTTATAATCACCCTGAAAACATTTTTTTGCAGAATATTATTTTTGCCAGTGAGATCTGTTATTGGGTTGATGGTTTAAGAGTGAGGGCCTCCTAGTCGTGGAAACACATAGCAGGACGTTGTTGGCTGATTTTGCTAGTTTACCACCAAGAAACTACTGAGCCTTCACAAAATGTAAATAACTTGTTAAAAACCGTAGTAATTTTTTTGTGAGGTACAACCCAAGATCACAAACTGTTAAACCTCTTTTGTCATTTTGAATCACTTTAGAATTTATCTATATTTATAATTATGAATATACTTATTAATAAATGGATGCTTGTTTGATGAGTTGTAGGTGCAAATTATGAAAGCTACCAACCACTTCTCATAAGGAGGAAGTACGACAGACGTTAAGCAACATGAAGGAGTGAATACATTTATCGAACCACCGTCTCTGTCTTACACACACTCACACAAACTATGTTTTGAAATGATCTAATGAAACACTCGCCCACAACTTACTCAAAACTGACCAAATTCCTGCTTTTCAAGTTTTGTAATATGTTCAAAGACTCCACCTATTGGCACTAAAAAAGATTCAATATCAGATTGTTTTTACCACGCTGGTTTTATTGTATAAGTAGATTTATTGGCACAAATGATGAAAAATGTGGTTTGGTTAAAGAAATATGAGAAATATGCTTACTGCTTTTTTTGCACATGGTTAGATGAGAAAATAAAGCTACAACCAGGAGACGGTTATCTTAGCATGAAGACTGGAAACGGGAAACAACTATCCTGGCTCCATCCAAAATTAGAAGAATTTGCTGAAAGCATCCGATGGACTGTTGGACCAATGGGCCATCAAACTTTTTGGGTGTCGGACTAGTTGGGATGTTGGGACGATGGCAAAGCACCACAGTTACCTTTGGACAGAGCCACGCTAGCTGTTTCCCCATCTTCCCAGTCTTTATGCTAAGCTAAGCTAACAGGCTGCTGACTTTAGCCCTAAATCTATCGTGCTGACACAAAAGAGATGTCATCATGAGAAAGTAAGCAATTTTCCCCAAATGTTTAAATGTTTTTCTCTCTTCTTCTTCTTTTGAGTCAGGTTTGTCCTGCATGACCTATGGCCTTCACAGTCACCAGATCTCAACCCAACTAAACACCTATAATCATACACTATTTACTTTGAAGTAATTGTATAATATTATCAATAATGATAGCTTTATTGTGTCCACTAAATTTAAATTTAGATTTTTATGGTTAATTAGTCCTTTATCTCAATATGTTCAGATCTGCAGTATTATTGCTTGTGCACATGGAGGCAAAATAAAATGAACTGCTCAAATTGAAATGAAAAAATCAGCATAGCTGTGATCATTGTCACTTCTCAAATAATGGAGAAAATTTGAGCCTTTTTGAGTCTTTTTAATCGGTAGCATCATGTCATCATCGTCATGGACATACCGTATTAATTATGAATATACTGTAAATCCACCTCTAAGTTTGTCTGGTTCACTAATATGATTTCACCAAATATATTTGCAGGAAAGGAATTTATTAAGGCTTAAATGGTGACTCGGAAACATCTTTACCACCGTCATAAAGCAATCAGCTATTTAAACAGGAAGTCCATGCAGCCTTGCTTACACATAATAATTTTAGATTGAAAGATATGTGTCAAAATAAATGGCAAATCTTTTATAAATTCCAGCACGACTTTGTTTATGTATGTATATACAAGTTGAATATTATTAGCACAGGATTTCAGGTATATTGTGTTGTTTTTGTGAGCTGTAATTTAAATTCTTTTCTGTTATTAAATGGGTCAGATATGTTGACTATATCCGTTATTACTGTATTAAATCTCTAAATTAAATTAAAAGTCAGATATTAGCAACGAACACTAGCTTTGACAGTAAATTTCCACTTCAAACACAAATTACTTAACTAGGCTAAGTTTGAAGTTTGAAGAATAAATTTGCTCTGGTATAACCGACTCAGGGGTACCATGAAGGGAAAATTATTTTATGTAATCCTTAATGATTATAAAAATAGCAAAGTGTCAGAGCGCAGGAACATTTAGATTAATCTGGAGTGATAACATCAATCACATGTAGTACGATTAGTGGCAGAGTTTGAAAGTTTGAAAAAGTTTTATGGAAGTTGGAAAGTTGTGATGGAAAAATGATAACAATAATGAAGCGTGGCAACACATCTCACAATGAAAAAGTATTGTGAATCTAAGACTTTTCCTTGTATTGAGTATTTTCAGATGGTGGAACTGATAGTTTTACTTCAGAAAATGATCTAAGTACCTCTTTTACTACTGATCATTTAATAAAAAGGTTTTTGTCTCAGCTTCCTTAAAAAGAACACAGCACACTTGACTCAGTAACAGAGAATTTAACACACAGCTGAATGAAAAAAACAAAAGAAAGCATTGCAACAGTCATCTTAATTTCCACTGTAAATGTTTTGTACCAGTACAAATCAACACCTACATTACAAAGACAGTAAAAACATGAAGTAACATTTCCTCTTCTCATATGCCATGTGCTGCAGCTTACGTCAACAAGCATGTCAACATTAAAAAAAAAAATGAAACCAGTTTAAAAGGGCCACACCCAAGGTCTTGAATGATACTTTCAACTTTCCTCGACTCCTGTGTCTGTGTCTTCTTTCACACGTCCCTGTTATGACTTATGCAGCTTTTAATCATATTGATATTTAGTTATATTCAGAACATTTTCATTTAACACAGTAAATTTACTGATCTGGGATGTGAAAGGAGGGATTGCAAAAGAAGGAAGCAGAAATTTCCGTTCATACATGGCGTCAACATTATGTTGAAACTGGACTTGTTAAATAAGTATTTCAAATTGTGCAGGTTATTTTGCATCTTCATAAATTCCCTCCTTTTGTTCACGTGGGAGTGATTACCTGGCAGTGAGTATATAAACATCAGTGTGCTTCACAGCTGGATCACACTCTTCAGCTCCTCAGTCTTGAACAGATCTGTGCTGCTGGTCCTGGTGTGTCTGCAGGTTTTCCTGCTCATCTCAACCTGATTTCTGAGTTGTTGTTGTTGTTTTTTTTAAATTTACAGTAAAATAAGTGCATCTTCCAGAATCTACATCTTGAAAAAAATGTCTATGAATTTGTTTAATGATGATCAAAGTGCTGATATTAATAAGTATT
This sequence comes from Scortum barcoo, assembly GCA_023238725.1. Classification (NCBI taxonomy): domain Eukaryota; kingdom Metazoa; phylum Chordata; class Actinopteri; order Centrarchiformes; family Terapontidae; genus Scortum; species Scortum barcoo. Next base: position 11,199,378 of record CM041533.1, read on the forward strand.
TGTGTTTGTTCTGTTACTGTTTTGTTGTTTCCACTGGTGACTGTAAATCTGAGCCAATCACCGCGCCCCCCATCCATCCACCCATTAACACATGTGGAATTATATACTTGACAAAAAAAGTGTGAAACAACTGAAAATATGTCTTGTATTCTAGGTTCTTCAAAGTAGCCACCTTTTGCTCTGATTACTGCTTCGCACACTCTTGGCATTCTCTTGATGAGCTTCAAGAGGTAGTCACCTGAAATGGTTTTCACTTCACAGGTGTGCCCTGTCAGGTTTAATAAGTGGGATTTCTTGCCTTATAAATGGGGTTGGGACCATCAGTTGTGTTGTGTAGAAGTCAGGTGGATACACAGCTGATAGTCCTACTGAATAGACTGTTAGAATTGTTATTATGGCAAGAGCAAAGCAGCTAAGTAAAGAAAAACGAGTGGCCATCATTACTTTAAGAAATGAAGGTCAGTCAGTCCGAAAAATTGGGAAAACTTTGAAAGTGTCCCCAAGTGCAGTTGCAAAAACCATCAAGCGCTACAAAGAAACTGGCTCACATGAGGACCGCTCCAGGAAAGGAAGACCAAGAGTCACCTCTGCTGCGGAGGATAAGTTCATCCGACTCACCAGCCTCAGAAATCGCAGGTTAACAGCAGCTCAGATTAGAGACCAGGTCAATGCCACACAGAGTTCTAGCAGCAGACACATCTCTAGAACAACTGTTAAGAGGAGACTGTGAATGAATCAGGCCTTCATGGTAGAATAGCTGCTGCTAGGAAACCACTGCTAAGGACAGGCAACAAGCAGAAGAGACTTGTTTGGGCTAAAGAACACAAGGAATGGACATTAGACCAGTGGAAATCTGTGCTTTGGTCTGATGAAGTCCAAATTTGAGATCTTTGGTTCCAACCACCGTGTCTTTGTGCGACACAGAAAAGGTGAATGGATGGACTCTACATGCCTGGTTCCCACCGTGATGAAGCATGGAGGAGGAGGTGTGATGGTGTGGGGATGCTTTGCTGGTGACACTGTTGGGGATTTATTCAAAATTGAAGGCATACTGAACCAGCATGGCTACCACAGCATCTTGCAGAGGCACGCTATTCCATCCGGTTTGCGTTTAGTTGGACCATCATTTATTTTTCAACAGGACAATGACCCCAAACACTCCTCCAGGCTGTGTAAGGGCTATTTGACCAAGAAGGAGAGTGATGGGGTGCTGCGCCAGATGACCTGGCCTCCACAGTCACCGGACCTGAACCCAATCGAGATGGTTTGGGGTGAGCTGGACCGCAGAATGAAGGCAAAAGGGCCAACAAGTGCTAAGCATCTCTGGGAACTCCTTCAAGACTGTTGGAAGACCATTTCAGGTGACTACCTCTTGAAGCTCATCAAGAGAATGCCAACAGAGTGCGCGAAGCAGTAATCAGAGCAAAAGGTGGCTACTTTGAAGAACCTAGAATATAAGACATATTTTCAGTTGTTTCACACTTTTTTGTCAAGTATATAATTCCACATGTGTTAATTCATAGTTTTGATGCCTTCAGTGTGAATCTACAATTTTCATAGTCATGAAAAGAAAGGAAACTCATTGAATGAGAAGGTGTGTCCAAACTTTTGGTCTGTACTGTATGCCCTTTGGCCGTGTAAATCCAGATCAAAATATACTTAATTTCTTTTTCTTTACAATAAAATAAGTACATCTTCCAGAATCTACATTTCGAAAAAAGTCTCGAGTATGTTTTGTATTGATCAAACTGCTGATGTTATAAATATGTGTGCTTCTTCTGTCACAGACTGACGCTCAGATAGAAATTACAATGGTATGCTACTAATACTGAATACTAAAGAAAAGTATTTACAGACTGGTGTACTTTGGTTTCACCGTCTTTGAAATGACGGTTTTTCTCTCTGTTATCAGATTCCAAGTTGGACTATAACCACCCCTCGACAGTTCGATCTCGAGTAAATACGTAAGTGTGCTTCATATTTTGAGGATGAATATTAGATTGAGAACTTTGTCATCATCTTTTAATATTATGAAGTGAAAAAGAGGTCACATCAGTTGTGAACTGATTGTGTAGGTGAACAAAATGTAAGCATATATTTAATTTAAGCAACAGTTCTCCATCTCAGTGACTTTTTTTTCTTTTTTCTTTTAGTGATTAAAAGAGAATGGCACAAGGAAAACTTCCAAGCTGAAGACAGCATTGAAAACCTGCAGAAATAAAGTTGTTCTAGTTTTTCTTCCATTTGCATTGTGAATGCAGTCTTAATATGTTATGCTAATGTCCTAATATGCTAATGTTATAACTCCCAACAGCTCCACTAAGGTTTAATACTCGCTTAGAGCCAGCTAGCCATGAAATATATGTCATTTTTTCTGTTGGTTATATAGAAAGTTGGAGATGTTTTTGCTTCTTTGGCGCCACAGTATTTTGTGATTGCTTCTTGAAATGAATAAATTCCTTTCGGTGAGTTAAAGTTTTGAGTTTGTTTAGTTTTAATTTTAGTTTTACTGGTTCAGCTCTGCTTGTGTAATGTAAATGCTGGTATGGTTTTACAATACTGTATGCGCTTTTACACACGGAATAAAAATTTGTTAAAAAAATATTTATATTTTATACTCTGTTGACATGGTCACAGCTGGATCAGCTGTCAGTCTGTTACCTGTTGGCGTTTTTCTTTTCCAATATCTCACCTCTTGGCCAAATTATACGCTCTTTTGGAATAAATTTGCGCTGCTACACTGAAGACACAGACACCAAACGTCCAGTAGAGCATAGAAAACATAAAGATCAGTACTAATACTTTATTAATCTAGGAATCCAGTAAAGTTAGTTAGTGGGTGGTGAATGCCCTGTGCCCCTGTTTAAGACAGAAACTCACGCTTGTTGCACCAAACAAAATCACTCAAAAAACCTATTAGCCAACGGGGACACTGCATGCAAAACGTTACAGTGATCCAGGTGAAACAAAGGCATGAACCAGGATCTCTGCATCAGTCATGGACAGAGAGGATGTCATTTTAGTGAAATGGAAAAAGGCAATCCTGGTGATGTCTTTAATATATTAATCAAAAGAGAGCAAAGGATCAAGTGTGACACAAAAATTTTTGTCAGTTAAACTTTGAGAAATCACGCAGCTGTCATGAGTTACTGATGATAAATCAAACTGGTGTTTATGTCGAGAGCTGAACTCAGAGTAAAAGAGTAAAAAAGAGCTCAAATTAAAAAAGACACCTTAAAGTCACTGAAAGGAATTTATTCACTTCAAAAAATCACAAAACACTGTAGCACCAAAGAAGAAAATATTTCAACAATTTCAACAACTTTCTATATGATGACCAACAGAAAAAAAGAACATAAGTTATATTTCATGGCTAGCGGGCAGTTTAAAAGGTAATGTACCTGTTATAAAAATATAAGCACATTGACACATCAAGTATAATATATAAAGACAAATGAAGAGGAGGGAAGAAGGTGTAATTATTGCAGGTTTTCATGTCTGTGTTCACTTCTGCAGTGCTTGTTCCTTGCTGTTAGTTTTACAAAAGTATAATGAGTCAAATCATTTAACTCCTGTGCTTTGATTTTCAGAATAATATATACAGAAATGTACAGTATTCATTAACCCAGCTGGCCGGACCATACTAACGAAAGAGAGAGTTACACTCCTGAAATCAGTGTCTACTTGGATGTTGTTTGGATCTGTTTAGCTAGCTTTACCTGTTGAAATAAATATTTAGATAAAAGTGTTACCCATTCTTCATCATAAAGGAAAAAAATGAGTTTCTTATATATTCATTTCAAACCTTTTATTCTGTTTGCATGCAATTACACACAATAAATTGTTGCTGTGAAGAACTCAACATCATCATAAAATAAGTAGTTTATCATCTTATCATCTGACAAAACAATTGTGATTTAACTAAAAGATATACTGAACAGAGTTTAGAAGATTTTAACCAAATTTTGAAATGAGTCTCATAATTGTTTTCTTCTCCGGTTCTTCTGTTACACTAGCTTCATGACTTAATGATGCCATTGTATGATTTCCCTGCATGCAACCAGCAGTTCAATAGATGGAGGAGCCTTTAATATGAAATAAACATCACTTGTTTCTTTAACACTTTATTCGACAGTACTGTAAAAATGAAAATAAAATAGACCCACTGAAGGGAATTCATTTGTTAAAAAAACAATCACACTGCGGCGACTGAGTAGCAAAACACATTTCTAACTTTCTATATGATAACCAACAGGAAATGAAACTGCACGTTATATTTTATAGCTGACTGGCCCTCGGTGACCTTTGAACCTTAATGTATGTAACATATTAGCACATTAACATAGTATATAAAGAAAGATCGAATATAAAGAGAAGGCATAACTAGTGCAGGATTTCATGTCTGTCTTCAGTTCTTGCTCGTTCAATTCTCTTCAGATCACTAGAAGAAAAAAGAAAGAGACGTCAGAGATGGAAAGCAGAAAAAAACATGTCAATGTGTGTAATGGAGCAATAACAGGATCATCTCCCAATGTGTGTCACACAGATCCCAAAATGTAAAGCATATTTACATTAACTTGTCGGGGGTTTCGCTGTACCGGGAGGCTGTAAACAGAGAGAAAAAGTTTGAAAGATTGTTTCTACTCATTTTTTTTTTACACCTATTTATTGTAGATATTTTTCTTGAGTGTTCAGTATACGTTTGTGATTTGTTTTATTTCAACCTGTAACAGAACAAACACAGATAACTATTAATTCATAGATACACTTGGATCAACACAAAACAAGCTTTTTTTTCAAGGTGTAGATTCTGTTAGACACACTTTTTTTTTTTTTTTTTTTTATTTTTTTTTTTACTTTTTTTTTTTTTTTTTTATGCAAAAAAAAAAAAACGATAAAAATACTCAAAAATCAAGTACATTTGGTTTTAAGCCGAAGAGTCCACATCCGCCTGGCCTCATTCTACAGTTGGATGCTCGTTTTTGTCTTTTTCCACTGTGCAACCCCACGCCCTCCGCCTATAACAACATCAATGGAGATTAATGCCAGTGTTTAGCAGAGCGTCGCCTTATTTCTCAGTTCAAATACCACACGTGGCTCTTCTCACCAGATCGAGAGACCGCTGCTGTTGATCATCTGTCGCCAGAGGAGCTGCCTCAGTGGAGGTGAAGGTTGAGATGAGCAGGAAAACCTGCAGACACACCAGGACCAGCAGCACAAATCTGTCCATGACTGAGGAGCTGAAGAATGTGATCCAGCTGTGAAGCACACTGATGTTTATATGCTCGCTGCTGTCTGAGTCTCAACACTGCCTCTCTCGTGTATTCGACCGATATCTCTGCTTCCTTCCCCTGCAGCTCCTCCTCCTCCCCCTCCTCACATCAGTGAAGAAACTGCGCTGCCAATGCTAAGCTGGATTGCTGGATTTAAAGGTTGAGTAATGCCTCAAATATATGAATATTTAAAGGTTTGCTGAAAGGCTGAAGTTGAACAAGATCGCTGGCTCCTCCTCTGCAGACAAATAAACAAATAAATAACTCTGGACTCCACATGGCTTCACTGTTCACTGTTTTTCACTTTTTCCACTTGAGATATTATATATTTCTTATATGTATATTCTCAGGCACATCCTCTCTGTACTATGTACAGGTATAATTATAATTATAGTTATTTTTAGATTTTTATGCTATATCTTATTTTCTTTTCTTTTTTAATCTTATTCTCTATGTCTGTTTTTCCTACTATTTTATTTCCAATGTGTGTCTCGCTCCTGTTATGCTGTGAATTTCCCCGCTGTGGGAGTAATAAAGGCAATCTGAATCTGAATCTGAATCTCCAAAGCCCCTCCCTGCTAAGTTGTGTGTTTTCTTGTCTCTGTTGTGTAAGCTGCTGTTGACAAAGGAAGGGTGGGCAATGTTTTCATTAATTGGTTGTTTCGTGGCTGTTATACTTTAAAGTTCCTTCATTTATTTTAACTTCATTGAACACACAAAGTCTTGGTTGAAGAATCTTGTGCTGAATGATACAAATTATTTTACAAATAATCTTGTTGTAACCTCTACAAAATGCAGTCAGTACAGAGAGGAGTGTGACTGATACACTGCATGCACAGTAATACAGTTACAGAGAGACACTGTGGTTAAAGCACCAATATGTTTATAGTCAGCTTTACCAGAATAAATAAACATTTGACAGAAACTGTTTGCTGGAAAAAAGAAGGACAAAGTAAAAAAGCTTCTTCTAAGATTTGTACCATGCTATCGATAAAGGAGGCCTAAAAGATGATCTTTGAATATGCTTACTTCTTGCAAGCAAGACAACAAAATATTACTGTAAAGACATCCACAGCACTTAGAGTGAAATATTACCTTATTTATCCTCGTAAAAGTAGACACTCATAAGCAATTTATCATGTCAAGTGAAGTCTGTGTTCATTCATATAGCCCCTATGGAGTTGAATGGAGGTGACTGGATGGAAGGAGGAAAGGGAGGGGACGGAGCTGGTGTGGCGGTAATGGTGGGGAAGCATGGCCGTTGTTCCTCTGGCACATTATACAAGAGTTAGTATCAGCATGAGAAACAATGCGGAAATACAGACAGGCCTGAAGTGCAGCTGCTTCGGGAGAGGATCATGGGGGGATTTAATGATGAAAAACCAGAAGAAACCTCAGGAAGAAAAACAGAGGAGGGATGTCCCCATCAAAAATAAACATTACAACACTTTATTTGACAGTACTAGAATAATGAAAATAAATTGGCCTCACTGAAGGGAATTCATTTATTAAGAAAACAATCTCAAAACACTTGATCCACCCCTGATATTACAGCTTTGACCTGCTTGTTCGTTTGCACCATTTTTCTTACTGTTATTTGTTCAAAATAATTTCCCTCAGACGGTCAGGCTGTTACCGGATCAGGAGGCCGATGTTGTTGATCATCTGTCACTAGAGGAGCTGCATCAGTAGAGGTGAGGGTTGAGATGAGCAGGAAAACCTGCAGACACACCAGGACCAGCAGCACAGATCTGTCCATGACTTCAGACAGTAAGTCTCCACCACACACTGTATGGTGGACGACAAAAAAGTGAAGTCAAAACAGCCTCTCTGTCTAGTGGCTGGCTGCAGTATACGTCATAAATTCTGCCCCCTCCATGTTAGCAGAAGGGACATGGGCAAAAAAAAAAGTCCCTCCTTTTGACATCCCTGTTAGATATAAAAACATATATCTCCTCAGGTAATGTTCTGAATATGAGTAAAAGACCAAGACAAGTCATAACAGGGAAACTGATGTGCATGTAAAGGTACGAATCGATCAATTATGTGGTGATGATGACATAACACAGTCTAGAAGTTGAGGAAAGCTGAATTAATGTAAAACATCATTCAAATGATCAGTAGTGGAAGAAGTACATGGATCTTTTTGTTAAAGTTATAATCTCTGTCTGTTAGGTCACTTTCTGTCACTTTCTGTGGTGATAGTGACTTTCCTGGAAAAATGCTGAGCCGTGCGCAGTTAGGCCTTTAACACAGCTGACTCACTCTTCAACTCATGTGTGTGAAGTTGCTGTTTTTCTTGTTGTGAATAAAATAATAAATAATATTAAGGCTAGGTTATTATGGCTAAACAAATGATGACTACAGACAATGAAACGCAAACTGAAGTGAGGTCCAACAATACAAAAACATAGCCCTGTCTGCAATTTCTGTTCATACTATAGGTGCTGTTGAATATGGCAGATGATGAAATAAAAATCTCCCAATTGTAACTTTAAGTAAAACTACCAGCTCTGAAAATACTCCATTACAAGCAAAAGTGGTCCAATCAAAATCCTAAAGTCCTTATCTTTAGGATTTTAGGAAATCCTTATATTTTACAATATAAAACAACCTCTGGACTTAGACTATATATTAAGAAAATAAAACACTCCAGAAAAAACTAATGGAGAAAAAATAAGCTTATTGAAATTAAACCATGAGAAGTTTAGAGGGAAATTTCTCTTTGGATGAAATGCAAATAACTCATAAACATCGGAAACGTGATGAGGAACGTAACTCTGATTTTATAATAAAGGGTCACAAGTAAAAAAGGTTGATATGAGATATAGTAAATGGAAATACTCACTTAAAGTAAACCTCAAAGTTGTAATAGAGTACAGTACTTGAGTATTTCCAAAAAATACTTTTTACAAAATGATCCTGATTTTACTTTTACTGTGTAACCAGTCAATAAAGAGAGCACTGTGACTTTCTTTGTTAAAATTTTGAGAGTAGTGATTAGAAAGTACAAAAAGGACAATTATTCACCAACACTTTCACACAAAAAACTGCACTGTTTGTGTATTTTCACTTCACACAAAGCGTACACAAAGAGAGCAACTGCTGTGAAAAAATTAAAGCTGACTAACTCCATCTTGTGGTCACATTATGCAGAATGTAAAATATTATAATATTATTTTATATTTATCCACACTTTAACACCTTACTTACACTTTGGGGTTTTTTTATGAATGAAAACAAACAATATATTAAGTGTCAATCAGTATGCTTTAAAAGTTTGGATTTTTTTGGTACTTTAGACAGAAGCAGACCTACACTACCATTCAAAAGTTTGGGGTCACTTATAAATGTCCTTATTTTTGAAAGAAAAGCAGTTACTTTTTCAATGAAGATAACATTAAATTAATCAGAAATACAGTCTGTAATGTGGTAAATGACTATTCTAGCTGGAAACGGCTGATTTTTAATGGAATATCTACATAGCGGTACAGAGGCCCATTTCCAGCAGCCATCACTCCTGTGTTCTAATGGTACATTGTGTTAACTAATCATGTTGAAAGGCTAATTGATGATTAGAAAACCCTTGTGCAATTATGTTAGCACAGCTGAAAATTGTTGTGCTGATTGGAGAAGCTAGAAAACTAGAAAACCTATGAGCTAGTTGAATATCTGGAGCATCAGCATTTATGGGTTCGATTATACTCTCAAAATGGCCAGAAAAAGAGAACTTTCTTCAGAACCTCGACAGTCTATTCTTGTTCTGAGAAATGAAGGCTATTCCATGTGAGAAATTGCTAAGAAACTGAAGATTTCCTACGATGGTGTGTACTACTCCCTTCAGAGAACAGCACAAATGGGCTCTAACCAGAATAGAAAGAGAAGTGGGAGGCCCCGGTGCACAGCTAAGCAAGAGGACATTAGTCTCTAGTTTGAGAAATAGATGCCTCACAGGTCCTCAACTGGCAGCTTCATTAAATGGTACTCGCAAAATGCCAGTCTCAACGTCCAAAGTGAAGAGGCGACTCCGGGATGCTGGCCTAGGCAGAGTGGCAAAGAAAAAGCCACATCTGAGACTGACCACTAAAAGAATATTAAGATGGGCAAAAAAACAGACATTGGACAGGGGAAGATTGGAAAAAGTGTTATGGACAGACAAATCTATGGATCTCTAATGGATCACAAAGAAGAACATTTGTGAGATGCAGAACAAGTGATGCTGGAAAAGATGCTGGAGGTGTGCCTGACGCCATCTGTCAAGCATGGTGGAGGTAATGTGATGGTCTAGAGCTGGTAAAGTGGGAGATGGGAGATTGTACACGGTAAAAGGGATTTTGAATGCGAAGAAAGGCTATCACTCCATTTTGCAACGCCATGCCATACCCTGTGGACAGCGCTTGATTGGAGCCAATTTCCTCCTACAACAGGACAATGACCCAAAACACACATCCAAACTATGCAAGAACTATTTAGGGAAGAAGCAGTCAGCTGGTATTCTGTCTGTAATGGAGTGGCCAGCGCAGTCACCAGATCTCAACCCTATTGTGTTGTTGTGGGAGCAGCTTGACCGTATGGTAGGTAACAAGTGCCCATCAAGCCAATCCAACTTGTGGGACGTGCTTCAGGAAGCATTGGGTGAAATGTCTTCAAATTACCTCAACAAATTGAAGACTAGAATGCCAAAGGTTGCAAGGCTGTAACTGCTGCAAATGGAGGATTCTTTGACGAAAAGCAAAGTTTGAAGGACAAAATTATTTTTCAAATAAAAATCATTATTTCCAACCTCGTCAATGTCGTGACTATATTTTCTATTCATTTTGCAACTCATTTGATGAATAAAAGTGTGAGTTTTCATGGAAAACATGAAATTGTCTGGGTGACCCCAAACTTTTGAATGGTAGCATGCATACTACTGTTTTGTGTATGTAAACAACATATTTCTTAAAATGTTGAACTGCTCCTTTAATCTGATGTGTAAATGTTGTGATCTGTTGTCTCAAATTAGAGCACATCCACAAGCTCTACAATACAAATATACTTCTCCTGTAGACTTGGCAGAAAAATAGAGTTTTTATAAAATAATACACAATCGTTTAAACATTTTTTCATTTATAATCACCCTGAAAACATTTTTTTGCAGAATATTATTTTTGCCAGTGAGATCTGTTATTGGGTTGATGGTTTAAGAGTGAGGGCCTCCTAGTCGTGGAAACACATAGCAGGACGTTGTTGGCTGATTTTGCTAGTTTACCACCAAGAAACTACTGAGCCTTCACAAAATGTAAATAACTTGTTAAAAACCGTAGTAATTTTTTTGTGAGGTACAACCCAAGATCACAAACTGTTAAACCTCTTTTGTCATTTTGAATCACTTTAGAATTTATCTATATTTATAATTATGAATATACTTATTAATAAATGGATGTTTGTTTGATGAGTTGTAGGTGCAAATTATGAAAGTGAATGCCAACCACTTCTCATAATAAGGAAGTACGACAGACGTTAAGCAACATGAAGGAGTGAATACATTTATCGAACCACCGTCTCTGTCTTACACACACTCACACAAACTATGTTTTGAAATGATCTAATGAAACACCCGCCCACAACTTACTCAAAACTGACCAGATTCCTGCTTTTCAAGTTTTGTAATATGTTCAAAGACTCCACCTATTGGCACTAAAAAAGATTCAATATCAGATTGTTTTTACCACGCTGGTTTTATTGTATAGTTAGATTTATTGGCACAAATGATGAAAAATGTGGTTTGGTTAAAGAAATATGAGAAATATGCTTACTGCTTTTTTTGCACATGGTTAGATGAGAAAATAAAGCTACAACCAGGAGACGGTTATCTTAGCATGAAGACTGGAAACAGGGGAAAACTATCCTGGCTTTTTTTTTTAATTTACAGTAAAAGAAGTGCATCTTCCAGAATCTACATCTCGAAAAAATTGTCTATGAATTTGTTTAATGATGATTAAAGTGCTGATATTAATAAGTATTTGTGTTTGTTTTGTTACAGCCTCGTCCTCCGATAGACAACGGAAATATACTGAATGCAAACTACTAAAGAAAGGAGTAGATCAAGTGTTTGAATGAGTGTTTCCTGCTAAAGAAAAATGAAACAACACAGTTCAGATGTCGACTTTACTTCTGTGGTTTTCATGCTGATCGTGGTGCCTTGAAGTACCACACCTACAGACAGAAAACAGAGCAAAGAGACGGACTGTTACTGGTATATTTTAGTTTCACTGTCTTTGAACTGCCTGTTGTTAGAGGATGAATATTAGATTGAGATCTGTCTTATTATCCTGAAATAAAGTAGAGTGAAAAACAAAATGTTGACAAATATTTAATTTAATCAACCGTCTCTTTATAAACAATCTTAATATGGGATGTTCATGAGTTAATGTGCTGATATGTTGTAACTCCAAACAGCCACATTGAGGTTCAGTTCTAGCCATGATATACAACATATATATATATATATTTCATCTGGTCATCATGTAGAAAGTTAGAAATGTTTTTGCTTCTTTGGTGCCACAGTGTTTTGTGATTGTTTTTTGAAATGAATAAATTCTTTTCAGTCACTTTAAGACTTCTGTTTTAACTTGAGTTCTTTTTTACTCCTGGTTCAGCTCTGCTCACGTTATCTAAATGTTGATATTGTTCACAGCACAGAGAGTGCACTGATAAAGGTGTTATATGATAACCATCTGAATACTGATTCAATTAAAACATCAGTTTTGGTGATGCCTGATTTTGTTGTTTCCACTGGTGACTGTAAATCTGAGCCAATCACCGCGCCACATCCAGCGTCTCTCCTGAGGCGATTCCTCTGTCACATATTTTAGTTTAATTCAGCTTTCCTCATTTGCATCATTTCAAATATTTTATCCATCAAACTGCTGAGACACAGTAAATTTACTGATCTGGAATGTCAAAGGAAGAACTGCAACAGAAGGAAGCAGTTATTTAGTAATACCATTAGCCAGCCATCAGCCATTAGTCAAACAGGGAATCTACATTATGATGAAATTTTACTTAGAAAGAAGTACTTCAAATTGTGCAGGTTGTTTTGCATCTGCATATGCCCCTTCAGTCCTCTACTTTTGTTCACATTGGAGTGATTACCTTTCAGTGAGCATATAAACATCAGTGTGCTTCACAGCTGGATCACACTCTTCAGCTCCTCAGTCATGAACAGATCTCTGCTGCTGGTCCTGGTGTGTCTGCAGGTTTTCCTGCTCATCTCAACCTTCACCTCCACTGATGCAGCTCCTCTGGCGGCAAATGATCAACAACAGTTTCTTGATCTGGTAAGAAAATCAATGTTCAATTCTCTGGTTTTGTTTTAAAATCTCTTTTAATGAGGTGATTCTTTGCAAAATAATGACTAATTTATTCTCATGTTGTTGTAGGTGAAGAAGTTAAATAACTCTCAGACAGGAGCTCGCTGTATTGGGAGGTCAGGTGGATGTTCACTTTTCGGCAGGGTAAGACAAATTTGCTTGATTTTTTAGGTTTTATTATGTACAGTAAAATAAGTTTCCACTAATCTGCATCTTGAAAAACAGCCTGTACTGCCGGAACAAGCAGAGAGACTGTTGTTTTACTGTCTTTAAACTGACTCCTTTTCTCTCTTTTTACAGGTTAAACCAAAAAACAAGGTACTGTTTGCTGTGGACCCCCAGTAAAGAGGTCACATCAGTTGTGAACTGTTGTATAAGTCAACAACATGTTACCATACATTTAATTCAGTCAACTGTTCGCCCTCTCAGTGACTTTTTTTTTCTTTTTTTCTCTCAGTGATCAGAAGACACGGAAACAAACAAGCCTACAGAAGTGAAGACAGACATGAACACCTGCTCTAATCACAGCTTCCCCTCAAGAAACTTTCTCTTTTTCCTTCCATTTTCATTGTGAATGCATCTCTTCATACATTATGCCAATGTGTCAATGTGCTGATATGTTATAACAGCTCATTAAGGTTCAATATTCAATACTGTGTCGGCTAGCCACAAAATATAACATGTTTTTGTCTTTTCTGTTGGTCATCATGTAGAAAGTTAGAAATGCTTTTTGCTACTTTAATGCCGCAGTGTTTTGTGATTGCTTTTTGAAAATGAATAAATTCCTTTCAGTGGCTTTAAGACTTTTTTTATTCGAGTTTTTTTTACCCCCTGGTTCAGCTCTGCTCACGTCATCTAAATTGATGGGTTGATATTGTTTTACACGTGCTTTTAAACATCAAATGAAAAAGTGCTTCTACTAAACATTTCTACTTTATATAAAACGGCTCATCCATCCTTTGAACTGTTGACTGTGTGCAGGTTAATCCGTTCATGGCATCACCAAATTATTATTATTATCATTAAGAGTGAAAGTGATTGGACAGATGAATTGGTGAAGAAAATTATGTCGCTCGCTCTATTCAAATTGGGATAAATTTATCTCCTCTATTGCTCTTCTTCCACTTTTTTCCAGTAAAATGAATTTTTTGGGGAGTCAGAGGGTGTTTTATGCTGTCCTGACTTTAAAGCCCCTTTGGGTGGATTTGTGACTTATGACATCAGGCTATAAAAATGAAATTGGTTTTACTTGTTGGATGGCTGAGGAATAATAAGCTTTGAAACAGGGCAGTAAACTTCCATGACACGGAGTATGGTCTGACATGGACGGTTACTTAATGTGTCTGCATTGTTGCTGTAATTCATGTAAGAGTCATCAGTTGTGTTGATGAAATCTAATATTGCTCAACATCCTCCCAGATCTTCTTTATATATGTTTACAACTGAGATGTCATTTTCTAATCCTGATTTTGTGATTTTCTTGTGAAATCAGGCAATATAAATAAAACAGACCTAACTCTTTGGATGGGTGAGGAGTAACAGATGTTGTAACTGAGCCGTAAACTTCCACGACAGTGTGTGTAGCCTGACGTCAGCTGTTATTGCATAATTGGTCTGCACTGTTGCAGTGATTTGACCACGTTTGTGTAACTGCACCACCAACCGTTCCTTTAAAAGAAATGGGGAAACATATTAAAAAACAAAACAAAACAACACAGAGAAGCAATTTTGAAACACACAAAGACATTCTGGCCTCCTTCTTGGTTGTTTACCTCTTTGTCTTCTCCTTCACAGTCCTTCTCACCACATATGATGCAACACTTTCTTTAATTATTTAACTAACCTTCTTAATTTACTTTGATGTTTACTGCTTAAATTCCCAGGAGTTATAATTATATATAGTAAAGGTAATATGTAGTATACATGGACGCCGAAGAAATATTGATGTGTTAATGCTATTACTGACACCTTTGCATTTCCTACTTTGACAAATCAAACTGTGTGCTGTTAAACGGCATATCGTGTGTGATGAGTTTTACATGAATTTTCAGTCTGTGTTAAAAATGACGCGTGGTGAGGCATGTGAAGTGTGAAAAAAGGAAGTGCTATTTTATGTTGTTATGTTATGTTTTACTTTTTTTGTAATGTAGGTGCTAAGTATATTTATTGCGGAAATTTCCTTAAGGTGACTGTTACTGTTTTTTTCCTTCAGCTGTTCTCATGTATGTACGTTTGGCTTGCTAAAAGTTAAATTCTCTGTGACATTGTTATTGACTTAAGTGTGCTGTGTTCATTTGAACTCTTAGAAAATTACATAAGATATTTCAGATCTTTATTACATATCACGAGGCAGTTTATTTAAAAGAAAATGGGGATAATAAACTGTATTTATACGTCATTATCTCGTCCATGTTGATGTGAAAAAGGTTCAAAGTTTGTTCTTGAAACAGCAGTTGAGAAATCTTTTCAAATATTAGATTTAACATATTTAATTTGTATGGTTGATGTACGACTATACATCGCTGCAGCACGTCATAATTTACTGTTAAATACTGGGGAAGAAGCAACAAATAAATTCACACACACAAACACAGACCATATTTCGAAATAAGAAATTCAATTGAATGCACCAAAATTTTGGAAGATGCAACCACAGAATGTTTTTCTTTAGTGCGTCAAAAACTGATTTATTAGATTATTTAAATAGTTCCTAACTCGATTTTTGTTGAACAACTAATCGACTAATGGGTCGACCTGCATGCTGACAGAACCAGAATCTCTCCTGCAGTTCTCCACCTGTCCACTAGTTGGCCTCGTTACTCACCTGCACACCTGCTCCTCACTCTCTTTGGTCAGACTTCTACCTTTAAAATTTAGTTTTCCTGCCAATATGTTACCAAATTAACCAAGAAAACGTGATTTTAAACCTCCACTTGACCTTTGCATGTTTGCATGTTGCATCACAATAATCCAGGGATGTTATTAAGATGTGAAATCAAACATCCGGTCTGGATTCAATCCTTCCACACTTTTATAAACAGTCATCCGTCCTTTAAGGAGTACAATCCCTTTTTTCTTTCTTTCTCTCATGAGGCTAAACTGGCTCGCACAGACTCAGTCACCTCCATGTGGCCTCTCTCGCGTCCAGCGGAGTGAAAGTAGACCCTGATCAGACCTGATCCTGGTTTCTTCTCATTAAACCTGGACAGACTGCATGGATCAGACCTGCAGGGAAACTTCTCCACAGCCCTTTGACACGGAGGAGAACATTTTAAACCGCTTTGTTTTTTTAAAAAAGAGGCTCTGTGCGAGTTTGTGTTTTATTCTAATAATCCACAGGAGGAATAAACGGATCGGATAAGTGCGTGTTTTTTTCTCCCTCTGTGCGGACTTGAAGGTGCAGCTGTGGTCAGTTTCACCCACCGAGGACAAAACACTCAGAGCCCGGTGAGTTTTTAATGGATGTAATGTTGAGTGACTCTTTGAGGACAATATATAAAGTAAAATGCGCAAAACCTCTTAAAAAAGACATTTATTGAGTTGTCAGCAGCCTGGCGCACAAATCATTCCTTTAACTGGATTATTTCTTCTAACTTGTGATAAATCATGAGAGCAGTAGTCGTACTTTATTTCTGGTGTTTTTACCCCAGATTGGACCAGCTCACAAGCTCTGATGCGTAAAATACGCACACAGTCGTTCATGTTGGAGGGCTGCTCGTCCTGGCTTGTGTGGGACATTTAATTTCACCTCCAGCAGCAGCAGCAGCTCTCCTCCTCTGCAGCTGCTGATCAGTGTCACCAAATCAAATCATGTTAAACAAAGCAGGAGCTGCACACACACACTGGAGACACCCTGATCTGCTGTCATGGTGGGTTCAGTCAGAGGAAAGTAGTTTTGACAAAGAGAGAGAGATTTCTTCTTCAGGAATGCAGAAACCCTAAATCCAGCTCTGTGTTAATTCCCCTGATTTACTTGTGTAAGTGGTTTGTAGCACGTCAAAGTGAGTTTGAAGGGCTTATGGACAAAGTTCTGTACTCAGTAATGTCAAGCATAAGTGTGTGTGTGTGTGTGTGTGTGTGATGTCATGTTAAACACCCTGCAGTACATATAATACAGTCAAAGATGTTCGCTCAACAGATGTGCTTATTTTCATTTGACACAGTCAGTCAGATCAAATCAAATCAAATTTATTTATTTAAAGCCCAAAATCACAAACATTGTTTGCCTCGGAGGGCTTTACAATCTGTACAGTTGTGACACCCTCTGTCCTTAGACCCTCGAACCGAGTCAGGAAAAACTTCAAAAAACCCTTTATGGGAAAAAGAAGAAACCTGAGGAAGAGCCACAGCAGATGACAGACGTGCAATAGATGCCACATGTACAGAGAACATGCAGGGAGGCCTCCAGCGTCACTTAACGGAGAGTGTGGCAGTATTTCACTGTGATCTCTACCAGTTAACACATCAATTTTAGAGCTTTTTTATGAATAAAAAGACACGACCGTTTAATTTTTTAGTAGCAAAATGTTCTGTTCTGCCTGATAAACACCCACAGATGTGAAGTATGTTTGGATTTTTAAAGGTAGATTTATGAGTGGTGTTTAAATTTCATTACAGGAGAAAGTTTCTAGTTTTTAAGGTTTTTTAAGGTACAACAGGCTCAAACTAATGCAGCGTCTAAAACAACAGTCCTGAAATAAATCCTCCTGGTGGTAATCTTGGTGGTGCTAATCTTTATCTTACAATATGAAAGTTCATGTTTTGTGCACATACAACATAAAAACACACATGTAGCATTTTTACTTTTGTATGGTTTTAGTGGTGTTTTCTTTTCCCTAAGTGTTTTATTTTTTATTATTTTTCTATTTTTTTCTTTATCTTTAAACCTGTCAGTGTATTACAGTACAGTTTAACAGCACCACAAACTACAGAATCAACAAAAACTGAATGATATAAAGTTCAACAAGGATTTATATCTGGACTGGTGTATGAGTCTGCATTAGTTTTAACTAAGTGTACTGAATAAACTGAGAGTACAGTCATAAATGCTGTTAGAGTAAATCTTTAATGTCCCTAAAGACAACAGTCAGTAATAATAAATTATGTAAAATATATGGCAGTAATACGTCACTATCACTTTTACTACAGAAAACAACGAACACAAGTCAGTAACCAATAAAATAAAATACCTCATATGTACCTCTTAGTGCCACCTCGAGACAAGTGAAATCTTCGTCCTGATGGATGCAATTTAAATCAATGATGTGCTTTTTATTTATTTATGTAACATTTTATAAATCTGTCTGTGTTTTACAAACCTAATAGAACCTGTCAGTGTATCATCGTCGAGTCATGACACAAATTTCACTCATTTCCTGCTCTGATTTCTTTTTTTTCTTGATGTACTGTACATTTTTCCCTTCTTTAGATGGTGAAAACAAGCTGATTGGTCGGTCCGTGGGGTTGAGTGACAGCTGGAGGTGTGACAGCGATGGGCCGTAAGTTAGATCTGTCGGGGCTGACGGACCACGAGGCGGAGCATGTGCTGCAGGTGGTGCAGAGGGACATGAAGCTACGCAAGAAGGAGGAGGAGCGCCTCAGGTTTGTTCTCGATGCAACCAGCAGCTCAATCACTAATTAATTACTTATCCAAAGCATCTCTTTAACACATCAAGCCAAAGTGCTGTATTTGCTTTACTAGGGTCAGTGGTGCAGGAAGAGTTCAGGTCTTTAACTTCTTCACTAACAATACCACAGTTTATGAGTAGTTTTACAAATCCTGCCTTCAAAAATACATAAAATACCAAAAGCAAAGGTAAACGTACAAAGTTACATCTCACTGTTGCTGGTTCAGTCAAAAACAACAGATGATACAAACTTTACATGTAATTAAGACAGTCTGACAAAGGCAGTGTTAAATCGATATTTTTACCATTTTTTTTAAGTTAAGTTGTACGAGGTACTTCATCCACATTCAGTATATGACCTACAGTAGATGGCAGTCCACGTGCTTCCACTTTGGAGAGCTTCTGTGTCCTGTACTCCAAGGTGGGAGCATCCCAGCCATCTTCTACTGTAGGTAATACACTGACTATAGATATCTCACACAACCCCATTAAAAAAACTCTTTGTGTTTAAAGCTGCTATAATCAATAGTCTAAATGAACTGTGCATTAAATGACTGTATGTAATGTGAGAGGAGTCACAGCTCTGAAGCTCTCCCCAGCTCGTACGAGTGCAAAAATATAAAATATAGTCACTTTCATTGTCATCATCTTTCATCATAGGTGGTTTTAGATGAACTCAAACAACACACACTAACCTCAGAACATTATTGTTTTTAAGAGATCAATGAAGCCAGATAATGAAAACTGAACAAAATGGAAATATAACATGTTGTATTAGAACAATAAAGTCATGTACCTATTCCCAGTAACTGTTAATCATGTGAGGCTCAGCCTGCATTCGAGGCATTTTCATACCTCTGTGGGTATTTCCCATCTTGCCTCTGTGGTCCGAAGTATGAAGTGACAGGAAGTGACCTCCCTTTCCTGTTGTACTAACACGAGCTTCCCCAAAACCTTCAGAGCCCAAACACAATACACAGAGACACAAAGACAGAATAATATGCTAATAGGGAGGGTTTGAACTGAGCGTCCGGTTTACATCGACCTGAGTCTGGTCGGAGAGTGAGACGGGTACATAATGGCAGGAAATACTTGTCAAACATGGTTATGTCGTTTCCTTGTGAGTCTTTTATTTTGGTCCTTGTGCTTTATTCCCTCACATAACATTTTTCCACTGCTTATGTCGCCACAAAGGCTTTCAGCGAACCAAATCAAGAGATAAGAAGATTAGACCACACATGCAAGATAAACCTAATGGCCGCTGATTTCCAACACAGGAATGCCTTAATGTGGAAGTTGGCTCAAGCTGAATTCTTCATTACGTGACAATTACTCACTTACTTTTTTACGGTTTAACTTTATTTGCCTTCATACATTTCAGATGTGATAATGCTGA
This sequence comes from Scortum barcoo, assembly GCA_023238725.1. NCBI lineage: Eukaryota > Metazoa > Chordata > Actinopteri > Centrarchiformes > Terapontidae > Scortum > Scortum barcoo. The sequence continues at coordinate 11,219,029 of CM041533.1, forward strand.
TAAACTCTGATAAAATAATAAGTAGTAGTTTAAGGTGTCCTGTTGAATTTTAGGACATTTAGACCTAAAGTTTTGTAATGTAATGTTGCAGATGGTCAAGGTAATTTATCTAGTGTTGAGACAGTTGGGTAGTTTTGTCCGGTGGTATGCAGCTTAGGGGTCGGATCTAAAATTTGGGATCATTTTTGAATCATGGTATTTCTTTACGTCTTGAACAATTATTTTAATGAAACTTTCTGAGAGGTTTAGGATCAAATGTCTCCACAAAAAGGTTTGAAGCCACTGGTTTAATCTTAATGTGTTTTATTTTATAAATTGATATGTTGTTTTTAATGGGAAATCTTTAATCTGAGTAGTACTGGTAAACTTTTAACTACACTTATCAAATGATAGTGGGGAATACATTACAATATGTCTTAAGTAGAGTTGAAGTATTTGGGTAAATGCACTTTTATCAGCTGTATAAATTAGTTTTAACTGAAAAGGTTTCTGGTTAAATTTCCATGTGATTTCCACAAGTGACTTATGTGGTGAGCTTTCTGCTTTTTCTGACTTCAAGTGTGGCGAGCCAGGTGCTTACAGCTAATCTGGTTGTTGCTTACTGCACCATGTGTGACTAGACTCGGAGGTAAACACATTCATGCTCACTTATTCGAGAGGCCTATTTCATATTTAACCTGCTAAATAATGTGGACAGATAAGACCACCTACCGTCCTCAGATCTGTGTGGTAAATCCCTCATGTCACACAGGCTGCACACTGCTTCCTCAGACTGACTTCATGCATCCTGCTTTTCAATCTCTGCACCGACACCCACCGAGATGAAATCCTGGAGCCTCGCTGACTATCAAACAGCGATGAGTGATCGACAGGAAGGCAATCAGCGTCTAGGGTTGAAGTTTTTGAGAGGAATACAGATGAAATGATGAATACAGGGGTTGAGTTTTGCTGCTGTTTTTTGTGGCTCAGGTTTATCTCCTGCAGAGAGAGACGGTCAGCTGGTTTGGGCTCAGTTGCACAGCACTGGTCATGATCTTGTTAACTTTCATAATGTTGTATGAGACAAAATCTGTCTCACTTTGTTCACTGGATTAATGTGGTAATGAAACTTCTTTAGATAATAATACACTCTTCAGAGAAAAGAGCAAAAATTTGGATGAAATTAGCAAGATTCATAGCAGCTAGGCTTAACTAACAGCGATATTAAACACACCTACTTAATACATGTATAAATGTACTATAATCTACATTTAGAGTTTCAAGTAATCTGTTGTAATCCTGTTTAAATTGTGAAGAACGAAGAGTAAGTAGTCCTTATAATCTCTGAAATAAGGAAAAGCCTAGTAGGTACCCATACTGTAATGTTTGTATTTATGTGGATTTTACACACACACGCACACACACACACACACACACACACACACACACACACACACACTGCATTAAATCCTCTCTTCATGAAGGTTATAATGTTATAATCTGATGCTATTGCTCTGTGCTGTGTTATCCTGAGAGGTGTTTTTTTTATATTTTCTCTACACTGTTTTTTTGTATAAATTTGTGCAGAATCAGTGTTTCAGCAGAATCAAAGGCAGTCAATAGAAATTAATCTCTGACATGGCTCACGCATAAAATCATATACAGCAAAAACTACTCCTACTACTAAAGAGTTTATATTCTTTCTATGTACGTTGTGTTTTTAATAGTTTTAATAGTGTTTTCACTGTCCATGACTTTGTTTTATGATTTTGTTCATTTATGTTAATTAGCAGTTTGCTGTCTGGATTAATTAAGCACTCTGTGTAGCTAGAAACCTCAATACAGGTTAACAGCACCACAAACGAAACAATCAACAAAAACAACACTATACCCGTCATGAAGAGAGGATTTATTGGTGTATTAGACCGGATTAGTTTCAGCTAATAAACTTGCAACTGTGAGCTGACAGTTTGTGAGATTCTAGAAATATCTACTGGACTGGACTCAGCGGTATGAATTAGTTTTCAAATGTGACGATATTGATGTGGCACAAATGTCAGGCTGTGTTTATCTTGTTAAGTCTTCCAGCAGAATAACAAGTTCTTAGGAAAAAAGCTGCAGGAGCTGTTTTTTTTTCTGCCACCATACCTGATTATTTGGGGATTGCTGGCATGTGTTTCTCTGCTGTGCCAGACGCCCACACACAGCACAAACATGCACACATACACACACACACACACACACACACACACACACAGCCACATACACACACACACACACACACACACAAGCAAACACTTCTTGGCACGCTGCACCTCCGCAGTGCACACACACACACTCGTACACACAGACAAAGCCTCAGCGTGGATGTTAATACTGGCTGATTGAGAGAGGAAGTCTGTGGAAGTGAAGTTTGAAACAATCCTGAAAACAGAGAGCAAATAATGAAACAGGAGGAGATGTGGTTTGATGTGCTGCTGAATCCTCTGCAATAATTTATCTATGTATTACTCATCAATTAATAGGCTGAATATTGTATGGAAGTCAAAAGTGGCCAATGTTAAATAAATTGTAAATAAGCATATAAATAAACTCATACTCATTTAGATGAGAGAATATACTTTGTACTGTATATACATCTACTCAGCAGTATATAAAATAGCTGCAGTTATCTCCACCTTTACCAGCTGCAACGTAAGTGATGTACACATTAATGCATCAATAATTATTCTGTGATGGTCATTCTTCAGTACATTTACTTTAGCTACTTTCAGTGTATTTTGAATACTAACCCTTTACTCAAAGAAAACTTTGAATGAAGGACATCAATTTTTACTCTGCGGTATTGTTAAGTACTCTTAAGTATTCAATTATCCAACTGATCACCAAAAGAAAATACAAAGGTTTTTTTTTTCAACCATCTATAGTGTGTCCAGCTGCACTTTTGCTGGTTAAATGGTGCATAATCTGGGCGCAGTGTAAGGCGCAAAGAGGCCGTAGTTAGTCTCTTAATTTATGATTGGTATATATGGGGCGTAACATGAATTAAATCAAGTTGTGTATCATTTCCCATTCCCTTTAAAACACTTAAACACATTGCTATTTCAATTTCAGATTCAGCAAGTTAAAGAAGGGAACGGTTGATCATCTGTGTCCCTGTATGTGTAACAAGCAGGTTGCGTGTGTGGCGTGAACCCACATATGTAGTACGCTGCACTGCGCTGTGCAACGCTTTGTACCAGGTGTAAGATATGGCTGGAAGGGTGGATGTTTGGCCAACACTAGCTTTAGCCACGAGTGATTGAAATGATCTAATTTCATCATATACCTTATTTACCCTTGACAAGCAATTTCTTTCATTAAAACAAAGTCTGGTCTTCACTCATAACTAGTGACCAAGACGTAGGGAGCACATTGAACTGCAGTCCAAAGGTAAACCACAGTCTCAAGCCTCCCTGCTTCTAAAAGCAGCACAGCAGGTATATTTCCTTGGAAAGATACTGCACCAAACAATATTATAACCTTCCAAATAAAAAAAAAAAGAGCAGCTCCTCATTAAAAGCTTTATGCAAAAGAAAAAATGAACAGTTATACATTCACACAAATCGAGTGGCACATTAGCGGACGTCACATCAGCTTATCGGCAAGAAGCAGACTTTTTGTGAGGATTATTGCAGCTGACACAGCTCGAGCCTCCTCGTTACTTCTGTTTTCATGCCTGTGGCTAGAAAGCTCCTGTAGACGAGGGTGTGTGAGGACGGAGCTGCACTACAGATACTGTACAGAGCGAGCTGCTGGTCATGTGTGTTTGGTGTCTCATTAGTATTCAGATGAAACAGAGGGAGGGAGAGAGAGAGATAATGACTCAGTGTTGTTGTTGCATCTTCCACTGTACATCCACTTTTATCCTGCTGAGTCAGAAGTGTGTTTACATGGGTCACTGTCGTGTGCATGTACATTTCTGCTTGTTAATCCACCATGTGTGTATCATGCATGTGTGACTGTGTGTGTGTGTGTGTGTGAGGTTCAGCTCAGAGTTATTTATACCATCCAGAGAGCTTCAGCAGTGGAGTGTGCTGCTGTGCTGAGAGGGCAGCCGTCTCTCTCAGACAGGCATCTGAGGGACACTGTTAAATTTTTATAGTTTGGAGAACATGTACAGAAAATGTGGCCTGAAGGTCGGAGCTGTCAGAACTGCCTGAGTTAATGTTCAGGGAATGTGGCTTTCAGAAAGGACCTCTAAATCACAGAGTGTGTAGGACTGCAACGATTGTTGGGTTAGTCTAGTCTGCATCAATTTTGATAATCGATATCATTATTTGATAATGTTCAAATCATGTTTTTAAGCAAAAAAAAAAAAAAGCCAAAAATGTACAAGTCCAGGTTGTTCATTTCTTATTTTACATAATCTCTGTGCAACTTCTGGGACAAAAAACACAGATTAAAGACGTCAACTTGGACTTTTGAGGATCATTTTTCGCTAGTTTCTGACAATTTATAGACAATTGATGAACAATTAATTGATTTATAGAGAAAAGAATAGCAGCTTAATCACTGTTGAAAATGATCCTTAAATGCAAAAAGTGTGTTATTGAGTCGTATTCTCGTTCAGTATCTAAAGATTCATCAGATGTGTATTAAAGCCTCTTATTTTCTTGTTGTTTCTCTCCATGTACAGTTCCCTATTTGTCTGTCTTCTTTTCTCCATAAACACAACAGAACACACCAAATCATTTTTTAACAGCTGGGAAATTTCCAGGAAATGGATTTACATTAAATAAATACAGTCTACACATAAGCTGTACAAAGGGAACTGGAATGAAGAATTCAATTTCTTTTCCTATTTTGAATTTTAGTCATTTGAAACAGAAATTATTTTTTTTTTCTTCCTGCATCTGTCCTTGTGTTGTCAGCCTCCATCAGACTCCAGCAGTAATCACCTATAAATGATTCAGTCATGGCTGATGCTCCTGCAGTCCTGGTGTGAAAATAATGGATTTTTTTACATTTCCCTTCCAGCGCTACTTACAACAGTTCCCATTTGTCTTTCTGCTGCCTCCATCCATCCTTTTTTTCTACTGTAATGTCTCATTCCATCATCTTTAACCTCTCAGATGCAGTGTTTGTGACTGATTCATGTGTGAGTGCTTTCCAGTAGTATTTCTGTGCGCAGTGTGTGCAGACAAACTAACAGTATGTGCACATAAATGTTCATTTAAAATGAGCAACTTCCAACTAACGCAGTGTACACGTTGCATAAATAGCAAATGTTCGTGCTCCCATCTATGCGCCCATCAAATGAGGTGCGGTTAGGCACATTGTTGGTGAATTGCTATGTTGATGCAGGTCTGTAGTGAGAACAATGTTTTTCTCTCAGCCTTGACTACATTTTTTACATGCTCCGATTTTTTGCAAAATACAAGAAACCTTGAGATTACATTTGTGGAGCTTTTGATCATGTGACGTGATCTTCATTAGCAGGTAAGAGTTTGTCCACTTGTCATGGAAATGTCGACATTTGAGTTTCCATTATTCCAGAGTACTCAATTCGATCCAGACCTCATTCAAGGAGGCGCGTTGTGTCCACTGGTTGGAAAAACAGCCGACCAGTCAGTACAGCTACTCAGCTAACTTAATACAGTTCATGAAAAACAGTAGCATAAAAATGGTAAGAAACATGAAATAACTGTTTCTTTTGGCGCAGAAACACACCACATAAAAATAATATCATCTTTTAAGTTGATATGGTGAACTTGGTAGCTTGTTGTGGTCACTTATTTACAGATGAGCAACATTATCAATTGATTTAGGGGTTGTCTCTCTGTTTTTTTGGTCTTTACTGACTCCGAAGGGAAATACCTGGCTCTTTAGCTGCTAAACGCTTCAGTGTGTTCACCATCTAGTTTCCACCTGTGTCTGTCTGCCGCTTGGTGCTGAGCGTTGTAGTGTGCAGTGTCTTTTTAACTAAAAACAGCTGCTTTGTGTGGCTCCTAAACGAATTATCTTTAAAAAAAAAAAAAAGTCTATGTTGTTCTACCATCAGGAACTATATAGACAGAAAAGCTGCTGCTGCCTCTTTCCAGGAAAACACACTGATGTATTATTCAGCACGGCCTCCTCCTTTAACCTTTACATGAGCCCAGCAGGCGGCTTATAAATGAATATGAGATGATAAATGCTAATGCTGCCTTGGAATTAATAATGCACATAAAGGGAGATATTGCTGCTTTTTCAATCATCATTTACCTTTAAATGAGGTTTAGAAAATGATGATTTGACCGGTTTTATGAGACCACTTTAATTTCTGCTCCATTTTCATTAAAGGGAGGCAGAGGATCAGTGTGTTTGTGTGTGTTTATCGGCACTTCATGTCCCTGTAGTAATAATAATCCTTTTTGACCGTGTAAACCTACGATTTATCCACAGAGAAGATATATCTTACATCTTCCCCTTCTCATCCTAGTCACATACACGCAGACTTAAATATTGTCCTGTTTTATTTTGTCTCTCTCTTTCACTCACACACATCCCTGGTTTCACTTTCTTTCCCCCTCCCTCCTCCTCCTCCTCCTCCTCCTCCTCCTCCTCCTCCCCCAGTGAACTGAAGCAGGAGCTGGACAAGGAGGGCGGTCGCTGCCTCCTGCTGTCACGGCAGAGTTGCTTCAACCAGCGCTGCTGCATCCGCTGCTGCTCGCCCTTCACCTTCCTGCTCAACCCCAAGCGCCAGTGCCACGACTGCCGGTATAACGTCTGCAAGGCCTGCAAGGCCGGGTCTACAACAAGCGGGACAATGCCTGGCTCTGCTCTGCCTGCCAGAAGAGCAGGTAAGATCGGTGCTTGGTGATTCAGAGGTTGTGTGTGTGTGTGTATTTCTGCCAAAAACATGATGCTAAGTTAAGGATGAGAGGCTGACAGTGACGTCAAAGGTTATTAAGGTCTTAACTCTGCTGCCGGAGAGATGGATTGAGCACTTATTACACACAAACTCAGCATGACAGAGAGAAAGTGACTTACCAGGCTGTGATGTTGGAAGATGTCAGATTTTAACATTTTATTGTGAAGTGTTGAATGCAGCTTCTCAGTTTAATGTTATACAACGTCTTATATTTCCATATTGCCCTGGTGTGTCCAAATTTGGAGGTGTTTGGAGGTTTGATGTGTTTGTTTTGTTTTATGAATTCAGAAGAAAACTCATTCAATTCAAGAAAATTGCAAAACGTACTGGATAAATTGGAAACTGTGTAATTATTACGATTCTTTTTGTGCATGAAAAATTGTTATTTTGGATAAATTACATTTTCTATTAAAGAATAACACTGGTACTACCTCTGTTATTCTTTATGTTCATTAAACCTGTAGTATATTAGAAGAGAAGCAGTTTGTTAATAGTCATCCTGAAAGTGGATGCAATAATCGTTCAAATAACAGAACACACTTTCACACAATCTCCCCTGGAATGAATTCATGCTGTTGTATTCATTAGTACATTTGTGAGAAACAATAGTGTAAATGAATGAAACAACACTGGATCAAAACCTTGTGTATGCCTGGACCGTGTGTAGTCAGTGTGCTGTTTTGTGCACAGATTGTTACAGACGTAGTCAGCGGTTGTGTCTATAATGTGATGTTGAAAGTTTATTTGAAATTTTCTGTAGTTGTATATCACTTTACATGGTTAAGTTGCCTTTCAGTGAAAAAATGTTGTAACTGTAGTTACAACAACAAACATTTCCACTCCATCTTGAGATGTTTGATTTGAAAGAGAACTTATTCGAATTGTAATTTTCTATTATATTATACTATTCTAATGATCTTTTAATTCCCTTAGTTTTGCATGTGTTTCATCATTCAATAGAGAATATTTCTTCTCTGTGGCAGCAAATATGCTGTACTCACAGTGTGTGTAGCTATATAACTAATGTTCCTTCCTATTAATTTTGAGCATTAGCCGGTGAGGACTGTCCTGCATTTGGCTGACCAATCTATAACTTAATGACTGACCAACTCAGTCAGTCAAAGAGTTTTGTTTTTTTTGGGCTGGCCCTTTGCAGTCCAGCCAAAAAGAAAGCTTGAGAGAGAAGTTCAGATCTGTGTGTGAAGGGGGCCTGACATGTGAAAATGTGAAATTTGAAAATAAACTTAAGTGATCACAGTTGTGGTAATGAAGGAACATGTCACCCAGTGCAAAAGTGTGATTCTTAGTGTTTTAATAGTTTTTGGAGGTCAATGGCACTTGATCAAGCTACACTGCATCAGGCTACAGGCTACAATTTCTATATTGTTTTTGTCGAAAAATGTAAAACCTTATATAAGTATTTCACAAAACTATGTATTAGTGTACAAAAGTTCATTCTCTATTACCCACTTAGTCTGTTCTGGATCGGCTCTGTGGGGCTGCAGAAATCCCAGCAGGTGTGATGCAGGAAGGCAGACAGTCATCACAGTAACACCTGCAGTGAGGGAAATTAAAACGTTCCAATTCACAGAAGAACGACATGGGGAGGACGCTTGCATCTTCAGTCTCAGCTCTTGCCTTAATAACGAAGGCTTCGTTTTTTTTTAAGAAAGACAGAGTGGAGAAAGCTGGCAGTTAAACATCACCGACAGCTTCCTCCAATTGTCTGTCCAGCCTGTGTGAGGAAACGTCGCAGATAGCAGGAGTTACCTAAAGACAAGTCACACTCGGAGACTCTCGGTGTCACCTCTGCCTCCTGTCAACACACTGACTGTCAGTACGCTCACTCAGCTCGCAGCTTCGCGCTGCAGCTCGGCCGCACAGCGAACAGATGGTAACTCATTAAACATGCTGACAGGAATATCTCTGCAATATCCAACAGCTGTCATTCCTAAACATTCAATTATATCCCACTTCAGTTTAATCTTAGATATGGAAACTTTGAGATGTGACATAAGTAATTTAGATTTACACCAAGGCCTTCTTTGATGATGCACCTGTTAAATTAATGACATAATGACAACTTAAAGACAAAAAAAAATCTGTTAACTAAACTTAACTTTTTCCTTTAAACCTCCAGGAGTTATCAATTTATTGGAAACAGGATGTGGCCACAGCACTGACACTGACATCATAATTTTAATTTGATACGGTGAAACTTAACTTTTTCAAACTTTAAACAACAAATCTCCAGGAATCAGTTAGATTTATTGGAAACAGGATGTGGCCACAGCACTGACACGCATGACATCATCTTTTAATTTGATAGCAGACAGTCGTCACAATAACACCTGCAGTGTTAGGCAATTACAAACTTTGCCTTGATTATTTGTGAGCAAATCAGTACCTTCACTGACGCCCAGCATGCTAAGACAGCAGAAATGTAGTCGTCACAATAACACCTGCAGTGTGGGCAATTAAAACTTTGCCTTGATTATTTGTGCTGTGTTTCTGATCGTCTGATAAATGTGGGTTGAATTGTTTACTCCCTCGTAGCTTTGTTTTGGGTCTCCACCAACTGCTGAAGAAAATATATGGCTCCTCAGCTGCTAAATGGAGATTCAGATATCACAATTCTCTAGCTGAGCCTTGTCCCACCACAGCGACAAGAGCACAAACACAGAAATGTCTCGCGATGTAACCAAAATGCTTCAAACTCTGACCGATAAGGCTCCGTTCATGTCAGACCACAATGCTCGTAGCTAGTTGGGTAAGGAGGACTTTAGAGAGAATCTGACTGCTGGTAATAGAGTTAAAATTATTAAATTATTGTTCGTGTAGATGGGTATGCAATTGCATTCACAAGAAGGCAATGAACATGACACCATTGCTATTTTGTTGACTTAGTTTGTGCTTTGGAGTTTCTAATGTAAGATGGTTTGAATTTGCACATTAACATTCAGAGGGATGCATGTATGCAGATGCACATACAGTCACATTTCTAGGAGCAGCAGACTCTCTTGTTAATGGGCTTCTCAAAGCAGCTCCAGTTAGCGTTGAGCTGCAGAGGAGATCTGCACAACTGCCTGCAGCTGGATGTGTTCATCTGTGCCTGTGAGTCAGTCTCTACACAGGACAGTTCGGCTTTTTAATGCTGTTTCACCCCATGAAGCAAGCTGAACATTACTCAAACCTGGACTAAGATCAATTTGTTGATTGATTTGATAATTGTGCACTGTTATTATAATACTTGAATGTAGGAAATATTCTTGTACAGTTTATCATGTAGTATTAGCATTGTGAGTAGCAGTTGGACATGAAGTGGAGACCAGTTAGAGCACCTTATTGCAACACATAAGGCAATATATGTACACCAAGGAAATACATACTGAATAAAATTTTAAAATTTTTAAAATCTGTTTGTCTCTCTCAGGTTGCTGAAGACACAGTCGCTGGAGTTTTTCTACAATAATGTGAATAAGCGCTTCAAGAGGTTCGGCAGTGCCAAAGTGCTGAAGACTCTTTACAGGAAGCACCTGGCGCTTTCAGAGCTTACAGGTAAACCATTCTGTTCTTTACTTTGGCGAAATGACTGATTAGTTTTTCTTCTACAGAAACAGAAAACAAATAATCAATCTTCATCTTAACTTGTCATCTGTGACACATGAAATCCTGTATATGACTCGTTCAGATCTTTCCAACAAGCCTAATCCTACACTGAATGCAGCAAACAGGTTACTGTAGAGAGAATCTGCTCTCATGAGAAATTATCATGTGTCCATCATGAGCTGTGTGTCTACTTAAACACAGTATGAGCCCTGTTTTTTGTGTATATTTCTGTGTGATTCTTGCTGTTTCGTATCTCAAAGCAGTGCGGGACAGGAAGTTGGGAAGAGAGTGAAACAGGATTAAGCTCTTGCTTGGCTTTCATCTCACGTAACTTCAGCAGATTACTGTTGCTGCTACCAGTTCATTTTCATGTTTGTCTACTTCCCCCATGTCATCGTTCAACAGGGAATCAGGGAGTCACTGCTGTTGTAGTTGGGTTTTATCATATAGTAAGTAAGTGCTTGTGTGCGTAAAATGGTAGATACTCATGGTGATCATATCTGCTGTGTATGGTGATATTCCCGTTCTATTTTCTATTTTCTAATTCTATTTTTCAATATGTCACTTATATCTAAATTAAGTGTAAATTTCATTCTTGACTTTGTTTACCAGTACAATGTTTTCTCAGGGTTTTGTCACTAGTGTCTTTCCCCCCAAGATTTCAGTTTAAACTTGTTTATATTTCACTAGTTCACTAGGTTTTGGTATTTTAATTAATTCCTCTAATTAATTAGTCAGCATTGAATGTTTTGGGCAGTCATGATACGGACTGCAAGCCACAGTATAGATTCTGGAGGAGGGTGTTTCGGTCCTTTCCTTCACTGTATGCAGAAGCAGTGCCCAGCCGTGCTGAAAATGTATTCGTAGTACTATACTGTGCTTTGAATAAGACTACTAACCCTGCAGCATATGCTCCAGTGTGTTTTTTTCCAGCTGACAGAGCGGTACAGGCAGAGGAGTGCATCTTTAGGCCATTAGTTCAGAATGTCTGATCTGATTGAACAGACAAGGGATTTCAGAGAATTATGCGTGTTGTTGGGGAAGTGAGGTCGTCGTTCTGCGGAGCCGTGACCCGCGTGGGAGGACCATCGATAAGAGGCCACCATCAGGCCACTGTTCATCGTCTTGCCCTGCTTTACGGAGCTCTGCTTTCATTTGCCCCCTCACGCACGCTGTATCATACTTTTTTAATTTGTTTATGACTGACCCACATTGGAAATTCAGCGGTGTTTATTCAGCTGCCAAATCCGATCTGCATAGTCTGACTCATGGAAAGCCCAGCTAAGGTTTACTTTGCATAAGAACAATGCGAGCTGCCTGAATAGCATTGGAATTAATAGAGCTGACATTTGGGAACTAATAGCTGTGGGTATAGGCATCATCTTGTGCGAGGACTGCGTTGCAATGAAACTTTTCCCCTTCAAGACACAACTGTGAGACTCAGAGGTGTCCTCCTCTAAAGAGCAAAGCAAAATAACAGTTGAGGAGCAGAAGAAAAGACGAGGCGAAACAACACATAGGCCATTACTTGATGCTTATTTTACATACAGTATCATCCAACTGTGTCTTTTTTTCTTCCTTAAATGTCTTATTTAGACAAAATAAACTTAAACCAACAACAGAAGGATGCGGAGAAAAACAAGTCCACAGCTGGCGGCTCTGAGGCCGTACTTAGTCACAGATGTGCTTTGAGCTAAATGCTAACGTCAGCACACTACCATTCTCACAGTGACCAGGCTTGCATACTGATATTTAGCACATATAATGTTTATTATGTTTAGTTTGGCATTTTATCATGCTCTCTAATATCCTGGAGGAAATGTTAAAGGACCACCAAAGTTATGGCAAATCATGTTAAGGGACATGAATGTGTTGGATTCCTAATTTACATATATATATATATATATATATATATATATATATACATATATACACACATATACATACAGATTTTTGGTTAAAATCAAATTATTTTACTGTATCAAGACTGATTATGAAACTACTATTAATGTAGCTGAACCTACTGCCTTGTACATGTATTACAAGTGCATCACATTACTATTGTGTTTCCATTCACAGACATAATACTGTGACATGCCTATACTCGTGTATATGTCACTGTCAGTCTCACGGTGCCTTTGGGGTAACTGTGACCTTCAGCTGCTGCGATCGAGGCAACCGTGCTGGTCGAGAGTCATCTTCATGCCCCTGTGCTGCGGCCAAATGTGTCCCGACTCATTCGATGTTTGAACGCAGATGTCAGGGGGGAACAAAATCCATGCTCCAGCCTCACAGAACGCACAGAACGCTCTTTAGTTTGTCTTAATTTACAGGACATCTGTGAACTCATGCCTATAAGGTTTTTTTTTTTTTTTGGCATTTTTCACAATAATCTACAGTTCATATAGCTTAAGTCCCCTCATCGCCCTTTAAAATGATTGAAAGTGACCCTGTGTGCTCTACTGTACCTCTGAACCGGCGCTCAGGTCGCCTGGTAATACCACGGGCAAGGCCGCTCTAATGCACTTATATAACCACAAATGGCTGCATTGTTGCATGAATATTTACATGACGTGAAAAGAGCTCAGGGCTTAGAGTTGGAGGAGGAAACTATCTACAGTATGACCGAGCTCTCTGCTGCTCCATCATCAACTCTTAGCTTTAAGTCATGTATTGAATATTTCAGACTGCATGTTTAAAAGACTGCTTTCGCATACATTAGGTTTCCTTGCTTACAGCATCAACTATTTTCTTACTTCTTTTTATAAAAATGCACATTTTTATGGTAAAATAACAGTATGACAGGTTGATCTCAAGTGAGTGTATCTGCTTTTTCATGTACATGTCAACATCTGTGTGTGTGTATTTGCAGAGGGCAGCGCCTACGAGGAGAGTATCTGCAATGAGGGCAGCATCTGTGGGAGCGACTCCACCTTCTACAGACAAACTGAAGGTGCAAACACATTTTATAATGATTTCACTGATCGTTTTACAAGCTGAAGCATTTTGTAAATTCACCTTCGAACTACACAGTTAGCTTTTATTTCAATGTCATAACACACATTTGGATCATCCCACATGAGATTACAGCAGAAATCAATTTATTTCCTTTGCATTGGTATTTTGGTTCTCTCTGGGTACTCCAGCTTCCTCCCACAATCCAAAGACATGCAGGTTAGGTTAATTGGTGACTCTAAATTGCCCTTTCTAGGTATGAAGGTGAGAGTGTGAGTGGTTGGTCTGTCTATCTATGTCAGATCTGTGACTGACTGGCGTCCAGTCTAGGGTGTACACCACCTCTCGCTCTCAGATAGCTGAGATAGGCTCTCAGCACCCCCTGTGACCCTGTGTGTCAGGATAAAGCGGGAATAGAAAATGGATGGATGGATGGTATTTTGATGCTTAACATAGTGCCTAGTCTAAATACGCATGGTGAGAGAGAAAAACAACAAGAGTGGCAAAAGTCAAGTCATAAATATTAAGTAGAAATTCAAGAAATGTGAAAAATATATCTAGAAATGTATTAAATATTGTCATATGTTTATAATGATGCCCAATATATCAAACTCACAAACTTCTGGTAACGCATACATACAAAACCAAAAGAAAAACTGCACCTATAGCATAGCTATATATATATATATATATATATATATATATATATATATATATATATATATATATATATATATATATATGTGTGTGTATATGTATATGTACACACTTCCACATACTTTCACTTAATATATGTTTATGTGCAACACTTAAAATAAACTGTGAATGATCAAATAGCTAGTTATCAGAAAAATGATAAGAAATGCAACAAGCCTAATTAAAAAAAAATTTCCCCCTGTTATTTGAATATTTATATATACGGTATCAGATGTTAGTGGTGTTGTAGTAGTGGTGATAGTATAGAAGTAACAGCAGTGCTTTGGTAATAATACTGCAGCAGGTAATCGTAGTTTTAGTGGCACTAATACGTAAAGTTGGCGTGCAGTGGCAGGACCAAAGTAACACTTTTATGTACTTCTAAAACTAGTACTTCTAACTGTGTAAGTGGTTTTAGTAGTATAACAGCTGTAGAAGTACTGACGTAGTACAACTTTCCACCAAAAAGCAAGTAAGCATATTTCCATAAAATGTTAAACTGGTCTGTTAAAACTAGACAGAGGCACCTTCTCCACGATGGGCCTCAAGAGTGAAGTAAAAGAAAAGTAAAGATGCATGAATTGACCCTTCTCCGTGTCAGTTCACATTAAATCATTTAATCAAATAATCACAGACTGTTTGCCACACAGTGAACCTGTCACCTTCAGTGCCCCGGGGTATTTGCTCTCAGTTGGATATTCAGAGCAGTGAGGGCTTAATTCCATCTCCATAAGAAAGTCCCTACAGCTAACGCTCTGGGGTCACATTATCCTGTTCAAGGTCATTTTTTTCAAGGGTCATTGTAATCTCTCAATCCGTAAACTCATTTATTCCCAGCTGCCATGAATCTAATGCTTTACAGCAGATAAGAGACGAACAGATCTTGATTCTTGATGTGTTTCAGCCCGTTCTGCCCTCTGCTTTGCTGACTCTGTCCTACTCTGCCCTCACTTCGCCTCACTCTCCCAGTTCACTGCACTAACGGGATAAGTGACTGCAAACATGAATGGAAAGCTGCAGCAGCCTCATGCTCATGTCTCTGCTGCGTGTAGTGCCTCCGTAACACAAACGAGGCAGTGAAAACGGATTAGTAACACGGGGCTCGAACAACAAAATGAAACTGAAAAGGATGCAGTCACTCCCTCCTCTTTTACATAACATAACTACAACAAGTGAATCATGTTTGTTCCTTGATTTTAGTTCTGTCTGAAGCATCGTCCACTTAATAACCATCAAGTGATCAACATGTGTGTTTCTTTGTGTTCAGAGCATAGCATGGCAGACACACTCACTGTGGCCTTACGGGTGGCAGAGGAGGCCATAGACGAAGCCATTTCCAAGGCTGACTTCGAGACTTCCAGTCAGGTTGTTTATGTTGTTCACATCTTATAAATAGTCTGTCATTATACACGTATTGTTGGATTGTTTATCACCACACACTCCCCAAAACTACTCAAGTACTTGTTATGAAGACACAAGGCAGGTAGACCCAAATGCAGGACAAAGACAGGTTAGGATTTTCAAAAGAAGCTTTTAATGAAGTTCTTACAAACAGCAGGCTTGGATTATTAGTCATGGCTTTAGGCTGGATCAATGAGCACATGACACAGGAAACAGAAACATGACAGACATGACAACTTAACAGACACGACGAGACATCACAGTACTTTTTCTAATTTGGCAGTATTTTATTTGTCATTTAATTCACAACAGTACACTATGATTCCCTTTTTCTGTAAATGGCATTTATAAAAATAGATTTTCAGACACAGACGAATACTGTACAGATGCTGCATTATGTTATTGTTCATGGGCCTGCAAACAGCTTACTTTGATAAGTATCCTCTACAGTTTTTTCATCTAGTTCCTCCTCAGTTTGATTTATCTGCCATTTCACTTTGAATCAGAGCAGAATGACCACAGAGATGCAAAATTACCACAGACACAAAATCATTGCAAAAAAAATGCAAAAAGGCCACAAAGAGATGTGAAACAACCACAAGGAGATTCAAAATGACCACAGAGAGATGCAATATGACTGTGACACAGCTAATAGAAAAGATTTATTTTTCACTAACCTGTTAAAGTATCCCAAAGTTTCTGAACTGTATACAACAAATATGTATATTTAAAGTGTATGTTTAGAGGCATTATCAGCTTATAGTGTGTATTTGTGTGTACCTGGTGCTGAATAGCTTTCTTATTTGTGTGTTGTTGTTTTGTTATTTTTTATCAGGAGAAGCAGAATGAGGCAAACTATCTGCGGGAGCACAGAGGAGAGCTCATTGAAGAACTGGCCAAAACTATTGTGCAAAAAGTATGAAGAAAAAAAAAAAGAAGTTTGAGCTGCAAACACTCGCTTTGTAGAGTAACAGATGTTTTATAGTGTGTAATTAGGTTGATTTGCTGTGTGCGAAGCTGTTGTGTAACACTCAAGTATAAGTCAGCCAGAGGGATCTCCACAGCTGTTTTGCTGCTTTAAATTTATACCGCCTGCACGTATATTAATCAAAATCATTCATTTTCTTAGATTCTTGTGCCAATCCAGAACTATCTACATCTCTGTCTCTTAGATTATCAGCAGGAGGAAGACTTTGGCTGAGATGAAGACAGAATATGAGCAGGAATGGCCACTTGTACACAGCATTGACCTTCATCACCAAGCCGCCAGCTCCCTCAAACAGCAAACAGGCCTCTGGGTGAAATAAAGCACATTGCAGTCACAACCACTGACATTTTACAGTGCAATAAACACACACACTTCCCCTAAATGTCTCAGATGGTTTAATTTAAATAAATGTTAGAGGCTTCAAATGGTTAAATTATGATTAAATTTATTATATTTCACAACCCTATAATGTCACAAGAGATATCTTGTGACATTTTGGAGCTCTGACCCCCAGGTTGGGAATCACTGGAATGAACTACCAAACTATCAATCTAATAATGTCATGTATATGTTTTATATATTACTCACAAGGGCCATTTGTTTTGCAGAATGAGTGTTTGTTTTTATACATATGTTGCATACTTGCATAATTCATTCAGTTGTAATAGAGTAGTTTTACATTGTTGTTTTGGTACTTTTACTTGAATGAAAATTGTGATTTGGAAAAGGAGAAGAAAAGGATGATACAGTATGTTCAGCTGCATTACAAATCGTCTCACCTGTAAGGAGACATACGCTGACCTCTGCTGGTTAAACTGCTCTCAGTGCCGATGTCCAGGATGTCTGCAGGCTGATTGTAAATAAAACCAAAACGGAAATGTCGTTACAGCACATGAACCATTTGTATTTGTCACACTTCTCGTCACAGAGGTCACACTCCGCCTTCTCACTCCTGGACAACGACCCTCCTGGTCTGATGCAAGACTCTCCACAGGCATTAAAGAAGGAAGGTGGTGGGTCGGCTATGTCGACTTGGAAGAGTGTAGACCGGCTGGACAACGCAGGTGAGATCTGCTTTAAATTGTTATTTTAGTCTTTGTCTTTGCAGCTAATTCAGTTTTTGCTCAAAAATGTACTTAATTGATTATCAAAGTAGTTGCTGATAAATTTTCTTTACTTATTATTTAAGCTCTAGTAGCTGCAATGAAGGGCTTTATGCAATATTTGATTATTAGGTGAAAAAACACAGGTTATTATAATATGAGTGATTTCTGATTGATATGATGATAATACCTGCCTCCACTGTGTTTGTTGGTTTATATTGCTGCATGATTGTACTTTGTGTGGTATGCTTGTTTGGCATGTGGCCTCTGCTTGTCTGCATGATATCTGTGTGTGTGTGTGCGTGTGCTCACATACGGAGGTGTGTCCTCAGTGTTGAAGAGCCCAGACGGGAACTGGATTGCCCTGCAGAGCGCCCAGCTGTCTCGTCCCAGCCTGCTGACCAAAAGGAAGAGCCTGGTCTACAGCGCCCTGGAGAGGGAGTCTGGAGTGGTGTCCGCCTATGAAGGCATGGGCTCCGACAACGAAGCCAAACCCGAGCCCGACAGCTCCTGGGGCGCCGTTCTCCAGGAGATCCACAGGAAGATGACGGACTCAAACTTCAACCCGCAGGACCCCCGAGACAGGATCCCGTCCCCGCTGACGGGTGGCCGAGGCAGCAGAGACAATCTGTTTTCAGACTCCGAGGGGAACTGGAAGCCTAATAAACCTCTGCTGGCTCTCTTTAAGAAGAAGGTGCCCGCTCACGGAGATCAGACGACCTTCATCGTCCCGCAGGACCCGCATCATCGATGTGAACTTTAATGTGGATGGAGAAGGAGAAGAGGAGGGAGAGGAAGAGGAGAGCGATGAGGCTGCAGAGCCCGAAGCGGGAAAAGTGAGGAGATCTCAGAAGAAAAGGAAGACCAAGAGAGAATTGTTTTCTTCTGTGCTGGTGAGAAATAAATAACATTTAACTGAGCGGATGAAATGAGATGTGAAAATCTCCTAATGAGTCACAGCAGAAAAAAATTATTTAGCCAAGTTTGCATTATATAACCACACGAAACTGCCAATTCTGGTACAATAATGTGTTGCATTTCCTGTAAAAGGAAAGCTCAGTATACCAACAGTAAATATTGTTTTATATTATATTTTAATACAAAGGATCATCACATATAAATACACATAAGTACATTCAAGATGGGCTATAATGCTACTTATGATTTGCTGCTATAATTTTCCAGATCTAAGATGCTCAAAATCTTCCTTAATCATATTTTTATTATTTATTGTTATTCCTATTTTTCTTTACATTTACAGGATAACAGTGAAAAAGACAACTATCCCTCTGACGCTGTGACCCCTGACACTTTGACCTCTGGAGCCACGACCCCTGAACCTCTTGACCCCGTGAGTGACATTGCAGGACAAGGAGCCAATCAGATGGAGCGGGAGCTCGCGTTAAAACTGCAACAGATAGCAGGCCGAGTCTCCGATGAAGACGCCGGTGGAGCGAGAGACGCTGAAAGTGACGGACAGAGGAGGGAGGAAGAGAGACAGGGAAGCGAGGACGGAGGCGAGGACGATGAGAGGCAGTGGAGGATGGAGATTGACTTGGACGAAGGAAGAACGGAGGACGAGGAGAGAGAGGAGGAAGTGGATGATGAGGAGATGAAATACAGGTTGTACAGGCTGGTCGCGCAGTCCAGACTCACCTACTTCTCGTCCACCGACGATGAGTTAGACAAAGTTGGCCAGAGTGAGGGAGAATGGGAGGACGACAAGGATGAGGACACGGGGGAGGGAAATCAAGAGCAGAGGGAGGAAAAGACAGACGGACTTACTTACAAAATCTGTCAGCTGGAAAAAGAAGTCAGGGCCAACCAGTTCTCCTCCACAGAGGATGAGCTGGACAGAGTTAGCATCACAGGTGAAGAAAAGGAGACAGGAGAGGAGGAGGAAGAGGAGGAAGAAGAAGAAGTGGATGGGAGGAATGAGGAGCTGGCGGTGAAAGTGTGCAGATTAGCTAACCAAGTCAACGCCACCCAATTTTCATCCACAGAGGATGAGCTGGACAGAGCAGGCAGAGGTGAAGAGGAGGAGGAGGAGGAGGCGATAGACGAGGAGACGTTGTGGAAAGAGCAGGCGAAAAAAGCCGTGCAGGCCGCTCAGCTGCGCGATTTGGCCAGCCTCGTCAGTGCCTCCCCGTTTCCCTCCTCTGAGCATCAGCTGGATAGGATTCGGAGAGAATGGGGGAGAGATGGAGCAGGAAGTGAACGAAGGAGAGGTTGAGGACAGTTTGTGCGAGGAAGAAGCGGGAAAGCGTCAGAAGAGGAGAGAGTCGTTCGGAGATTTGGATGTCAAAATGTTTGATTTAAAAGCTGACATTGAGGAGAAAGAGGAGGATGAAACACTAACAACCAAGAATATTTTGGATAGTCAAACAAAAGGTGAAGAAGAAGATAAAACAGAGGTAGAGGAAAAGGAAAGAGCAACAGAGGACTCCTCTGGAGTAATGGAGGATGAAAGCACAGCAAGGGGGGATATATGTGAGAAAAAAGTCAAAGTTTTCACACAGGAAGAGGATGAAAAAGCAAAAGAGACAGAGGAAAGGCAAGAGATGGAGTTAGAAACAGTCGTGGCAGCACAGAGGGCGGAGGAGATAATAGCCTTACACGAGACAAAAGTCCAACAAGAGAATCAGCCAGAGGCAAAGAGGCCAGACAAAAAGGAGGGAGAGGAGGGACAGCGAGAGGAAAAGATCCGAGAAAGCAGCGAGAGTCAGGGGCAATGGGGGACGGCGGCAGACAGCGACGAGGAGGAAGATGCAGAATTTGACAGAATAATCAGCAGCATGTTGATGATGACTTTGGAGGACATGCAAGGAGAGGCGTTAAAGGGCAAAGCCGGGGAAAACGGGAGGCTAAATAAAGAGGAAGCAGAGACAGATGAGAGTTTAATAACAGGGGGAGAAAGTGGATTCGAGGACAGCGCTGCTGATGCACAAAGCACGAATGCATCGGAGGAGAACGGAGGCGCAAAAGAGTCTCAATGTTGCTGCAGCAACGAGATGCCGGCTGCGAAGGAAAGACCAGGAGAAAATGTAATTCAGCAGGTCGGAGGAGACGTTTCCACAGCGCAGATGAATGGAGACGCTACAGGCGGAAACGAAAACGGTCGACAGTCTCAAGATGTGACAATTGAAGAGACGCTCGAGGTTAAAGAGACATGTGGGAGAACAGGAGTGGACGATGGCGAAGAGGAGGGCAGAGGAGGAAAACTCTCGACTGAGGGGCAAGTGATGGAGACACATGGAGAAGCTGCAGAGGGAGAGACTGAAGAACGAGAAGAAAGACTCGAGGAAACCAAAGAGGAAAATGCAGACGGTTTCCTGTCGCCAGAGGAGATTCAAATGGTAAGAACACTCCCTGCAAGAGTACCAGAAGTTAGAAAAAGCTTATTCATACCATTTATTTTCCACTGACAGTCTGTTGTGATTATAGCATTAAAGTGAGTTTATGTAAGAAATAACATATTCTTACTCATACAAATGGAAAGTTGAATTAGCAATAAAAAACACAGCCTCAGGTGTGACCACAGATATGTTTGAAAGTATATATCACTCTGCTTGTATTTGAGTGGCTAATGTTAGCAACCTTTAAATAGATATTGCTGTGTATCTGATATTACTGGATCAATTCACGTTCATTATTGACCTTTGAAATGATAGTTTGACTAAATCATCTTCACTCAAGGTCCTCTTATTGGCTTTTTCATCTACATATCTCACAGATTATTTAGTTAAGTTTTCTTTACTTGTGGCACTGAAACACTTGCAGCCTCAGCCAAAGTTACATTTTCTCACTTTAAATATCTGATCTCTCCTCAACTCTCCTTCTTTGTAATGCAGCTAACAACTTCACGACTCTGCTTGATGCTGGTCTTCCTCTCCCCTCTCTGTCCTGTGTTTCCCTCTCTGCTGTGTTTCTGTGTGCGCTGTAGGGTAGTGACATGGACCTTTACAAAACAGTCCAGTTTATCTCCACTCTGCTGGAGCAGGTGAGGACTTTGTTTGGCTTTAGGATTTAGACGATTGATGAGTAAGATGCAGGCGTTCTTCATTTTTACTTTCCTTCACTCTTTTCTCTCATTGCTTTCATGTTTTTCATGCGTGCATCTAGTTTTGGCATTTTATTTTCAATATGCTGTTGGGTGGAAATGGATGTGATGGAGATGGAGATGGAGGTGGAGGTTTTTTAAATTCAATAATAAGTAAATGTAAAAAAAAATTATTTTAGTTTCACTGTAGAGCGTCTGCATCCCATTACCATCCAAACACTGCAGGATTCTCCATCTTTTTAAGTGTTGTCTGATTCACATCTTGTAGACTGGTATGTAGGAAAATGAAATAGAAAGTTAAACCAAGAAATTTATCTACCATTAAAAGACTCCAATGATATTAAATGACTTTCATAAGTCTGCCTGTCTGTCTGTGGGTTGTAGAGGTACTCGGCGGTGTCTCTGCGCAGCATCACCACTGAGGTCCTGAAGGTGTTGAACGCCACCGAAGAGCTGCTGCAGGGAGTGGAGGGGGGAGACGACGGCCGACTGTCCACCGCCACACTGCCCCCCAACACCGAACCCTAAGAAACTGGATCAACAGTTCTCCAGACTGGAGGAGAACGTAAGCTCAGCTTTATTTCAGATGAACAATAAAACAGAAAAGTAAATGAACGCTCAATCTATTAACTGCACAACTGTTTAATGAGACTTTTTCCCTATAACCCCATCTGTATTAGTAAAACATAAACTGTACCCACACTTATTATGCATTCATTATTAGAGGGGTTTTAGTGAATAATACTGTTACTGTTTTTATTGTGCCCGTAAAAATAACACATGAAACAAACTCAAGTGAGATAACTAGATAACTGCAGTGTTGTGTTCAATTTAAATAGCCAAGTTTTTGACGTTAGTGTTGTGCTGAATATGCCTCAGGTGTACGTGGCAGCTGGCACCGTGTACAGTCTGGAGGCGGAGCTGAGCGACCTGGAGGAGTGTGCCAGGGGCATCTGCAGCGCCACGTCTGATATGGAGCTGTCCTTCCTGGAGGAGCAGGTGGCATCAGCAGCTGCCAAAGTTCAACAATCTGAGCTACAGGTGGGTTCAAGAGGGGCGTTTATCCAGCTGGAAATAGTACATCAGGGGATCCTAAAAGTTTTCTGCTGGTTATTATGTAAAGGTCTGAGTCTGAAATCTGGAGATACATACAGACGGGTAACAAATTGATGAGTGAATGATGAGGGGAGAAACATGAGGACTGCAGATCTGGTGGCTCTGTTGTGCTGTAGTGCTTTTAGATGTATATTACTTATATTTTAATTGTATAATTTATTTTTTAAGGTCTCTTTTTTTTATTACTCTAGTACTTTTATTATTATTTATTTTAATTTTATTTTATATTTTTATTTCTTAATCTATGTTTTTGTTGAGTGATTATTCTTGTTAATTTTTGGGTTTTTTTGCATTGTTTAGGGAGTCAGGGATTTAAAATTTTCATTACCAATGATTGCTGATGTAAATTGTTGTGTAATGACAATAAATTCTTGAAATCTCTTGAAATTTGTAGGGTGGTAATTTATTATGGTATTTTGCTGGCATAGTTTGGGTCCATTTGTTCCCTCAGAGGGAAGAGTCACTACAAATCAATACATTTATTCTGAGTGATCACGTTTATCCTGTGATTAAACATTTCTCTCCGGATGGAAGCGGTCTTTCAAGATGTCAACCCCCATCCACAGGAGGGTGACTGAACAGTTTGATGAGCGTGAAGACGATGTTAATTTGGAAACATCTTACTAAAACACTTTAAGTTGGTTGTTCTTTTGTCACTCGTCTTTGTAACTTGTTTGTGTTGTTTCCGATGTAGATTTGTGACATCTCGGCCAGAATTGCTGCTTTGAAGAGCGCAGGCCTCAACGTGGACCCACAGTCACGCGTCACTAAGACCAGGACCATTCCAGTTATGGTGCCGTGCATACGTCTACGTATTGATTCATTTATGTACATGTTCTCATAACAGTGTAACTCTCACAACATTATGTCAGTTATGTATTTATGCACTTTTTATGGATGTTTTTGCAGCCTGTCACCCTGGACTCATCAAGACAGCAGAGGAGGCGATTACCTGCACCACCAGTGAAAGGTAAAAAACATACTGACAACTTTATACCATTTTTTTCCTGGCTGTAAGAAGCTCCTCTTTTTCCTGTGTGCAGTGTATTGTGGAATTGTGGTGGATACTGACTGTTTTGAATGTCCTTTTGTGATTTTTGTCACTTTTCCACTGTGAACATACTATGCAACAATAACCTGTTTGTCATTACACAGTGTTTTGATTTTACTCTGTACTCTTTGAAGACCCAAAACAAATACTACTACTGGTAAATGTAATGCTATTACTGCACCAAAAAACTAATGACCTGTGGTGGAAGAAGTTAAGTTAAAGTAAAAAAAGTATTGGCATCAAAATATGCCCAAAGTACCAAAACTAAAACTACTCATTGTGCAGAATGACCTACTTCAGAAAAGTAAATAGTGATATTATTGGATTATAATCTTTGATGAAACTTAAATGTTGCTTGGTAGCTTATGAATTTCCTCTCAGTGATCAATACAGGTCTATCTTAATATATAATATTATATCATAATTTATAAGTTGATTTTTATTTTGTATTACTAATCTACAGAGTAATAATAAATTGCACTTAAATACAGTACTTGTAAATTTGCTTAGTAACTCAAATTGCAAATACAAAAACACACTGAGTTGATATTTCTGACATTTTGAAAGTGTCTACCTATTTAATAAGAAATGCTGTTGGACTAACACCACTTTGTCATTGGATTGCAAATAAATGTATAAATGTATTCTCTCCATTTTGTTTGGTTATCTCTCAGAAGACAAGGAAACATAGTGGACGTCTGCAGTACTTCCAACACAGCAGTGCCTTGACGCCGTCTCTCTGCAGCCTACAGGCCAGTCTTAAGTGATCCATTCAGACACCGTTTGCCTTAATGTCATTTTAAAAGAAATGCACCTCAAGTAATACTGGACACTAGTACTGTATGTGTGTGTAGTGTAGTTGTGCTGTATGTCACTGATGCAGCGCAGGAAACTCTTGATTCTCGTGTCATCTTATCAACATGTACGGTAGATAATGCTTTATTTTCAGACTGACGACCAAACACTTTTTTAAATGCATCAGCATTGATCGATCTGGTAAAGAGCAGCAGGTAAACCCTCAAGAACAAGAAAATCACCAACATTTGAGATTTAAGCCTTTTTTTTTGTTTTAGATTTCCAAAAAGTAAGTGAACTGGTGAAATTTTAAGATTATACAGCATGTGTACAAAAAAATCCTAATGTTTTAATTTTCATACTATTTATAGACTTCATTTTAACATCATTAGTTGTCCATTTATCTTGCTGATGAATAAAGTGACACAAATATTATGAATGGAAAAAAAAAACAAAAAATCATCAGCAGTACAGCTACTGGATAAAACCTGCAATGTTTCAATATAATATCATAAATATACAGAGTACATATACATGGGAACAATTATAGCATGTTAGAAAAACCTCGCGAGACTGTATGATATCTAAAATAAATATAGACCTGTATTTTTCCATGTTTGTGGACGTTTGTAATGTTGTAGCGTGCTTTTTTTCCTGCCTTTATTCTTAAGTTCAGAAAATAAAGTAAAAAAAGTTGCAGACATTCGCTCCACTGTAAAATATGTTATGCTCTGAGATAAACACCGTGCACCCTGGTTGCAGCTCAGATGAAGGTGGGTGTAATGGTGAGGAATTTAGTCTGTATTTTTGAGATGAGGAAATGACACCCGAATATGACATTCCTCCTTGTGAAGAAGGTGTGGGAACGACACATCGCGGCTCTGGAAAATAGCCGTCTTTGAGAGAAATGGTCGGAAAACAAACACAGAGTGGCGTCACCCATCACCCCGCTCTTTGCGATGCTGCCGTTATTCTCAAATGAGTGACCTGAGTGATACAATAATACATTTTTCGTTATGCATAAAAAACAGTCCAATGGTTCATGAAGCCAAGCTCTGGATAAAATACTCTGTTATAATTTCCTCATGGAGGCGTTTTTCTCTCTGAATGCTCAAATTCTGTCCGTAAAATTAACCTGAGTAACAGCTGAATGGAAACAAAAAGTCTCAGCATTCGAGGAAGGAATGAGAGAACCAGCTATGTCCCAAAGCCTTCTCGGATACATAGTTTTGGTCAGGAGCTCTCGGAGACTAGGAAGCGCTCCCTCTGATCAGGAACTATAAATCCTTCTTTCTGCTCGCTCTCTCTTCTGTCCGACATGACAAAAGACTGTTTGGGGTCGATGACCACCGAGCTGTCTTTGTCCTGACTGGGAGCCTCCACCTCAGTGTAAGAAGGCCGCCCGGAGCCCCGTCTGAACTTCATGATTGGCCAGCGGGTCGGCCGCCGCTGAGGAGGGCAAAGAGTGACAGAAATGAAAACACAAATGGGTTTGTTTGAGGAAAATTTGGACATAATATGGAAAATAGAATACTGAGTACATACAAGTATAGAAGACTTTTGCATGTCTGTATGAGATGTTTGATTCTCCTTAAAATAGCTGAGGGCGAATAAATATTAGTTAATTAGTTAAGTGTTAGTAGTTATTGCCTCTTAAAGGTGGAATCTGCTTTTCTAATCCAGTACACTTCTGCCAGTGTGCCACTATAAAAAAAATACCCCCCAAAGAATTTCCTTTTGCTGATATTCGATGCCTTCGGAGTCAGACTCTCGAGAAAAAGCACATCCACAAGTAGTAATCCACAGTAGAATCACCATCTTTTAGAAATACTTACAAACTGAAATAAAAAAAAAAGTTTCTGTGCTATGATTAAACATTACCCTCTTCCATTTTATAATACCTAATCGTATGTCTGTGGTTTAGTAACATTACGCTACAGACAGTAATATTGTGAAGTAACTTCTTACTTTTAATGAAAGTAACTAGTAATATATAATAAATTCTTTTGGGGGATTATGGAGAACTTAGTTTAAGTACAGAGGTGCACAGCAGCTGGGTGTCACTGACCTCCATGAAGAAGAGGCTGGCGCTGGAGGTGGGGTGGTTGTACATGTATACGGACATCATTACAGCAGCTGCCATGATGACCATCACCGTGACGATGCCCGCCAGTAGACCAATCTGCAGCCGCTCGTCACTCCCTCCTGCGGCCTCCTCGTCTTCTGCTATATGGAGGTGATTATCAGACTCTCAGCGATACTACTCGTAGTTATGAAGCTTTTTAAATGTCCTCAGATCTAGCAAGTTTCACTGGGATTAAAGACCCATCAGAATAATTTAAATAATGCTGTAATCATGGAAATATTTAAACTATTTATTGTCACACAAATGTGACACATCAGATGCAAATGTGTAACTTTTGACAAAAAGTTAACTACCGTTCAAAGTATTATGTATCAATAATAAAAATGACAATCAGACATACAGAAGGTAAATGTAAATTACTTACGAGCGTCACTGATGTGCAAAGACATCTTTGTGTCATCTAGAAAAAGAAAACAGTGACATGACAAACAGTATGTCGTAGTTTTTAATAAATTTTAAGAATTGTTGGTCCTATAAAGAATGAAATAAACATCAAAAACAAAACTTTTACTGTAATAGCTGCTGCTGTTTCAGTGGTTACTGCTGTAGTTTCTTAATTGGATGGTAGTTTTTTTTTTTGTTTTTTTAGTGTACACTAAGTGACTACAGGAGAAATCTTAAAGTGCACATCCTTTTGATTCCCCACAGTCATCACAAATCTGAACAGTGTGGGGATATTTTCAGTAAAGAGTTAATCAGCTAAAAAAAAGGTGAAAATTCTTAATTCATAATTTTTATTTATTCACTTCAAACAATCCAATTCAAACTCCCCACGTTGTTAAAAACATTAAAAACATCCAAAAATGTTCTAGTTGTTCAAAAAGACATTTTGAAGCTAACTTTGCAACTTGTGTTTTTAATAAAGAAATAAAGTAATTTTCCATCTATATCAGTAAAATAAGAGCTTTTTGTAGAGAAAGACATCTTAACTTACAAACAAGGTCACTACAGCCAACAAGTCCCCCCCCCCCCATATTCTGACCTAGCCAGAGTGATACACATACATTGAGTCATCCCTCAGCAGCTGAGGACACTATGCAGTATTTAACATGGCGCTGTATACACTCAACTAGGAGCTAACAGGGGGCTGGGAAATAGCTGACCACTTGACCCTCACGCTGTCAGACTTTACACAACACACTGGGCGTGGAGACCGTGCAACCACAACAAGCATTAATTCATGAGATGTAATGACACCTGCCCCACCCGGAGCTGTGATCTAAATGAGATGCAGCTTTTTAACACTTAAGATTAAAACTGAAATCACATTTAAAAAAAAGACTATATCTGTAAATGCGACTGTTTCAGAGCAATAAACTACAGATGATTTACCCTCTGCAGGTTTGCTGGTAGGAGGCTGTGGAGTGGACGTTACTCTTCTGCTGGTGCTGCTGCGTGCTGAGGGTTTGGTGGCGGACGTCGTCTTGCTGAGGGGGGCGGAGGTCACGCCGGAGGTCCTCTGCTGCGCTGCCGTCGTCGTGGCCGGCGTGGTCGTACGCACCAGGCGGTGAGATGTGGCGTTTGCGACATCTGTCGTTTGGAAGCAGCGGAGATCTCTTCTCTGGAGAGGCAAACATCAGTTCATTTTTATTTTCGTGCAGACAGACGGACGCGAGTGGTGCTTGAGTTCTCACTGAGCTCTGCAGTGTGCTGAAATGTAAAAATAATGAGAACCTCCTCCAGGCAGCCGAGGTCAACCCAGTCCTGCCGGTTCCGATCAAAGCCACTGGAGCATCTGAGGGAGGAAGTGAATATTGTTAAAGTATGGAGAGTACAGTCGAGCTATACCATCACAGACAAACAAGACACTGTAATGTAAACCTAATGTTGTTTTTTGTAGATCCCTTGCAGTCAGCTGATGTCTTGTTAATTTATCTGAATCTGAATAAAGGCGTTGATAGGAAATGTATGATACTGTACATATTTACTCTCCTGCAATAGGGCAGCGTGCAGTAAAGCAAAAAGAAAAAAAAAACAAAGCTTTTGTAAATTGGTTTAGTCTTAAAGGATGAGGTCATATTTTTTCCAAGTCTATCTTAATACAATACTCACATGTCCCACACTGAGGGGATTACTGACCGCTGTGATTGTTTTTTTGTTTTTTTTACTGTTGGCTGCAAAGAGTTCCTGCAAAAACGTGGAAATCTCCTCCATGTGCCTCGAGCACTTTCAAAGTCTGGTGAAGTGATATTCATGCTCCTAAAGAATGAAACAGTCTGCCTGCTGATATTAGACTTGCTCAGACTCTGTTTTCAAAACCAAAGTTCCTCCTGTTCACCCGAGCAAAGGAACACATTGTATTTGTATGTGTTTTTATTTATACGTATGCATGGATGTGTCTGTCTTTGGAAATCTTTTCTCAATCAATCTCAAACAGGAGGAGCAGTTACAACGACCAATAACACATCTTTCAATACAAATATGGCAATGTGAGTATTATTTCAAAACAGACAAGCTAACCATTAACTGTAAAATGTAACTCGTTAATCTTCATATTCAGTATGTTTTGAAATCATAATCATGTGATCTAAACAGCTAAGACTATTTAATAGTCTCCTTTAGTATAATAGCTTTACAGTTCCTCGCTGGAAGCTATTTGTATTATTTTATATTCCACACAGTTACAACAAACTATAATTCTTTGCAAATGCAACCAGATTTAAAAACCATTAAAACACATTAATACTGGATCTTCATGAAAATAAACCACTTACAGGACGCACTACAGCAACATGATGAATTAAAACTACCATAACTAAGCGCATTTTAATGCAGATGTGAATTTAGGAACGACGTTTTCTGTTAAAATTAACGTATGTGCAGCCTTGTCTGTGTTATGTGCTCTCTCAGTGCTTTCCAGTTTACCTTTTCAGCCGACTGCACCAGCTGCAGTTGAAGCCGATCTGAGAAGTGACACATGGGCCACAGCTGGAGAACTGCAGACACGCTGAGAATAAAGAAAACGGTGAAGAGTGAGGAGGAGGAGACGGCTTTGACTTCTGTACTATAAAACCAGAATGCATTTTTGACAGCTACTCTGTCATCACAAGCTTACTTACTCGGGAGCGGCAAAATCTCGACGGCTGAAGAATTGGAGATTTTGGACTTGAGGATGTTGACTTTGTGATACTCATAAATGGTTCTCCTGCGAACATCTGAAGCTCGTCAAACAGGAAATGATGGCGTTAATATCTAATGAGATCCAGTGTTTTGATAAATATGCCAAATTAGTGATTTAACAGGCTTGAGGATCTTTTTAAAGACCAACTCATCACACCACTCACTGGGGATCTGCTCGATCTCATGAAGCACCACAAAAGCGTCTGACAGACCGACTTTGACTGGATGGCTCTCAGTGCTGATGTTGTTGATGTCTACAGGAACCTTTAATGAAAAAGAAAAAGAAAAAGCTATCTAATTTTCACAAGCGACTCATAACAACAGAACATTAAAAAAAAAAGAGTTGTCACCTCTTTGTATGCAAAGACGATGCGTCCGTCGCTGTGCAGAACAGCCTGGAAGGTGAACGTTCCCACACTGACGTTGTCCTGGAGGTGAATCCGGTTCCACTGAACCACCAATGCAGTGCCTACACAGTGAGCATATATAAACACAACAATGCATATACATTTAGCATAAATCATCTACAGCAGATATGCCAATCATGCCCGTCTCTCTCACCATTATCGCAGTAAAACACAGTCGAGTTCTTGGACAGGCTTGGGTCAAAATTTGCCATTAGAGGGGCGACGTACTGAGTGGCTGTGAGCATTTGGTGGATTATGTCTCCAGTGTAAATGAAACCTGTGAGGGAACAACATGCAGAGGTTACCATCAGCCTTTAGCACAAAATGCAGGGAAATGTCACAGTATTCACCTTCCTCTTGGAGTTCTGGGACAAATGTTAACAGTTTGCTGCTGTTTGAAAACAGATCCTCCAACTTCAGTATTTTGAAAGATGAAGAAGAGGTTGTACAGAAGCAGATCTGATCTTCTTGTGGAGAAAACAAATTGCACGTGTAGTTAAAAACTGACCTCCAGTTGCCACAGTGATTTCTCTTAATATGTGACCGTAGAAAGGGAAGTCGAAGGAAAGAGTCACTCTCTGGAGGTGAAGAAAGGCGACATGAAGCGTATGTTAAAGATGGTCAACAACCTGTCATATACACCAACAACGCAAGAAAATCTTTAATCATTTAAAATAGATTAGAAGAAGTTTTACTGCAACCAAGTGACGCTTAACTCGGTTTTTGTTCATTTCTTGTGCATAAAACAATTTATACATGGACTGATTTCGTACCTCAGCTTGTCTGTGGGTGCTGGACAGGGAGCCAAAGACCTTCCACTCATCCTCTTCCATCTCGTCGACGTTCACCCACAGATCTTTGCCGGCTGCGTCTCCAGGGCTGTAGATTTTAGATATGTAGTAGGTGTGATCAATGTCCTGTCCAGAAATGAAGGGAAGATTTTAATTACTGTGGCTTGTGTGGGAACAATAGAAAAAAATGTACTTTCATGCTTGTGAGGCTATTGGGGTTTTTTTAGCTTAGGTTTCTTTTTTTTATTTTTGAAAAAGTGTAAGATGGACAAATAAAACATAAAAACAGGTACTAACTTTTTGGAGCTAAATTTCCTAACATTAAAATTCTTTGTTTCTCAAAGGGTGGAAAACATTTGAGAACCAGAATATTAAATATTTAAAAGTCTTTCTTACTCATTCTCTCTAAATTCAAATTCTTCAAATACCAAAAATGTGCTATATCCTGAATTTCTTTTATAATATTACCAACATTAATTACTTTTACTTCCAGGAAAAATATTACCTGTCAATCCATAACAACCATACAGGCATACCTGAAAATGACAACTTATATCATCACAGATTTAAAAAAAAGTTAACCCACATCATCATATACGACCAAAACTGGAAACTAAACTCTCTGGCAGTTTTTTTGGGGAGTCGTCACATTTTCCCGTCGCGTTTTACAAAACAGCAACAAAGATTTTCAAGTCGCTGTGACAGTTTAACATTATATGCGGACAATTTGATGGCAGAAGAAGTCATCAAGGATATCGCTTTGCAATGTAATCAAATACCTTTTTCTATGTTTATTATCCAGCTTGCACATTTGTTACCTAATGTCCCGGCCTACCATCTGATTTAAAGACTAAATACATTCCGTTAGCAAACAGAAAGTTGAAGTTTTCTTTCATCTGCTGAACCTCTCTGAGCTGTAAATAACTTTACCACGATCTGTGTCGCATTGTCGTGTCCCTCCTCCATCAGCAGGTCTGGATCAGACTCCTCCGGTTGGTGCTGGTCTCTGTAGTGGCCCCTCTTATCTGCACCCCAGCCAGGGGCCCCAGACCTGGACCTGGATGCCCACCTCCTCTCTCTGGGCTTGTTGTTGCCTGTGATTACGTACGACCTTCCCTCTGGAGGTGACAGGCCGTGAGCGTCAGCGCGGTACACTCCTGAGGCATCAGAGAGACGGAGGAGAGTTATTTTTGATCGCACAGTTTTCCTACTTTTTTTTTCAGTCACATCATAATATCATGGATGATAAAATCAAAACACCTGACACTGCCAGAGATTTTAGAACACTTGGGTACAAATGTTCAAAAGAACAAAACTGAGACAAAAGAGACATTTTTTATGACCAATTATTTTGCTCTGTTGCAACATTTAACTGTTTATGCCTGTAAATACTAGCATAAAGACAAGTGTAGTGTAGTCCTGCAACAATTAGCTGATTAATGAATTAGTTGATGTAAATAATAAAAAAAGGAGAAATAAAAATGAAAATAAAATAAGGAAAAATAAAAAAACAAGGGAGTCACTGCTCTCAGGTTTAAGACACATTTCAGCCAACACTCCCACAAACACTGAGATGAGATGAGATTGTCACGTAAAGAGAACACAATTCAACATTCACACCACAATCAGAAATGTTTCAAATATGAAAATCAGCTCCTCTCTTTTATAATGAAATCATTATTTAAGTAATTTATCAATTAACATCGCCAAATGTCTGCTGGTTCTGCTGAAATATTAGAATTTGCTGCTCCTCTCTGGTTTGAATAACAGGAAATTGATTTTTTTAAGAGAGTACAAAACAAGATATTTGAAGACTGTAGGAAAGTGTGCTTGAGAACTTAAAGATAGAGTTAAAGATAGAAGATCGACCTATATAACATTTTCCAGTTCCAGATTTGAAGCTTCCATAGATACGAAATATGTCTAAACTTTGGAGAAATACATAAAAAAAACATCTTTGGTTTGAATATCTCACTCAGTATAAGGGTCATATAGCTTGAGAGACCTGGCACACAACACATATGATTTTGGCAATGTGGAAAATTAAGATTATTTTAACAACTTAAAGTGAAATAAATGTGTAAAACTGTACATCAAGAAAATTAAAGGTAGAAAATCCCTCCTTGAATGTCTCAAACTTTAACAAACAAACTCCCTCTCACATGCAACAGGACATAAACAACTCCCCAACGTGCGCCATGTGGCAAACATGCCCCCCCCTTCCTCCGTCATTCTGCCCTCCCCGGTGACAACAGTGCATCCTGACTTTCTCTCTTCACAGCAGAGGGTGAAAGCATGCTTCACATTCTTCACACCAGCAGCTCCAGGAGCAGACATGCGAGGCCGGCCGGACGGTGGGTGCTGTGTCCATATTTCTGTCACATGGTGGCCCCGTGGCTGCAGAGGCCTGAACCCCCCCTCCCCAACCTGTGTGCGTTAGTGTGACGGGGGCTGCGTGCTGATGCTACGCGAGATGAAGCAGCTTATAGAGCGACTGTAGTAACTGAGGGGCTGCTTCTGTGCGAGACTTTTGTAAAAATGCTCAGTCTGTAGGTCAGAAAATGTCAGATCACTGCTTCTTTTTCACTTCAAATAACCAAAACGTTCAGCAGAAAGACACAAATACTGAAGGCTGCTTCTACAACACACCTGAGTCCAGTTATACCTGAAATAAGTCTATCAGCTCCTTCAAAATAAAGATTCTCCACCTGTTTAATGTGAAAACACAAATAAACACACACATATAAAACTTGAATGGCTCTGACAGTTACAGTAAAATGCATGATTTATTTCTCATACTGTTAAAAAGAGAAAGGACTATCATTGAAATGATGTTAAATAATACTAATTATAATCCCACTGTGTGAGTATGGACACATTTTATTTTAGGGATTCCTTATTAAATAAAATATTTGTACACATCTGCACAGTCTTTTGGTTTTATTGGTTCAGAACATATCTTTTATCTTTTAAACCAACATTGAATTAAGTGATTATATTTACAACTAACTTTACACTGAAGCTCTCCACTGACATAATACATTTACTGTATTGAAGCAACATATAATTATTTAATATTTCGTACCTTATTTTGTAGTAATATGGTGCTGAATCAGATGTGATACAGCAGGTGTATAAAGATATCTGTAAATCCCTCAATTGTCTGTGTCGCGTTTCATGATTCAGTCTAACAAAATGCTTCATTCACTGTTTTGTTTTGATTATTTAATGAAACGACTTCAAGATTTAAATGTCATCTTAACATATGTTAGACTGGAAATTCAGATATGATCAATAATTATTTATTACTGACAAAACATCAAATCAAAAGGTTCCTGTTTGAAAAAAGTAAGTAATTATTTATTATTGATACAATAATAAATGAATAAATAAATAAATGCGTGATGGATCAAGAATGATATAATTTTTAAAAATCATATATAAATGATTTCAATTTGTTTGTTTATTTATTTAGTTAGTTAGTATTTCGTCAGAAGTTCCATCAAACAATACAGTTTCAACAGACCTTTTTTCCCCTGGCCATTATTTGAAGTGTTGATACAAACAAACAAACAAACAAACAAACAAACAAACTGGGTTATTTTGAGTTTTTTATGACTCACCGTAAACTGACTTGAGCTTCATGAAGCTGAGCTGAAACTGAGAAACAATGAGCAGCCCTGTGATGAGGTTCACCGTCCTCCTCGGGGTCACCGCCATCCTCCCTCTCAGCTGCTGGCGCATCTTCAGAGCGGATTAAAGTTCAGATCCACCTTCGAGCATCGGGACCTCAAAGATCCCCGTCGGTGGTTTATCAGGAGGGAAAAGAAAAGCAAAGAAAAAAAACTGTCCTGTTGGTGCAGTTTGCTGAAGTTTCCCCTCTGGTTGGTGTCCGAGCTGCACTTTGAGTCACTCTGGTCTCATGTGGACTGAAGATCTGCAGGTCAGGGTCTGGACCTGAACCGCTGCCTTCAAGTGCCGTCGGAAATCAGCCCAAACCCGGTGGAGGAGGAAGTATTCAGATACTTTATCTAGTGGTAGAAAGTAACTAAGTACATGTACACAAGTACTGTAGTTAAGAACACATATGAGACACTTATACTTTACTTTAGTAACAGGATGTTTTTAATCAATTACTGTGCTTAAATACAGTTTTGAGGTACTTGTACTTTGAGTATTTCTCTTTTCTGCCACTTAATACTTCTACTCCACCACATTTCATGGGCAAATATATACTTTTTACTCCAGTACATGTATTTGATTAAGTTACTCTGCAGATTCTGATTATTAACACAAAACGTAATCAACAACCCAGCAGATAAAGTAGTGATGGATGATTTAATTAAATAATGTATTGTTATTATTATCATTATTATTATTAGTTTAAGTATATTTTGATGCGAGTACTTTTCTACTTTTACTTAAAGTTTGAGTGCATAACTTTTACATGCAGAAATACACTGTATTTCTACACTGTGGCATTACAACTTTTACTTAAGTACTAAATCTGACCTCTGGAAATATTGGACTTTTTGCTTCACTACAAAGTGAAAACATGATATAACATGAACTACCCTCACAAAATTCACTGCTTCTCATTGTAAATGTTTATATTTAATGTGAATAATTTTGAGATTTGGACTGCTGATTGGACAAAGCAAACATTGTAAAGGAGTCACTTTGGTTATTTATGACTGATTTCTCACTGAAATCTTTACAAACCAAACAATCAGTTCATTAATGGAGAGGAGATCAGCAGATCAATACATATAGTTGACAATGAAATACACTTTAACCAACTACAACAGAAAAATTCTGCTTTTAATGATAAAATAATAGAATAGCAGTCAGCAGGGACATTTCTCTGCCACTGTACAACTTAGTAAAAGTACCATTGTCAGTGCAGAACTTTTTCCTTTTCCTTAAATCCTTTCATCGTAGTAATTCTTCATTTGAATGTGCCACTGATGTGAAAAATACCAGAAGCAAGTGAAGGCAGCAGAGGTGATGTCCCAAATGTAATTCCAACTTTCCCCACCAGATGGCCACATTTATATTAAACCTTTATATGAATATAATTTTAACGTTATCTGTTTATCTGCACTGAATTGAAGAGTGATGCTGAGGTTTTATCCTAATAGACTGACTTGGTATCATCTTCGTCCATGAAGTGTTTTACGCGAGCTTCGTTTGTGCTTTGAGACCAGTAGAAGTACAGTCAAATAACTGAAAAATAACCAAATATTTGGTTATCAGAGAGAAAATACCTGTAAATGTTTCCCATCACGTAGTTAATATTTACATCTACAAACTCTTTGGATACAAGATAACTTACCTTTTTTTATTTCTTATGTTTTACCAATCAGTGTTTGTTGATTAGGAGTGTACTTTGCACTTTACTCAACTACATTTAGTTGACTGCTGTAAGGTACTTCAGAAACTTTTTTAGATTTTACATGCAAAAAGTGAGCTTATAATATACGCTTTGTTATAGACCCAACAGCAAGTAAATATGAAATTATTAACCGATTACTCAATTACCAGAAAATTAATTAGCAACTATTCTGTTAACTCTTTTCCATGCAATGAGCCAAACTTCTAGTGGTTCCTTCTGAAACATGATGATGTTCTGAGTTTTCTTTAAATTACTTTAGTTATTAAAAATTAATTTTAAACTATTTGGAGGTTAAGAAACCTGGTGGGACATTATAAGCATTGTGAAGGAGTTACTTTGGGCTCTGGGTAATTACGAGGGCAGTTATAATCAGTTTATTTTGATTTTCATTCGCAATATTTTCAGAATTTTTGTGATTCTTTACTTTCACCTAAACCCAGGAGAATCCTGTATAACAACACTTAATATGAAAACTTAGAGCCTGATGTGGTGATCTTAGCAAATATCAAAAAATGTGACCCTCTGTTGCCTGCCAGGATCAACATTCAGATAGACGCACACACCTGTATAAGTCTAAATCAATAAATCAGTGTGAAGCATAAATAATTGTTTACTTTCTCTTTATTGCAAGAATGGAAAACTCACGGATAAGACTTCGAGGATGACACAGTAAAGAAAAAAAAAAAACCTTACCAAAAAAAATGTTAAGCATGATGCCATAATGAAAGGACACTTGATGCTATTAACTCGGGACATAAAGACCCAAGAGTGGAGTTCAACAGACGGGCTTCAAAAATCGGTTCCTAATACTACAAATGGCAACACAAGTAGAGGTGAAAAATTAAAGTACTGTTTCCAAACATGTGAAGGGATGAATTCAAGCTGGACAAACAAATAAACTTTTCATTAAAAGGTATTTGATGTGCATTTCTGACATTATTATTACTACACCATTTTTGAGACACCAGAATAAACATTTACGAACTATCAGGATTTAGTGCCGCTGGTTCAGATTCGGTGGTAATTCTCTTAAATAGTTTTTTTGGCACACATAAAGAAACAAAAGGCCACTGGTCTTTATAATGTTCCTCTGATGTTTGATTACAGTCAAATATAAAATTCAAGCCACACAAATCCTGGAAAAATCTAAACAAATAATTCCCCAAACTCTTGTTCATATTTCATTACAGTTTTTGGATCAGAGCGTCGTCTGCATTAACAATACTGTTTTCATTAAAATATGAGGATTCTTTCAACAATGACTTATTTTAAAAATGCTCCTGACTGCACCTTTAATCAAACAGTTATTTGTGTCACAGATGTGGGTGGAATGAGAAACTGAGGAGCAACCTTCAGCTGAAACACTCAGCAGCTCAGCAGCTCCACTTCAAAGATGAGCGTGGCGTTTCCAGGAATGATGGGCGGGTATCCACTCGCGCCGTAGGCATAATCCGGCGAACAGGTCAACCTGGCCATTTGACCGACGCTCATCTGGAGCAAGAAAGTTTAAAAAAAAAAAAAAGTAAATAAAAAAACAGGTTAAAACCCACCCAAAATTGTTTTAATATTGACTGGCTGATCCGTTCTACTGGCCTCTCTGATAAATGGGGCACTCCAGTGACTTATTAATACACTAACAAAGTCGTGGACTGGCAAGAGTTACATCAAATCCTAACTCTTATTATCGACCAAGATCCAAAAACATCAGATTCTACATTCATCGTAATGAAATCAATAACCTAATTTCTTTTGGTTGTTAGGTATTACAATGAACACAAAAGCACAACGCTCAAGAAAAACATAACGTAGACGATAGCTGGCTGTGTCAGCTGTTATGCGTCAGACCGTTCTGTAAAGTGCGTTTGGTTATACTATCTGTGCACCTGCTGCATTTTTAAAGGGCTGTCTGTCTCCAGATGACTCACTGGCTCTGGTTTTCTTTTTTGTCAAGTTAATGCAACACAATTTTAGTCCCGATTTCCCCCTCAGACAGTTTTTGCAGACCACATTAAAAAATTTTAAAAAACCTGTTCAGAGGTGAACTGGCGCTCACTCTCCAGACTGATGTTTTCAAAATTCGAATACAAAATCCGAGAGATGCTCCGATGTGTCGCAGGGACAGATACCCAGCAGGTTAAATATCTGGACCTGTCTGCAAGTCCAAATCCTAATTTCCCAATCCTGGTTTCATACAGGCATCCATGGAGGAAAGCACTCCTGTCTCAAAGTGGTCTCACATTTTTTCCCGTATCACTTCTCGTCTGTGTTGACTATGAATTACTCTGGAGACCAGATAGACTTGTCGGGATTCTACCTTGTAAAAAGTCTTGTCATTTGTGGCCCCCTGTTGCTGATCACTAATGTAATACGCATATCAGAACAACTTTAAGGTACCCAGTAATAAGACAGTCGCGTAATGTGATCAGCGCAGCCCTGAAATGTCAAGATGCCATTAGTGATTCACAACTGTGAACACTTATCTACGTGCTAAGCTGGCATTTGAACGAGACATTATGTATGGTTACTAGGCGTGAAGCTGTGGGAGCTGAGGGACTACTATGCTAAATATACTTTACTATTTCTGTCTGCTGGCTAAATAACTCTGGGCAGCCAGCTGTCTATAGACATCCAGCTGATGTCAAGAAAGCACATGCTGAATTCAAAATGATTCAATGAGCTGACTTTTCTGCTCCAACTGTGCTAATACATATTTATGAGTACGCTCATGAGTATGAAAAAAAAAATGGTGGGGTGTGCCATTAGAGTTCCAGTCCGAACCTGAGCAACACCCTCATCCCAAGCACGGATAACATGACCCATTCCAATGTTGA
This sequence comes from Scortum barcoo, assembly GCA_023238725.1. Taxonomy (NCBI): domain Eukaryota; kingdom Metazoa; phylum Chordata; class Actinopteri; order Centrarchiformes; family Terapontidae; genus Scortum; species Scortum barcoo. The sequence continues at coordinate 11,258,367 of CM041533.1, forward strand.
AATGGAAGGGCTCGTTCCGGTCCCTGGAGGAGTCAAACTTCGATCCGTTGGTCAGCGTGCCTGTTCAACAACATCAACACAAAGAAATCTTGTTAGCTCTCTGTGATCACACAAATACTCTGACTTGTCACTTTACACATTGGACCAAAGTGTTAACTAGAAATATCAGTTATCAGTGGAGCACATTACACAAGGATTTGAATCACTGTGCCGGCCTCCTGTTTGTCTAAATTGTGCCAGGCTTTAATAAATGTGATTCATTCATATATTAGAAATCATCCAGGCCCCTCAGGATCAACCAACCACCAATCAAAGTGAAACAGCTTATAGCTTAATTTAACTATTAATGTCCCATAAACAATTAAACGCATTTCTAGACAACTGAATTTCCTTGTGTCTGAACGGTGCTGTGTAAATAAACTTTGGGATGAGACGATTACACCAGTTTATTAATCTACATAGATACAATACCAAGCAAGACTAGCTCAATTTAGCTTAGCACAGATACAGGAAATAAGGGGGAACAGCTAGCCTTGCGGTAATATTCTGCCAACAATTATGGTACTTTAAAGGGGTTAATTAAGCAAACAAATGATACTGCCCCGATTGGTGAGCATGAGCAGTAGTAAGTAAGAATATTTAGTTAGCTTTGGACAAAGCTATGTTAGCAGGTTGCCTCGATTACACACCGTGTGCTAAGCTAAGCTAAACTAAGCTAACATAATGGTCCTCTCGACAAGAAAACACCATTTATCAAAAGTACAACTACGATATTTATTTTGAGCTGCATTTATAATCGCCCACTTGTTTATTTTGTGGGTATTACTTTGTAATTCGGGTAAAAGTCGATGAATAAAGCTGCTTTTGACCGGACCGCAGTGAAGCGTTTCTCACCGACATAGTGCACAGTGACCCTCCTCCCTTTCGTCGGAAAAGTCTTTCCTGGAATAAAAAAAAAAGGAAAAACGCGGGTTTAAAAACAGAGTGTTTCAGAAGCCGTGTGTGAGAGCTCAGAGGTGTGTGTGTGTGATAATAAAGTGCTCACCGTCTCCAGGTCTGATGGTTTCCACTTGGACTCCCATTGTTCTCTCGCTCTCTCGCGCACCTCCTGCAGCACGAGCGCCCTGTGTTCAGTTAAACGCCACGTGATTGGCTCCCGCGGAACCGTTAATCTGACGTCACTACGTGTGTGTGTATGAGAGAGAGAGAGATTTCTCGTCTTTGTCGACTTATGTACGTATATGTGTGTGTTATTGCTTGTGTATGCGTGTTTGTCTCAAAGGGAGAAAAAAAGTGTGTTAAAAATAAATAAAACACGTTTCTATTGCAGCCTCGTGCAGCAGAGTACAGCGGTCTGAGGAGAGCTAACTTAAGAGGGCGCCAAAGTGGGGAGAGCCCTCCAAAAAGCCTGGAATAAACATCTTGTTTTTATCGCCAATTGTGACCCTTTACATAAGTAGCATTCTTAATATAATATAGTACTGTTGTTTAAATCAATAGTCTGACAGACTTTCTTGTATATAAAATAATAGTATAGCCCCATATGGCCTTACCCCCCCCCAGAGAAGGTGTATTTGGTTTAGTCCACTCATGTAATGTTTACTGCACTATATTTATTTACTCTTTTTTTCTGTGATCTGTGGTTATTAGTTAGTTTAATTTAAAGTTTTTCATTATGTTTACAACATAAATTATATGATTTCTTCTTATTTCTTATTACGCTCCCTGCTCTGGTATTTGTCAGCTCCAAAGTGACTCCTTTTTAATAGGAAAACTGCATTTTCTTACTTTACTCCACAGGCATGGAATAATCTACAAAAGATCTATACATTTACATACATTTATGAATTCAATCATAATGTGGTGATGGAGGGAGGCTTGTTGTTTCGCTTGCTTCTATATACATAATAGTTTATTTTTTAGTTATCTTTGTTTAACTTTGTTGTCCTTGTTTTAAGTTTAAAACTGGTCACATCTTTGTATCTGTATACATCCTTAGCTAATTCTGCTTATTCTGAGTATTATTTTATATCAATCTTTCTAAAATGTATAACGAAATGATGAGACTACATGTGTAGTGTAAAATATGTGATTAAGAATTAGCAAAAATGAGATGTTTTTTCATAAATTATCATTTCTGATTCAGGACTAATGGTCATTTGCTGTCAAATACAGAAAAAAAGTGATTACTGTAATCTGAATAATTGTGACTTGAATGAAATTTAATTACTTTTATTGTTCCAGGTGTAAATGTACACAAACAGTATGCATTAATAAACTAACAAAACAGACAGTTGTAATCTCAGCTCTGTCAGGACGGTAATCTTTACAATTTACATTTTCTTAAAACACTATTAGACTAAAATAATTGGAACTGGCTCTGCTGGTTCTACATCAACAACAGCATAAAACAAGTTATAGGGAGTTTGTTAAATTCCATTTTGTGAAAATGAGTTTACAAATTAGTTTTACTTAAGGGTTCTCTGCTTGGCAGTATCTGCAGGAAAGCAGTAAATATAGTATAATAAGTATAATAATAATAATATAATATAATAAGTTATAATAGTATAATTAAAAATGTAGTTATCAATATTAAAACTTAAAGGAGTCATTGATACATTCTTAGTGAGCTGCCATTAAATCCTTTGATCCATTTTCTCAGCAAAATGCCACACTAACATAAATATTTCACCTCCTGAACAACAGTTTTAATGGTTTCATTGCAGTTATTACTCTGAACTAAGCATCAGATGAAGCCACGTTGGCGTCAGTTACATGCGACGATGGGTCATACAGCTTGTTGATGAAGGAAAAGTCAGATTGAACTCCATGTTGTGTGCCCTGAAAGGAAAAAAAATATTTTGATCACCTGAGCTCCGTGAAGGCTGCACAACATGTTTCATCAATTACTCACATCTATTTTGCAGTCAAAAAGGTCAAACGTAGAGTTCTGGTCAAATGTGTCGTCACTTAGAATCGTCGGCTTATTGCTAGGACAAAAAAGCAGAGGGATAAATAAATAAATCAGCACTCTTCAGTTTCCTTATGTACATTATTATAAATGATGTATGTATTGAAACTACTGCGTACGTTGTTCTACACTTCCTGTTCAGCATAAAGAGCAAGATGGAGATGACGACTCCAGCCAGCAGAGTCAGACCGATGGCCAGACCAACGGACAACACATCTGTAGACACAGCGAAACATGATGAGAGCACAGCATCTTAAAATCCTTTCTAATGTGCGTTTCTTTGCGCACTACACTTAAAAATATAAAATTCAAACACTTTTACACAAGGATTTCACACAGATTAGGTTGTTCCAATATTAGCAATACTTTAAGAGCTTTAAGAATTTTTTATATTATAGCCTTATCCTTTAAGGATATAAGGATATAAATGAGTCACACTGTTGCACTTGGTCTGTCAATCCAACATACATCATCCTGCTGCTGTAAATAACTAACACATATTCATCCACAGCTTAAAATAGCCCCTAACAAAGGCAATAATAACTCCTCTTTGCATACATGTTTGCTAAGGACAACAGAGCTCTGCTGTTTTAGAGCATTACTGACGATTAAAAAACTATACATTTAAGACTCATTTTAAAGATGTCTCTTTTCAGTAAGAAAAAAAAAATCTGTGTGGAGTTGAGTGCCACAGAAAAGGAGGAAAAGTCTAATATCAAGGTGGGGGTTATGATTTCTGGATAATTTGTATTTTGTCGGATAAATTATCAATCTATTGATTGCAAAATACACATGCCACATATAGGAAAAAATTCTTTCCTACTCAGATTTAAAGAATTATTGTGTGCTCAGTTGATGTAGTTTAGGGGGGTTTCTCTTTACCGCTGTCATCATCAGGAGGGTCAATGGGGGGTTCTGAGTAGCAGCCACCAGGTAGGATGGTGATGTCATCGAGAGCGACGTCCCCACCTGTATTCATCCCCCTCTGATACACAAACACAAACTGTGGCAAGAAAAGAGAATTCAAATTCAGGAAATCATAAGACACGTAGGCAAACATTGAAGTTACTGGTTCATAAAACTTATCACTCTAATGATTATTCAGCCTGGGATCAACAAAGTATATCTATCTATCTATCTATCTATCTATCTATCTATCTATCTATCTATCTATCTATCTATCTATCTATCTATCTATCTATCTATCTATCTATTCTATCTGTCTATCTGTCTGTCTATCTAATAGGACTGACAGTAAGTATGAGGCTGTTGATGTTAACAGATATTTTTGTTTAAACTAGCAAATAAAAAGTCAAATTAAAACCAAAAATGAATTCTAATGAAATATATCATTATTACCCAGAATGCTTCGTCATGTTTAATAGGCACAGTGGCCTTCTGCCACCTGTCTCCTTTGTTTCCTGTCTCAATCCACTTCAGAATCCCTTCTTCGTTGCCACCAGCGTGCGTTTTTCTGGGATGGGTCAGCATAAATTTAAACTGAGGTATTGCAAAGCGTGCCAGAAAACAGTTTGTGTTAACTGTCACCACTTCTCGGACATGAGCAATTCGTTACCTGTCATTTATGTACACCCTGAGAGTCCCAACGTGATGACCGTACATGTGGTACCAGAAAGTCAGACAGTGACCTCTAGTGGACGGATGCAGCACATCGCTGATCAGGTAGGATGTGTCCCCCCACTCACCCACAGAGCTGTCCACATACAGATAGTAACCTGGTGGAGAGAGAAAATGTTTATAATCATTCTATAACATTATATAGTTTTTACAATATTTTTATCATGTCATTCAGTACATAAACACTAACGGCTCCAGTAATACCAAAATTACACAGCAGTCAAAATAACTAAACCTCCAGACTAAGATCCATGATACATGATGTACACAGGATACTATATAACATGTGTACATATACACAGTATAAGATATTATATACATATACGTTTTGGGGGAAAAAGTGAATAATAATAAAATCAAACTTAAATTAAAGCTCAACAAGATGAGTGCACGCCTGTGGATGTAGAGACAAACCCCCATGCAGCAGGTTTGATCACAACCCAGGACTCTTTGCTGCATATCATCCTTTCTCCCTGTGACTGACTGACCAGTCCAGGGTGTACCCCGCCTTTTGCCCAATAGTAGCTGGGATAGGCTCCAGCACCCCGCAATCCCTGTGAGACAGGATAAGCGGTACAGAAAATGGATGGATGGATAAATTAAAAACCCAATTTTATGACCCAACAGTAACATTTCCATTACTGTGATCTATTATTTCTTTTACCAGTATATATAAAGTTTTAAAAAAAATCATCCATTGTACATTTCAATTTATATGTTAGATATTTGTCTTGTAAATTTCTGACCTGCCTACTGATTATAAATTCAGGCAAACCAACACTTAGTATTTGTTGCTTCGGTCCTGTTTTCTGGAACAAACTGCTTGATGACCTGAGATCTGCCTTGCCATGCCCATCTTTTCATACAGGAAGTGAGGGGTAAGAGCTGCTGTACTGAGGGATTTAGCTGGCTCAGGATACGGAGACTGGACAGTTACTGCAGGTTTAAATGTGTCCACCACTCAGAAAACACTCGCTCTCTGCTCTTTGCATTTCCCTCTAAAGTCTTGATTTGTCATTTTTTGTGAGCGAAGAAGTGCATAACCCCCACTACGACTGGACTCTGGAGAATAATAGACATCTATACTTTAACAAGGCTGCTGGGAAACTCATTATTGTATTTGATCGCACTCGCATCCATTCTACTCGATCCTCGAATTGCAGTTACACACACTCTGCGTATCATTACCATGTGTTGAGTTGGTGGTGTGATCAACACTGGGTCCGGTGTTGGGGTTCGGGGAGGCGCCTCTGCCGCGGAGCCAGTCCCCTTGGTCAACTCCTCCTCCCAGGTTGCTCCAGCTACACATGTTGATCTCAAAGTCACAGTGTCCAAAAGGAGGGCACAGTGCGTCTGTCAGCTGTACATCATCGAAAGCCATGTCTCCCTCCTGGGTGGGGCCGGCCTTCACACCTTCCACCACGATCTGAAACAAAAAGGATGTAACTATAGAAACTTAAAGACATCAATATATAGCTTTAGTTCTGTATACTTGGAAGGAGTTTTAGATGCAATCTTGGACTACTTAGATCACATTCAAGTCTGATTTTAACAGTTTCAGACCCAAAGCACTGCTGCACCTCCCTGACATACCTTATAGTAGACGTATACAAGTAGTGCAAAATTGTACTTAAGTACAGTACTGGAGTTACCTTCCACTGTTGTCTATTTATATGTCCTTTCCCCAAAATGACTCAGTATCACCAGACAGATTTGGGCAGATCTTTGTGACTCACCCTGTAAGGCTGAACCCGGGGCAAAAGAGAAGCCTGCGCGAACCTCCACAGCCGGCCCTGGTCTCCTGTCTGGGAGAAAATCAGAGCTTCCTTCCCGTCTTCGCTCTGCTGGTACACGTTCAGCGTCCCCATTCCTTTGCCGTACATGTGGTACCACAGCTGCACGCACACTCCTTTGCCTGAAAGGCAGTGGGAAGGAAAACCAAACGTGACTCCATGAATGAAATATCACAGAACATTTAAAGAGTTTACTGCAACACAGCAGCAGAACTTTTGACTGCTTCAGTGTTCAGATATTTGTGTTTTACTGAAGAGAAAGCAGCGGTAGAATGTATATTTACTGGAGAACAAATTTTAAGTACTTGTGCTCTACTTATTATTACTATTTCCATTTTGTGCTACTTGACTACTAAATAAAGAGTAGTTTTAAACCTTTCCAGCACTTAGAAATCTTTGTGACAGGTTGCATGTATCTATGAGCTGTGAGGAGTTCAAACAAACAGTGCTTTTCAAGTCTTCACTTTTTAGAGGTGTCAAGAGGTGAAACTATCTGGACAAAAAAGAAATTAGAGAAAAGATTTTATAAAAAGGTCATTTGGGTGGTAGAATTTTTTTTTTCCTGACCATCTTGTGACTCTTTGTACTGATCCTGCGACATCATCAATTTAAAATGAGACTATGCACCTTTTTAAGTACCTAGAAAAGTAGATATAATCTTCTCACAAATAAAAAAGTTGAATTCAAAAGATATTAGCTGCACTACTGTTCAATTCAACAGACACACACACACACACACACACACACACACACACACACATACAATGCACTGGTCTGGTATGACTTGTGTGTCGCTAACATTACTGAGTCAGCTTTCTGTATTTGTGACTCTCCTCTTGTGTCAATGTGTGGTAACTTTCCAGAAATGATCACTTGTTGTGACCTTTGTGGCCACTGTGACAGATGTTCAGCAAAACTAAGAAAAGCTCTGTACTTTTTCTACTACATTTATTTGGCAATATATATGTGAAATTTTCAGGAACAGCGAGAACACACGGACAACTGTCTGACCTGCAGGGTACAGCGGTGAGGACATTTTAGCCATCTGGCCGGCGCGGTCAGCAGCAGAGGAGGACAGGCAGTAGTAATGGCCCGTGGGTGTGTTGGTGGTGTGGTCGCTGTCTGGCCCAGTGTTGGGGTTGAGGGTGGTGCCCGACTGCCTGACCCAGTCAAAGTCATCGGTGGTCTGCTGCTGCCAGTTACAGCTCCCCTCCTCAAAGTCGCACATATCTACGAGGTAGTGTTTTGGAAAAGATTAGAAAAAGTGCTCATACATTTAGCAAAGAATGAACAATCGAAGTCTCAGTACTGCTAAAAAACTGTGTATGGGACTCAGACAGGAGATTATCTAAAGTGCTTCCAAAATCTTCTGTCTTGCATTTGTGATTTTGACCCTTAAGGTGTAATAATTTGTGATTTAAATTATTTAGGTTTGTCGTACTCAAGGTTTGTTGCACTAAAGCAAATCTCTGCCTGCTTGCTGTTTAGATGTATACCGTATGCACTTGGATGTTATATATATTTTCTCCTGCGCCTGACTCATCCCTACATTTTATGTTTTCCTTTTACTTCACAGTCATTAGTTATTGTTAGTGAATCCCATGAAAAGACCTGACCTGACTGTAAGGCCCAAGCACATTTGTTCGTACTGAAGATGTAAATCTTAGCGAGCAAACGTTGCACAAACAGGAGGAAACTGCTTTTTTTTTTGAGAACTATTTTCAGCTGCAGATTTGGTGCACTAGTGAGTATTTACAGCAGCAGGATGGGATCTGTGGGACACACTTAAATAAGCTAAAGCGCCCCACATTAATCTAAACGAAGGAACATGTCATCCAGTGCAACAGTGTGAATTACTGATGTGTTTCTAACAGCTTTTGGACAACAATGGAGGTCTATAGCACAGAAGAGTAAGATACATCAGGCTTTGGCTACAGAGACAATACTTATTACTATACTCAATAAATTGGTGGTTTTGGACTTTTAATGGGATTATTGACAACAAGAAAAATATGCAATTTCACCAGACTTATCCTTTAAATGTGGGAAAAGTGTATTAAGACATGCCTACTGCCCAAGATTTTACTGAGGTGAAGAGGGAAATGGGCAACACTTTTTATTTTATTGTCCATTAGAGCAAGTAAAGGAAAAAGATGTGGTTGAGAGGTTATGATTCAATGCAGAGAGACAGAAGTTCTTGAAAATGTGCCTTGACTCCTTCTCCTCCTATTATTCAACTCGGTATTTTACTTGCAAAAACACAAAACACTGAATCACTTTAAAATAACTGCTGAAGCACCCGTCTTCTCAATACGTTTTTTCTTCCGCGGGTTCTTCCAGCTTCAGCGTTATTACCAGAAGCAGGACACGGCCCACTGATGAGGAAGATGTCGTCGATGGCAATGTCTCCCGCCTCCCCTCCCACGGTGGCCTCCAGAATCACTTGGTGGACTTGCCGTAGGGTCACGTGGATCTGCACCAGCAGCCACTCATCCCCTTGGTCTCCTGATTTTTGCCACACCTACAGGAAAGACAGGAGGCTGAGTCACTCGCGGCAATGAGGATGTGAGGAGGTTTTTGCAACACCGTGGTATGCACTGAAACTGTGCAGCTTGCACTCATTATACAATGCATTAATGTTATTTTGCAATCAGCATTTCACAACTATGTGAAAAGTATAATAACAGAGAGAAAGCCCAATTGGAACAGTCACAAACATTTCCCAATCAACCTCAAAGCCATTTTTCTGACATTGTAGTAAAGGGAAGTGAAGTGTCCAGACTCAAACTCGATCATTAATGAAAAAAACGTGGCCTTCCCTGCCCTCTCTTTGCTCGGTAAAACACACAAACAAAATAAATTTCATGTTATACCAGTATTTTCTTCAAGGGATCAGCTGTTTGTAGAAGCACCCTCAGGGAGCCCACGGTTGCTCCGAACATGTGGTGCCAAAATGTGAAACAGTATCCTTCTTCACCAGCAGGCGGCAGCAGTGACGACTTCAGTTGGGCTGCGTTTCCCTTTGCAGCTGGCGGGGAACTCTTGATATAAAGGTATTTCCCTGAGACAACAAAGAAAAGGCAGCAGTTTTAAACCTTTTCAGATTTTTAATCATTTTTGAGAGGTGTAAAGAGGTGAAAATATCTGGACAAAAAAAAAAAAAAGAGATTCCAGAAAAGATTTTAAAAAATGTTCATTTTGGTGGTAGAATTTTATTTTTTCTGACCATCTTGTGACTCGTTGTAATAATTTAACATCATGATTTTAAAGTGAGACTATGTGGTAGATATAACACAATCTTCTCACAAATAAAACATTGAATTCAAAAGAAATAAAGTGCAACACTGTTCAATTCAATACACCCACACACACGCACACAGATACACAGACAGACAGGCAGACAGACACGTACACACAGTTCTGGTATAACTTGTGTGTCACTGGCATTACTGAGTCAGTTTTCTGTCTATCCATTACCGAATAACTTTCCGGTAATGATCACTTGCAGTGATGTGTGACAGATGTTGACCAAAACGTAGAAAAGCTTTAAAGGAAGATTCTTAACAGCTCTCAGTGATCAACATAATTCAACACAATTGTTTAGTTATTTGTATAATGTTTTAGGAGAGCGCTTGTCTAAAGGTAATCGTGAATAAAAGAGACCTTTGCCGGTCGTGTGGTCTCCTGCAGGCCCAGTATTTGGGGTTTCTGTGGGACCGGACCAGCTGAGCCAGTCCAGCTCATCTTCAGCCCCCTGGACCCAAACACAGAGACCATCTTCAAAAGTGCAGCTGTAGGCAGATAAAGCTGAGGAGGGACAAGAAATTTAAAATTAGCCGACCTTTCTCCTCCACAATGCTCTCTCCTGCAGGTTTTAACAAAGACAGCAATTTATAAAGCATACCACTGCTGCTCATTTCCTATAAATTCACATGTGATGTTGATTAAACCATATTTACCTGGTGGTTGGTAGGATTTTTCACAGTTCAGAAAAGAGATATCATCCACAGCAACGATGTGACCTCCAGCTGTATTGTCTGTCTGAGTCACTTTATTCACACTACTGAACCAAATCTAAGAATAGAAACGATAACATTCATGTTTTTGAAGGCTTAGTGTCCTCAAAAACAGATACGATAATACTTCATTGCACTTAAAGCACCTAAAACATCCTGAACATGGACATAAATAAGAAAAATGGACATAAATAAGTGCAATTTAATCAAGTTTCCAGCATTCACAAACCATTCTCACCCTCATCTACACAGCTAGTATTTTTCTGTATTGTTATGAATTTGCTTTACATATGTTTTCTTAATAAATTACTATGTTTAATCTTTAAAATATTGCCCATTTGGATATAATAAACTGTAATAAAGTAGGTGTCTTTCCTCACGTTAAGCAGTATAGTACATACCAATAAAGATATAATAACATGTTGTCCATTGTATCACTTTAGAATGTAGATGCACTATACTAAAAATACTGTATATGGCTGAATGTTTTACACTATACAAAAGTAGCATTACTTCATATGCTCTGCAATACATGGAAGAGCATTTGTATCTCAATATTTATTGTATATATACGTACATTTAAATGGACGTTTATGTATTAAATCTACATTCATTGTGAATATACCTCCCATATAGATGTAAAATTGGTTGGATATCTGGTCATTGTGAGGGCCGTATCTTAATTAACCCCTCCTTAGGATTAAAAACATAACCATTCGACTGTTTGATGGATATTCGAGTAAACACCTTATAAGGCTGCTGGTGCGGGCCGAGGGGCAGATGCTCTGGGGTCCAGTGGGAGACAGTGTTGTGACTGCGTGACCACAGGATTGCTTCACTCCCCTCAGCTTGCTGCATAAGCACTCTGAGTGACCCAGCACTCTCTGCACCGATGTGGAAGTGAAACCTGCGTTGAGGAAAAAAGGAAGGAAGAAGGGGAGAGTGTTGGATTGGGAAGAGAGCTGCGCGGTAAAAAGAACGGGGGGCGGCGGGGCGCGTTGAGCAATTCATACTTTAAATATTCAAACCTTTAACAAAACAAATACTCTACAGACATGCAGGATGATACTGACAGAAAGTGGCCATCAGTGTCTCGGTTATCACTTACAGAATCTGGCAGTAGGGGGATGAGGTTGGGAGGGGGGGGCTCTGGAGTCGGGCCTCGCTCTGTGTGGACCCCTGACTGAAATTCACTCTCATGTAGTAGCCTGGTAGAACAAAAAAAAAACCCACAAACATCTTAGATCTCTTAAATATGCTGTTTCAACTGATAAGGGAGGGTAGATAATTTAAGGGCCATGTCGCTCAACATGTTATCGCCTGAATCTTTTAAAATCAATAAAATATTCAGTCAACAAGCCACCTGTGCCTGTGGTGTGATCAGTGGGCGGCTCGGTGTTGTTACTGGCTTTCTGTCTCTGCCACCCGCTCTGTCCATCGCTGTTGTCAGTCCATCGGCACTGGTTGCTCTCAAATGTGCACGGACCTGAGAGAATAAGGCGAGACGTGAGTAATGCTGATGGGAATAGAAAAAAAAGGGAGATGCATGTCGGCTCATAAATCATGAATCATTTTTGAGAAGTGTTTTAAAACAATCTGCTTCCGAAGTAATACGTAAGTAAATACGGTAATAAAATTTGTGCAAACTGAAGTGAAAAACTGTCTCATCTGTGACAAATCAACCATCATGTCTGCTCTTGACTACAGATATATCTGCTCCGCTAATTTCAAGCAATTTCCCAGTAATGGTCACTTGTGGTTTCTTGTGTGCACACAGTGACAGATGTTCTGCAAAAATTACAAAAGCTTTAAAGGAAAAATCTCAACACAGCTGTCAGTGTTTGTTTTTTTCATGTTTTTGGTGAGATGCCTCAATATAAGCCAATTTGGGTTTTTTAATCACACCATCTTTCTGCAGGATTTGGCCAAAAAACATCTGTCATCAGGTCTTGTACTTGCATATTGTTGAATTGTTGGATTGGAGTACACAGAAACTCATTTCACCTCATAGCCAATATTTTGGAAAAAAACTGTGACATAGTTCAGAGAGTTCAGAGAGACGATTCTCCTCTGTCTCATTCTTTCTCAATCTGTGATCGCGTGACTGAGCAGCCATTTTGACCCTTGATCTCTACTTATCTCTTTCTCCTCTTCTTCACAGAACGAGACAGAGTTACCACCCAACTTTACTGTCTAGTAGGCCACTAACGAATCCACACGAGCAAACATTTAATTGTTATTGCACGACACTGCTGACAAAATGGTAGAAGCAGTCGTATTACAGGCCTCTACAGCCTGTTTTAGACAGGTATAGTAAATGCATCACGCAGCTCACCACAGCCATCCTCGTCCTCCCCACTGGGGCAGTCTGGATGATAATCACATTGTAAGGTTGCCAGAATACACACATTTCCAGCCGACCGCCAACAGAAAAACTCATTATCCTGCAACACCAAAGTCAGAGGACAGCGGCTAAGGATTTACAGACGTGTTTTATGGATTAATTTCACAGGACTGCTTGTTACGTGGAGTCGTTTACCTGACACGGGTGGGTTGGTGCAGTCGAGGTCGGGGGTGTGGCAGGAGAAGTGGGTGTGTTGGAGGATGTCGGCGGGGCAGAGGTGGTTGTGTTGGGCAGTTTGTTGTTATCGGGGTCAAATACACACTCCCTGGAGAAAGAGATGTCGTCCAGCGCGACGAGTCTTGTGGGGCCATCACCTCGCTCGTATCTGAAGACAATCTAGGGAGGAAAAACAAATACATTTTGACCCTTTTACTGCTGTTGTCATCATAATCAGTAATAAAACACATCATAAACAAAGTATCACAGGCCAAATTTGTGATACTAATTTCATCCAGTTTTGTATGAAAAGCTAAAACTTTCTATAACCATCAATGCCAGTGATATGAATCTATTTAAATACATATGAATTTATTTTGTGGGCCAGTGGCAGGCAGTGGAACAAGCTGCATACACACATATAAAGATATATAATCATGTTGATATGGTTGACTTGTTAGTGAAAAATGAAGTCTCATCTCTTGAAGTCGTGTTTGTGACCACCTAAATTACCAAACCTCTATTTTCATTCTCCTTGTAGCTCGAGTTCCTCTATGTTCAGTGAGCCGCTAACTGTGTCTGTCTGTCATTTGGTGCTGAGCAGGCAGCATGATATGGGTTTTTTAAAAGTTTTTAAAAAGCTCTGTAGAGTTAAGCTGACCTGCAGAGTTAGTAGATGATTCTCTGCGGGTCTGAGAGACACGAGATTATTTGAAACGGCTCGTAAAAAAATCATCCTCTTATCTTTGTGTTCTCATACGGAGTTAACAACCTGTGAACATTTTCATAAATAAGGCCCTGGTTGACTGAAGATCACATCTATCCTTTAATTACCTGCCTGTGTCCTCACTGACCTTGCTATTGTCTGAGGAGGAGAAGGTGAACTCTGCTCTCTGCCAGCTGTAGCTCTGTGAGTTTTCCCTGCGCCACAGCACGGCGTCGTCACTGCCAGACCGGAGCGTCCTAGACTCGGCTGTCAGACTGGCTGCAGCATCATCCAGGCTGAAGTAGAAGAATCTCACCTAAAAGGAAAACAATAAGTGTTCTTCAGTGAACTGATGTAAAGAAGAAAAGGTGACAGTGTGCTTTAGGAAGAATCAATCACTTTCTTTTATCTAAATTAGTCTTATGGACTGTGATCAACCTGCGAGAAAGGTTAATAATGAACTGTTGATCACTGATAAGCATGAGATTAGCCTGTAGCATTGCCAAGTGCCGCAGCTGTACTTTGTGTTCAGTGCTAATTAATAAATGTCAGCAAGGCAAACCACACTAAACTAAGATGGTGAACATTACCTGCTAATAATCATAATAATCAATAATCATTCACGTTTAGCTCAAAGGACCCTAACCTCTGTACAGCCTCATGGCCATAGACTCTTATTAGACTCTTACTACACCCTATCTACATAGTTTATCACTACTTCTATATGCATATTTGGATTCCACCAGTCTCTTTCATAAAAAGACTTAAAATTGAATATGCTCCATGCACCTCGAGTATGAACACTCACAGTGCAGTTAGAGCTGGGTAGTAAGGTGTTAGAGAGAATCTCTGACGTCTGGCCCTTCTCAGTCAGATGAGTCCCAGGGATGACATAGTGACCTGTAAAATGAAATTATAAAATACAACAAAAACTTGAAGTATAGCATAATCGATTACTGAATAAATTAATGAGAAGACATTGATCATTGGGTGTGTCAAGTTCTTCAGAGAGTCTACTACCTGCAGCAGAGTTGTGGGTGTGGTCCCGGGGAGGCCCCTGTTTGGGCCAGGTGTCCTGTCCTTTGTGACGCATCCACTCAGCTCCAGGTGTGTCCACATCACTTTCCACCCAGAAACACAGGCCTTGTTCAAAGCTGCAGCGCTCCACGACACCGTGTTGCTCTGAAGTGTTATTATTATCATCGAGTACAACGAGGGAGAGGAAGACATGTTATGCTATGTTATAACTTTCAACTCAACACAAAGTGCAGGGCTGCGAGCAACTCTTGTGTTGTGTCATGTTATGTCAAAAAGATATTCAGTTTAGCCTAATGTCAGACAAAGAAATGCAGCAACATCTCACATTTGAGAAGCAGCAACCGGCAGATTCTTGGCATTTTAGCCTGAAAAATTAGTCAAAAAAATAGTTCCTGATTAATTTCCTGTCCACTGATTTATCAACTGATTTCTGCAGCTCTATGGCTGCGTAATATATTTACCAAAAGCCATATAACCTAGCAGATAAATTCACACTCAGATAATATACTATGCTATTTTCACTAACATATATTACACAAATCAGGAATGATACCCAACATGAAAATATCTAAATTTACTTACGTTTTAATCCTTTTAAGAAAAATTATAAAACAATGTTTAAGAAAGGGGGAAGTAACCAGGTAAAAATAATATACTTTTCATCGAACACTGTTCTGTTTATTTGGCAGAATCACTGATTTAATAATCATAGTATCATAATAACTTCTGCACTAGCTGATATCTGACTTTCGAAGCTGCTGGATATTTGTAAATCCTTATAGCTCAGTGAGTGCCTGTGTGCAGGTACTTTCTGTATATGAATCTACTGTACCACTGTCTTCAGTATTTCTGACATATTTAACTGTTCAACATGTGTGATATCTCACCACAGCTGCTCTCATCAGACTGGTCCCCACAGTCATCGCTGAAATCACACACTTGGTTGCTCTCCACACACACATTGTTGTCGCACATGAACATATTCTCCGGACACAACGGCTCCGGCTCTGAAATGGAAAGCAAAAAATATTTCATGAACATAAATCAGCTTTAAAAAAACAGGGCAGCTAAGACAAACATGGCAGAGGCAGCCTACCAGGCAGGGTGCAGTTGGTAAAATCTACATCATCAATGGCAATGTGTCCCAGCTTGATGAAGGTCCTCGAGGCTTCAAACAAGATGGTAAAGTCCCGAGGGATTCGAGCCACCGTTACCTCACTGTGATGCCACAAATCTCCATGGTTCCCTGTTAGCCACCATAGTGTGGTGGTCCTGGAGTCCTCTCTTAACACCACATTCAGCTCATCTTCATCTGTAACGATGTAAAGAGTTAAAGACGGCATTCAGAGACTCGCATACAGCCGCACGCATGAACTCGCCTACATACCATCTCCAAACATGTTGTAGTAGAAGTGTAGTGTGCAGGTGGCGCTGGCCTGTGTCATGGTGGGACTCTGCAGGGCAGCAGGGCTCATTTGAGATCCTTGGTTAGACTCCACTGCCATGTACCAACCTGGAAGAATCAAATAAAACAGCTCAAAGCATCACTCTTTATTCTTTATATACACAGCCAGCTGTGGAAAATATGGAGCAATGGTAGATGTACCAAACTGACGTGGAGTAGAAAAGCAGTGATGAGAAGTTTTAGCATTATGGTGAAAAATTTGTGAGTGAATGGAAGATTTTTTTCCCACAGTTTCAGAGCTTAAACATAATAAAACATAATAGACCACCTTCACTTTGAGTTGAACGTGAGCTATTTGTAGGTGTGATGGCAGTTGACCTAAATGCGTAATGAAATAATGAATCGCAGATATACAGATGTAATGTTTAGCATTAAAATCAAGGAAACCCTAGCCTGAATAAAACAAGGATGGTGATGTAAAAACTGCAACTCACACTTATTATAAAAGGGGAAACAAAAGAGGAATCTCACTTTAATATTCAGTGTCTTTAACCCTTATAACAGTCATCTCATCACAATATCCAAAACATCTTCTTAATTTATGTGTTAATATGGCTAAAGGATGAAAAAGTATACTCTTGCTGCTTCCTTTAAAACTGTACATATATTATGTTTGCATTTCTATGGGTTTGATTCCAATGGATTACTTGAATTATTCTGAATTTTATTGCTGTCTGTGTTGTAAAAGTGTCAGTGTGTCTCTATGACTGTAAAGCAGTCCAGTTGCAGATGCCTCTCCCTTCATAGATAAAGGTCGTGTAAGAGGGCTTAGTGTGTGGTTTCTTACCCAGCTCAGTGCCCAATGTGTGGTCTGTAGAGGGTCCATTGCTCTCACTTGCGTTCCTCCCTCTCATCCACTGAGACTGGCCAGCACTGACGTCCTCCCAGCCACATGTGCCATTTTCAAATAAGCACCCCACAAATCCCAAACTTGTTTCATTTACTACGAGGAAAAGAAAACAGCCTCGTTTGTTTTTCTGTCATGGGCATCGAGAACATTTCAGTGATAAATTATGAAAATAAAAACACAAAAACAATATCAGTACCTTGACAAAAGCCTGGTGTGACACTGATGTCATCGATGGCGATAAAACCTCTGTTGTCGGCCTCTGCTTCAATCAGCAGCTGAGCATGAGGTCATTGAGGGAATCAGTGAATATTATTGATAAAATCCATTCTTTCTCTCATGATTATTATTATTTTTTTTACCACCAATTTACCTGGAAAGGTGTGTTTCTCTCTACAGACTGAGAGAACCTGGTCCAGCTGTTTCCACTGCTGTTACTGCTGAACATCAGATCCTCTGATGGCCCTGAACGCACAAACACCTTCAATGTGCCCGAGCTGCTGACAAACAACAGGCAAACTTCATGTCTTTGTGTCATGTGAAAACAAATTCTGTTAAGTTAGTTTATTAGAGAGACCCTGGAAATTGATGGTTGAATATCTTTCATTTCCTTGCTTCATTTCTGCATTGACACATGGACACTGTTTTCAGCTTGTTGATGGGTTGAAACTATTATTTTTTTAGGTCAATGTTGATGTTGGGTCTTTTACCTACAACAGATCTGTGTAAAGAATGAACTCTACCACAGAACAGTCTTAGTCTTGCACAAAGTTTGGCAGGTGATTCATGTCTAGATGACATTTGTGCCACTTTCTGAGGAAGTCAATGAGGAAACTAAGCATGATGAACAGGATGAATTGCATCCTTCTGCATTGTAACATACTGTACGGTGTGAAAGGCTGATGGTGAGTAATTTTCTCATTTTTCTCTTGCTGACCTGCTGTCCATGAGGTACCAGAAAGTGAGACAGGAGGTGGCGTCTGTCGGATGGATCCATTCTGACAATACCTGAGCCACACTCCTGTGGTTTTGGTGCACTGATGAGCTCAACAAGAATGAACCTGAATGCAAAATAGGAATAAAAATATAAAATAAATTGCTTTAAAATACTTTTCAGTACTGGTAATTTTTGGCTGTTTGAACTTTTCAAACTCTGAGTGCAGCAGGATCAGTGTCAGATAGAGAAAAATTCATTTCTAATCAGTTTTAAGCCCTTTCAAGTTTCTAAAAGAGACAAGGCATTCTTTGTAGGGCAACAGTAGTCATCAGTGGTTAACAGTCATATGTATCATAGATTGCAACCTTATAATCAATTATTTTCTGAGGCTTGAGGCTTTTTAAAACGACAAAGAAAAAAAATGAAATTCTTAAAATGTTAAGAATGTGAGGTTTATCAATAGTATTGTATTTTCATCTAATTAAACTTAAATGTGCTTTCATAGCTGAATATGGAATTTTTAAGCTGTAATAATTTATTTATCATATTATCACTTTAGAAAGTTGTTATGGTGAAAATTGTTGCAATTCTTTGTTTTTACAGCCAGCAGACATGTTTTTGTTCCCTTCACAATATGATATGAGCAGTAAGACTGAACCAAAAGGAAACCAAAACACTGCGAGGAGCTGCAGAGTTGGATGATAATCCTCTGTGTTCATCAGTACCCCATGAGGGACCAGTACTGATTCAGAATATGGGTTACTGCAGCTTTAGTGCAGCTTTGAGGATTTACCAACAAATTCACCATGTTCATGCTCATGTTTATCTTACTATACTGAGGTATATGTAAGCTCGTACCCTCTGGGGTTTGAGTCGTGTGGTCTGTTGGTGGACCCTGGAAGCCTCCCTGGGCCAGCACCCAGTCGTGCCCATCTTCTTTGGGGATGTTGACCCAGGTGCACTGTCCGGACTCAAAGTCACAGCTGCCCGGAAGACTGCAGGCGCCATCTCTCAGAGAAATATCATCTAATTTCACTGTAGAGTTAGTGCCTGGCACATGGACCGCATGAAACACCACCTGGTGAAGGACATTTTTTAGGAAGCAGCTTTACAGGAGTGACTGAAAAATACAGCGGGCAGTTAAGCGACTGACTATGAAGAGAGAGTTTTGCAAAGTAAAGGGATCATTGTAAAAAGAAAAAAGAAAAAAAACAGCTTACATGAAATTTTACAGGGGCGGACACAGTGACCTCTGCTACCTCCCAGCCTGTAGTGGGCGCTCCAGATCGTTTCCAAAGTACATCACCCTCCTGCCCGCTCCCGCTCCACAGCACGTGCACAGCAAGGACGTTATAAGACCCTGCAGGTAGCCAGTACCTGAACAAATGCAGTGGGTACACATTAAAATCTGCATCAGACAACAGCGTATGCATGTGTGCGATGGCAGCAGCTGTCTCACCAGAAGCGTACACATTTCTCTGTAGCCGGGGTCAACTCAGGCGTGAGCAGCTGAGCTACTTCAGTCTCTGTAGAGTTTGACCTCATCACACTCATGTAGAAACCTACGACAAAGATCACAAGAACTGTTTTAAATGCAGTCAGTGATTTTTTCAGTAACAGCATGACTGGCTGGTTTTGCTAATTTTGCTCACTGTAGATTCTGTGTTAATTATGATATTTGCATTTTGTTACCTCAATAGAGTTCCAAAAGCTACAGAAGGTGTATTACGAATTCAATCATCCTCAACAAGTAGAAACATGGCCGAGGCCATTCATCCTTCAAAGTCAACCATATAGTTCTTTATCCAAACATCTGTCCACATCTGTGCAGCTCTGATTGGCCCTTGTGATATCACTTTCAAAGTAGCCATCTTCTCAGTCCTGATTCTTTCAAGTGTGCTTTTAGGGTTCAACGGGACTGCTTAATGTCATGAAATTTTAGAAGAATATTGAAAAAGATTGAAGAAGATTTTAATCCCCTCTTCCATCCATTTAAAATTGGTTTAAAAATTCATTCAAGGACATTGCAGATATTAGTACACAACAGAAATGACAGTGAACCATCACCAGGGACTTTCTTCTGTCCATTCACAAACAAGAAGTGCTGATCTACTTCAATCTGAAACAGTTTTCTACTCACCATTTTCAGTGCCATATGTGTGATCCACCTGATGTTTTGTGCCTCTTTTGCGACCCCAGCGCCCCAGGTGACTGGCATCATTTGCAAAGCCACATGAATCTGAATCAAAGCCACACTCATCTGAAATGGTGTTTAAAAAAAAAAGAGCAAAGTTGTAATTTTTCCTCTGTATATTCAGACATCTTCTGAACATCAGGTGTGTCTGCATTTATGTACTCTGGTTACTGCAGGCCCCCTCCCTCACTGTGATGTCATCAATGGCAATGAATCCTTTACTGTTGGCGTTTCTGTGGCCAGTGAACATCATCTGTAGATAAAGAAGGAATACTTACAGCATTTAACACAGAAAAAACAACGCAAATAAATTTTGGACTCTATATTAAAGGGAAAGTGTGGCTTTTGTGTGCATAATTGTGTTTATAGAAAAATTTATGTATTGCGTATTGGTGAAACTAACAGGGAATAAATTACTTTCATTATAGTGAAATAAAGGAAATGCACGTACAGATTCGAGCCCTACCGAGGAATCAGCCAATATGAGCTTATTGCATATATATTGGTATCACTGAATCTATCAATAGATAAATAGCAAGATATAACAGTGCATAAATGACGAAAATACTTTTAAGTATGTTTAGATATGTAAAAACAGTGCTGCCATTACATTTCTTGTCCATGGGAAAAACTATCTTAGTGGATCCTTTAGTTTGTTTATGTTACATGTTTATGGGAGTTTATGGGATTTAAAATTTTAAATATTGATATCTATATCAACCTAAAATATATTGGTTTGGCTTTAGTGTAAATATGTGCTTGATTGAAATTTTACCCTTATTGTATCGTTCACGCTGACGGTTACTTGTGCGTTCATCCACTCTGGATTCTGGGTCGCTCGGCGAGTCCACATCAAGCGTTCAGAGGATTTCTAGAACAAAGAAACTCATCACAGCTCAAAAGTAATGACAGTGCAAGCAAAGGCTGCGACAGAAGGTTTAAAGTGGCACTAAATTACAGCACATACCGTCTCAACCAGCAGATCCAGGGTGGATACTGATGGTCCGAGCATGTAGTACCAGAATCCAACACATATATGTGACGAATGACTGATGACAGGGACAGAGATGACGGCTCTCTCCACATCCTTAGATCCAGATCCATTCAGCAGTAAAAAGAAACCTTGTGGAGAAAGAAAACACAGAGAAGCAAATCACAGAGTGCAGGTCAAACTTTTGTTGTCTTTTGGCCATTTTTTCATTGATGATATGTTGCTTCCACTCAGCCCAGCATTGTTTTTTTTTAATGATCATGTACTAGCAGCTACAGTATTTGGCACTTTGTTATGGTTTGATCAGTTATTATTTGTTTTAAAAATGAATCATTTCAGTCTATGAAATGTCCATTATGTTTTCTAAGAACCAAAGGCAGTTTGTACAAAACAGTCCAAAACCCCGAGATATTCCATTTATATTGATAAAAAGGCAAAATATCTTCACATTTGAGAGGTTGGAATCAGAATCAAAATTACACTTAATCAGTTATCAGAATTACTGTTGATTAATTTTGTAGTGCTGAGTCCATATCTACAGTAAAAATGTATTTACCCTAGACAGAAACACTGCATTAACCTGTACATACTATATGGTACATCAGATGTTACACAGAGATCTGATGTTCTTTACTTCACCTTCACTGTGTATAATTTCAGTCAGTTTTCATTCTTATTTCCAGAGATCAAAAATACTCTTAATGTTGGTGCTTATATTCCCATCAGTAGTCATACCTTCATTGTTCCCAACAGTATGATCATACTGAGGTCCATCCCACGGCGGCTCCACTTGAAGTCCATTACTAAGAGTCCAGTTCAAATCATCACTAACATCCTGGACCCAACTACACAGACCTGTTTCACAAAATATCATTAAAAATACAGCATTTGTAACATAGATAATGGGATAAATAGAGAGAATAATTACTTACAACTATTCCAGTATCTACTTGAATGAAGTTAAATTTCAAATATTCACAAAACAATAGTGGAATGAAGTTCATTAATTCATATATACAGTGTACAGTATTAAGTAATCTGTGAAATCTGAATTAGGCTACTGTAGCTAAAAGATATCGTTAAAAAAATGTTGGCCTTGATACTTTTATAAGCTACATGATTGGACATTTCTCATATTTCAAAAACACAATAAGTAGATCTGAGCCTTTATTTCTTGAGAAAAGTAAAGTATGTCAAGTCATTAGAGTCAGCTGAAACGCTTAAACAAGTGACTTTTTGAGTAAAACAATGAGCCAAAACTTGTAGTAATCAGTCGGATATTAATTAAGTTCATTTTTTAAGCTTGGTCTGAAGTGAAGCCCTTTTTTCTCCATGCTACCTTGTTCAAAGGTGCAGTCCAGGGTAGAGGCAGGGGCGGTGGTGGTTGTGGTGGCAGGATTTGGGGTGGTGGTTGTGGGTTGTGATAACAACATCACAAGAGCGGTCCCTGATGATGTGGATGTCATCCAGGGCAAAGCTGTATAATGTTGAGTTCTTGGAATGAGCTTGTAAAATGATCTGTGATAAAGGATGATAGTTAATTTAGAAATGTGCACAGATTTTACTCAGGAGGAGTATTTTTTCAAGGGAATGTATCAGGATATACACCCCCCTCCAAAAGTATTGGAACAGTGACGCCAATTCCTATATTTTTGCTGTAGACAGAAAACATTTGGGTTTGACATCAACAGATGACAAGAGATCAACATTTTAGCTTTTATTTCCAGGTATTTACATCTGGATCTGATACACAACAACAGAAGATAGCATTATTTGTAACGGGAAACCAAATATTTAGATGAACAAAAGTACTGGAACATGTGACTGGAAAGGATCTGCTCATGATCCCAAACATACAGTTGAGGTAATGTCATGGCTGGGGTTGCATAGCTTCTTCTGGGACGGGCTCATTAATCTTCATTGATGATCTAACACATCATGGCGGCAGCAAAATGAACTCAGAAGTCTACAGAAACATTTTGTCTGCCAATTTAAAGAAAGAAGCAACCAAACTGATTGGGAGATCCTTCATCATGCAGCAAGATAATGACCCAAAACACACAGCATGCATTTTACCTGCTAAAGAGGACACTGAAGGGAGTAACCCCCCAAACAAACAACAACTGAAAGAGGCTGTGGTGAAAGCCTGGAAAAGCATCACAAAAGAAGACTGCAAAAGTTTGGTGATGTCAGTGGGTCACAGGCTTTATGCAGTTATTGCAAGCAAAGGATTTGCAACTAAATATTAAGTCTTATTCACTTTAATTTATTTCAAGTCTATCTGTTCCAATACTTTTGTTCACCTAAAAATGTGGTTTTCCGTTACAAATAATGTCATCTTCTAAGTTGTGTATCAGATCCAGATGTAAATACCTGGAAATAAAAGCTGAAATGTTGATCTCTTGTCTCATATTCATCTTTTGATGTCAAACCCAAATGTTTTCTGTCTACAGCAAAAATTCAGGAATTGGCCTCACTTTTGGAGGGGAGTTTATTATTGTGTGAAATAATACATTTAGCTTTACCTTGTGAGGTCCTGATGCATTATAATCAATCCTGTCCTGGGTCCATGTCCGAAGTGAAACTCCACATGTACTCCACACAGGACGCAGTCCAGCAGTCTCATTCACAAACACTGTCAGTGTAATGGGTGTGGGAACTGGAGGCACCAAAACCCCTCATCAAAAGACTGAAATCTGCATTTACTGAGAACATTGAGAACTCTTCTCCTCCTCGATGATTCAATCAGACTCAACAATGAAGATTAAGAATTTGATTTTGCATGAAAATTAGAGCACAAAAGTACGACCAGAGACCCTGTCAGCGAGAAGACCTCATGCTGGTATGTACATTATTTCATTTGTAAATTTTCATATGTGTGTACTTACAGTATAGCTTCACTGCTTCTCACTCCCCATTAAACCCTTAACACACATTACATACATTTTCCTCCTTTTCCCCCTTTAGTATGATGAGGTTAGACATATAATCTTATTCCACTTCGTCTGAAAGTAGGATGTGTTCTCTGTAAAAACTCTTCATTGTAGATATATAATGTTTAGGACTATTAACTATTAAATTGGTTGGAATATTATAATATACAGTATTTTGATCATCACTGTTATCTCATTTTTTTTATCCATTCATTTTTAAATATGATTATCTGTTTTATATCCCCTGTTATTATGTATTTATTAGTTTTATTTTATCATTATTTATTTTTTCTTGATCTGTTCTGATCCTTGATTATTCTTTTCATAAATAATTCACTGTGAGTGTGTCTTTATGTTATAGTGTCTATGTGCTGCTGCAAAGACAATAGTTTAATTCAGAGATTTGCAGGACTCAAACCGCAGGATTCAAACTAAATGTAGGTGAAAAGTGGAGATGTTGGTTGGTTATGACTTTCAGTGGTGGCCTTCAAATGACCCAACCAATGCTTGTAGAGAAGACTGTACTCACAATGCGATCCCCATCCATCAATGTAGTGCCACATCTCCAGGCAAGCTTGGTTTACCGCCTCCATAGTCTCACTCTCTAGTCGGGCAGTTTCTTCTCTTGTAGACGTAGAGGCCATGAAGAATGCAAAGTGGCCTATAGAGAGAAAAAAAAACCAACATGAAATATCAAGAAAGATTATACTCTGCATGTTCACATGGAGCTGCATGATTTCACATTCCCATTGTGTCTACGCTGCAAAGGGTTACGTCCTGATGTGATTTAAATGTAAATGATGGGGGAGTCCTCTTTCTGTGCAAAACACTATTCAAAAGTTTAACTAAACTTACAATATTTTGTGAAACTGCCTCTTTGTGTTACTTGCCCTCTTCAGGAAACACTGTTAAAAGAAAGAAAACGGACATCCACTTTTTTTTGTCTACGATACACGCTTCATGTACTTTGGAAGCACATTAGGATGAGATCTCTTATTAAGGAATTATTAAAGAAAGCAAAACCTGTTTCAATGTTCATTTGGGCACCTGGCTAATGTCTGAAGACACACTCTGAATCTCTCCTCTATGTTTGTGTATTGCATAATGCCATGTATCATTACGATGTCGGTAGTTAAAATGTGTGTGGCGACTTACCCAAAACAGAATTTGTAGTGTGGTCCCTGGATGGAATTAATTGACCCTCACTGTCGCCTGAGAGCCAGTCCCAGTCCACTCCAAACTCTGCTGGACGGTTGTTCACCCAACCGCAGAAGTCCATTTCAAAGTCACAAAAACCTGCAGGGGATGACACGTAAATTAGAACAAACAAACAAACACACAAACTTTCAATATTCTTTTAACTTTAAAGTTTCATGTGCAAAGTCACTTACCTGCTGGGGGACAGGCGCCATTCAGGATGGTGAGGTCGTCAATGGCGATATCTCTCATTAATCCATTCCCAGCAACCGCCTCAAAAATCACCTGTCACTCAGAAAAAGAAAAGGATTTGAACTTACGGGACCACCTGTATTATCTCCATATTTCCTTGTCTTTTACATGTAAAGGATGAAATAAGGAGGTGCAGACTCATCTCAAACGACTCAGAGTCTTAATGTGATAATGTAAACATACGCATGCCCATATGTGCATTAAAGAGTCATTAAGTGCTGCAGCAAAGAGACTTTTTTCTAAAACAATTTAATTTTTTTCGGCTTTTAAACTGTAGTGTTTTAAGTACCAAATGTCTTCTTGCTGAGCTGCAGCAGAGGAAAGTCTACAAAAAGGGGTCATTTCCTACCAAAAAGACTGTAACTTTGGAACAAAACCATTTGGTTTGACTTTGACTGTGGATTTGTTCCATCATCACTCCACTGAAATAGTTTTAATAAGGGATATTTGCAGCTGGTATGGATGGAAGGAAGAATTATGCAGAGGTAACAAAAAGGCTAGAAAACACATTGATAGAGCTTTATAAACTACATAAATGATAAATGCATTATTATGATTGTAACACATAACTAATAACTAACCACCAGGTACCTGATACGGGGTATTGACTGTGAGCGTCACTCTTCCGTGTCTCCAGTGCGTCCCCTGGTCTCCACTTCTGGTCCAGAGCTTGGCGGGGCTTTCGTGGCTGCCAACAGTTTGAAGGTAAACACTGAGTCGGCCCACCTCACTTCCCTCCATGTAGTACCAGAACATCAGGCATTCCCCATCAGGAGCGACCGGCTCCATGACTGCAGTCATGACCGCGACTCTGGACCCCACAGGATGACTCCACAACTGGGCACTTAGGTAATAACCTAAACATAAGCTGGAGTTACGCACATGCTGATCTTTATGAGAGACTATGCATGTGTATGGGCACGTAAGTTTGTGTTTAAGTTGTTTTATACAGAATTTGATCACAAATATGAGACATAATTATAGGCAAATAGCAAAGACAGAGTAGTAAGCTGAGGCTGAATCTAAAGGAGTTGCAAACCTTGGTCTGTCCCCAGAGTGTGATCTGCGGCGGGGGCTGAGGAGTTGGCTGGTCGGGACGCGCCTGTGACCCGGCTCCAGCTGAAGTTTGCAGACAGTTGGGGCAGCAGGCCGCAGAGGGAGCCCTGGAAGGTGCACTCTCTCTCTGCCGGACAGGAGCCAGTCTCACTGCTGGACACCACTATGTTATCGATGGCTATGCTGCCCTGCTTTCCACCCACCACGGCTTCTATGATAAACTGGAGAACAATGGAAATGAATTGTCAGTGTCAAGATAACAAAGAGTTTCACTTTATTATTTATTCACACTGCTTTTTAAGGATGGCTGTGGTAATCGAGGAGAAAAAAATATACTCAAAGTGCCTTAAAGTTAAGCCCTTATTAGGCTTCAATAAATACTAAGTGTAAGACACAGTAACACTAAATCTAACATAGAGAAACATTAGGATACCTGTATTGGTTTGTCACTGTTAAAGGTAAGATCTGCAAATCTCCATTTGTTTCCCTGAGTGCCGCTTCTCATCCATACAACCGTCTCCTCTTCACCAGAACGCTTTGCAATGAACTTCAATGAACCTGATAACAGAGTATTTAGAGTATTATAGAAACAAGTCTAATGAGTGGTTAGCAATCTTTAAAATAAATGGATCTCAAAGGACTGGAAAGAAAGTTTTTTTCCCCGTGTCTACCTCTGGAATTAATTTTTGTTTAGAAGTGTAGTTATACACTACCAGTTACCAACCAAAAGTTGAGTTGGACACACCTTCTCATTCAATGTTTTTTTTTTATGTAAAAAAGTAATAAATAAACCAGAAAATGTTTTATATTTTAGATTCTTCAGACGTAGCCACTTTTTGCTTTAATGGTCTCAAACACATTAAGAAGGCAAGAAATTCCACAAATGAACCCTTGGAAAGACACACCTGTTAAACGATCATGACCATGACCACCTCATGAAGCTGACTTGAGAGAAAGCCGAGAGTGTGCAAAGCTGTCATCAAATCAAAAGGTGGCTACTGTGAAGAATCTAAAATATAAAACATATTCTGGTTTATTTAATACTTTTTTACTTACTACTTAATTCCATATGTATTCTTTCATAGTTTTGATGTCTTCAGTATTAATCTACAATGTAGAAAATAATACAAAATAAAGAGAAAACATTGAATAAGAAGGTGTTTCCAAACTATTGACTGGTAGTGTAGACGGTGAAGCACGTACCAATGCTGTTGCCAAATATGTGGTACAAGAAGCTCACACATATGACCCGGTCTGCAGGCTGAGGGAAGCTGAGGAGTCTGGCCGCTGATGAGACATTTAGCGTGGACGTAGCAGTGATGAGCATGTAGTAGCCTGCGGAGTTAAAAAAAAAAAAAGAAGAAGTTAAGTGTCTTTTTTTCCTAAATCATTAAGTTAAGGTGCGGTTCAGTTGTGATTAAGGCATTTGTGGGGTGAAAATGCTTTACATATTACCCTTGATTATCCTAAATTTGAGAAGATATGAAAGAACGTCAATTCCCTTCAAATTTTGTGTCAATTGCAAGTTTTGTATGAAAACATGACCTCAGTGGTTTGTTACAGCCGCGATGTTTACACTGTATAAACCTATATACCTAACTACCTCTGTGTGGTACTGTTTACATTGTTAGTTGTTGTAAACGTACTGTTGTAGCTCACTTTTGCATAGCCGTGTACATACATGTAGCTGTATTCTTGTAATCATTAATCATCATCAGTCATTTGTTTGTCTGTTTGTCACAGTCTTTGCCTTGATTTTGTTTAAATTACGTGCTATATTGTACATGTCCTATATTATATGCATTCCTCGATATTACTGACAGGTTGTCATTTATTGGATTGTGTTGCATCACGATCAGCTGCTTTGTTTTAACTATTTTAATTGGTGGTTTTTTGGACCTCGGCTTTATAATTATACAACTCTTCTTTTATTTGTGGTGATAAATAACTGCTGTGACAGGAGCCGATTGGGCCCCAATAAAATAAACAACACGCTCATATAACAACATGTAAGTGCTGCTGAGTTGTTTACAAGGCTGGATTACCAACCTGAAGGCCAAGGCAGAGATTAGGCTGCTGTAATTCACGTTTTAAACTGAAAGGATTTTAACACCTGCATTATTGCATTGATGATTGATTCCTGTAGTGACCTGAAATGGAAAAGAAGTTTTGAGGCCTTTGTCATCTCAGCTCACATTGTCCAAAACAATATGCTCAATTAGGATGCCACAACACAATAAAAAAAAAAAAAGAACTCTTCTTCACAGTCAATAAGATACTCACCATTCCCAGCTGGTCCTTCGCCAAACCCACCCTTATCCCTTTCCCACAAAAGGCTGGCGGTGTAGTTCTGGTACCATGAACAGGTGTCCTCTTCAAAATCACATGATAGCTGGTCTGATCCTGCAGGGACTTCTCCCTCTCCACAGTAATCAAAGCTGATATCATCCAGCATCACGTCCTTCTCTTCGATAAATGGACGGCTGAATGAAAATCGCAGCTGTAGAGAGTGAGAAATGTTTTACTGTTCACTGAGTGTGATATTGTGTGTGTGTGTGTGTACCCTGTCGCCTTTAAGGAGACTTCAAGCAGAAATCATCCAACACAACATAACGTACATGTCAGCTTCAGACACCAACCAGTGCATCTGGTTTGTGAATACTACCTTGCCCACAATATGTACAAGGTAAAGATAATAACAAGTAAAGCAATTAAAACTAAGGTGCTTTATTGATCCCCCCAGGGGAAATTAGCTGTTATATGAGAACAGGAAGCAAAGCACATAAAAACAGAATAAATTTTTAAGAGAGCTACACCATGAAGCTAAACTAAGTTAAAGCTGGACAAATACTAAAAGTTGAATCTAACTTTGTCCTCTAAGTCAGGGTTTTCAAAGTTTGTCTTCCTAAACAAATATGCATTTACATTTAGTGAAACTGGACCATTAAGAGGATGTTAAATTAGTTACCCGTCCATGTTTGCAATGCACTAATGGATGCACAGACAACTGTACTTTAACACTGAAGAAAACTTGATTATTCTCAGGCAAGCTGCAGTTTTAAGAAGCATCTTCTTTCTATGATTTCTTTCTATGATATATTTATTTGCAGTGGACTTGGACATAATGATATCCTCAGAAAGTAATAATTACTGACTTCCCACTGTTTTTAGAAAACCTGCACGCACCTCACTTCTCTTTCACCTCACATGTTATCTTTGCTTTACAGTTGGACAACCTGTGCCCTGAGGAAACAGTTTTAGATGACTTTGTTCGCGTTTCACTTACTTTGTACCCTCCTGGCTGATTACCGATGAAGACTGTGGCATTCTCCCAACCGTCTGTCTTCCTTTTAGAAATCTCCACCAAGTTTTCCTCAGCTGTGCCTCTGATCATTGTTAATATAAAGGATGATGATGCAGATGATGACTTCCTATCGTAAATATGGTACCAGAAGCTGAAACACATTTGACAGCCAAATCACAAAAACAGGAAACAGCTTGCACCAGGAGACACAGGACATATGCACTGTCTGATCTAACTGTAAAACACTTATCATACATACATACAACAGATCATTTTTAATACCTGATCTGGCATCCCAGAGCCCCCACGTTGACAACAGAATACTCCAAATTAGCCTTTGGAAAGAAACCGTCTGGTGTGCCGTTTATATGCATGATGTGTCCTGTATCCAGCAGACAAATAACCAAGCATAAGATTATTATCACGGGCTAACTTAATAATCTAACCAAACACACAGAGAAACAAAGGGAGAATAAGGTTGATGTTTACCAAATGGACTTCCTGTGGTGTGGTCCTGCCCAGGAACCGAAGTGATGTTTGCCATCTGCCATCTCCAGCGGTAGGAGCTATCGCTGGTGTCTTTCCAGCCGCAGGAGTGATGCTCAAACTCACATGACCCTTAATGAGGAAGGTGGGGAGATTTTGAGAAATAACCTGAAAGCATTCTTGTTCCAAGTGCTATGTTGTGCACCATACTACTTTTACTTTTTGAATATTTAAATGCACATATACCTTTACATATACTGTATTCTAAATGCTTCATTAACAAGCGTCTGATGTTCCTTGAGTAACCTTTAGTCAAAAAAAAGTTGAATTTTAAAGTGTTTTCCTGAAGTGTCAGCATACCACAAAACTCCTCGTCTGAGCCATCTTTACAGTCCTCCTTAAAATCACAGAGGAGCTCAGCAGGAACACATTCTCCAGATGTACAGTTGAATCCTCCATCAGGACAAGACGACGCGGTGACCAATAAAACTGTGAGGAGTTTTATCACAGAGACAATGAGAGGTCTTTGAATTCAATCTTTCTTTCCTTTTTCATTGCTACAGCCCCTAAAGCGATCAGATAACATATACACAGTGAAGACAACACTGACGTTGCACAACACACAGTTTATGTGATTAATAACTTCATCTTTCATCTCATCTCATCTTTCCTCCTTTTATTTATCTAACCAGAGTGCACATAAACTAATATACGCTACCTCGAAGACAAACAGTGATTATATATATTATCCAGCTCTGAGTTCCATTACCTGACAGCAGAACAAACACTTGCTTCATGTTTGGAGGAAAATAAGACATGGCAAGAAAATCCAATGGAAAGGTGAGATCCTTAAAGCATGATCACTACTGTAGCCAATCCTCTGATTGACAGTTTGTGCCTGTGTTATTGGAGTGCAACTTTTATTACAACAACTGAGGTAAGGACCTGAGTCCTTATCAACAGACCCCAGCTTAAAGTCCAGTGAGTTCTCAGTATACTGCATTAGATTTCCGCTGCTTGTCTTTATTACCCTCATTGCATTCCTCACTTCTGTTGCTTTAGCAGGGCTATATACTGTTCATGTTCCAGATGACAGTACAGATCCAGATTTTTGTAGTCTCTGCGTTGGTAATTATTATGAGGTAGAGTCATTTTCAGTTTTAATCTCATAAAAAGACACTTTCGTGCAAATCAAAACATAAACATTAACTAAAGGTATCTTACATCTTCAAATTAGGTTGTTAAAGTATGTGGTAATGGCCAAGCTGACAGGATCTTATCTGACTTTTGCAACTAAGAGATAAAAATACAAGGAAAATTACATAGTCCGTGTTCTAGTTTGAATTTGCGAGGTCAACAAGTTTTCTGTACAGCATTTTGGGCAATAGCAGTTCACTTACAATTTGTTAATCAAACATAAGCTGGTGGTAGGGTAGCAGGGGAAGGTTTTTGAAGCATTAAAAAACACTGCAAACCAGTGTATGCACATTCACTGTTCACGTTAAAGAGCTTAGAAATAGCAAAGTATTTATACCATTTGGTTACATGTGCTTATGAAGATTATGGAAAATGCACCTAACAACAACGGTCTCTACTTTCATGCCCATCCAACAACTATTCATTTCCTTTATCTGAACGGACACGTGCCGAAGGTGTCAGGTCGCACCTGTCACGTTTGCAGGTACCTGTCCAATAAAACTCACAATGACATCATCTCACGAATGGCAAGCTATGAAAATGCCTGAGCAAAGCTTTGTGTAACTTCAGGAAACCGTGGACTGAAAGGGGAGCAGAATCGGTGATAACTGGGTTAACAAGAGAGAAATGGAAGAAGCCACAAAGCCACACACACAAATGAAGATTAATTAGATTCAGAGCAAGACAATGGCTGAGCTCCATTTGGTCATGACATTGTGCAGCTTTTCATGTATAGGCAAGGGCGGGGAAACTGCTAGAGGAGTATGACGTTTAATCTCAGCCAATCATCAAAGAACAGCAGGTGGAAGAGACACTGTAGTAAACTTTAATTTAATCTTTTCCCGGCTTTATCACAGAGCTGTTTCTGTTTGGTTTAAGCCAGTACATGTCATGTGATATAAGTGTTCATTGGTCCACACAGGGCTATCAATTCAAGTCGCATGTTGGCTTGTGTGCCTAACTGAAACTGGCACAAATCAAATGCTGGTCAGGTTTGGGACTGAGCTCATCAGTTATTTTCTGACCCTCCTGGTGTATTTTTTCCTCAAACAGACTCTCCTATTCTTGAGCTCTCACCTTTATGACGACCTTCCTGAACCGAACGTCTGTGCCGCTGAGTCAGTGGTTATTAACATTTGGCACATTTGTTTCTCTGGTCTGATAGCAAGACTTCCTCCCTGCATTTCCACCATTTTGGTTTGTTTGGTTGTACTTGGATTGACTTTTTTGTTTGTAGATTAGTTTGCAGTTATTTGGTGGTTAGAAATTCTCAAAATTTCAGAGTTTCACAAATTTGGGGCATTTCAGGAATTACAAATTTGGAGACTATCACACATGAGTTTTGTTTTATTTTTAGGGGAAAATAACTATATTCTGGTCTTTCTCCATTTGTGTTGATCAGTTTTTTGTTTGGGCTGGAATTTGGTTTCGTCTGTGTCTGTTGTAGTTTTAGGTGTCCATCTCGTTTGTGAGTTTTTGCACATAAGAGTTTGACAGCGTGTTCTTATAGAGCGCTTATAAGGACATATAATGCGAGAGTCTCTCCCACATGTTTAGATGTTTGCAATATCAGTTTAAAACTACACTTCTCCTTGCAGATGTTATAAAAACAATCACTGCAGTAACAAAGGTTCATATTTGAGCAGTCTTCCCCCCTGAAAAAAAAGGAGAATCACCAAAGAGGAAGTGAAAATACAAAATGCTATGATAGATGTTAAGGAGGAGTTGGAGAACAAACCTCAACATCTGAATGCCTCTGGCCCAAAACAGGATATTGTGTTGCTACACTCAGGATGCACAAAATTTTCTCTTCATCAGCAACAGTGCAATATCACTCTGCGCTAATAACATCACAAGAAATCTTGTGGCTTATTATCTTGGCTTACTATCAAAGCCCTGCAGTGCATAGACGACTGATGTATTAGTGACTTTTAGTGTCCCTTTTTACATAAGCATGCACTGATGCATGCTTGCTGACCAAACAAACTCACTTTACTTATGTGGTTTTTTTAGATTTTTTAGATAGTTGCTGGCATGTTTAAGAAGTTACTGGATGTACCTGGGTGTTTGGAATTAAGGGGCTGCTTTGGGCTTTAGGTAGATTTGGGATTTGTAGGGTTGGGGCTTCCTTAAAACGCTCCATCCACTTACTCAGAGTGGCAGGCTACAATTTCTGTTTAAATCAGACCGAATAATCCAGTCCTAATGTTCACCCTCAGGACTGAACCACACCAATCAGTGATGTGTGCAAGAAACTGCAACTCCTTAAAATACAAGATGCCAGAATTTTTGTTATCAAGGCGGATTCTTTATTCTTTATCATTCATCTTCTGGACATTAGTGAACAACACAGATGAAATAATAATATAATCATCATCATCACTGAACAGAGATCTAGACAGTGCTAGCTGCTATAGTCCTGCATACCTATCCTCTCTTTTGATGTTTTACTTCTTTATTGTTTGAGCAATGAAGACTCAATCAGACTCATCAAAGTCTGTCAAGGTCGATGCTGGAGTCTGATGAGTCACGTTTAGCAAAAATCTCTTACACATCATTTTTTTTTCCAGGGCAGGAAGCAAATGGGGCCACTTTTTGCTGTTTCTGGAGTGTGACATCCTTGCAAGCGAGAAAGAGTGTGTGTGTTTGTGTGTTTTTTTTTTTTTTTTTAGTGTGTGTGTGTGTGTATGTTGTGTTGTACCTACTTCCCTCCCACTCCCAACCCCCCTTTTTTGCCAGTAGCAAAATGTTGAAATGTACCAATCTGAAACATGACACTTTCTCAATGAAAGGGAAAAAAAAAAAAAACGCAGAGTGTCAGTGGTTTTAAGATTCCCTCCTTTTTAATGTTCATGCTCATAAGTCCTCTGCTTGCAATGCGTGGACAACATCTGCTGCTCCGAGACTTATCAGAAGAATGCTGACCCAAAGGATAATTATAGCAGCCTTTGTGCTCTTAATCCCAGCATCTCAATGTTTACCAACAAACGGTACAGTATTTACTTAATCTTTCTTATGTGACATATTCTGTATTTAAGGACTTTGTTCCAGGTAAGTTTGTGAGGTGTCAGTATGTTTTGGTACTGATGCATGAATTTGTTGTATTGACTTCATTACAGGATGGTGGTCAAAACTCATCCTCAAACTAACTGAGATTATTTGTAAATTATGATTACAGGTTGACATGTCATTGCTACAAGCCTTGTAAAAAGAAAAAACAACATTGAAAAGTGGGAATTTGGTCAAACAAAGAACTGAAACAACTACAGCAACAGACTGACAGACTGTTACAGGGATGCTCTGAGTGCATCCATAGTCTGTGGCAGCTAAACAGGAAACGTGTTTCGAAGAGAGAAGTGCTCCAGCTGAAAAAACCCCACTGTTTAACGAAAAAAAACATTTAGCTTCTTAAAATAAAGCTGCAACAACTTGGTCCATGTAGATTGTAAGCTTGTGATATGACCACAGAGAGCGCTTGAAAACAGCATATACATGAACATTGACCATCTGGGGATTTAAACCCTGGATCTTTGTCTCCCCAGAGAAGGTGAACTATTTATTGTGCCAGCATCTTAAAATGAACTTAAACTTAAAATGCCTACTTTGTGATAAAATTTTGAAATAAAACATCATACATCATTCTCCTGGTTTTGGTGTACTGTCAAATATTTTGGTAAAATTTGTGGAGAATGAGTAGAAATTGATTTTTTGAGCAAGTATCCGGTAGCATTTAAATTTTGCATATTTTTATGAAAAAATGACAGACCTTGAAATTGACCTTAGGTTGCAGTGAGACAAAAAAAAAACTCCAGCTCTGCAGGAAGTATGGTTCGTTTTGTTTTATTTTCTAAAATCTGCTATGTGAAACATCTAGAAATTTGGGAACGCTGTAAAAAGCTACGCCCACTGTAATCAGTCACAACCAAACTTTATGCATCGACTGAGTCATGACCTTAGTGCAGACTGAACTGGTACAAATCCAAGAGCAAGAAGAAGAACAACAAAAGGGCTCCAGCAGCGAGTGCCACTACTTGGATCCCTAATTAGATGTCAGTACAGTCCAAAAGTTAATCCTGTCAGTAAATCCAATTTGGGAAAAACTTTTAAAGCATTGAAAGTTGTTTTAAAAGTTTAGGGCTACATCTCATGATTATTTTTGTTATTGATTAATCTGCAGATTATTTTCTCAATTAATGGATTAATCATTTGGTCTATAAAACTACAGATATATCAATATAATACACAATATATATATATATCAATATATAATTTATTATGGTGCAAGGCAAAATAAATGTTTTTCACGTTTGAAACCAGAAAGAATCACATTTTTACAGGAAAAATAACTTACTAATACAATACTAGTTGATTATCAAAATATTTTCAAATTAGTTTTCTGTCAGTTGCTTAAACGATCCATCAGCTTATTGTTGTAGCTCCAAAATGTTGTGCAGTCTCACAGAAAGGTGTGTTAGACCATAAATGGAAACTGAAAGAACCAAATAAAAAAAAAATTTAAGAAGAAAAAAATTAAGAAGAGAGGAAGAACTAAAACATTGTGCAAAAATATAATTTTCAGTAAAATCATGTAAAGGTTTTCTTCTTACATCTCTCTGCAGACTCCCCATTCACACTCACTAACAAGGCCACTGGTTTTTGCTTGGTGAAAAAATTCAGCCGCTGCCTTGACATTCGCTGGACGACCAATGACCGGCTTTTTGTCACCACAACCAAAAAGTGCCTGGGAGCGCAGGGCAAAACTGTGGGCAGTGAAGTAAGCCTCTATGACTGTGACGACAAGAGTGACCTCCAAAAGTGGGAATGTAGGAATGAAACGCTGCTCGCCCTCAAAGGCCAACAGCTCTACATTGAAGTCAATCCTGATGAATCAATTGCTCTCTCTCGAACTGTCGGGCCGAATAACCAGCTCACAATCACAGGCACAGCTAGCGGTGCTTGCACGAGGACATACAGAGGTAAAGTGTGAAATCTTGGCTTTGAAGTGAACAGTCTGGAAACCTAAGGCTAAAAAACACAAGAGTAACTTAACATTATTGAGTGCACTTTTCCTTTAACGTAATCAATTTTTTTGGCTACTGTCTGTCCCTGCTGCTGATGGGCAGATTGATTACTGACTACTCTTTTTCTTGGGACAGTGTAAGATTTAATATGATGGGCCTCCTTTTTTTCCCTTTCAGAACTTTATACCATTGAAGGAAATGCGTTTGGTAAGATCTGCATGTTTCCCTTCCTGTACAAAGACCGGTGGTATGGAGACTGCACCATTTTCGACTCCTCATCAAGGCGTCCTTGGTGTGCCATTGGAACAAAATATGAACATGAACAGTGGGGATACTGCCCGACTACTTGTGAGTGATGCATTTAAGACTTAAATCTCAGTAGAGTGAATACGAAGATACCAGCACTATAAATGCATCTTCAGTCAGTTTAATTTGCTTTCAGAGCACACTTTAGATACTACAAGCTGTTGTCCTGATTAGGGACATATAACTAGTTTAGTCAACATCTTTGAAGATGAACTCAAAGACTGCAGCATGAGAGATGAATTGAAGGTGACAAGATTGAAACTGAAAACGTTTTCTATTATTTCTGTACTGATGCACAGCCACAGAACACTGGGCAAAAAATATTGTATCAGGATCGTACTACCAGCTCAACACGCAGTCAGCCCTGACCTGGGCTCAGGCTGAAGTCAGCTGCAAACAGCAGGGGGCGTCCCTGCTCAGTGTTGTCGATCCCAACGAGCAGGCTGTCATCTCAGGTAAGGTGCCACCCGGTGGATGTTTGCTGTTTGTAACTTAGACAGAGGGGTTAGTTTATACAAACAGTACTAATGCCATATTGTCATGCCAATCTAAAGGACCCTTAAATTATTGACGCATTGTGTTATACTTTTCATTATATTTTATCATATCTTTAATGTACAATATTTGGCTAAATGTGATGCTATTTAAACTGCTGTTTAATGCATGCTTTCTAAGGAGGAAAAGTATTTAAAGATGCAGTCTTGAGGACAGTATTTTGTTTCACTGAAATATTTATGGAACATTTTCTATGTGACACAACAAAAAACAAAGAATGTAGGTCTAAATTTCTAGAAAGATTCTTGAATTTAGCTTATTTGCATTAGATAGAGCTGAAATCATATCATCAGACTGAATAACAGAAGTGTTGTGACTTTGTTTTACTAAAAAAATGAGTAAAGAAAGTGAGAGTCCTTAAATTACCCTTTAACCTTTAAGATATCACACAGCTTGCTGTTTCTCTAAATAGTGAGTCAAATGATCATTGTGACACTGTGAGAGATTGTGAAATCCATGTAGTTCAGGAGTGATATGAAGCCTCAGCAAGTTTTTAGCAGGTCTAAAGTGCTCTGCTTATCATCTTGAATTTAGTCAGCACAACTTTATTACACATTATTCGATGAGCCAATACATGCATTATGTTGATTTTAGTGAGACATTCATTGAGGACATGATTAATTTAGTAAGATTTCCCTACACAGCATATTGTTACCCTTTTAATGCATTTCTTTGACTGTGATTTCTGTCTTTTTGTGGATGTGTTGTTAAGCAACGCAAAAGAGGAACAAATGTTGAAAAGAGAAACAATTTCCTTACTCATTTTCCTTTTTTTGTCCCTCTCGACAACACAAACACACACATATACACACACAGCACTGTTGGGAGCATCGAAAGTAAAACTTTGGATCGGGTTGGTCCTGGACCCAGAACACGGCTGGCAGTGGTCTGATACAAAGCCCTTCCGTTATGTGAGGTGGGATACAGGTAAGACTTAACTCCGGTAAAAAGATTTAAAATGTTCTGCTGGAGCTCTATAAGTAATCCTACAAGTCCTTTGAAATCATTGAAACACCCACTGACACCATGTGTGTGGATCTCCACTTGAAAAGAAGGCACCTCAATTTTATTTTTTTTTTCCCCCTTAGGAAATCCACTTCCTAATCCGGGACACAACTGTGCACTTCTTGACTCTGCCGCACAGCACTCTTGGCAAAGTTCATCCTGCTCAAAAAAAAATGGCTATATCTGCTATAAAGCCGGAGCTCCCCCAGCTCCTCCACAAAGTACAGGAAAAGTTCTACTCTATTCTGTTTTACCTTCCTCTGGTCACCATATTGTTCCTTTACATGACACACACACTGAATGATATCACTCATCCATTCCCATGTTGCTTTGTTCTTTTTATCATCAGTTGAGCAAGGATTTTGTTCAAGCCCTTGGATTCCCTACAACGGCCACTGCTTCCACCTTCAGCGTGTTGCTAAATCGTGGGCCGATGCTCAGAGAGAATGCCGCAAAGAAGGTGGGGACCTGGTGAGCATCCGCAACGTGGAGGACCAAAGCTTTGTCATCTCTCAACTCGGATACGGTACGTGCAGACAGTCGACACCGACACAGTACAAACCTCCTCAAACCACTGATACTGCTCGTTTGTTTTAGCTGTAGACTGATTTTAAAATGCAATTTTTTGCATTTGATATGAGAATCTCAATCAAGTCTAAACATCACAAATTCTGCTCAAGTCTAACAAAGACAGTAAAATGAACACACACCTTGTTTGGTTTTGTCATTTTCTCACCTGTAGTTCATGGCATGTTTCATGTACAAATTCATTGAGCTGGCCTTGTGGAAAAAAGAAATTTAAAATTCTGTTGAAAGCATCCCAAATATGAATCTCAAAATGAGATATTTGTTTAAATGTTTGCTGATTAGTAAGGGGTCTGCAGAAAACAGTAAATATACAGGAAAGATGGTAAAATACAAATACATATTCTGGTCCATTATACTAATGAAATAATATCCATAATAATACAATATCATTTACACAATACTTGCTTACAGATTTAAACGACATCTACAACTGTCCATGTTTACCAATGTTCGGAGGGTAACAAGACTTCAGTTAATTCATTTCAGTGTATAGGGCGTGTAAACAGTATGATATTTTAGCCACTGGTTGATTTGAGGTGCATTTTTTCACCGTCCACGTCTGCAGCATCCACAGACGAGCTTTGGATCGGACTGAATGACAGGATGACAGAGGGGCTGTTTGACTGGAGCGACCACTCTCCTGTCACCTTCACAAGCTGGGGGTTTGGGAAACCCGCTGTCTCCACCGATTCGGAGGACTGTGTTCTCATCAGGGGAGAGGTAAGGGGCACCCTGTGGACAGACAGTATATCCCTCTTATATCCAGACATGTATATCTGGACACAGGATAGATGGAGAAACACAGCCAGCGATGCCTCATATTAAGGGGCTGCAAGAAATAATCAGCTGCATTACTGTTCAGGAAAAACGAACAAATAGACAGAAAGCAAAACAAAAATAAAACATTTGCATGCAGAGATTTTATCTTAACTTGAGTTAATAACTATTGTTTTCTTATTTCCAAATTGTTGGTTGTAACTTATATTAACAAGTGGTCGTGGCTATTCATAAATATGCACAGATTTTTATTTCAGTGACAAGTGGCAAGTTCTGGGTCACTGAATAACAAATAAAACATTAGATAAGAAAAGTCTAACAAATCAGTTGTCTGTGCACAAGCTTTCATCTTCTGCCTCATTTTTCTATGATTCTTAGTTGCTTTTTTGTTTTGTTTTTTTTTAAATCAAGGAAACTACCAACCAACTTAACCAACATATTCACATGAAAAATATACTCAGAATATGGGTATATGTAGTCTATTTATCCACTGCATTGAATCTACAAAAGTGTGCAGGTGTTAATCAAGGTTTTTTTGTTGCAGAATGGGAACTGGGCCGATCACTTGTGTGATGAGAAACATGGCTTTATCTGTATGAAGCAGAGTGCCACCGAAAGCACCGGAGTGGAAGTGGATCTGGATTTGGGCTGCAAAGCTGTGAGTGAAGGTTTACATGTAATTTGTGAAAAAAGTACCTGGCCTTAATTAGCATAAAACCAAGAAATTGGTTAAATGAAAAGTAACTGGTTCAATATCATACCAATATTTTATATATGATACAGATGAACAAGTAACTCATAATAATACAACATAACATATATATAACATAATAATTAAAAAAAAACATTTGCTGGCGAACTGCAGATAAATGTCTTTTCTGAACTATAAGTGTTTTGTTTCCTACAGGGGTGGAGAAGACATGGCTCCTACTGCTACTTTACAGGAAGCGAGACAAAGACGTTTGATGAAGCT
The DNA here is from genome assembly GCA_023238725.1 of Scortum barcoo. NCBI lineage: Eukaryota > Metazoa > Chordata > Actinopteri > Centrarchiformes > Terapontidae > Scortum > Scortum barcoo. The sequence continues at coordinate 11,299,173 of CM041533.1, forward strand.
AAAGATGACTGCACGGGCTCAGGGTCCTACTTAGCTGATGTTTCAAACGGGTAAGAACATTTCGCGCGATGTCAACGCTGCAACAGCTGTGTGCGTGTGCTGTACAGTACATAACTTGTGTGAATACTTCCAGGGTGGATAACGCCTTCCTTGTCAGCTTGGTGGGGCTGCGACCAGAGAAACACTTCTGGCTGGGCCTCTCGAACCAGAAAAACATTGATGAATTTGTGTGGACCAGCGGAAACGCTGTGAGTTATACTCACTGGAACTCAGAAATGCCAGGTATGAAGAAAGATGCAATTCAGTCTTTTAAAATTATGAAGCACAAACAGCAGCGCCTCAGTTGACATTTGACCCTTTTTGCCCTCAACGACTCAAGGTTATGAACAGGGCTGCGTTGCCATGACAACTGGGATTTTGGCTGGCCTCTGGGATCTGCTTCCCTGCACCAACAGGGAGAAATACATCTGTAAACACCTGGCAGAGGGGGCCGTTTTAACTCCTGTGCCACCAACTCAAAGTCCTCCGAAGTGTGCTGACGGCTGGAGTCGAGTGGGAACAAGAAACATGTGCGCTAAAGTACGACCAGAGCTCATCTCTGAATAATAAATATCTATAATAAATTGCATCTCCCCCTTCATGTCAATCAAGTTCTCCTCTTGTCTCGTGCTAAAGTTTTTCACAGGACCTCGATCGGAAGAGAAGACCTGGTTCGAGGCCAGAGATTACTGCAGGGCCATCGGAGGAGACCTTCTCAGCATCCACAGCACTACAGATCTAATTGTGGGACGGTATGAACTTGTTCAATACAATTTTAACTTTATGTTTTAGCACCTGTAACAAATACACAATTTATGCAGCATTAACTATGGAACCAATTAAGTTGTATTATTTGATCCATCTGTATGTAAGAGGATTGTTTAACACAAAGACTGTATACAGGCATACATCATGGTATTAAGCAATAAGCAAAAAAAAAAAAAAAAAAAGATTGAAATATTCATGCATACAACAAACAAATACAAAATAATTCAGAATGAAAATATTTACTCTGCTAGACACGTCAATCAGCCTGAATCGGCTCCTCACATCAGTGTCAATCAAGTCACGCTGGAGGGCACACGTTTCACACCATGTTCGAAAGGAAATTGAAAGCATTAATCCAGCACTGAACACCCGCCTCTTGGCTGTTCGCTGTTGTTCTCATCACTTCGGTTACGTAACGCCTCTAGAGGGTGACAACATGCAGAAGCTGCTTTACTGGCAGCTGAAAACAAAAGGTGACTAGTGTAGAGCAGAGCAGTGGGACAGAGAGGCAAGATTTAGGCAACAGTTCTGTGAACAGATGAATAACCTTGAAATTTTGTGTTCAGCAATCATGGAAAAGCCTGGATTGGACTTCACATTCCTGACCCGAGCACTGGTTACATATGGAGTGATGGAACCGCGGTGAGTTAGCTATAATCTATATTTGACAACTTATTTGAAACCCAAATGACTTAATCCTTTTTTTTTTTTAAAGATATATTTACAATATTTCTCATGATTTTTGCTTTGTTTTGTTTTTTTTTTTTTTGTTTTGTTTTGTTTTTTTTACACAGGTGAATTACCTGCACTGGCAGGAAGGAGAACCAAACAATCAGAATAATGACGAATCCTGTGCTGAATTCAGGATGTATAACTGGGATGATGGCGGGTCTTGGAACGATGTGAACTGTGAGAGTTACAACGACTGGCTGTGTCAGATCCGTACAGGTACACTGTAGCCCCTTCTGAAGATTTATTCTTTATTTTTAACCATCATTTTTAACTTCAGTGATGGAGTGACTGCTGCAAAACCTCCCATAAGTATTATCACAGTAGTATCACAAACGTGTGTCCAATAACAGAGATTAAGACCTGATGTGACTTATGACTTACAAAAAGGATTTTGTATTTGTCTATATTATCTTAACTTTGAGGGACTACGTACAAAGAGGGCTACAAATCCTACACTGTCAACCTCATACAGACATGAACGCCCAGAGGAGAACTTGAGAAAACAGGCATTATTGGAAAAAAAACTTCTGAAGCTTTTGAGCTTTTGAGCTGAAAAAAAAAGCAAATCTTTATCTTTGGATCAGTAAGGTCAGGTTATGAAATACTTACTAATGAGTACTCTATGTCTTGTATATTTGCTCATTTTAAATGCAGTTGCTGCCATAAAATGTATCATGAACACTTCATAACACTTCACAAATAATTTGCTTGATACTGGCATCCACAGCACGGAAAAAACTAATCTAAAATGCTGCTCATGCTACTGCAGTGCTCTGCTTCATATTATCTCAACATTACACTAAAAGTAGGGTATAAAGTTGAGAAAATGGAAGATTTGTTTGCTGTGTTTCTACAAGAAATTTGTTTGTGGCCTTGCAGGAGTGACTCCAAAACCACCTCCGAATGATACTGTATCGGGTAAGTTAATACTGAGTAGCCATCAACACACACCAAGAGTGACAAAAAAATGTAGCAGCCTTTTGTAAAACTAGTGATAGCTGATTAGACAGCATATACATTCTGTCACATGTAATATTTAACCAGTTTACATTCCTGCACTAGTGGGCAATATCAAAAGGACTGCCAAAATCTTACTGTTTTCCATATTTTACAAAACCTGAACTGAACAAATTTATGTAAAATGTGAACGTAGAATAAAAGGATCATATACAGTTTTGTAAGTTAAATAAAATTAACTGGAACAGTGGAACTGTGCGCATTCACATCTCAGAAAGAAACTTAAAAGATTCAAGAATTTATTGTCATTGTACAACAATTTACATCATGCAATCAATCAAGGAAATTCTTAAATATCTTGCTCCCTACAAACAATGCTCAAGAATATTAGCACAAATAGAAACACTCAAAGAAAATAGATTAAAGAATAAAAATATAGAAATAAATAATAGTACAAGAGTACTAATAGATGAATAAACATAGACCTAAATTTAAATTAAACTATTAAATATAAATTTTACAACTAAGAAAATATACAACATGTTGTGAACATGTCTCCAAAACCTTTGCAGATTATAACACCACATCAGATGGTTGGCTTCAGTGGAGAGGGAATCAGTATTATGTGAACAGAAACTCGCTGTCCATGGAGGATGCTCGTCATTTCTGTAAGCAGAGTCACGGTGACTTGGTGTCTCTGACCAGTAAGGAAGAAAATAATTTCATATGGAAACAGGTAGGTTTTTATTTTGTTTTGTAGACAACACATTTTGCACACATGAAGACGACTGATTAACTAGGAAAGAAGGTCATAAAGCCTGAGGTGCATATTTCTATGTGTGTGTGTTCGCAGTTGTCCAGGTCCTATGGCTCCTTTTACATTGGTCTGTCAGTGGATCTCGATGGGTCATTTTGGTGAGTACCAATGGATGTTCTTGATATGACTGATTTAGATTTTAAGCATTAACAGTGCAGTAGTAGTACAGCATTTATACCGGCAAACTGACTAGCACACTTGATTTATTAGCTTAGGTACAACTTTTGTATTTTAAAGCTTCAGTTTGACTTCATAAGCAGTTTTTTTCTCAAATTTTAATCGCTTTTTTTTAAACTACATTTTTTTTATAACCTCTACATTTTATGTGTTTCCTAATTTAAGAAAACAGAAACAAGATGTATAAAAAAAATAAAAAGGTCTAATGTCAAATGATTATTGTTTACCTGATAACACATTATAATTCAACTTAATCGTGTGTGTTTTAAGGTGGATGGATGGTACTCCAGTGGGGTTTCAAAGATGGGATGAAAATCAACCTGATCCTAATAAATTTGATGAGAACTGTGTTATGATGTCTTATTATATGGGTGAGTAATCTAAACAAATTAATCAAAGCATTAAGCCTAGATAAGATGTCCTGTGTGAGATTAATATGCTGCTGAAATGTTTCTCATTGTATCTCTGCTGTACTTACAGGTTTCTGGCGTACTTGTAATTGCGGCCAAGAGCACCAGTTCATTTGTAAACGAGGAAACTCAGCGCCCGTCAACACCACCGCAGCCCCCACAGCCCCACAGTTCCTCCTAAAGGTGGCTGCCTACCCAAGTGGACCAAATTTGACTCAAAGGTCAGAAACACAAACCTACAAACCTGAAAGAGCTTCAGCTAAGAGCAAAGTATTTTGCTTTTGCATTCAACACTGAGTAGATGGGGCAGAAAATATAACTACAAGTAACAGTACCTTATAATGCTTAAGTGTCAAATTTGAAACACCATTTCACACATGATAACCTCACATATAGATACGTATGCTTTTTAGATATTGAAATGTAAGACAGCACAGACGATAAATGCCTTAAAAATTTCTATACATAAGTTTGTCATGTGATAAAAAGTTAAACTATGTACATTTGTGATGTGAACATTCTACCTATAAAAATACTTTTTAAAAAACTTAACTAGGAAGTACAAATAAAAAGAAATAACAAATGAAAACACTTGTTCTAAGATAGAAAATACCATCTACTGTATCATTAAAAGATGTTTAAAGAAAGTAATAAAGTTGAGGTAATCAGAAAAAAAGTGGCATTTGTCAAAAGACTTTATGCAACATTCACGCACTCCTCACATAATGCAAACACAGTCTGGTGCTCTTTTAAATAGAAGTAGGTGACAATGATTTTAAGGTTACAAGAAACTAGCACAGAGTTTGATTGAGAAATAAGCACACAGACATTTTTAAGACCAGGTCAGAACGCATCAAAGCTTAATGAACTGTTTGGTTGCACAGCGAATATATCAACATATCATCTCCTATCTGCAGTGTTACAACATCATCAGTAACCAAAAGGCCACCTGGGAAGAAGCAAGAGGGATTTGCATTAACATGAGAGGGAATTTAGTCTCGATTCCCACGAGGCGTGTGCAAGGTTTGTTCTACTGTTATGCCATCTATTTTTTGATATTGATCATAATTACACAGAATCATATCTACAATTTAAACAGAGTGTGAAGTTCATTCTTGACCTTGGAAACGAAAGCAAAAATATCCTCAGGAAAAAAAAAAAATCTATAAAAAATGTGATATCCTTTATTTCATAAAAATGTCAATGTACCGTAAATTAAACCATTGTATATATTATGTTGAAAATTTTGCCAAAAGGAAAAAAAAAATCTGAAAATGACTTGCTTTTATACTTTTTCAATTTTCAGCATTTTTGATCACCAAAATGGCAGAAGTACCAAATACAAACCTGTGGATCGGTTTAAACAGTATAGGAGACAATGGATTTTACTGGACTGATGGAAAATCGAGGCGATACACCAACTGGGGCTATTCTGTAAGTACACACATCTATATTAGTATATATATTTATATTATACTTATTTCAATTATATTTTCTTAAATATAATATATATATTCTTATATACACGGTATACACACTTTCTATTTTTTCTCTTTAGTCACATCGACGACGTCCGGGGACCTTTTATCAAAGATGGAATGAGGTGACATTTTGCACACTGATTTTAAAGTGAAACACGTTTCTTTTTAATTCTTGCAAGGATGTAGAGCAGACAAAAATCATGTTTTAAGAAACACTGAAGAAGTCAGTCATCAGTTCAATCAATCAATCAATTAATCAATCAATCAATCAATCAGCCAATCAAGTCTACTTCAAGTTTAAATCAGTCAGCATTCATGTTAAATGGTGATGTACACACATAAAAGCTGTGGAAATCCTAACTACTTAAAATGTCCTTCACCAGGAAGACTGTGTTGTGATGACCAGCAGTCCTTCCCTGGGGATCGGTAAATGGTTGATTAAGTCCTGCAATGAGACCTATGGATTTGTCTGTCTTCGAAATCTTGGTGAGCTCAATTTTTTTGTTTGTTTTAGAAATGATCTTAGAAATAGCTTCAAATATATCATGCATTATTTTGTTTAATGACAGTATGTCTTCCATTAAAGCTCCAAATTGCACTTAGTATACAGCACCATTCTGCCCAAACATCATTGTGCACTCTGCAGCAAATTATTGGCATCCAAAAATGTACAATTAATAGCACTAATATAAAGATGAAATATAAATAAAATATAAAGAATAAATATAAAGAAATAAATATAAATATGTAACTGAATAAAGGGCTAAATCATACAAAATGAAAAATCTCATTCTCATTTGATTAATCTCCTCTCTCAACAGAACAGAGTATCACACCCAAACCAGAGCCGAAAGTTCCTGACATTTATGTATCTCTGGGAAATGACAGCATCAAAGCTGTCACTAAAAATATGACCTGGGAGGATGCTAAGAAGAGCTGTGAGAGTGACAATGCCAACTTAGCTAGCCTGCGAAATGAGTGGACTCAGGCCTACGTCGAGCTGCTAGCTATGAATCTCAACGCACCGGTTTGGATTGGACTGAACAAACAGCAGGTACAAGGCTGCAACCACCTGCAATTACTGTACTATGGCACGAAAGCTCCTATGGGCGAGTTCCAGGAAACATTATAACTTTAAAAACAATTGTCAGTCACATATTATACAATTACAAATGACTAATTTAAAAAGAATGATTAACGTTCATCCATAATATGCAATATAGGACTCTCATGCGGCATCTAACCTCATTCAAGATGCATAGTTTACATTTGTTAAATCTATTTGGCAAACATGTTTTAAATAGCCATTGAACATGTTAAATTTTAGTCACATGCTGAATTAAAATGTAAATTTTCCATATGAATGCATGAGATCCATTTTTGCTTTCAGACTAGTGGTTATTTCAAGTACATCGATGGCTGGAATCTGAACTTTGCCGGCTGGGCTGAAGGTGAACCGGTCAGCAACCAACCCTGCGTCTATGTGGATGTGGATGGAAAATGGAAGACTGCTTTCTGCAATCAGACCATGAACAGTGTTTGCATTAAGTCCATAGGTATGACTGTCAGCATGTATATGAATACAGCCCATCAGTCATGCTAAGTGTCAACCTCTATGAAAATGAATACACTGTAAATGCTGAAATATATTTTATTTTGTGTATGACTTCGGCTCTGTGTGAGATGTTAGCTTGTTAATTTAGCTTTGATCTATAATTGCCATATTAGGTGGTATGCTTGTGTTGTTATATATGACTTATTAAAATGGCCAGTACTGGATTTTTGAGGGTAATACTCTTATTGTTATTTAAACTTTAACCATACATCAGCTATATATCAGTTTCTTTTGTAATAATTAATGCAAAATATAAACAAACAGATATAAATGTTTTATATTTGTTTTTATGTTGTAAAAATCAAACAAATACATCATAACATGTAATGGCGACAATGCAGTATTTTCAACCTAGTTTAGTATTCACTGCAATTTACTATTTATATATTTACTATATTTATACTATATTTATTGGCTAATATGCAGATATCAGATAACAATATACTGGTAATAAGCTATTATCTGCTAATATATCAGCTTTTCAGCTCTCTTAAGGAGAAGATTTGAGAATGTCTAGAATATTTACACTAATAAAACAGAACTTACTATTCTAATAGCTGCAAGCCATCAGTGTTTAGCATTATTTTCATTATTTTCCTGTGAAAACCATGTATTTCCAAAACTTTTTAATTCAGAAAAACAGCCCTATTTTCAGCTTTGTGATAATGCTGTTTTCTGATTTTCTTATTAGCTTCTAAATTGTTTACTTAGTGAGAGAAGGAGATGTAAATGAACACAAAATCCTTTAGTTTATCTCAAAATGAGAAATGACCACAGTAGAGCCCTATGCTCCTCTATCAGCAGTCTTTTATTTAATTCTGTGGACGTCACCCATTTAGTTTAAGATGTGCTTTTATTTTGATTTACTGACTGATTTACTGATTCCCCTCTATCACTGTCTCTGTTCACAGATGTACCACCAACAGAGTCAACCAACTTCCCAGGAATTTGCCCTGAAGAGACAAATGTCGAATACCACCAGAGTTATACCTGGTTGCCGTTTAAGGGTCATTGTTATTTGTTTATTACAGATGAAATTGAATGGGCAGATGCAGCTAGTAGCTGTGTAAGACATGGTGAGAGACCCGCCGCCCACAGAAAATTAGACACCTCGTAATGTGTATTTAGTGACTGAACGTTTTTTTGTTGTGAAGGTGGAGTCCTGGCGAGCATCGAAGATACCTCTGAGCAAGAATTCATCAAAAGCAACGTGGAAATATTTCAGGATAGCCACAGCTCTTTCTGGATCGGCCTGTATAAAACTCACAAAGGTATGATTACACTTTTTGCTCCATGTTAAAATATTTTGAACAAAAATCTGTACTTAAAAAGGGTCTTAACTTTTCTTTTGTCGTGGCATTCAATGTTCTTAATAAAACGTTTGCAAAGCCAATTCTCAGTAGCAATACACTGAGTTTCTGTCCGGCTGTAGGGACATGGATGTGGTTGGATAAAACAGTCTTGGACTACACCAACTGGGCTCCAGATGAACCTGACAACGATTTCGCAGAGATCGGAACCTCAGATGGGACTTGGAGGACAGGACGCAGATGGCACGACAGAGCATACATTTGTGAAACACCCAAAGGTAAGATCTTTTAAAAACGACATATAAATAAATAAAATTGCACACTTGTGTCTCCTAAGATAATTCTTATTTGAGCATTGTCCCTTCTTTTCTTAACAGTGATCCCTGTAGATTCGGAGTCAAAACCTGGTAAGTTGTACCTTTGTATCCCTATTTTGTGTAGTTCCTTGATTATTTATTGAAATGTTTAATATGTAATGCAACATTGGCAGGTATCTAAAACTATTAAGCGAGAAAGGATTGATGGTAAAAGCAATGCAATCACTCACATTTGATGTTCAGTTTTCGTTTCGAGTTGTTTTGGCTGATCAACTTGCGGAATCTGAATCTGTGCAGAGCCTCATGGAAGTCAGGATCCTCGCAGTCGCGTCCACACGAGTGTGATCGTTGTGCTGGTCATCATCGTCACTTCCACGCTGATAGCCGCCGCGTTCTTCCTCTACAAGAAGTCTCCTCGTTCCTTACCCACCTTTGACAATCCGCTCTACTTTGACAGTGAACGATCCCAGCCCGACGTGGTCGACACCAATAAACTGATAGAGAACGCAGAGGTAGAAAACTCTGAGCCTATTATAACTCTGTGATTTATAAAGGAGTACAGTCTAGTTGGATGTTACGTCCAAAACTGGTGTATTACACTTTGATGCTTAACTTGTGTTTTTGCTTTGTTCTGTTTGTTTTGCTATATACGGTTAATATTCAGTTATTTAACAATATGTCACTATGCCAGTTTCAGTGGAGTTGGCAATGCCTGACCTCATGGAACAGAACAATTTAGGCTCTAGGATGTCTCAATGGAAGTGATTGGTATTTGATTTTTTCTTTTTTTTTTATATCTATCATTGAATGTATATAATTGTAACATGTTATGCTTGGGCTCACTAGATGCTGTTCATTGGCTTGTACTCTTGAAATGTGTAAAAATCTCACTGCCTGTCACTGTTAAAAAAAACATTAAACTTGGCGATTAACAATAAATATTCATTTTGTGAGTTATACTGTTTGGTTATTCTCCCTTTCTCCCTTTCTAGGTGTCCAGCACCCACCATATCTCAAATTGGATTCAAGTTAGTGCCACTGCAGTGTTTTTAGCAGTATAGTTCATTCTTAGTGAATCATAAAAAAAAATTAAAAATAAAAATTAATTTGCAGGCCAGAAAAGCAGTGCAAAAGAAATTCACAGTTCCAGCAGCTTGAAAGGTGGAAACATAAGGGCATGCAAGTTTCAGTAAAAATGCAAAAACTATAATAAAATAGAAGGTAAAAATACAATATAAAATAAAAATATGAAATAAAACATCTGGCAGTTCTGGTTCTAAGGTGCAGTTGTGCAAAATGGCAGTGTGTAACATACAGTTGTGCAACAGTCGGTTTGTACACACTTGAGTCCAACATATAGATGTGTGTGTGCTCTTCTTTGTGTTATCGCTCTCCCCGAAAGGTGTTGAAGAGCCGTATGGCGTGGGGGAGGAAATCGATCTCCTCAGTCTGTCCGTGGAGCAGGACAGTGACAACAGTCTGTCACTGAAGCTGCTCCTCTTGCCTGGAGATGGCGCTGTGCAGTGGATGATTAGGATTGTCTATGATGGACAGGAGCCTGTTCAGCGTCCGTCGCTCTGCCACAGATGTCAGGCTGTCCAGGGTCTGTGCCAACGACAGAGCCTGCCTTCCTCACCAGTTTGTTCCAGGCGTGCTGCATCCTTCTTCTTGAGGCTGCCCCCCCAGCACACTACTGCGTACAGGAGGGCGCTTGCGCTACCACAGACTGGTAGAAGATCTGAAGCAGCTTCTTGCAGATGTTGAAGGACGCCAGCCTTCTGAGGAAGTACAGGCGGCTCTGTCCTTTCCTGCACAGAGCATCTGTGTTGGCAATCCAGTTCCAGTTTGTCATCCAGCTGCACTCCCAGGTATTTGTAGGTGTGTACCACGTCCACACAGTCCCCTTTGATGATGACCGGCTGCTGGGTGCGGCCTGGGTCTGCCTAAAGTCCACCAACCTCCCCTGGTCTTGGGGGTGTTGAGGAGCAGGTGGTTGGAGTCACACCATGTGATGAAGTCCTGGATCAGTTCTCTGTACTCATCCTCCTGTCCACTCCTGATACAGCCCACGATGGCTGTGTCGTCCGCAAAACTTCTGTACATGACAGAACTCTGACTTGTACTGAAAGTCGGACGTGTACAGGGTGAACAGGACCGGAGAGAGCACAGTTCCCTGCTGGTGCTCCTGTGCTGCTGGCCACAGTGTCTGACCTGCAGTCCCCCAGCCTCACGTACTGAGGTCTGACAGTCAGGTAGTCTCTGAGTGATCATTGAGAGAGTGGGGGTTTATAGAAGTAAATTTATAGAACTGTACAATTAAAAAATGAAAAAAAAAGTTGTAGGAAAAAATAGTTCAAATTGAAAGGGGAAAGTGTCCTGTAAACTGTATGCTTTGATGCCATATTAAATGACTGCAGAAGCAACCCTGTCCCAAGCTGTTTTACATACATGTCGAAAGACCATCCAGACAAATGACCAGCTGACCCTTCAGAGGTGAGGGTTAATAACTGGTGACTGGAAACAGACATTGTCATTCATATGCTTTACTGACCTCCCCCAAGGAAAAAAAAGTCTGCTACTATTAACCTCAGAAAAACAGTGCCTACATTTTTCCTTCCGATGTGATACCAGTAGTTTGATACTTTTTCATCGAATATCAATACTTTTTGCCCCTTAAAGTAAAATCACATGATTGCACAGTGTTCATTAATAACTTTATTGCAAGGGCAATATGAAATGTCACTAAAACTCATGAACAACTACTTGAAAGAAACGCTTATAAAATGATAATAAAATAGATCAATGAGTAAATTAAATAAAAATAAGATGATCATTATACTGATAATTTTGCTCATTTTTATTACACTTAAAGAGAATTTGGATGTTGACCTTTTTCTGACTTCTCATCATCCTGTGTGTGAATTATGAACAACATTTCCTCTCACTAAGCGGACGCCAGTGTTTTTCAGTGAAAACTGCTAATGCTCATTCATCTTTTCTTTTAGATAATGTACAACCGCATATTCACCAACTAGATAAGGGACACTAGATCAGCACCACACTATGCTGCCAACGTGCTGCTGAGCTCACTCTGAGAAGTGGAGTGAGGATCGAGGCGGTGCTTCACCGAGGCTGCGCAGTGAGGCTTCGGCTGAGACATCTGATAGGCTGCCATGATCATGTGACCCGGAAGACCATCTAAAATACATACATTTAATGCCTAAAACTCTCAGAAGTGAAAACAAATTGCACTTTTGTATTAGCACAGTGGTATCGTGATATTTAGAAAAGTATAGGCTCCAAAATATCGACTGGCGGGTATTGAAGTATCAACACGCCCATCCCTAGTTTTGGACTGAACACAAAGGAAACAGAGCAGCAAACCAGCAACTCACTCAACCTAACATGTCTAAGACAATGAGGACATGACATTATGAACTGTGGCAGTATTGCTTATTGATCGTAGGCAGGAAATGCTTTGACAGAATTACGCTGACACGGGCAGAAGCTCAAGCGTCTTTGGTAAGCGTCTCTCCTTAACCGTAGTCTTCACGTTGCCCAATAGCTTTTCTTATGAAGCCGTTCTTCGTCTGGAAACTCAACTGTTGACTGTTGATGATGGTTTACCAGCCGCTGAAATTCTCACACTTCACCACCCAGATTTGCGGAAGTCACTTTCTCTTTTTTTGTCTTGGTCTTTACGGTGATTCATCTGGGAAAATCATACTGTTTCCTGTACACGTTACACTCAGCAGTACCACCCCAGAGTAAATACTGGTCATCCCAATTATTTTCATAATTAAAAATTATACATACACATGTAAAAAACACCATGGAAATAATTCAATTATAAATGAGCTCACTTTTTATGAAAACACTTGCTACACATACATCATCATTTATTTATTCATGTCAAATCAATTCATAAACCAACCATTTTTTCTATTGTAAACACTGTGCATGTGGTTTTGTGTTATGTGTGTGTTCGAGAAGGCCGCCGGTCTCTCATAATTCTACAAGGACAACCTCATCAGAGATTGATGTTATTCATCCAACATATTCTCAGCATAAGATCAAAAACTACTGACTGGCTGTTTCCTGTCAGGTCTGTACCGTAGTGTAACTTCTAATAAATAATATGCTGTGACAAAAAACAACTTGGGAAACACATGCATCGATTGTGGTTTTGGAAAATCAGAGCCTTTAATCCTCTGAGTGCGTTTGCTTGGTGTGACTGTTGTTGAGACTGAGAGCCCGCCTTTTATCTTTGGGTAGACTGTTTTACCAGACCTACTGGGTACTGACTTCTGTGTTCTGAGTAATAGTCTAGACTAACTATTAAATTATGACAAAAGAAAGTCACGAAACAATATAAACAGTAACTGAAATCCAAGAATTATCCTGAAACCTCAAAATATTTACAGAAGCTGCGGCTGGGACAGAAGCTGCAGCCAGTCTTCCTGTGAAGTTTAGTTTTGCTTACGCAGACAAAAAAAAATAAAGGAACAGACCATCAGCATTATAATGGCTTCCTTTTCGTAAATATTGCACAATACTTAGATAGCCAACATGCTCTGTTTTCTGGAATCTGTGGGAGTCATATTTCCCTTTGACCCTAAACTGTCAGTATTATGTGCTTCTGTCTGTCAGGACATCATAGTGATGAAGTTAACTGTAGACTCATTGATACACTTTACACTTCACTTGTGTAATGATCTTTGGGGAGATTGTTATAAATCTTTTTCAAAGGTTTTATTTTAATATTGCTTTATCTTGGATTCTGCTAGTGGTGGAGGAGGTGCTCAGATCTGTTACTTTATGGAGTTTTTTTTTACCTGTCATGAAACTGTCTCAGTTTAATAGCGATGCCTTCATATTACCTACATTAGCAAGACCAACAATGAGAAGACTGGCTATTTCTATGAGTTTATAATAGTTCTTCTTAAAAAAACAACATAAGATGAAAAGGTCCAAAGCTGCTTTAAGTAGCATTACTAAAGTGCCTCTGTTACAAGTAAAAGTCCTGCATTCAAAATCTGACTTACTACGTACTTACATACTAGTATCACACATACCAAAAGTAAAAGTACTGATTATAAAGAATACTCTATAACATAATAACATACTGTACATTATACACACACACACACATACATACACATACACATATTTCTTACTGGATTATAATTAGTCATACATTAATGTGCTCACTGTTGGTGCATCTGATTAGGGAAAATTTCTCTTTTTAAACTTTAAATCTTTTTACTAAACTGTTGGGCAGCTTAATCCATAATTATAAATCAGTATTTATTGTTTGATTAAAAAAAAGTAACTGGTAACTAAAGCTGTGTCATGAATGAAGGGGAGTAAAAACTGCAATATATTCCTTTAAAATGCAGTGGTGTTCCAGTAACATAAATTCACTTAGACACTTAGAACATCTCTTATGAATAAGATAAAAATCTCTTATGTCAATTATTTTTCTTACTTTTACTGTTGCGGACTTTGTGTATGTTTACTCCACTAATCACTGTGTTGCGCCGATCTCTCACTGGTGATACTTTTTTTTATGTCTGACATTAAGCACTGTGTGGGTGACTTGTTCTTCCCTGTTCGTCTGAAGTGGTTTCATGAAATGATCATGAAAATGATGTCATGACCTGGCAGGGTGGGTCAACAGAAACTTGGCCATAAGATCCCCTTCTTTCCACAATTGTTCAAACAACTCTTAAATCCTCTGAGAGAAACGTATGGATTCGTCTGTCGCCTGTCTTCTGCCATAAGACATCGCAGAGGAGCTCTAACAATGAAGATAACTTGTGCAGCCTTTGTGCTACTCATCCAAACATTACAATGTTTGGCTTCAGATGGTACAGTATCACAACCTTTCATTTTAAGCTTTTTGGGTTTTTACAGAGTAACTCTGTGTAACTCTGCAGTATATGAGACTGTTCTTTACCACCTTTCAGTGTATCGACTGTTACCTAATTGAGTTGAGTATCAATATTTAGATTAAAATTATTCTCATTATGATTAACTTATCAAGTTTCTGTTCATTTTGCGAATATCTATCAGTAATATTGACTGAAACTGAATTAGAAACAAGTGTAACAAATCAATAGTTCTTCAGAGGATTGTCTGATTTCTTTTGCATTTGACCACAAGCAGAACAGACTACTGATTGTCTGATTAATATTCCTCTACAGATTCCCCATTTCAACTAACCAACCAGGCCACTGGTTATTGTTTGGTTAAAAGACATACGATATGCTATGACATACGCTGGACAACAGGTGACCGCCTTCTGGCTCCTTGGATAAAGAAGTGTCTGGGAGTCCAGGGGAAAAGTGTAGGAAGTGAAGTAAGCCTCTACGACTGTGACGAAAACAGCGAATTCCAAAAGTGGGAATGCAGGAATGAAACAGTGCTCGCCCTCAAAGGCCAGGACCTTTACATTGAGCTTACTGCAGACAGCACAGCAGCTCTCTCCAAAACTATAGGACCCAATAACCACCTCACAATCACAGGGACTACCAGCGGTGCTTGCACAAGAACACACAGAGGTACAATATAAAAGCAATGTTGTTCGTCCATACTGATACCCAACCAGATACTAGTGTGCCTGTTTTTTCCAAACCTTTACAGGAATGACATTTTTTCCCCTCTATTGAATTTCTTGTGTATCTCTGGAAAAACGTTATGAAAAAGATAAAACAGATGTACAGAATGGACTCCATCCTAGATTTTAATTATTTTGCACCACAAGCATTGAAGTAATATAAAATGTAAATTACTACAGGTATGAGAGATGTTCTCAAGCTTCTCTTTCCTTTTTTCTTTTGTCTTTGTTTTGGACTCTTAGAACTTTACTCCATTGGAGGAAATGCGCAAGGCAGGGTTTGCATGTTTCCCTTCATGTACAAAAACCAGTGGTACTCAGACTGCTCTATGGTGGAATCCCATTTGCCTTGGTGTGCTGTTGAAACTAGATTTGATCACGAAATCTGGGGCTTATGTCCAACAAACAGTGAGTACTGCCTGTGAGAACTTTAGTTTTATTATTTAGGATAATAATGCTCCTATAAGCAGGGTATTATTTTTAACATTCAGTTTAACAAAAAATGTGCAACTTGAGGTTACATGAAAAAAAAACACTTTGGAATGAATTTATTTGTTTTTTATGTGCATTTCACAGGCAAAGAACATTGGAAAAAACACATTACAACAGGAGTGAGTTACCAGCTCAACACACAGTCAGCTTTGACTTGGCCCCAGGCTGAAGCCAGCTGCAAACAGCAGATGGCCTCCCTGCTCAGTGTCACCGATCCACATGAGCAGGCTTATATCGCAGGTAAGGTTTCTCTTAGGGTAGGTGCAGGGTGGAGGGCAGTTGGGACCCAGAAATGCAGACGAGGCAGGCAGAGTAGATGTAGTGACTCTTTATTTCAGGAACACGGGGAACAGGAACAAGGAAGGCAGGAACAAACGGGCGGAACACAGGATGGGTGATAAACGGGCAGGAACACAGGACGGGTGATAACACAGGGGCTAGAGACATTACACAGATGACACAACAAAGAACATAGGAGAGGGACCGGTATAAATACACTGTGGAGGAAAGGGAAGTGGAAACAGGTGAGGAAACCAACAGGGAACAGGTGGAACAGAACAATATGGGCGGAGAGCAGAACAATCACAGAGGAGGGAAACACACAAGGGCAGGAAGTAAAGTGGCAGACATAAGTGAGAGAAGAGGAGGGAATACAAAATAAAACAGGAAGTGATGAGAACTGGAGAGACTACAAAAGAGGACAGGAGACCAAAATTGACTGACACAGAACACAGGGAACAAGGGACAGGGAGGACACAAGGTACACCATAACACACTGAACAAACCGAACACAAGACAAACAAGGTGGGAAACACCAAGGAAGATGAGGCACAAGAAAACAAGGGGCACAAGAAAGTACAGAAAGCAGGGCAAAAGAAAGAAAACTAAACAAGGCAAAACGCAAACCACAACAGTTCCACTATTTGAGCTGAGCAGCGTTTGAGAAATATCCACCGATGCCTCACTGTTCATCATCAGCGTTGCAAGCCCAGTTTAATCAACGTCTAAAATAAAGTTTTTAATTTGTCTGAAATGGACATGGCCTTTATATAATCTTCAATGCAACAGTGATTCATGTTTTTTAACCTTAGTCATTATTACTTCATCATCTTTGTTCCTTGTGCCATTTTTCCACAAACTAACACACTCACAGCACTACTGGGAGGACAGGGGGGCAAGATTTGGACTGGGCTGATCCAGGATCAAGAACATGGCTGGCAGTGGTCCAATGGGCAGCCTTATCGTTATCTGAACTGGGACTCAGGTAAGTTTTCTCTCCACTTCAATACTTTGCGTTGTTATTCTGAGAACGCTGAGATTACAATGTCGTCCTTGCTATCAGCATTAAAATTTGGTCATCTTGTATGTATAAAATAATGTGCACATTTCAAATTACATGCTTGGAATGGTTAAACAACGTACAATAACTCAATCAAAGTCATGTTGCTTTTTCGTTTCTATTTTCTGTATTTCTGTTCCTACTTATGATCTTTTTATTGTTGTTTGTATTACAGTTTTTGTTCTGGCCTGAAACAGAACTGAATTTATATAGTCAAGTTTAACCATCATCTTGCTTTAGGACATCCACTTCCTAATCCGGGACACAACTGTGCAGTTGCTGATCCTGCTGTACAGTACGCCTGGCAAAGTTCAGCATGCACTAAGAAACTGGGGTACATCTGCTACAGTGAAGGAACTGTGGCTCGTCCTACTGAGGGTAAAGAGAAATGTGCATTTTATTCTATTTTAGCAAAGCTGTTCACTGGTTACTGTATCACCATTTTGTCTCTCATTAACAAAATTATATCACTGACTTGGTACTTATATTTCTTTGTTCCATTCACGATCAGCTGCTGAGGCAGGATTTTGCTCAAGCCCTTGGATCCCTTACAATGGCCACTGCTTCCACCTTCATCGTACAAATAAAACGTGGTCTGATGCTCAGAGAGAATGCCGCAAAGAAGGAGGAGACCTAGTCAGTATTCGCAACGTGGAGGACCAAAGCTTTGTCATCTCACAACTTGGTTATGGTATGGGAATTCAATAAAAAAGAAAATTGTTTTTGAAAGAAGACGTCTTTACAACAAAGAACTAGGACATTTAAAACGTATAGCATTATACTGCCAACGCTGCTTATGCTCCTCTGGTTTCTGCCGCTATTCCATGTTTCCCAAAAGCTGAGAAACTTTTTCGAACATTGTGAACAGTGTGACTGAATATTAACTGTTCTCTCCTGAGTTGAGATAGATACCAACACATCTTGTCTTGTTTTAAATCATGTAGCATTTTGAATATATTCTTTTTGATATGTTTTGCACTGCAGAAAAGCAGCATGCCTTGAACGTGTTTAAGGATTTTGTTTCTGTAGACCCTCAATACCACCAGTACAATATATTTTTTTTCTGCCTGTGTCTGCAGCATCCACTGATGAGCTTTGGATTGGACTGAATGACAGGAGGACAGAGGGGCTGTTTGACTGGACTGACCACTCTCCTGTCACTTTTACTAGCTGGGAGTTTGGGGAACCAGCTATCGTCAAGGACCAACAAGACTGTGTTGTTATCCGTGGAGCGGTAAGGAGGAGCATGTGGGGTATAGCATGAATGCAAGCTTCTTCTAAAAGTATCATTATTTGCCCAGTGACAAAAACTAACCTGTTTCAAAGCAAAGTGCCAAAGTGTGTAGCTATATGTCACTCTCAAATTCACATACATAACATGCTTCCAACTATGTGGCAACAGTGTGGGGAAGGGCCTTCCTGTTGCAACACGACAACGGCCCTTTGCATAAAATAAGACATGGTGCTTCAAGTCTACTGTGAAAGAACTTAACTTGGCCTGCATAAAGCCCCATAGAGTTGGAGTGGCTGGCCTACAGCAGCCAGGTTGTAGAAAGCCTTTCAAAAAGAGTGAAGCTCTACGACCACAAAAGGGTATAATGTTTGGGTGTCTCCACATTTGTTCAATGTAATATATTTTCTGTGTGCTGTGTAAGTATGTATCTGTCGTTACATCTGGTCTCTGCAGACGACAACATCTCACTGTGCTTCTCTCCTGTAGAATGGGAACTGGGCCGACCGCGCGTGCGAAGAGAAACACGGCTTCATTTGTATGAAGACGAGCGCCTCCGAACCCTCTGGAGATGAAGTGGAGCAGAACGTGGGCTGCAAAACTGTGTGTGAACTTCACCTTTCCTTATTCATAAAAAACAAAAGTAAACAAAAAGGGTAAACCTTCTGATGGCTACTTTATTTCCACAAAACGGAGCACTGTTAACTGTCAAGTACAGAAAGTTGAGTCCAAATACTTGAATACACTGTTGCTCTTGTTTCTTTCATACTGCGTTTTGTTCAAAGTTGTTGAGAAAGCACAATATTCGATTTAAGAGAAAAAGTAAGATATTTGGTGGCAGCCTCAGACCCAAACTTTTTTGTTTTGTTGTTTTGTTTTGTTCTCTGACAATGTATCTAATCACACTAAATCAGGACAACAACCTAATGATGTCTTCCCACTTTTGTTTTGCCACACTCCAGGGTTGGAAAAGACATGGCTCCTACTGCTACTTTGTAGGAACACACACCAAGACGTTTGATGAAGCTAAACACGATTGCAAGAGCTCAGATTCCTACTTAGCTGATGTTTCAAACGGGTAAAAGAAAAAAACATTTTGAGCACACTAAAAATGAGCATGCTAGAAGAAGTTCAGACATCATGAAATTTGCTGGGACAAAAACTAAAAAGCACTTTTATTCCTATACATAATTTAGTGATATAAGAAGTCCTGTAATCCTAATCTGCTTAATATTTTCAGGGTGGATAACGCCTTCCTTGTCAGCTTGGTGGGGCTGAGACCAGAGAAGCACTTCTGGCTGGGCCTCTCAAACCAGAGAAACATTGATGAATTTCTGTGGACCAACACAGACACAGTGAAATTTACTCACTGGAACGCTCAGATGCCAGGTACAGAAAATGTGAAAACTCTCTCTGTAAGATGTGTCTGAAAGTGGCTTCACAATCGATTATTTACGGTTTCTCCCACAACAACACAAGGTCACCAACAAGGCTGCGTTGCCATGAAAACTGGGATTTTTGCTGGCCTCTGGGATGTTCTGCCCTGCACCAACAGGGAGAAATACATCTGCAAACACCTGGCAGAGGGGGCCGTTTTAACTCCTGTGCCACCAACTCAAAGCCCTCTGAAGTGTGCTGAGGGCTGGACTCCCATGCACCCAAGAAAGTATTGCTTTAAGGTACAGCCACACATTAAAACAATCCAACACAATACCCGAAATACAGATGAGAGTTTATGGTTGCTGAAATCACTGCTCCTCTGTGAATTATCCTCATTGTATGAATGTATGTGTGACATGGGATAAGCATTTTGATGTCAAAATAAATTTCCAATAGAGCAATTTTATTTCCACCATTTCGACGTGATTAGTGTGACTGAATTTCTCCTTTTTGTTAGCTGGTAACCCACTGATATTTTTAAACAGAAATACCCAGACTGCAGACAATAAAACGTATAAGTAAAAGGTTGAAAGTACTCCAATAAGAATACATACAGAGTGCAGACAATAAAACACTAATGGCCCTTGCATGCATCGGAGCTTGTTTAAGTGATACTACCAAACCATATCAAATTTCTTTTGTCATGTGTTTCAGTTGTTTTCATTGTCTGATGAGAAAAAGAGGACTTGGTATGAAGCCAGAGATTACTGCAGGGCCATCAGAGGAGACCTGCTCAGCATCCACAACATGGCTGAGCTGCTTATGTTACCACAACGGTACAGTATGACTGGACTAAGTACAAAATCAAGAAATTATAAAGCTGGTTGCAGCAGATTTTGAAGATAGTTTTGAAACTAGTTTCCATGAAAGCACTGGGATTATAAAAGATAACTATCAAAGCTGTCTTAGAAATGCAAGAAGCATAAGAGGAAGAAAAGACATAAGTAGAAAAGGATACAACCAAAAAGAGGTTAGATAAAACAAGAGTCAACGTTAGCACAGCTTTTCATTGAGAACTGGAGGAGATAAAGGGATATCTATATCTATCTATCTATCTATCTATCTATCTATATATATATATATATATATATATATATATATATATATATATATATATATATATATCATATCTTATCTTATTAACATAACTTTGTCCATTATAGCTATGACACAGTCTGGATTGGACTTAGTGCACCTGACACAGCCACTGGTTATGTATGGAGCGATGGATCCCCAGTGAGTAAACACTTTTCTACTTTAATAATTGAGTCAGTCATTTATAGTTCAGGAAACTTTGATACAGACAATAAAATCACAATGTTTTTTATTGGTTTGTTTTTACAGGTGCAGTTCCAACACTGGGAAGACGGAGAGCCAAACAATGTAAACAATGTGGAGTCTTGTGCTGAAATCAGCCTGCTTCAGACGAGAAGGAGCGGGTCGTGGAACGATGTGCGCTGTGAGACTCACCATGGATGGTTGTGTCAGATCCGTGCAGGTAAAATCAGGGAATTAAACCATTACCTTCTCTTTCTGTTACTTACCAAGGTTTCAAAGAAGAAAATGTCTGGAAATATTCTCAACATGGCGCTGCCTAATTTCAACCTCAGTGCTCTATTCAGTCTTCTGACAATATTTATCTTCTGTCAATGTCTTTACAGGAGTGACTCCCAGTTCACCTCCGGGCGATGTCACTCCTGGTAAGTGGGCCATTTTTCTGTGCAACTACGTAGATACACTTTAAATACACTCTTGGCCTAAACCAAATTTTCTGTTGTATGGTTTAAATGTGATGCTGTTGGTATTTCTTCCTTTAATAATTAGTGTGGTACACTGTCAACACATCTTTACATTTAAATATAAAATACAGACTTTACACAAAAGAGTCTATGGCCACGCTGGCAGCTTGTGAAGCAGAACTTGAGCTAAATGCTAGTGTTAAAATGCCAACATGCTGGCGTTAAGAAGAAGAAATCTTCACTTCTTATCTCATGTTGAACATTAGCACAGTAACATGTCCAGTTATCAGTGAACACAAAGTTCAGCTGAAGATGATGGAAATGTCAAATGACAAAAGACCAGCAAAAATGGAAAGTACTGGAGAAGTCTTAATCTTGACCTGATGGTGGCACTAAATGAAAGGTTAAAGGGTTAGTAAGCTTATTTTCATTTATCCTGAGGGGGAGTCAGGTAGGAACCAAAGTCTATGGGATTCAACCCCAACAAAATCCCATACCTAACATTTCATAGTTATTGAGCTATTTCAGTCTAAATCAAAGTGAAGCAGCAGCCAACAGATCAACATTGCTGTCCATGTACTGTGATATATTACACACTTCTACCATGTTTGCAGACTACAATGAGACCTCAGACGGGTGGCTAGAATGGAGGGGGAGTCAGTATTATTTTAACCAGAGATCTATGGCCATGGACGATGCTCGTCGCTTCTGCCAAGAAAAGCATGGTGACTTGGTGTCCATCAACAGTGAGGCTGAGAGTGTCTTTTTGTGGAAACAGGTGAGCAGTGACTTTTGTGTCTACCACATTAAGAAAATAAAGCGACGAGCAATTTCAGTACAAATACCAGGGCATTTAACTTGAGCACAAATTGAGTGTGTCTATGTCTGTGTGTGCAGATATCAGGAAGTTTTACCTCTTTCTGGATAGGCCTGACCATAGATTTTGATGGATCATATGAGTGAGTATGAATTAAGTACAAATGAGAAAATTACTTTTCAAAGCCTCATGATTGGTTAGAAATTTAAATAACCAATCGCTAATGTTCTGTAATTATATTGCTGAATTTCAAATAAGTACTGTTATAAGGCTGTGCCATGGCGCAGATCCAAACAGTCAGTTTTTTGTCCCCTTCAAAAATATTGCCGTTCTTTTGATGTCAAATTATTGTGCGCCACAATAACACAGCTTACCTTGTCAAAGCCTCAAGTCACACTCGAGCAAGGATTTATGCTCTGTGTGCAAAACTCTGGAAAATCAATAGCTCAAAGGTTAAGCTACACGTCAAAGTATTACTGCTGAAGACTTTTGAATTATTGCACTTCATTTACGCGTAACTTTTGGTCAGATCTGATCTATGTGACTCTGACAGAAAAGATGCTTGAGTTTGACTGTTAACACTTCTTCTCCTCCTGGTTGAATGCCATACCTGCTAACTTTAATTGGGCACCAAAGCTTAAGTTAAACTTGACAGAAAAGACCAAGATTGATTCATTGGGACAGTACAGATTTGAGGCTGTAAGAGGAATACACCACATAATCTAGCTACATCCTTTAGACTTGGCTATGTATGACATAATGTTTTTGTGACAAACTTTTAACTGATTGTTATGTTATATTGAGGTGGATGGATGGTTCCCAAGTGTTGTACCAAAAGTGGAGTGAAGGTCAGCCTGACTTCAAGAATTTTGATGAGAACTGTGCTATCATGGAACAATATACTGGTGAGTCAACTGAAATACCAACATACATTCGAATGACAAATTAAACAAAGGCTTTAAGCTTTAAGTAATCTTTGATATTTCAGCTGATTTGGTGACACCGGTCATTACCATAGTAACAGCAAGTGCAGTTACATAGTGAGATAGCTAACAGAGGAGCAATTACTTTATCCAGCCAAACAAACTTGCCTTGTTTTAATACAGCTGAAAATACAAAAAATCTATCTATCATGCAATGCACATTCGCAAGTAGTTTTACACTCAACAAGGAGACATGTTAAGTTACGTTGCTGAGGAGGTGGCGTTGTTATAAATTGCAATTGGTGTTAAACACATACATTGCATTTCCTGTGGCTGCTTCACAATAAAAGCCACAAAGAGTCTTTACAGTTGAGCACTTTTAATGTGAAGCAGCAGTAGTACAAAAGGTGGAGAGCTAATTACTCAATCCAATGACATTAAATGGATATTGCATAAATAATACCACACATGAATTGCATCTTAAATTTGATAACTAAAACCTCATATTTTTTGTTAAATGACAATGTATACTGTATTTGCTTTAGTGTTGATTTTCATGTCTTGGATTTGTTTACAGGGTTCTGGCACGATTATAATTGTGGGTTTGAGCACGCATCCATTTGTAAACGCAGTGGCTCACCACCTGTCAACACCACTGTCGCACCCACAGTGGCCCCTACAGGCGGCTGCCCAACCAACTGGAAAAAATTTCACTCCAAGGTCAGAGGGTAACTTTTTTAAATGTGTTGTGATTAACTGGATGGAAAATAAAACCGCTGTAGGACAGTATTAAATTCTCTCTGCTTACAATAACATGAGCATTTGATTTGATAACACTGATCTTCCAGAGTACAATTTTTTCATCTTTTTTTTATCTTTTGAATTTTTTTAAATTAAGCTGTTCCATCATGTAAATTTGATATTATTTGCACTAAATAGGAAAGTGTTTATGTTGGCTGTATTTGGTTTATTTTCATAACTTTTAAATCAAATTATCATTCCCCAACTCTAGTGTTACAGGATTGATACCAAACAGAACGTAACATGGGATGAAGGGAGGAAACAGTGCCAAAAAATGGGCGGAAACCTGGCCTCTATTTCCTCAAGACACGTAGAAGGTTTGCTTAACTTTTTTTTTTCCCTGGTAAAATATGACCCATCTTCTCAGTTTTTTCTTCTGTTCATGGTTGAGTAGTGAAAACCATTTATGGCAGAGTCCTGAGATACCAGCTTACCAAGATACACGACAGCTGTTGTAGAAACAACTGCACCTCCTCCGATTTTTTTTTTTTTACATAGATTTATGAAACTATTTGACCAAACATTCAATTTCATGAAATGCACTCTCGCTATTTTATGTTTCTTTTGTACTTAAGAAGATTTATATTAATTCATTAAATGGATAAAATGGAGGACTTGTGGTGGTGGTGTGGCTAGTTCGACAATCAACTTATTACCGAACAGAATATTTAAAACCCTTTAGTGACTCATATTTATATGATGTAAAACAGGTGATGTACTAAAAGTGAACCACAGAAACAGCATATGTGATTGTGTTTTATGCATATTTAGGTAAAAAGCTTCCATGCTTCTGATACTTAAACCATTGTTATCTGTTATATTCTCAGTGTTTTTGATGAGTCAAATGGCTGAAACACCTACTTCAGACCTTTGGATAGGTCTTCACTCTTTACATGGTAATCAATTTGTTTGGACTGATGGGCGAAAAAAGCAATATGTCAACGTGGCTTTAAATGTAGGTGGACACAAGATGAATATTTACTATTAATACATGTTCAAATTTAACCCAATAAGAATGTACTATGCATCAACTCTATTCAAGTTTATTTATTAAAAATGTCACTATCTGGGTTTACATTGCAGAATTTTAGAAATGTGTGGATATTTCATGACCTACACTTACATGAAGAGGTAAGAAGCTCTTAAAACCTAATTGTTAAGAGACATACCACTTTTTTCCCATAACTTAAAATTACACACTGTAAAAACTCAAGAAAAAGAGAAAATATTACAATTACAGTATATAAATATTATCGTCCATGCATTTATAAAATTGAATGTATCTTTTGTGATTTACAGCAATTATATAGATTTTTATCAAAAGATCAGGTAAGAAGTTCTTTTTCTTAACTTGGGGTCATATTTACGGAGCCCCTAAGGGGTGGTGCAAAAAAAAAAAAAAAAGTTATCTTGTGAGCACGAGAAAGTTTCACATGCTCACGAGATACTCTTTCACTTAGGGTGGTTTAATTAGTTTCCAGAGTGGACAAAAGACCATTAAGCTCATTTTAGTAAAGAGAACGACGATGAAGTTAGCTTCTAATCCACAGTGTCCAATTCAGCAGTTAAGGGGAAAGAAAAAACGGACAATCAATGGACAAACAGTCAGTCAGCATGTTCAGTTGTTTTCCCCTTAACTTCCCCCTTAACTTCCTAACTAATAGTATAATCTACCAACTAAAATATGATACAGTAAGTAAATGTGAAACTTTCTCGTGAGCATGGGAAACTTTTTCATGAGCATGCAAACTTTCTGGTGCACACTAGAATGTTTTTTTTTTTTTTTGCACATATGTCTTTAGGGACTCTGTACATATTACAGTGAACAATCAGACAATCACATTTTCCCTGACACTATAACAACTCAAAATTAACACAGTGGGGGAAAATAATACAGTTACGATATATAAACATTATTTTCTAGTTTATCAAATATGTAAGACGGAGAGTTAAGGATCTCATCTGGTTTGTTAAAGTTAATATGGAAAACTAGTGTATGTCAAAAAATGGTAATTCAAAGCTAAACATATTTTTGTCAAAAGAGGAGGCATATATTTGTTAACCTCCTCCTGGCCATGCATTTGTAAATCTGTCCAGTGTATGCTCCTTATTACATGAAGTCCATTTTTTTGAAAATGTAAAAATTGTTTTGCTGCAGACACTCACTTAGGACTACTGTATTTAGAGAATTCCATTATTGGGCCTAAATACGAATGAAATGTCCTTAATAATAAAATTAATATAAAAAGGGGTACAGCAAACATTTTCTGCTATCATTTTTTCCCATGGCACAGTAGGCTTTCAGTAAACAAAAACACATAAGTATTGTTATGGGAAGTACACTGTATTCTTAAAGAGAAATTGTATCATTGTCATTTCACTGCTATCTGTGCTTTCTCAGAAAAACTGTGCTGTGATCAATATCAAACATGCCCCTGATATTGGGAAATGGGGGTTTAGGTCCTGCAATGACACCAATGGATTTATCTGTCTTAAAAATGTTGGTGAGTCCATTTTCTGACCTCTCTCCTTAATATATGCGGTCTAAAATTATAGTGCTTCTTTTAGTATTTCTAAAAGTGGCTAAAATCTAATAAATAAATTGTTATAAATGACATATTGATAAACCTACAGATAATTGTCTCATGAATCTACAGCCTCCCCTCAACTTTTTAGTATTGTCTTCATTTTTCCTTATGATCAAAACTGCAATACTGTTATGAATCTGAATGTAAAAACTAAATGTATCTAATTTCTCACCCTTAACAGACCCAACTCTCCCAAACTCCCCTGAACCAACAACATCTCTCCACTATGAGCAGATAGCTAATGACTCTATCAAGGTTGTTACACAACAAATGAGCTGGGATGCAGCCAAAAAACACTGTGAAGGTGATGGCGCCAATCTGGCTAGCATACGAAATGTGTGGTCGCAGGCCTACATTGAGATGCTGGCTTTGAATCTCAAAGCTCCACTATGGATCGGACTGAACAAAGCAAAGGTAAAGTGATCAAAGTTTTGCAGGTATTTGGCCCTGAACCACAGAGTTGGACACAAATTTGTGACCTGATGATGGTGGTAGATGAAAAAGAATCACTAGTCATTACAATTCATGCAGACATCAGTGGCAGTACAAAGTTTAAAGGCAGTCCATCTAACAGATGTTGGGACATTTCACTTAACACTACAGATGTCAGTGGTAGACTGGTCAAGATACAAAGATTTTAATTCATACAAACATGGCTAAAAATATTAATCATTCATTGTTGTGAAATCACTGCAATTACAGATTTTCTTGAAGAAAATGTAAAAGAGAAAAATAAATTCAGCCTTATCAATATTTACTTTCAGACCAATGGATATTTCAAATATATTGATGGCTGGCGCTTGAGCTTTTCTAGCTGGGGTAGAAATGAACCAAGTGGGGACAAACCCTGTGTCTACATGGATGTGGATGGAAAATGGAAGACTGCTGCATGCAACCAAACCATGAACAGTGTTTGTATGAAGTCTACAGGTACATCAACATCTAAAAGCATTTAAATAAACAAATATGTACCTCTGGTATCTGTCTGTTTGGAAAATATCAGATGGCTTTAAATTACACTTTAATACCTGCTCTTTTATTTATATATATATATATATATATATATATATATATATATATATATATATATATACACACACACACACACACACACACACATATATATATATATATATATATATATATATATATATATATATATATATATATATATATATATATATCTTTTGTAAGATACTCTAAATGCCTATTTCAATGCACAATGATCTGATTGTCTCTCTCATCCACAGATATACCACCTACAGAGTCAAGTATTTTTCCAGGAGTTTGCCCTGATGATCCAGATACATTAAACGTAGGCCAAAATTATTTCTGGCAACCATTTAAGGGTTACTGTTATATATTTTTCACACAAAGAAAATCATGGGCAGATGCATCTTCTAGCTGTGTACAGCATGGTAGGTCCTTTCTGAGGATAGCCCAGAATATTTCTAGGTTTAAGATTGCATGTAGCTTTCAGTAAGAACTTCTGTTTTGTTTTGTGAAGGTGGTTCACTAGCCAGCATTGAAGATTCATCCGAGCAAAAATTCATTCAAAGTACTGCAAAATCATTTGAAGACAGCTTCCCCTCTTTCTGGATTGGCCTGTATAAAACTCACAAAGGTACAGTCACATTGTCTGTCTTTTTTTTTTGCCAACGAAAGTTTTCTTGATATAGGCAGAAAATTTAAATTTAAAGCAGGCTATTTTGTGTGCGGAAATCTCTGTTTAACTTAGTGAAGATACACAGGAATTATAATTCAATCCATTAATTTATATAGTTGCAGCATAATGTTCACCATGGTGTCCACAGACCCTTTCGCCTCTGTCTACTGTGCTCAGTGCCAATTCTGCTGTTCTCTGGCAAGTGCCAATCGAGCAGCACAGTGCAGGACTGTAAGCACAGGTCCCACTAGAGGACATCAGGGCTTCATGCCACCTTCATGGGCTTTGTTTTTTGACAGTTTGGTCAGAAACATGCACACCAATAGCAAACTGGAGGTTGTATTGTAGGGCTCTGGCAGTGCTCTCGCACAAATAAGCAGATATTGGTTCTTCTGCTGGATTTATCCTCTTCTACAGTCTGTCCAGCTCTCCTCATGTACCCCTTTCCTGGTATCTCCTCCATGCTCTTGAGATTGTGCTGAGAGACACAGCAAACCTTCTTGGTGATCTGGAGGAGCTGGACTACCTGTGCAACCCGACTGGGTTGCAGGTACTGCCTAATACTAGAAGTTATGACAAGGACACTAGCAAAAACTAAAAGCTAGAGAAGAATCAGTCAAAGGATAAGAAGAGAGCATTTATCTATGGCCACCACCTAGGTAATTTTGGGGGAAAAAATGCAGTGGTTTAAAATCACAATTTACTTTTTTGTTCACAATGGTTTTTTTTTAGGTTATATCACAAAGACATCAGGAGTAGTGATACAATACAATACTTTACAATGACAAAAGAAATAAATGAAATGCAACTGAATGAAAAGACGTTAAACAAGATAAAACAAAACAATTTGTTTGTCTCCAGAGGAGTGGTTGTGGTTGGACAAAACAGTCATGGACTACACTAACTGGGTTGAAGGTCAACCTGAATATCACAGCCATGGAGTGATTAGTACTTCAAATGGGACATGGAAAGCAAATATGAGGTTTTTGAGAAAACCATACATCTGCAAAACACCCAAAGGTAAAATCATAATGATCTTCTTTATAATGCAGATATCAGGTTACACCGTTATTTTGTCTGTTCAAGATGAGTGATTGCATTAAGTTAGGCAATCAGAGTCATAAATGTTGTAGAAGTTGTCAAACTAGGTGAGAGAAAGAGAAAAATATAATTCACTTGTTGGACATCATCAGGCTGATACTAATCCCCTCCTTTTTCTCTAGTATTACCACCCACACCATCATCACCACCACACGGTGAGTAACATCTCTTATCACTCTTTACCTTCTTCGTTTTGCTAAAAATTGGCCTATCTTGGTTGATTATAATCTACTTTATCAATTTGTGCAGTACATGGTCCCCTTTCCCGGAGCCACTTGGCCTTGACAGTTGTGCTGATCATTACTGTGATTGCTGTGGGGGCAGTCGTGGCCGTCTTCCTCTTCAAGAAGTCTGGTCGTCGCTTACCCTCGGTTGACAAGTTTACCTTTGAGAACCCGCTCTTCTTAAGCAAAGAGCAGCCCCAGCCTGATATCATTGATACTAACAAACTGGTGGAGAATGCAGAAGAAGAGAAACCTGAGCCTCTTGTGACTGCATGATTAAAAAAGAAAAGTGAAGAATCTAATGGGTGACATACTCTCTACTCTAGTAAATGTTAAATGAGGAAAGGTATTGGCCAAACTGAGCTGAAACAATTAGAATAAGTGTACAATTTATCAAGGATTATCATAGCAGTTAGAACTTCCCAATTCCCAATTGCTTTGTGGACAAAACAGTTTACTTTGTGACCTTTCACTCACCACCAACGTTCCTGTCTTACACAAGCCACTTCCTCTTTGAACGTAGGATTCATTTCAAAAAGGCACGTAGCAATTACTTTTCCAATCGACTTGGGCCAACTGATAAAATCTAAAATAAAGTCTATAGCACTAATGAAATCTGATGACAAACACAGTGAAGGTGAGTATTCAGATCTGTGCACTCAGTTAATGTTTCCACATCACATTGCTTCTTTAATCCCACGCTTTTTCTCTCCCTTGCGCTCACACATGCAAGCCCATGCTGATTCTGCAAGCCGAGGTTTAGGCGTGTGGGCTGATGAGGATGGGTTTGCACTGTTTACTTCCTTATTGGACACTGATTCATCAACCATAATAACACATCTTCCCATCTTATTTTCTACGGCCTTCAGTTGTTTAGCCATGGCAATGTCATCTCCACTTGTTAGTGTAGGTTTTCAGAAGTACCATCTAATAAAATGCAAAAATTCCTGCTGCCTGTTTACTGTCTGTCTGCTTGGTTTAGGCCTATGCACCCCCTCTCTCTTAAAAATGATGTTTATGTACTACTCAGTACTTTTGCCAAATACGCAGTGCAGTCTGTTGAGAAGTATTCTACAAGCATTAAATGATATATAGAGCCATTTAATGAAACAGTAACTGATGTTCACAAATGATTCAACCACAAAAGACTTTGAGCATTTGTGGCACTTCACTCTTGAGAAGATGCTATGAGAGGCTGTACTAAACATTATTCATCCTGCCCTCTCACATACACACATTCTCATTTCACATTCATATTTTCACTCTCACATTGATATATTTTCATTCTCACACCAAAACATTTTCACTCGTATATTCTTGTATTTTAACCCTCTTCTTATGTTGGGATTCAAATAGTTTGAGAATCTAGACAAACAGTATTCAGTATGTAGTAGTAGTTTCAGTATGACAATTATTTAGTACAAGTCCTTATGATTGATTTGACTTGATTTCAACAGCAGAAGTGTCTCATCTCTATTTATCATCATCACTCCCATGTAAACAAAAAGTTTAAAAATGTAAAATAAAAAAAATTCCTTTTATAGCTATTTTTTCCTCAATATAGATGTAACAATGGTTTGAACATATTTTAATGAACTAGTATATTATCTTAATGGAACCATGATCTATGAGAGGTGAATTACACCACTGGACTAAATTGTCATTGAATTTTTAATAACCGTGTTGTAATGAGGTACAAATAATGTTTTTTTTTTGTTTGTTTGTTTTTCTTTTTTTCTTTTTTGTGGTTTCTGATATCTTTTGGCTGATTAAACATCTACTGGGTCACATTGACCCAGGAACATTGTTGTTACATTTTCGCTCTCATATTCATGTATTTTAATGCACACATTCATACATTTTACTCTATGTCATTACAGTCATTTTACACATTGAATATAAATAACATATGCATGCAGGAGAAGAATGTATGCATGTGTGAGAGGGAGTAAAGTGGAAAAAGTCTTAGAAACTGAACGTAATGGATACCAAAAAAGATGAGACAAAAGACATGCACCCGAGTTTCAAGTATATAGATAAGTGACAGCGAATAAATGTATGAGAGTGTATTTTAAATGTTTATGTATGTGAAACATACAGATGAGAATTAAAATATATATTTATGTATGAGTCAGAGTGTATGTATGTGAGAGTAGAGAACACATATGTATGGAAGTGTAAATATATGTATGTGTAGAAGTATATATAAATAAATATGAAGTATATATATGAAGTATAAGTATGATATGAAGTACTGAAGTATATATAAATATGAGTAGAAATGTATTTATGCTAAGGGGCCACAATAAATAATATCCCCCTGCCCCCCCTCCAAAAAAAAAAAACATAAAGTCAGCATTATTATAGCTTCCTTGTTGCGTATGTTGCAACGGCCTACTGCGATGTTCTCTACTGTCAGTGTGACTCACGCGTAACTGATCAAACCACAGTTTGTATCACATCTGCTCTGCTTCTTGCAAAATCATAGAAGTGAAGTTTTATCATATTCATAAATGTAAAATAAATTCAGAAATACTACTGTAAATAACTGGTAGTTACCTTAATGGCAACCAAAGATACAGTAAAACTTCAGGCTAACAGTCAAAATCAGAAATGTTTTTCTCGGGTTCATGTGTTTGGTATCTGCGAAGATTGGCTGTGATTTAAAAGTTCACTTACTTTAGCATACTAGCACTTCCTGTTTTGCATGGTGTCTGTTTATTATGCAATAGCACACACTCAATATAGTTGTTCTGGGAACATAATGTATTACAACAAAACAGCTAAGTGTGCAAATGTCAGTATTTGGTTCCGTAAAAAAAAACAAAAAAAACATGCTCCTCCTTGCTCGTCTGACGTAAAACACTGAAGAAACTGAAAAAAAAAAAAAGTGTGAGAGAAAAAAAAAAAAAAAAAAAAAAAAAGTCATGACGACATGACGAGACAGGATGTGTCAGTTAACATTGACTTTCAACAATCGTTCACACAACTCTTACATCCTTTGAGAGAAACGCATGGTCTTCTGTCTTCTGCCATAGGACATCGCAGAGGAGCTCTAACAATGAAGATAACTTGTGCAGCCTTTGTGCTACTCATCCAAACATTACAATGTTTGGCTTCAGATGGTACAGTATTACTGAATCTTTTTTGGTAATTCTATATAATTCTGCAGTAAATGAGAGTATATGAGTTAATGTTTTATTAGGTTGTGTAGATGTGTACTTTTACTCTGCATGTGTGTTGTGTTCTGTATTATGCATCATTGTGTATACTGTGTGTCACCCATTGTTGAATAAATTCTTGTATTGTCTTGTAAAATTGCATATTATGCAAACGTGGGATGGTTGTGACTTTGCTGAAATTTCAGTTTGTGTGAACAATTGTCAGTATTTTTAGATTTTTAGTATTATTAGACACAAACCTTTGTAATAAACTGTACAAGAACTGCTGGATTTTCTGAATTTATCTCAAAAAAAAAAAGCCTCTAATTCATTCTCTTCAGATTCACCATTTCAACTAACCAACAAGGACACTGGTTTTTGCTTGGTTAAAACGAATAATCACTGCAGTGACATACGCTGGACAACTGGTAACCGACTGCTGGTTCATCAAAGGAAGAAGTGTCTGGGAGCCCAGGGGAAAAGTGTAGGAAGTGAAGTAAGCCTCTACGACTGTGACGAAAACAGCGAACTCCAAAAGTGGGAATGCAGGAATGAAACAGTGCTCGCCCTCAAAGGCCAGGAGCTTTACATTGAGCTTACTGCAGACAGCACAGCAGCTCTCTCCAAAACTATAGGACCCAATAACCACCTCACAATCACAGGGACTACCAGCGGAGCTTGTGCAAGAACACACAGAGGTACAGTACTCAATAAAACAGTGTTGCGTTGAACAAACAGCAAAACCAGAATGACACAGATGAATCTTTTAAAGATAGTTTAAAAGAGTGGGGTTATGTTAAAAGTCCCATGTTAGCCTTGACAGAGGGTCAGACTGGTAAAGTGCTACTCATGCATTACTACTTTCTTAACATATGCCATATAGTCGTAATAGTTTTATAAATCTCCATCTGAATTGTGGAACATATAAAACAGACATATTCTCAGGATTACATCCTGCATTTAAAATAAAATGTAGCATTTTGTTTCGTTGTGGTTTTTCAAATGTTGTTATAATATATGTAGTTATGCATTCTATACATATAAATATATACACACAGTCTTTCCCTACTGCAACTGCTGCAGAACAACCTCATTCTGGATCTTATCTTAAAAATGTAAATCACTATACAGATGTTCTGATCTGTTTTGTTCTGATCATGTCTTAGAATTTTATGCCATTGGTGGAAATGCAGCTGGACGGCTGTGCATGTTTCCCTTCCACTACAAAGACCAGTGGTACTCAGACTGCACGACGACTGACTCCACAACGAGGCGTCTTTGGTGTGCAGTTGAAACGAAATATGAGAGTGAACGCTGGGGCTACTGCCCAATTACTTGTGAGTGCTGCCTAATTTAATTTAATCTAATTTAAAAACTGCTTATGAAAGATACTTAAGTGTCATGAATGGAGAGGATCTAGAGACAGGGATAAAATCACTTTTTGTAAACTCTGTGTAGCACCAACAAGTTCTAGCACCATAAGACAAAAAGATACAACCTTAGCTTGCAAAGGAAAATCATTCTTAAAAAAAAAACATATCCATATTTTGTACATACATCCCTAGCCAAAGAAGACTGGACTATACACCCAACAACGGGAGCGTATTACCAGCTCAACACAGAGTCAGCTCTGACTTGGCCCCAGGCTGAGACCAGCTGTAAGCAGCAGGGGGCGTCCCTGCTCAGCATCACAGATCCTCATGAGCAGGCTTATATCTCAGGTAAGGTGCCACTGACTACTGAATGTATGTGCACCAATTAATTGTGTGCTATTTGATTTCTGAATTTTTCCATCATATAACCTATAACCACACTCTTTTTAAAAGATTATTTTCATACATTGATAACAGCATTACTTGCACTGAAAAATCTGAATGTTTGCACGGGTACTGGTGTTCTGTCAAAATAACGTGGAACTTTGAGCCTTACCAACCAAGACTTCATATTTAGTCATTTTCATTTCCTATGCCTGCAACAGTTCTACTGGGGACAGGAGGGAATAAGGTTTGGTCTGGGCTGATCCTGGATCCAGAACATGGATGGAAATGGTCAAATAGGATGCCTTACCGATATCTAAAATGGGATTCAGGTAGGTTTTTTCTTCCACTTTGATGCTTTGTTTTTCTATTCTGATGCATTAAAATGGTAATACAATAACTACAGTATACTATAATACTCAATCAACCCCTGGAAGCTCAAGCAGAAAGAAGATGGCTATTCAGATACTCAAGATTAGTAGATTCGAAAAAAATATTCTAATTCTATTTAAGAAATACAATACAGTGTGATGAAAACCTGTGACTACATACCAAACCTGTAATGCAGATGGTGTAAATTGCAACTTTACTTTATGTCTTTATGATGGATTAGAACAAAGCCAACCTACCATGGCCTTGTTATAATCCAGCATAAATTCATCTTCATTTTTCACATCCAAAAACTGAATAATAAACAACTTGTGGTTATGTTTGGCATTTTAAGATTGAGATAATATAATATAAAACCAACATGTCACGCATAACCATCACCTTGTTTTAGGACATCCACTTCCTGATCCAGGACACAACTGTGCAATTCTTGAACCAGCTATACAGTACGGCTGGCAGAGCTCACCTTGCACCATGAAACTCGGGTACATCTGCTACAGTGCAGCGAATGAGCAATCACCTACTCAAGGTAAGGATCTATATTATATTATATTATATTATATTATATTATATTATATTATATTATATTATATTATATTATATTATATTATATTATATTATATTATATTATATTATATATGGGAACGAGTATAGCTACATTGAGTATCTGACAATCAGAACATCTTATTTCTTTGTTGTTTTCATGATCAGCCGTTGAGACAGGATTTTGTTCAAGACCTTGGATACCCTACAATGGTCACTGTTTCTACATTAATCGCACTGAGAAAACATGGTCTGATGCGCAGAGACAATGTCGTAGTGAAGGGGGAGATCTAGTCAGCCTCCAAAATGTGGAGGACCAAAGCTTTGTCATCTCTCAACTTGGATACGGTATGTGAAAGCAATAAAACACACACACACACACACACACACACACACATTGAAGCTGAAGATGCATATTTGAGGGAGCTCTCTAAAGAATTCAAGCAGCGACAAGGACTCTGCTGAGAGCACAAATAACCTCTAAGTAATTTAATTTTTTTATTTAAGTTAAGCTTGTTGCATCTCTCTCATTTTCTGTCCACTACTACAAAAAAAGACCAATACCAAAGGTTCACTACATGACGAGGAGATTGTGGTGCTGCAGAGTGCTGCAGCAGTGAACAGCATTGGCATGAGCGTAACAGATTAGATAATCCTTTATTTATCCCCAGAGGGGACATTTGGATGTTACAGCAGCATAAGGACAGGCCTATGAGAATAAGCAAGTAGGAAAAAAAGTTTTATTAATTAAAGTATATGAAATAAAGCCAGGAATAGAATAAATTAAAGAAACTGAGCAATAAAATTACAGCCACTGTCAATACACATATGGTACCCACAACTAGTGTCTGACCTGAGTGACAGGGTGTGGCAGACAGCAGCAGACATAACAGAGGAATAATAAGAGTCAGGTTATAATGGCTGCATTTAACACCTTCATAATTAGGATTGGACAGTACTAGCTAGCTGGTAGCCAAAGAGCTGATGAGTGAGTTGGTGACTGAGAGGCAATGCAAGCTCTGCTTGAACCAATACTGTCCTCCATTCTTATAAATGACACAAAATTTAGTAGGCAAGTACTGTACAGTAAGTTGAGAGCTCTACAAGACAAACACATGAACACATGAGTACAATGTGCAGACATGTTATTTATTAGTAATATACCGAGTTTATAGAAAGATAATTTCCTTCTGTCCATGTCTACAGCGACAAATGATGAGCTTTGGATTGGATTGAATGACAGAAAGACAGAGGGGCTATTTGACTGGATTGATCACTCTCCTGTTAGTTTCACTAGCTGGGAGTTTGGGAAACCTGCTGCGTCCACCAATTTAAAGGACTGTGTTCTCATCAGGGGAGAGGTAAGGAGTACCATGTGGGTATGCTCCACATATGTACTGTATGCACTCATCCAGAGCTCTAGACATATCTGTACACACACACACACACACACACACACACACACACACACACACACACACACACACAGATTGATTTTATATATATGTAAAATTACTATTGTTTGAAATTTGATTTCCCAGCACAATGACTGTAATACCTTCCAGTACATCCAGTCTCCATTTTGCAGAATGGGAACTGGGCTGACCGCATGTGTGAGGAGAAACATGACTTCATTTGTATGAAGATGAGCGCCTCACAACCTACTGGAAATGATGTGCAACAGGATGATGGCTGCAAAACTGTATGTGTTCATTCTTTGCTACCTAAGAATTCTTTATCTCTTGTTCATAAAATAATTCCCCAAATTTAATCTGGGAGTCGTGCCTCGTCCCTTATCTAACTCCACTAACTCTTAACTAATAACTCTTAAAATTATTTTTTGTTTTTGTCCTGCTGTTTTCTGTCTTCCAACTATCCAGTGGTGGAGAAGACATGGCTCGTACTGCTACTTCATAGGGGCACAGACCAAAACTTTTGATGAGGCTAAAGATGACTGCACGAGTTCAGGGTCCTACCTAGCTGATGTTTCAAATGGGTAAGAACATTTCAGAGGTTTGAATGAATTTACATAAACAAAGAGAATTTAGTAACACAGTAAATCCTTTCTATACTTTCAGAGTGGATAACGCCTTCCTTGTCAGCTTGGTGGGGCTGAGACCAGAGAAGCACTTCTGGCTGGGCCTCTCAAACCAGAGAAACGTTGGTGAATTTGTGTGGACCAACACAGACACAGTGAAATTTACTCACTGGAACGCTCAGATGCCAGGTACAGAAAATGTGAAAACTCTCTCTGTAAGATGTGTCTGAAAGTGGCTTCACAATCGATTATTTACGGTTTCTCCCACAACAACACAAGGTCACCAACAAGGCTGCGTTGCCATGAAAACTGGGATTTTTGCTGGCCTCTGGGATGTTCTGCCCTGCACCAACAGGGAGAAATACATCTGCAAACACCTGGCAGAGGGGGCCGTTTTAACTCCTGTGCCACCAACTCAAAGCCCTCTGAAGTGTGCTGAGGGCTGGACTCCCTTGCACCCAAGAAAGTATTGCTTTAAGGTACAGCCACACATTAAAACAATCCAACACAAAACCCAAAATACAGATGAGAGTTTATGGTTGCTGAAATCATTGCTCCACAGTGAAGTGAGGGGGCTTTGGAGGTGAGGGGGTGAGAATTGTAGAAAAAGGAGCAGGGACCTGCAACGTATACTCACTCTAATTTTCAAAATAAGAGCACTCCTAATAAAAAAATAAAAAAATAAAAAAATCTAAAAAACATTTTCTATTCTATATTCTATAAGTATTACATTGAAATTAGGCATTTCAAGTACCATGGCTCAGATACACCTACAAAGAGTGAAGACAATAAAACACTATTTAAATGATGCATCTTGTTGTGACATGATACTACTAAACCATGTTAAAAGTATTTGCCTTGTGTTTAAGTTATTTACTCGGGACAGCTATAGAGCTCCAAAAAAGAGGACCTGGTATGAAGCCAGAGATTACTGCAGGGCCGTCGGAGGAGACCTTCTCAGCATCCACAGCGAGGCTGAGATCCTTTTGTTAACACAGCGGTACAGTATGACTGGACTAAGTACAGAATCAAGAAATTATGAAACTGTTTCAGCAGGATTTGAAAGTTGACTAGTGTCCATCAAAGCACTGGTGTGGGGCTTTGACAGATGGCTATTAAGTTAGGTAAAAGTCCACATGTTTTATACTTGAGTCATTAATATAAATTTGTCCATTATAGCTATGACACAGTCTGGATTGGACTTAGTGCACCTGACACAGCCACTGGTTATGTATGGAGCGATGGATCCCCAGTGAGTAAACACTTTTCTACTTTAATAATTGAGTCAATCATTTATAGTTCAGGAAACTTTGATACAGACAATAAAACCACTATGTTTTTTATGGGTTTGTTTTTACAGGTGCAGTTCCAACACTGGGAAGACGGAGAGCCAAACAATGTAAACAATGTGGAGTCTTGTGTTGAAATCAGCCTGCTTCAGACGAGAAGGAGCGGGTCGTGGAACGATGCGCACTGTGAGACCTACCGTGGATGGTTGTGTCAGATCCGTGCAGGTAAAATCAGGGAATTAAGCCATTTCCTCCTTTCTCTGTTAGTTACCCAGGTCTCAAAGAAGGGCACGTAATTCTTTTGTAATCTTTGTTTAGGTTAACTGAGCAAGCAAGACTTTCCAAAGATGTTTCTCAACTTGGCACTGCCTACTTTCAACCTCAGTGCTCTATTCAGTCTTCTGAATATATTTATCTTCTGTCAATGTTTTTACAGGAGTGACTCCCAGTTCACCCCCAGCTGATGTCACTCCTGGTAGGTGGGCCATTTTTCACAAATACACTTTAAGAATAAACCTTGTATGGATTAAATGTGTTGCTGCTGTTATTTCTGTGGATTGATGCTCATTGAATGTTTAGTGTGGTACACATCTTTACATTTAAAACATTCAAACATACTTCACACAAAGGAGTCTACAGCATTTTTACCGTATTAGTTTCCAACACTGGCATGCTAACATTTGCTAATTTGCAATAAACACAAAATACAGCTGCAACAGGTTAGCATCACTACGCTTGCAAAAAGCAGCATGAAATCTGAAGCCACTTATGTTCTGACATATTTGCAGACTTCAACAGGACCTCAGACGGTTGGCTAGAATGGAGGGGGAATCAGTATTATTTTAACAATATACAGAGCACCATGGAAGAAGCTCGTCTCTTCTGCCAACAGAGGCATGGTGACTTGGTAACCATCAACAGTGAGGCTGAGAGTGTCTTTTTGTGGAAACAGGTGAGCAGTGACTTTCATATTTAATTACTAATATTACTCATGAACCATGGCATTTAAGTTATATACTGCAATGTAAGTACTGCTGGTTTTACCATGTGTCTCTGTGTGTGTGTGTGTGTGTGTGTGTGCAGATATCCACGAGAGTCAATTCAAAG
This sequence comes from Scortum barcoo, assembly GCA_023238725.1. Lineage (NCBI taxonomy): Eukaryota > Metazoa > Chordata > Actinopteri > Centrarchiformes > Terapontidae > Scortum > Scortum barcoo. The sequence continues at coordinate 11,339,061 of CM041533.1, forward strand.
TTCTGGATAGGTCTGACTGTAGATCTTGATAAAACATATGGGTGAGTGTAAATGAAATAATGGATTAAATAAAAAAATGAAGAAAGAGGTCAAAGTCAGTAGTTACTGTTGCAATGTCACAAAGTTGGCCTGATACCAGTGGTGCTGAATCAGACAGTCAGCCAGATTTTTGTGTCTTTTGTAAACCTTGTTAATTTGGTTGTTAATTTGGCACAATTTGTCTCTATGTTTTCATGTAGTAAATGAAAGTGAAAGTAAATTTGTTCATCACACCTGTTGTATTATTATTATTATTATTGTTGTTGTTGCTCCACCGTGTTCAGTGAGTTTCTAACTTTCTGTGTCTGCTATTTAGTGCTGGGCAGCTCTCTTAAAGTCAGTTTATCAGAACTTAAAAAACACAAGACAGGTGTCTTTTTTGTGATTTGTGCAGCTTTTATTATGAAGCCAGTAATTCATTTCTTTGAGTTTTGTGGATTTTGCTACCTGGATTCAAGAACATAGCTCATTTTGCAGCGTAGCTTTTCTAACATCAGAGAAACAAAAGGAAAATGACAGTAAAAGTGTGGTATCGATGTGTCTTAAAATTTCAACTGATTTCGTTGTGTTTCAAAAAGGTGGATGGACGGTTCTCCGATGGTGTTTCAAAGGTGGGATGACGGTCAACCTGTTTTCCTGAACAATGATGAGAATTGTGCTGTCATGCTTAGCTCTATGGGTGAGTAACCTAAACTTAACTTATCTTCACTAGCATTCATTATGATACATGTATAAAGAAGCTGTGGGAGATTAGTTTTAAATGTACAGATGTATAATGGTTGTTCTGAAATATTTATTTGACATATATTGGTTTTGGCTCACAGGGTTCTGGCACGACTACAGCTGTGGATTTGAACACAGTTTCATTTGTAAACGCAGTGCCTCGCGACCAGCCAATGCCACTGTACCACCAATAGTTCATCTAAGCGGTGGATGTCCACAGAACTGGAAAAAATTTAATTTAAAGGTCTGAGGTCATTTTTAATTTCTGGAGCTGTTTAGCCAGAAGATAATACAACTGATGTTGCACATAATTAAATTCTTAGTGCATGCAATGAAATTTTCAATCTCACAAGGCAGATTTAAAAAAGCTACTTTTGAAAGAACACAAACCTGCTGATTTTTCACCAACAGTGTTTCAACCTCATTGTTGACCAGAAGGAGACATGGGATGGAGCAAAGAAAAAATGCCAATCAATGGGAGGAAATTTGGCATCAATTGTCTCCAGAATTGAGTCAGGTTTGTTTTATGATGTTTTTTCCAGAGCATTTCAGAGAAATCTCATGCATACTTCATAACAATGTAAATGTCTGCTAAATAACAAAATAATCCAGTGAGCCTTTTCATTTACATGATACACACGTTAAGTGGTTTGCGTCAACGAAGATTTTGTCTGGGTGTTTTCCTGTTTGTATATACATATACAAACACACAGACACTACGCACACAACTTTGCTAACTACATACATACACATACATACATACATACATATTACATTTTTATATGATGCATTTATATGTAAGCACAACTGAGGAACTAAAAATGTCATTCAGAAAAAAAAATATCTTAACCCTAAACAAAATGTGTTATATTTGCAGCCTTTTTGACCGGTAAAATGATTGAGGTCAATTCCCCAGACCTGTGGATTGGTGTGCATAATGTAAATGGTAATCCATTTTACTGGACTGATGGGCGACCAATGCGGTACACCAACTGGTGGTTTTCAGTAAGTGTTTGCACAACTAAAAAGCACTATATATATTTTTTGGCACTGTTTTGTATTGCTGTGGCACTATATGAGCGAGTATGTTGTGAACAACTCAGACCAAAACAACTGAGATTATGCCTCAAGTACATACAACCTTTACTAAGCATTGTGATGTGCATATGCATTGTTTATTATGCAATATTTTGGTGTATTTCTAAGATATTCTGATATCCTTATTTTCCACAGCCTGGCAGATCAATGTATCATTTTGATTATGAGGTAAAACCTTTTTCAGTCATTTTATTATAATATGCACTATAACTTGTATTGACTTGGAGCCAAAATATGACACTTTTATGAGAAGCTGGGGTTTTGCAACTGTGGCACATAACCTTTGTTCAGAATGTTGATTAATTATATGCAATTGTATTATTTGTAATAGATTTTGTGTATCCATATTCATTTTTGACATTCTGGTTTTACAATAAAGATGGACTACTACACACGTCATGGACCTTCAAGCATGATTAAAAGGGTAATTATTTTGTGACACACTGTAATGTGCAAAACAGTTTCATTTGTCAAATTACAGCATAATTGTCATAAAATTGTAAATGCTGCAACAGCTGAAAAAATTAAATTCTAGGAACTGTGGAAGTGTAATATGTGACTCTATTACTGTAGTCTGTTTAATTTTTTGTGTTCATTCATTTATTTCTAATTATTCTTGTATTATCACTTAGTTTTGATGAATCACTTAAACATAATTTATTTGGAAATTATTGGTTACTATGTAAAGATGAATACGAATACGTCAGTAACCCTGGATCTGAAAATAGTTTGGTCTTTTCCTCACCAGAGAGAGTGTGCTGTGCTGACTATAGATACTAACGCTGGTATAGGGAAATGGAAAAAAACTTCCTGCAATGATTCTAATGGATATATCTGTCTCAAAAATGTTGGTGAGCATATCCTTTAACCCTTCTCTTGAATGCATTTCCTATGGCCTAGAGTGAGTTTAGTAGACAAGGACTGGCACAATATTGTCCATTTAACATTTTTAGATACAGGGGTTGCCACCAAGTCTATTCCATGCTAAATGTTTTATTGTTTGACATTTAATGAGTTTATTTGGAACTAAAGACAGATTAAACTCAAATCCTTTGACTAACTATTTTACCTATAACAGCACAGATGGGACAACTGATGATTTCTTGAATAACTGCTCTGTTTTGTAATAAATTATCAAAGTTAGGACTTAAGACTAGGAACTCCACAGGTTTAAGAGTTTAAACATAAGCCTATTCAGACAGGACACTTTTGGAATTGGGTAATTGGTCATGCTTTTCAGGAAAAGGGAAAGTCACTCTAAAGCATCTACACAAACAAAACTTATCAATTTTTTCACCCTGAGCAGACCCTTCTGTCCCGGACTCCCCTGAACCAACAACAACTTTAGGCTATGTTCAGATATCTAATGACTCCTTCAAGCTTGTTACTCAACAAATGACCTGGGATGCAGCCAGAAAGCACTGCGCCAATGATGGAGCAACACTGGCTAGAGTGGAAAATAAGATGTCTCAGGCCTACATTGAGTATCTGGCTTTGAATGGTCAACTGTGGATTGGAATGAACAAACAGGAGGTACAGAGCAGAATGTCACATTTACACATTTCATCAAAAAAATGATGTAATAATGTGACTAAATTTTGAATTAACAATGTTGAATGAAATTTCATCAATATTTCAGACTGGTGGGTATTTCAAATATGTTGATGGCTGGCATATGACCTTTACCAATTGGGGTTTTCAAGAACCAACAATGTCAAAGTCTTGCGTGTCTGTGGAAATGAATGGAAAATGGAAAACCACTGACTGCAATCAGAACTTGACCACCATTTGTATGAAGTCTATAGGTAGGGCTCATGTAAAAATTAATAAATTCATATGCGACTCAGTTTAAATGTTATCCCATTTGTGTAGTCATACATTCTGCCTTTATCTGTCTGGAAGAATTTACAATTGTTACCATTGTATTTAGTTTTAGATGTGACATTGTTTGCTCGCTCCATAATAAATAAGTGCTTACTTGAACGCACGTACTATATAGTTACCAGTTGATCCCACTGACGTCTCTCTTCTGCAGATGTGCCACCAACAGAGTCAAGCGTTTATCCTGGGTATTGCCCTGATGGTACGCTTACATTTGGACACAGTGAAAGAGCAAATGCTTGGATAGCATTTAGGGGTTATTGTTACCTCTTTGTTACGGGAAGGTCTGAATGGCCAGATGCATCTGCCATCTGTATGAAACATGGTGAGGATTTTCGATGGGTGTACTAATACATATTCTTAATCACTCATCTGTGTTTAGCATTCACTTAAGATCTACTGTTTTTTTGTTTGTTTGCTTGTTTGTGAAGGTGGAAGTCTTGCCAGCATTGAAGATCCCCCTGAGCAGGATTTCATTCAAAACACTATCAAAATATATGAAGACAGCCACAGCTCTTTCTGGATCGGCTTGTATAAAACTCACAGAGGTACTGTCACTGCATCAGCTCTTTCATAAAAAAAAAACACTGGGCTACAATTTCTTGAACATAAAGAAGGAAAATTATATTGTTATGTACTATAATTGAAAGTTTTGATTTTACACGCATGCATTTGAAAAAACTTGCTAAATCTTGTTTTTACTTACATCTAAAGAGAAGTGATCGCGTATCAAACACTTAGTCAGGTACAAAAAGAAACTTTACAGAGGTTAAACATATTGGATTTATATCTGCCCCCAGACACGTGGCTGTGGTTGGATAAATCAGTACTCGATTACACTAACTGGGATGACAGTCAACCTTATAGAAGCGATTATGGAGCAATTTCAGCCAGAGATGGCAAATGGACTGCGAGCAACAAATGGAGTGACAAGGCATATATCTGCAAAACCCCCAAAGGTGAGACGATCATACTTATTAGGACTCAGTTTGAATCAAAGCGATTGGCACAATAACCTAAACGTGGAAAACAGATGTTGAAATTCGCAAATCAAATGCATAAGTTGCTTTTGATATTTAGAGTATAATGTCAATGAAATGATACAACTTTTGCAAAGATTTTATTATGTTTGATTTCTTTATAGAATTACCTCGAGCGTCCCCAACAGCTGGTAAGTGACAGCTCTATTCATTTTATTTGACTTATTATAAAATATTTCATCTGGCTCATCATCTGTGTGTTGAATCTGTACAGAAATTCCTTTGGCGCAACTTCAAACCCGTGGCCACAACATTTTGGCAGGTGTGCTGGTCATTGCTGTGATTGTCATAGGAATGGTCATCGCCTTATTTCTCTTCAAGAAGTCTGGCCGACGCTTACCTATCCCTGAGAAGTTATCGACCTTCGACAACCCCCTGTTCTTCAGCAACGAGCAGCGCCAGTCAGCCCTGGTTGACACCAAGAAACTGGTAGCAAATGCAGAGGAGGAGAACATCGGGGCTGTGATAACTGCGTGACGTAAAAAATGAGCAGAATGTAAACGATGGGCGCAGTGTTGACGGCATTCTCATTTGCACGTCGTAGAATTTAATTTCAGTGTGGCTGGCAATAACTGGCTTTACGGCACAATCTAAACTGCATGATGTCTTATTTGACATATGAATTGCTACTTGTTATAATTTGAAACTATGTTTAATTCATAACAATTAAGAATTTACTGATTGGTTGAATGTACAGGGCCTCTTTATCCATTATGCTATTTCACTTTAAACTGCTATACTTTCTACGATTGCGAAATATCTGCTGGACTTTAAACAAGGAAACAGATATATCATGTTACAATGGGACTTTAAGTAATGTTTTTTATTTTAGTTGGCCAACTCTCAGTCAAAAAATATTGTACTTTTTTCTTCCGTTATTTGTGTCTGCTGGTGGTTGGCGTTTCTTCTTTAAACTTTAGCATGAAAAAAATGAACAAATAATACATTGGATAATATATTAAACAAGGTTTACTGGGAACCAATGCAATAACCTTGAGAAAGGAGGATAAGGATAATACTCTTAGAGGAAGACATCTAAATCTACCTTCAATGTACCTAGTAATATCAGTGTTTGTGTGGAACAGCTGAAAAAGTTATTCATTTTTTTTCTCAATCCACTTTCTTTATAGTTCTGTTTAAAAACCAAAGGTATCTTTAGCTTGCAAAATACTCTTCTGTGTTGACCAGCTAGATGTGGAATTTGTCCGTTTGCTTTGCTTAATGCTCATTTAAAGTAAGACATACTGATTAAAAAGAGAGAATTACAAATATATGGTCCCTCCAACATAAGCCTGTTTCAAATAAAGAGCTTCTGACCTCTGTAAGTGAACTAAATAAAGGCCCTGAGCCACTATAAAAAAATTCACAATATGGTATTTTAGACAAAATGTGAAAATACTGAGATAGGCCATAGAGAGCAAAATCATGGCCTAAAATTATCGGGCTCTTGCTTTGTCCACCAGCCCGAGGTAGGAAGTTATATTTCAATATAACTGAATACCAAAAACATTCACAAACGTTTCTGTTCAAATCAAAAAGCACCAATGAATCTATCAAACACATTACTCTTGTGCTTGGCATATCAAAGAGGGCCTACAAGCCCCACAGTATTTCAGTCACTGGCCAAAGTGATTTACAGCAAGCTTACACACTTCCCAGGCCACAAGCAACTAACAGACAGTCTGCAACCCTGGCTGCACAACCAATAAATGCAAAAATCACTCAAAAAAATACAACCTCTGTACCTGTGACTCTATAGGAAGCAGTTAAACCACTGGATGCACGCACATCACTAAACACAACCTCGTTGTCATCAATGTCATCAATTATTTTTTAAAACCACATAAATGATTAATTTGGATATTCAGGCATTAAAGACTTGACTTAATACCTGAGAATGGGTCAAGGCTCGCTGCCAAAGGGGGCAAGTCTCTGAATGGCATTTTTAGCATTTTTATGTATGTTGAACTGGATATACACCGATGAGACACTTCATTAAGTACACCTCTACAATCTAATGCGACCGACTGCAACAGCTCTTTTGCTGACAAAAGTTGAGGTCTTAGTGGGCGGTGGTGTTGTACTGGAGTGTATTATATTATTTTGGTCACCCCATGAGAGGGGCAGACTATTAAAACCATCTTTAAATATAATACAAAAACTGAAAAATTATACACTTCATAAGGGAAGACAACAGTGGCAGAGCTGTTGTGTTGGATCACATTAGAATATACAGGTGAAGTCAGTGTATATGTCTGTTAAACTGTATATATACATACTGCATACTAAGGTATCTATGAGATTATTTTTTTTATAGATTTGCACTGTTGATGTATTAAATGTAAAACAATATTGAAGTAAAATATTGATGGAAGGAATAAGTTGTCATTGGCAAATACACTACTTTGCTTTCTGACAGAGTTTAAGAAAAGATCTATTCTCATATCTGTCCATTAAATACAAGGCTACAGCCAGCAGCTGGTTAGCTTAATTTAGTTTGTTTATCCTGCACACTGGGATTATTTCTGTAACAATGTCTTTTATTTAGTTTATTTTAGATGGGATTAACCTAGGAGCAGTTGACAATAACCAGCATTAATATAATAAATATAATATATAATAGACCAAGTGATGCCTTAATTGGAATTATCTTCATTTTACATTATTTCAGTGGTGTGGACAGTAATAAGTGAGGGGAGTGCTGATCTCCTCAAATAAAATACTACATGACACATATTTCTTTTTTTACATTTTAATGATTTTCCACAATAGAATGCATATTTGTTAAAATTAACTTCTGAATGCTGTACAAAACAAAAATAACCCAAGAAAAAAAAAAGGTTTTGAAAGGAAAAGAGTCCATTCAGTCTCGTCAACTCAAAGCAATCATACACAGTAGGTCAAGTTCTACCAATCAGTGCAACAGGCTCTCCGGTTTTCCTTTAATTTCATTTTGTTTACCTAACAAGGCAATTATGAAGTATGTACAAATGCATAGAGATTGTATTCAAGCAATATATTTTATCACAAGAAGATGCATAGAGTATCCAGCATATAGCACAGGTCAGTGTCACCAAAAGATTTTTCATGCTTCCAGACAGAGCAAATGCAAGTCAATAAATATGCTTGAACACCATTTATAAAAGTAGGAAGCAAAGTGTGACTTCCCTTTATAGTCATATAGAAAAATAGTTTGACTTTCCTTACTAATGTTTAAAATAAATTGTTGACTTTTGAAGATACACAGATTTAAACACATGGGGGCAGAGTCAGGTGTGGTATTGAAACTCCCCTCAGCTATTTGACAGCTTAATTAGACAAAACATCCCCTTGTGTAACTCTGTAGAAAGAAAAATCATAAAATGCATTAATTGTACGCAAGTGAAAATAGCTGTTGTTATCATTATTTTATTTTATCCAGTTATCTCAAGATCACAAGTTACTTCATTATGTTGGGAAGAGTGATATGTATTCTCAAGAAAATTCATTATCCATTAGTCAGTGCATTACTTTCTTAGCTTCAATATTAGAATCAATTAATATATCCTCTGTATAGCATCCAAAACTCAAAGATGGATCAAACCAGATTTGTTTGGAATTTTGTGAGAAAAAAATCATGAAACGATTAATGTTCAATTAATAAAGTTATTGCTAATTATCTTTCCGACAACTGATGAATTCACTCTACAGAGGATTGATATCTTGTAAATACAAGTAATTTTTGGTCACCAGAAAAAAACCTTACTCTAAATACCGCTGCTTTATACTTTACACTGCTTCACACTAAGAGGTTGTTTTATTATTTCTTCCACCCTATTTCCCCTAAAAAGAATTGACTGGCAGTATAAAGCCATGCAATCCAATAGCACAACAATCTGAAGCCTCCAAAATTACTTTGTGGTAATTTTGTGAGCTTCAGATTGTTGTGATATTTAAAAAAAATAGTTTTAGCAAATTGTACTTAAACACTAGCAACTCAAGTGTGTTCATCCTGTTATCACATGAAACCAAACATTTTATCCTGAGAAAAGAAAAAAAACTTGATCTTGAGATAATGGATTAAATAAAAATCATTACAACTATGGCCGCTCTTGGCTTCCATACATTTTGCGTGACCAATGCAAAATAGGTAGAATAGAACAGACCGAGCCATATTAATCAGGTGAAAATAAGACAGACAAAAACCAAGTGATAATAAAGAAGGACAGAGTGCGTGTTCGAGTGTCAGAGGGTAAAAATAAAAAATGGCAAACAGCACGAGGAGGAGAACCGTTGCCCGTCCATTAGTGCATTATAACTTGAGCAGCATGACACCATGCACCCAGCCATAGAAGAAACAACACAGTCACTAGTGTATATAGGAATCCCTGTGCCATTGTTGTGCATCTCTGTCTCTTTCTCTACCTCTTTCCCTCTCTCTGTCCCTATCTCGGTCTCTTTCCCTGTCCTTGTGTCTTTCCCTATCTCTGTCTCTGTCTCTATCTCTATCTCTATCCCTCTCTCTGTCTCTGTCTCTGTCTCTGTCTCTGCCTCTGCCATGGTAGTGGTGGTAGTTGTGATGATTGTGTGCAGGATAGTGATTTGCGTGGTGTGTCCGTGGTGGAGCGTGCTGGTGATGTCTGTGCTGCCGGTTGCGTTCATTGTGCTCCTGCTCGTAGTCTTCACCGACGTGTGGCTGGCTGTTCCCGCGGTGATGTTGGTGGTGGTGGTGATGGTGGTGGTTGCTGTTGTGATGGTGGTGGTTATGGCCCCGGTGGTTGTAACGAGTCTCCTCATCGTCCTCTTCCACTGCGTCCTCCACCTCCTCCTCCCTCTTCTCCGGCTGGTGCCTGCGAGGAAGCTTCTGGCCGTAATCCCTGCTGGACTGGACTTCCATGCCGCCGGACATTTGGTTGTGCTGGGAGTGGCTGTGATGCTCCGTCCGGCGGTGGTGGTGGTGGTGATGATGGTGCGTGTGCTGGGGTCTCTTTGGTTCAGTCCTCAGGAGCCGCTCTTCCTCCTCTTTTTGGCCCTCTTCAGTCCTCTTCTCCTGTGCTGCGGCGGAAGGGGGCTCCTGGTCCAGATGGTTTTCCCGGGAACCCTTCCTCTTAGGGGCAGCAGACTTTTTGTTTTTCTGCCCATCCTGGGACAAGAAAATGTAACACAATGTCACACATATGCACGCGAATAACATGCATATGTAGAAAGCTTTCTCTAACACAAAAACATACGTTGCCCATGCTTATGTGTCTTTACCTTGTATTTGCAAGTCCATAGGCACAAACCCAAACATGAACACACACAGCTGCTGTTAGGGGGGCAGCTGGCCTTAAAGCCTAACAGCTGGCCTGAGCTGGCAATCCCACCATGGGCAATTTTTGGATGATAAGTCCATTTTATCACGGGACCTTCGGCCACTCGGTCTTCAGCCTTGTGCAATTACTCACATGGAAACAGACACACTGCCGGCCTCAGGCTTCTCTGCATCTGTTCTACAGCTGCGGCAACTAGTTTTTATTTTAACTATCAATTAATTGATCCTTTTTAACATTTGATTGTTTTTTTCCCCCCACAATTGTTTTGTTTATTAAATGTCAAAAGTAATGATGAATGCAAGTACGTTACCTAAATATTACCCAAAGTGGCAGAGTAAGATACTAACCAGCAGACAAAAAAGGAAATAAGACAATTTAATCTTAAAGCTGTAACACATTGACTGACATGGGCTAAAACTAGTAAGCTGTTATTCATATTCTGTTTTTCAAGTTTTCCAAGCAACGTCATTGTGAGATAAAAACAAACTAGAATGACTAGAGTTAGAGCTTGTGGAGAGATCACCTTGAGGAGTCTGTAGTGACACAGTTTCTCATGAGTGAAGTTTTGCACAGTTTTTTATGCACAGTGCAGGAATCTTACATCTAACAATGAGTTTTTGCACCAAGGTGAGACAACTGACACACTGTATATATAGTGTCTGCTACATTTTGATGGCAAACAGCAGGGATTTTATACATGCTGCGGTTGCTATTACAAGGCGGTCTTTTGTGATTGTAATCTGAGGTACCTGTTGATGGTCTGGGACACAGTGGTTTGACAATTTATTAGGTACACCAAACAAATGTAATCTAACAGTCCTGCAATAAATCCTCCCTCCATGCAGGTTATAATGCTCAGTTTCTTTAAACTCTTTTAGAAAGGTGTTAACTCGTGTGTATGGGGCGGATGCAGTTTGCGGTGCTGGTAAACTGTTCTGCATTATGCTGACAGGTGTTTGGATTATTTTGTCCACTACATTCATGTCACATTTGAGTATCAGGAGGTTAGGCTAAATAACAGAACACAGCCCAAACTTCATCCTCCAAAACAGGCTTACAGATGAACATGTGAACCTCTTTAAAACAGCTTCAACAAAAACTAAATATTAGATCAGTCATGGAGGGTGGATAATCACATGAGTCATGTTAGTCAGTCAGGGCTGACAGACTTCTATCAACATGTGGCATGTAGTAAAAAGTTAAAAAAATAAAATTTAGGATGAGGACAGAATATACCTTGAAAAAGCTACTGTTTTCAGCAAGTTGATTTATTTCCAAATACTAAAAATAAATCCATATATAGGCCATCGTGTCAAAGAATGGATAGTCAAAGAATGAGCTACTGTTTCCTCATCTCTATTACTGCGCTGGAACTTTAAGGTATCTCACTCACCAGAGGTAGACCTATCTCATTTCTTCGGCTTTCCAGTGGAGTAGGATGAGGAGAAATGAAATGAAAATGTTAGATGAATAAATGGAAAGAAAAACAGATGCAGCACACAGAGCCTATAAAACGACCCTTCCCGCTGAGCTCAACGCTTTTTTCCACATTCAGCACAGTCTCTGTATGAATGAGATGAGATGGAATGACATGTATGAAAATAAAATAAAACGCTATAACTTTATTGTTCACATATTTTTCGTGTCTATGTTCCATGTACCGGTATCGCTGTGGGGCTGGCAGGCAGTGTATTCTCGGCCAGCTGGGCCACCAGTGCGTTGGCAGGCTCCATCTCTGGTGGATGAGTGGCTCTCCAGTAAGACTCCAGATAATCAGCAATGTGCTCACAGGCATCAGTTAGCTGGTTCTCATCTAAGATGACATCAAACATTTCCTGCAGGAAAATGAGACCAAGGACGAGATTAAGTAAAAGACCAAAAGTCAATCAAAGCTTTAGCCTGTTTAAAAAAAATCTGTGACACCATTAGTGTGGCAGAAATGGGGGGGCTTTGGAAATAATACTCCTCTTGTAATCAAGTAAGACTGTGATTAGATCTTGCAGTCATATACAGATAAGGAGATGTAAGGAAATATGGTCATCTTAAAAGAGAAACACTCATATTCACATGTGACAAGTGATGTGAGCATTCAGACTTTAAATTTAGCATCAGAAAAAAACATGAACATGAAATACTGAGATCACACTTGGATACCAAAAACATAATCTCTTTTGATATTTTATTAATTCATATACACTGAGTGTAGATATACTGGATTCAGCCTAAAGAAATATCCACCATACCTCACTGTCATCAGTGGTAATTAGAGACATAAAAGTCAAGGGGCCAATAATGTATTTTCCATTTATACCAAACTCAGTACCGTTTTCTCCCCATTACTGGTCAGTTATTGCCAGTTTAAAAACTTTATATTCAGAGACAAAGCCAAATGTAAAATTCTGTGCAATAATTTAAATCTAACAATATAACATCTTATGACAATAATCCATCTATTATTCCACAAAGTTGAGATAAAATGTTGTGCTAATGGACAGAAAGCACCACTAGATGGCACTCACAGGAGGGCATTGGGCAAGCTTGTCTGCTGCCACCAGCTGAACATTTAGATGTTTGGTCTGTGACTTCCCTCTAGTCTTGATCAGTCTCGTCAACACCTAAACAACAGAAGTGAGGAAAAGGAGGTGAACCAAGAAGCAGAGAAAGAAAGAGAAAGGGTTACAGGGGCATTTTACGGCTCTCGGTTCCCTGAATATACACATTCAAGACATAATGTTGAGAGAGCCGAGGAACAGCTTGCAACAAAAGATGCAGGTTCCCAGTGAAACTTACCTTTGGTGAGGAGATCTTGACATAGACTAGGATCGGTGCCAGGGAGGTCTTAGACACCTGGAGAGGGTGGTTGATTGTGTCTGCATCTAGAATCACCAGCTGCAGGCTGCGGGCGAGCTCAAAGATACGCTCCACCTCCCCTTGGATCTGGGCTGCAAAAGCAGAGAGTGACTTTGACACCCAAGATCCAGGAAATCCACCAACTGTGCATATTTCATTTCTTTGTTAAGATTTTTAAAAAGTTACCATATCTCACAGGTAATTCATGAACTTTTAGAAGCTATTCTCCCATCACTGACCTGTAGCTTTGAATAGTAATTTCCCAAATGTTGGGGATTTTCTTTTGTTTTTCTCTATCTTGTTTAATCAAGATGCAGAAAGGAGGACACAGTCTGAAATATATTATTTTGAAGGGTAACCAGAGGTAAGGTGAGAGATAAAATATAAGTTATATGTTGACACTGAAAGTTCATTCTTAAAACAGTAGTTGACAGAGCAATCTCACCACAAGGTCAATTTCCTCTGGCAGCTGTTGTGGAGCCTTCTGTTAAATTACAAGGTCTTCCTCAGAAAAGGAAACCAACATGGATAAGAAAAATGGAAATCTGATATGACAACTGGGAAACTGCATCTACAGAGGAGGACCAAGTGATACGAGCAAAAACTAAACGGACCTCGTGGGGAGCTTTGTTTTTGGCAAGTTGTATGTTGGTTTTGTAACTGTTAAACCTTTTGCTGCATCTCAATCCCACACAAAGAAAACAAACACACAAGAGCAACAGAAAGTCATATTCTTATTTCTGTTGCAGAAAACAAGACGAGTAAAAGGTACAGAGCCATGAGACACATGGAGAAGAGCTCATGAGAAACTTCAAAAGAGTAGAAACTGTAAGCGTGCCTTATGATGAAACACTGCCTACTTAATGAGACTGCCCGAGGAAGTGTTTTTTATTTTCCTGCTTTAACTAATCCACTCTCGCTTATGGGAGGAGAAATTTAAAGACTGGCCACTAGAGGGAGAGCAGAAGAGCAGGACATGCTTTAAGAAGTTATACCTCTTACATATCCTAACACAGTGAATCACATCTTACACATCTTTAGCCTGCTAGAACAATCAAATGGCAGAAAACGCGTGTGTATATTGACACACTAAACAGTGGCTCTAGTGATGTGAGGTGGTGAAAAGAAAGGAAGAAAGAAGGGAAGGTGGGGCATTCAAACAGACATGGACCACCAGTGCTTTCAGTCATACATACCGGCAGCATCTGGGATGAGCGAGCAATGAGAAAAACAAGAGTAGAGAAAACCAAGTAAATCTTATCCCCTCTCTCTTTGACAACCATCCTCTCTTTCTATATCCAAGGGGACATTTCATCCAGCCTGCTGCCCGGTAAATACCCAGTAAACGTAGGACCTCACAACCTTTACTGACACAATCCAACTTATATCTCTGGTTATATACCACTTAAAGGATTATTTCAACTTTCCCACTTTCCCTGTCAGAGTTAGATTAAAAGAAGGAAGCCAGCCTTGAATCTATATGCTCGATGTGAAGCTTAGCTTAGCATAAAGAAAGGAGACCGTGGAAAGCTCCTGGAGAAAATAACATGTTCATTAGTGAGCTTTAGAAATGCTGGTGAGCTGATTTTTTTTTTGGCAGAGACAGGCTGGTTGTTTTCCCCTGTTTTACAGTCCTTATGTACAGTCCTTCACTGTGGTACATTCAGTGAACATCATAATCATATGTGCAGTTAAGAGAAAAACAAAATCTTATGAACAGAAAACACAGGGTTTCATTGAGATAAAGAAAGAGTGAAGCGCGTTCATTACAGACCTGGGTCAGACAGTATCAGTCGCTGTTTTAACCTAATTAGGGCTGCAAGTGGATTTGCCACGAGGGACAACACAATGAATGCCCAAAAGCAATTACAAGGAGTTATTTTCGAAATCAATTTAGTGTACTTTCCTGTTACTGATGCAATCTGAATTGTCCTGATGAGGTAAACCCCAACCATCTGACTCTCCAAACTGATAAAGGTGCTGCCAAAGATAATCTGCCACGACTGCTGGCCTCGGGTTGGGATGATAAAGCGTACCTAAATTGGAGCGGGTGTTCGACCGGTCAATTAAGGCCTTTTTGCCAGGGTTGTTGAGGATGGACCGTTTAGCCAGAGAGATGTCTGCTGTGACCCGTGTGATAGTAATCCTGGAGAGGAGACAGGGAAACTGGGATTATTACACAGCCGTGATTTCCAGGTTTTATTTCCACATAGAAGGCGTGCCACTGAGGAATTAAATCAGAACTTACCTGCCTTCAAATCGATGTTTTAAAAAGTCAAATAGTGCTTTTTGCATCATATCTGTAACCTGGAATTGCACAGGAAACATGGGTTTTAAATAAAACACCCCTCTGTTCAAAGGTAATACAAAACGCCAATATTTCTTGAAAAAACAAGATTAGGTATCTCAGATTTCCTTTCACAAGTCAAAGGAAACACATTTGAGTGCAGTTTAAGGAGTGTGTGAGGCAGACTCACCTCTAAGCCCTTTAGTGATGGTCCCATTAGAACCACAGGACGCATTGTAGGCACTACATCATACATAGCCACCTGCTCCCCCTACAGCCACAAAAAAAGCACAGGTTTCATTCAGCGCATGACATGAAATCACATGGTTTAATCTGAGGAATATTGTGAGAGTCTGTGAATACATGTTTGCACTACAAGACACACATCAGTATCACTAAGAGTGGACAGGATTTTTATTTCAAAGCCTGAGTTTAAAAGCTTATTTCCTGCTTATTCCCTGGATCGATTCCTCTTTTCTGCAACTCTTTGTTTCCCCATCAGTGTGATTTTGCTTCATAAACAGGAGTTATGTCTGACACGTGGACTGTATAGCAGAACAGATGCATCCATCGTCGTCTAAATGGGTCTTTCATAAACAAGTTTTTTTTTTTCATCGGCTGTGATGAAGCTGTTTCATGCCAGACCGTTGTCACATCCAGATCCCTTACTGGTCATTCACAGATTAGCTGGAGCACAACTGTGGCTCTGTCCTCAGAAATGAGTCTTACATAGTAATAATAATAATAATAATAATAATAATAATGATTAGTTGATTGACAGATTAGGTTATTAACATAATTAAACATCAATACTGATCAATTAATAATTTTAGTTATATCTTTTAGTTCTAGTCTTTCAGTCTGATAAATCAGCAGTGTGGAGTCATTATCTTGCTCATTGGGGAATTATAACAGACATAACATTTTTCACTATTTTCTAATATTTTTTTAAAAACCAATTAATACAGATAAAAAATATCAGAAAAATAACAGGCACTGGCAGGCTTATAAATATAGAGCATAGATGCAGTGGTAGATACAGTCAATTTACAGATTTTTTTTTCTCCTCATAAGACACATCAAAGAGCATAACAAAATATCTCCACACGCAGAGGTGGAGTCTACAGTTCTGGAGGTTCTGGAGGTCTGACTGATTCAGATCGATGGTTTATCCCTCCTATGCATTTGTCTGAAACTGATATACAACATCTCGAATGTTTTTCGATAAATGCAGCCGAATTCAATGTCCACTTGTCGCTGGAGCCTTCAGCAGCATATTGTGTTTTTCTTGCTGCTTTGTTGTAACACATGAAAACGTCACACACAAGGCAAAGCTTCAGTTGCTTGCATCACATCTAACATGTTGTTTTTTCTTTCCCTATTAAAAAGTTTTCAATGGGCTGAAAGAGATGCCAACAGAGCAACAAACTTTGGGTCACTTACCGGTTTCTTTTTCACCTGCTGATTAGCTGCTCATACAGAAGGATAAGAGAGGTACATAATTAGATAATAGAAAACAAATCAGATTTTTTGCACAATTTAGCACACACACTGACCTTGTGATGGAGGAGTGTATTTCTTTGAGTTCATATCTTGAGCCGCTTGAGATGCTGCTTTGCTGAAATGAGATTAAAGTCCGGCGTTAGCTCTGCTCTTTCCTCGCAGTCTGCGTCTCATTGTTTTAGGCTCTGAAAATAGAGCACTATTTGTCTATGCAATAAAATAATTTGTGCTTTCAGACTGTATATCTGCTGATATGAGACACAGCTATATAAAGCTTAGAGGGTAAATCCCTTGAAGTGATTCAGCACACAGAGTTGCCACCGAAGCCAAATTTCCAAGATCCTCTAGATGTGTTTCTTTCATCCTAACTGGGTCAAGTCAAAATCTTTCAGTCTGTTTGGATTGTCTAGCCTCCCAGGCTGATGAGAGGAAAAACAACCGACTGACTGAACAAAAGGAAAAAAATTCTACTTTTGAATCTAGTTTCACATCTTAGAAAGTTGATTTTATATCGCCCTTTTAATGTTCTGCTCTCAGATTTTACTTTACATGTTTTTATCTTTCATGTCTTGTTTACCAGCAGGGCCCCAGGATCACTGTGTGCCAGTTGGTTTGTGGTGCTGACTTTGATTTAATTACAAATTTCATGAATATGTGTCCCAGAAATGATAAGGGAATGAGAATATTTACTTCTGATTTACAGTTTTTGGCTTTATTGATCAAATTGACATGACCAGCTTTACACACATGTTCTGCATTATCATTATTTTTCTTGAAAAAAAAAAAGGCCCAAAATATAATTGTATGGGTAAAATATGATGAGGATGCTGTTTGTACTACTAGGGTTGAGGTTTGATGACACTTATAATACATATAGTGAGGTTTAACTAATTTGTGGCAGCAGGTTTTACATCCATAAACTGTAGCTACAAGCCAAAAATAAGATTAATAATAAAAGAGATATGAAAAGTTGATTAACTATTTAGCCAGTAAAATAATTTACTTCAACACCTTTTGACACTGCTTGTTCGTCACATTTGTTGGATACTTGTGCACAGAAAAGTGAGAGAAAAGGGGGCCCTCACAACATTTTTGCCACAGTGCACTGATGCAGTTTAATCCGGCCACGCTTGCTTTGCTTCTATCCACAAAATAATTCCAGGTGTGACCCTTGCATGCCGACAACGCCTCTCTGGTCAAAACCTAGTTTGACTAATCTGTGGATGTTTCCAAAGAGCATCAGCAGAATGCCTAAAATGTCATATAATCCTCTGTGTTTCACTTGGTAGTGCTGTTTTGTTTGTATGTTTGTGTGCTGGACCAATAAAGATTATTATTAGGATTACAAGATAAAGCAGCATAGCTTGTGCGCTAGTTTGTAACCCGACTGCACTGACACTGGTGGGAAAGACAAACGTGCTGTACACACTTGGCTAAGGCCTTGGCAGCTTTCCTCGCCTGGACTTCTCTTCTGATGAGAATGGTTTCCAGATTAACTGGACTGGGGATGAAGCCCACCACACCATCCTCCTTCACCGGCCGTCCGATCCACCACTCGTTGTTAAACTTCTGGTTGTTACAAAGAAAACAAAATGTAAATGTGAGTCTTGATTCACGTTAAGCTTAACACCTACATCATTTCATTTTATGTCATTATTAATTTCTGTGCTGTGCATCCACCAGCACCTTAATACAAAAGTTTAATTGTGAGTGCCTGATCAGCTTGTGTGTGTGTGTGTTTGCTTCAAACCTCTTTGACATGGAGGAAGTCTCTGGCCTCGAAGGTGACGGCCTGGCCCGGTACGGGAACGTTGTCGTCGTCTGCTGGCGTGTAAGAGAAGTTGCAACGTACTGCGAATGCCACAGGCTTGTACTGGGGACACAGGACAGGTGTCGGTGACAAAGTTGTAATACTAACAGCTGTTACAGGCATCTTTAACCCACATACACGTTTTTATACAAAAAGAAAATTCCAGTTGATAACATACATTATAATGACTCTACGCACTGCCAACAATCTTTCCCACAATTAGGAGCAACTAATATTGTACTGAGGAACTGAACTAATGTGACAGAGACCATTTTCACAGAGATATCCAGCACATTAAAGACTGTAATCTGCCCAAATATGATTCTGAAGTATAGGTGGGATTGTTAACAAGAGAATACCACAAATGATTTGTGCATTGTGCACAGTATTGTACATAATTAATCATTGAGGATATAATTATGGTGTATTATGGTGTATTGTATGCAGGTCCTCTACTGTATAAGTACATGACTACTTTTTTTATTTTATTTGATATTTTATTTAATGTTGTGCTTTTTCCAATAAGACAACACAGCTCTGCAGGTTACTATTAACAGATTTTAAAAGCATTTGACCTACCTATTTATGATTAATAAAAAATTGTTTAAGAAGGATGTAGTTAGAGAACCAGCCAGTGTCACAGAGATGAAAAAAAAATTGCACAAAAGTAAATAAATTGTGCTCTCAAATTAATTTGTATCCAAAAATTGCTGATTTGTTCCCTTAAAGTATTCATTTTTGCTTACAAAGCAAGAAAAAGTGGCATTAAACAATATAAGCAACATGTGTCATAGAGAGTTTAAAGATAAATACACTGTTAAACAAGCTAAATTCCAAGTATGACCACATATCTAAACTTCCAAAATCAATATAAAATCAATTCCCAGCAGATGATGCTGACGGTGCCCTGACAATCGAATCAATCTGCTGCTAAAACTCAGTATCAAGTTACTCAGATAGAATAAACTGCAGTTACAGGCGGCCGCGAATACTACTAGATTTATATCAGTATCATTAGGTCATCACGGCCATTGTATTTGTTTGCCTTTTCGCCACTGTTTTTTTTAATAGTTTGTGTAACTAAATTGGACAGTGTATCAGGAACACTGGTCAGCTTTGGCTGCGATCAAGTGCACACACACAACTGTGCAGCTAAATGAAGTGCAAAATAAATATTGTGATGGTTGTCAGACCATTGAAAATCTGATCTAAGTGAAACAGTCTGTTATAGAATATGATTTGTCTTTTACATCTCTAAAACATATGTTAAAATTACAACTTCTTTTTATGTTTTATGTTTATTTATTTTATTCTTTACTTGCCATTATCATTCCTCCTGTACTTTTCACAACACGCACAATCTCTAACCTCTTTCACAGCACAGATTTCGGCGTGTAAATAATCAACATCGTGATTCTGGCTCACTGTCGCTGGGAAATGTGAGTGAATGCAGCCACCGGTAATGTTATTAGTGACACCTGATTGTTTTCTGTGAAGACAAATTAAAATGTATGTTGCGAAAAAGACTCCATCTTCTTCTTTGCTGCACTGTAGCGTCTGTACGTTTCCTTCTGACTGTCGGAGTTGTAATCCTATCAAGTCAAATGTCGGTGTCATGCAGATCAGGCTGCTAATTACTCCACTTTGGAAAGACGAGGCTGTGGGGTCAGCAGGGGACGGCCTGAGTGTGTTTGCCGCCTTAATTATAAAGCACCAGTGGGAGCACATTAAATCTGTGTGGGGATGGGGGGGATTTAATTCAATATTCAACGGGACGTGTATCATGAGACACAGCATGAAAGGCGTGGAGAGGGGAAGCGTTTGATATCAGCTGTGATAATTTGATACATTTGTGTAACGACCTTTGTGATAATTATGCAAACAGAAAAAAAAAATAGTTCAACTTGATTTGATTTGGTTTGAAAAAAATTTGAAAATACACTCCTTGGACATGTTTCATATTTCACCATTTCTGTAACTTTGTGAAACCAATGATCCAACGTTCACACCCGCTTCCTGCACTGATTAGCCGTGAAAGAGGAGTCAGAGTCTCCAGCTCTCTCTCTCTCTCTTTTTTTAATGTTGTTCCAACCACTGCTTTTCCAGTTTGACCCGGCCCTGATGCTACAGTGAGTGTAAGACCAATTTCTACAATAATATCAAAACTAAAATATCGTTGGCTCATTTTCAAACAGTCTTTGTTTAGTCAAAGTGGAGAAGATCTTTTCTTTATCTCCATCAAACCACCTACTTAAAAGAAAAAAACTTAGCATGGACTAGAAAACATACAAATCTGCACCTTTGGCAGGAAAATCTGGATCTGGATGTCCTTCAGTTGAAGTCACAGTCCAAGTGGTTTTAATTCCACTTCAGTTTAGAGAATTATTATTCTAATTTTCATTCTCTCAAGTGCATTTTTTGGCACCTATTAAATCTTCACACCTTTTTGCCTTATGGAACGTCTATTCAAGACACTAAAAGCCATAAAAACGAAGCAACCTGGGAACATCACTGCTGCTCATATCTCATGGACACACACAAGCTGTGACGAGGGACCGCGAGTAGGCAAAAATGACTGTGTACTAATACATAAATTAATAATGAAAATAATACTTTAATTTTATAACATTGAACTGTATGTGAGTAAATGTGTGAACGAACATAAATAAAGAATAAAGTAGAGAAATAAGATGGCTTTCCCTCACTTCAAATGCACAAAGGGATTAGAGATTACTGTCCTTGCATTTCATAATAGTCGCTAAAACGAAAACATTTATCACATTTTAATTTTCATGTATTGCCTTGTTGAACTGTAATGAAACTCTAATGTTTGCATTAGACTCTGGTTTCTTTCAGTTAAAATATATTATGTTGCTTCAGAGCAGTCGGCTGAAGGAAGTGTCTGAATTCATTTGAAGGGAATCAATAATCACCGTCCTTCGTTATTATCCCTCTCCGGACGTTTAGCACATGAGGGGATGACAAGGAAGAAGACTGTAGTGACTCATTTTAATAGCAGAATACTGCTCCGCTAATCCTGATGTCCTGATGTCTGTGTTTGCTGTCTGTGATGTAATCGTGTCCTTGAGAGCCTCTCTGAAAAATGAGTGTGTGAGGGGCCGCGGTGGGTGGGTCGGGTCGGGTCGGGTCTGTGATGCCGTGATGCAACAGTGAGAAAGTACCTTGGCCTTCTCCAGCTGCACCTGAGCGTTTCTTTCCTCAACGGCATCCGAGTCCTGACGCTCTCCCTGCAGGGGGGGAAGAAGGTGATGACAATTAGTTTAATCACTTCTCTGCACTGATGTGATCGTTTTCCACTCGGCCGCAATAAAAGTTTGTTCAAATAAAGAACAAGAGGCAGAAAAAAAAGACAAAGAAGTTAAGGAAATGTTTTCAAAATGAGAATAAATCACTTCAACGCATCACTCTCAGATAAAAAGGATCCACACCTATTACCAATAAGTCAAGTGATTGGCTGGGATCACTTGTCATCGTATTGATAATGAATTCATTTTGCCGACCAGGAGCTAAAAGCAGCGATTTAGTATGATACCTCTATAAAGTTGAGGGACTTGCAAGATGAGACTGCGACACCTCAACTTTTATGGGTCATACATGGGTCAACAGCATCTCAGATGAGTAAATGTCAGCATCTTTCAAACTCCACACCCACAGTTGTGATGCTTTTTTATTTATTTATTTAAAATCTCTAAGCCCAAGCCAACTCAAGCTGAGTTCATTTTCTCAGACTTGACAAACTTTCTCCTGAGCCACAGACGACAATATTCAACTCTTTTCAGGCTGAGTGGCACAAAACAGCTAATAAACAAACAAACAAACAAAAAAAAACCACGAAATTAGTGAAGTTAAATTCACAAAAATCTGCGATCTGTGAGCAGCCATGTGAGAAGCCCCTCTCCCAGTCATAGCAAGTGGAGCTACAGTGGTGTATTTTTAGATATTTGGGTGTCACAGCTTTGTTACTCCCTTCATAATAAAGGTCTTCATATGCTGTAAAATACCCTTTTTAAAATATGATTCACATGAATATATTATAGATATTAAATTGGTTAGAAAAGGTGTCCTTCTGTTTATATATATTGCCCAACTGGCTATTAAACTATTATTTCTTTGAATTGTTCTTTAAAGCAAAAAAACAAATTATTTTTATAAGATTTTATTTTTAGGACATTATCTTATTGTATTGCTGTTCTTTTGACTATGGCTGCTTGTTAATTGACAGAGCATCATGCTGCTGCTCTTTATTATGGTCTTTTTAGGTTGACCTAATTTTGTATCAGGTCTAATTACCCTCAGGATCAGGTCTCTATTTTAAAAAAATCATTTATGCACTTAAGGTTAAGGTTTCCAAAGTCCTGTTTTGGAGTCCTACGGTTTGAACCGATGAAGACCTCTTGAGCAAATGAAACTGCAGGATATGAACAAAGAGATCTGAATATGGAGTAGTTGACTAAACATTTTTTAAATTAAAATAAAAAACGCATCAATATTCACCTATATAGTTGTTTTAATTTAGAAAATTTCTTCCCAATTCAATCCCAGCCCCAATTCAAAGTGACTGAATACGTCACTGTTGGGCTTTTGACCTAATAACATTTCCAACACATGCCTTCTCATTTAATGTTCCTTTTCCCAGAAACCACCCTGCCTTTAACTGTCAGGAAGCGTTGCGGCAGATCCCTCCTGGGACGCTCCGGTTTATGTGCCATGTGTCGCAGAGATTAGATTGTCCCCTCAAAGACATGGTAATTAATGCCCTCTGTGTCACAGCCAGGAGGTGGCACAGCCCTCTGCGTCAATCTGGCACTCAAGATACACACTCGCATCCTAAAGTCACAAATCAGCTCTCTGGTTGTAGACAGTCTGCTCAATCTGATGCATTTTAACAAGACAGTGATCCTGGGAGTCCTTGGTGACTTCCTTGGACAATTTCTGGCACCGTTACGTGTTACCTACTTTTTATAATTAACTTGCTTCATGCTAAGTAGTGCATATGTTACATTCATTTGGCAGATGCTTGTGTCCAAAACTGTTTAGATTATTATCACTTATACACATTGGTGGAGATTTGGCGTTCAGTGTTTTGCAGTACTGAAAACGATGTCTTTACTTTTGTGTCATTCAGTCGCTAAACTTGGTCTCCTAAAAATTCTGCTCATATAAAACCAACATAAATGAGTAAATACATTTTGCAGGAGGCGTACACAAACACAGATGTAAAAATGTGTTGTTGGGCATTATGTAGTGTAACTTTTGCAACATTTGTCTTTCTTTTGGGAGCTTTTGACTGTTTGCAGCTTCGTGGAGTCTTGTTGTCGCAGTGAGGTTCCCTGGTTTTATATGTTTTAGCTTAAAACTACATCTAAAAGCATGCACTGTGATTACATTTCTATTTCCACACCAAGAGATGCAACATGTTAATCGGTGATCTTAAGAGGTGCTGGGATGTGTATTTTTGAGCATGGAAAGACTCAGGTTTGCTTATAGTCTTTATGCTAAGCTAAGCAAACTATGTCCCAACTCGAGCACTGTACCTAACACGTAGGCATGGCCTCAATCTTCTCATATGACTCTTGTTGAATTTTTCCTTTAACAGCCTAAACCCGAGGACATGTGTAACCAAGGACATGAACCATCCACCAAACTACCTTCCCATCTTTTTCTCCCTGTGCTGGAGTAAAAGTTGTCAGCCAATGACATCCAGGCAGCGTTTCCTTTTACAAAAACATCTCTTGCACAGTGATGCATCAGAATATAAATGTTTTTTGTAGGAGACACGGTTTCATTTTAATTTAAGAAAGTCATGAGAATACTCTGGGTTGAATATGAAGAAGTCAGTCCAGACTGTGTTGACTGTTCAAACTTCATACTCAACCAGCAGAGAACAATTTCCCTTTGGCTCTCCTTTACCCCGCCGCCCGCTCCCACTCTCTGTTATTCCTAATGAGCGCACACTTTGCAGCCTGACACTAGTGAGTCACGCTGATGTTGACGAGGCTTGTGGCTTGTGTATGCAGCTAGCGTGGCAAAAACGTGCCAACACTAAGTGTCTTCTGGCAGCCGTGTTTATGGACTTGAACTAAAAGGAAGAAATTAGACTAAATTGCATGATAAAGAATAGCTCAAACATGCCTTACAAGGAGCTGTGCAAAATAACGCTGTGAAGCGTAACACAAGCAAGGGGAAGGGAGCACAGTGGACACAAAAGTCTGAATACTTCTTCCACGACATTGCTAAAAGTATCACCAAACATTAATTAGAATGTGTGAGGAAAAATGATCAATAGAACAGGAAGTTAAACTGAAAATAAACTATAAATTATATATATATATATATATATATATATATATATAAAACTATAAACAAAAGAAGGATGAGGACATGATGTAACAAGGTAGGATATGTTGGCTAATTAGCATAGAGAAGAAGTTGCTGCGGAAACAGGAGGACGCAGTCGAGACAGAGAATTCAGCGTGATGAGGAGGGAATAAGAGAGAAGCAGGAAGTAAATCTCCCTGGGGCAGAATTATGCCCAGGCATGGGTTTTTGTTTACCCATGGCTGGTGTAGACATCTGTTCGCTTCGCACAGCACCCGCCTCTACTGCAAGCCAATGTCACCCAGCCAATAGTACAAAACGCCCCCGCTGAATTATTAAACAATGTTGAGCTCGCTACTGCAGGTGACTTAGAAATGTCCACTGTCTGGAGCTAAAGAGACGCAAAGATTATACAGTAAAAAATAAGAAGTCATGGATTACAGCGTGGATCCACATCATTCAGATACGATTAATTATCACTTATAAATGGGCCATATTGATAGCTCAGCTGTAAAAGGCACCACAGGTCAAGATTATATTTTACTAGTTTTAAAAGCAAAAGCAATTTGAGTATTTTCAAATAAATAACAATTTTATTTTAAAAAGCCCTGAATCAATTATCAATTAATTGATTTAAAAAAATGCAACTATTTACATAATCAATTCATTGTTTCAGTCATTTTTCAAACAAAATGCAAAACATTCTCTGATTCCAGCCTCTTAAATATGATCTATGATCTGATTATTTTCATATATAAAAGCAATTTTTTGAGTTTTGTACTGATGGTTGGGGAAAAAAAAGCATTTTGAATATATCACCTTGTGATCTGAGATGTTTGTACTGATATTTTATACTATTTCCTGACTTTTTATAGGCAAAATGATCCATCAAGAAAACATATTTCTTTATCCCCCCCTCCTCTCAAAAAAAAAAAAAAAAAAAAAAAAAACCCATTAGCTGCAACCCCATTGTTACATTTTACAATGCACCGTCTGTGGTACTAAAGAAAAGGGCTGTTAGGTTAGGTGCACGGTGAAGTGGAGTAGGACCCAGATGCAGACGAGGCAGGAGGCAGATAGACGTTTGACTCTTTATTCAGGGCAAACACGGGAACACAGGAACACAGGGACGAGGCAGGAACGCAGCAACACGGGTAGCACAGGGAAGCACAAGTAAGCACAAGAAAGCACAAGAAAGCACAAGAAAGCACAAGAAAGCACGACATAAGAAAGCACAGGTAGGAACAAACGACACGACAAAGAACAAAAGGAGAAGGACTGACTTAAATACACAGGAGGAAAGGGAAGTGGAAACAGGTGAGGAGACTAATGGGGACAGGTGAAACCAATTGAAGGGCGGAGCAGGCAATCAAAAAAAGGAGGGAAACACGAAGGACAGGAAGTAAAGTGCTAAACCAGTGAGGAAAGACGAGACTACAAAATAAAACAGGAAATACACAACAGGTAACATACACACATAACAGTACCCCCCCCTCAAGGGATGGCTTCCAGACATCCCCCAGAAAGTCCAACAAGGCTAAGCAGGGAGGGTGGAGGGCGTGCGGAAGAGGGATTCGGGATGGGCGGAGGGGGTCTGGAGGAGGGATTGGGCCCTCCATCGCCGGCGGTGACGGCGAAGGCGGATGCGCAGGCGGTGAAGCCAGGAGCCCTCTGGCGGCCGACGACAGAGGCGAAGATGAAGGCTGGAACCCTCGGGAGGCCGACGGCGAAGCAGAACCCTTCGGGAGGCCGGCGGCGTAAGGCGGTACAGGCGAGAACCCTCTGGTAGGCCGACGGCGAAGGTGAAGACCTCTGGCGGCCGGGCGGCGGATGCAGAACCTTCGGGAGGCCGACCCGTGGCGGCGAAGGCGTAAGACGAGACCTTCTGGCGGCTGGCAGCGGCGAAGACGAGACCTCTGGAAGCAGCTGGCAGCGAAGGCTAAGACGAAGACGGAGACCCTCCGGCGGCAAGGCAAGTGGAGGGCGGAACCTTCGGAGACCGGTGGCGACGGCGGTGGTGAAGGCGAGACCTCCAGAGGCCGGCGGTGACGAAGACGGCCCAGAACCTTCTGGTGGCTGACGGTGGAGGCGGAAGCCGGAACCCTCGGGAGACCGACGGCGGCGAACCTCCTCTGGCGGCTGGCAACGGCGGCGAATCAGTTCAGGAGAGGTGTCAAGGGGAAGGCCGACGGAAAGGGCTCCGTCTCGGGGGCTCACTGGGAGGCTCGAGCTCAGTCTCAGTCTCTGGGGCACTGGGAGGCTCACTGGGAGGCTCAGCTGGGGCACTGGGGGCACTGGGAGGCCTGGGAGGCTCACTGGGAGGCTCACTGGAGGCTCGAGGTCCCTGGGGGCACTGGGAGGCTCACTGGGAGGCTCACTGGGGGCTCACTGGGAGGCTCACTGGGAGGCTCACTGGGAGGCTCACTGGGAGCTCGGGGGCACTGGGAGGCTCACTGGGAGGCTCACTGGGAGGGGGAGGCACTCAGCCAGCTGCGGACTCGGCGGCTGGAGGCCCAGAAGCTGGGCCGCAGGCTGAAGGCTAGGATGGGCGGCAGACTTGGGACTTGACGCTGGCTGCCGCCAAGCGGACTCCAGAAGCTGGGCTGCAGCTAGGGGACTTGCCTGAAGGCTGGGAAGGCTCAGGCTGAAGGCTGCCTGAAGGCTGAAGGCTCAGGCTGAAGGCTCGGAGGCTGAAGGCTCTGGAGCTGAAGGCTCTGGAAGGCTCGGGCTGAAGCTCTGAAGGCTCTGGAGCTAGGCTGGGCTGAAGGCTGAGCTGAGCTCGGGAGCTGAGACTGAGACTCGGGCTCGGAGCTGAAGGCTGAAGGCTGGAGCTGAAGGCTCTGGAGCTGAAGACTGGGCGGGAGCTGGGCCGCAGGTTGAAGGCTCGGGAGCTGAAGACTGAAGGGCTCGGGAGCTGAAGACTCGGAAGCTGGGCTGGGCGCAGGCTGGAAACCCGCTGGCTTGGAGGCAGGCTGGAAACCCGCTGGCTTGGAGGCAGGCTGGCTGAGGTTGCGTCTGTGGCTGCGGCCTAGCAGGGCTAGCAGGCCGAGGCTGCGGCTTGGCAGGCTGGAGGTGAGGCTGCGGCTTGGCAGGCTGGAGGTGAGGCTGCGGCTTGGCAGGCTGGAGGTGAGGGCTGCGGCTTGGCAGGCTGGAGCTGAGGCTGCGGCTTGGCAGGCTGGAGCTGAGGCTTTGGCTCGGGGGTAGCCGGCTCGAGAGACTGTGGCAGATGAAACAGCTGGAGCTTGGCTGGCCGAGTGTCCAGAGCAGTAAGCAGTTCCTCGAACAAGCCCGGCACTCTTCTCAATAGCCATGAGTCGCGAGCCAAGTGATCAATGACCACCTCCAAACCTATCCGCCGGTCCACGTGGTCCAGACCCGGGTACATGAGGACAAAGTTCTTGATCACCTGAAATGATCTCTCCCCATGTTCCCGGGCTCCTACGGTGTCCGCTGGGTCCATGTCAGGTTCGTGTCGTTCTGTTAGGTTAGGTGCACGGTGAAAGTGGAGTAGGACCCAGATGCAGACGAGGCAGGAGGCAGATAGACGTTTGACTCTTTATTCAGGGCAAACACGGGAACACAGGAACACAGGGACGAGGCAGGAACGCAGCAACACGGGTAGCACAGGGAAGCACAAATGTAAGCACTAGAAAGCACAAGCAAGAAGCACGAGAAAGCACGAGAAAGCACAAGAAGCCTACGACATAACACAGGTAGGAACAAACGACATACACGACACCAGAACAAAGGAGAAGGACTGACTTAAATACACAGGAGGAAAGGGAAGTGGAAACAGGTGAGGAGACTAATGGGGACAGGTGAAACCAATTGGGGCGGAGCAGGCAATCAAAAAAGGAGGGAAACACGAAGGACAGGAAGTAAAGTGCTAAACCAGTGAGGAAAGACGAGACTACAAAATAAAACAGGAAATACACAACAGGTAACATACACACATAACAAGGGCTTTCTTATAAATCACAGAATACTTGTGAGAGGAAACTTCCTCTTTATTGGCTTTTTATCAACTTTTCTATTTATATATATATATATATATATATATATATATATATATATATATATATGTCCCATCCCTCAAAAAGGATACAATATGGCTAATTTTCTAATTCAGTCTTTTATTCAAACTCTCTCCCACCTCTTCATTCACCCTCCATCTCCATCTCTTCACTGATCCCGCCTTCCTTCCACTCCCTTTCTCTTCCCTCCCCATCCTTCCCTGTTGGAGGGCCATCGCAGCCCATTAACGTGATTACGTGGCTTAGAAGGTGGCAAAAGAAAGTGGAGGACAAGGATGATGGGAGGATGGGTGAACAAGTAAAGCCCCGTTCTCTCGTGTGCTACCCAAAGGTGACTCCATACCCGCTCAAAAGCGTTTACACAGCTTTTTCGGCATGCGCCAGGGGAGTGCATTAGGAGAGGAGTGTCTGATTGGGGAGATGGACTCCATCCCTAAACTGAAATAATCAGAGCCATCGAGTCACCAGGAGCCAGCTGGCTGGCCTGGAGCACTGCGATTCCCCAGAGGACAAACTTAACTCTGGACTGGGTCTTAAAGAAATGCTGAGATGCAGCTTATGTTCAAGTTAGAGATAGTTGCAGCAGTTTGTCAAATGTTTTCACATTTACCTCGTTATTGTTTGAGCAGCTCAGACAACTTTTCACATTTTATTTCACTTTGACCCCGAAATAAAATTAATAAAAAAGAAAACACGTCAGCTACAAGCATACACATGTCCAAATGACAACTGTTTAAAGTCCTGAGTCACTTCTATTGCTCAAAATTAGCCTAAACAAAAGTGAACATTATTTGTGCAAAATGTAACACAGCCAACTTTCCCACAGAAGATTCAGACCAAAGAAAAAAGGCACAACACCTCCCCTGAAAAAGACTGAGTGAAACAAGAGGACAAGAGAAGCACACGCTCATGTTCAAATGCTCTTTGAGCTCTTGATTTAAAACAATTGAACCTTTGCGTCCTTAAATACTCACACAGTTCAGTCTTAGTTAGACATAGCTCCCTCATTTTGGAAAGTCATCCCACTGTATGACATACAAACCTTTATGTTTCCTGTTAAAGGGCTCACTGCTCTCAAGGTAAACTGACGTAGATTTCCCAGCCCAAACATTTACAATGAATCCTGAATTTCAGCTTAGTTTGTCTCATTCAAGTTCCCTCCAGAGTGGTTAACAAGACCTAAAAAATGACAAGAAACATATACACTATTGGAAGTGTGTTGAAACATTCTCCTCCACAAAAGCAGGATTAAGGATGAGGATCAAGGAGTCATGGACAAACAGGTCCAGATTTCAGCCATTTTATCCAAACCACATTATTTGACAGCCACAATGAAAACAATGCACTTCAGATTGCCTAACTGAAGCTAAACTGAACCAGGAGGAAGCTCTGTAAAAACAAGAAGCTTAAAATTGCTTAAAGTTTAACTGTGGAAAGTTTTATGAAATGTTTCCTTGCCCTTAAATGTTATCCATAAATCTCAGCAATCAGTTTGGTGAATAAAACTTCATCATGACCAAAAGGAATGATGGCCAAAACTGCAATAATTAAGAACAATGATGTTGTGCTCAGATATGCCCCCTTTCCTGGCATTATTTGGAGCCTTGGAGGAAATTTAATAAAAACTGTGAAGCTTTGACCAGAGCAGAAATTGTGTACAGTGAAAGAAACATCTGTGATGGATTCTCAAATATCCATCCATCCAGCCAGCCATTCAATCAACCAGGAGACTTTGATTCAGCGAAACAACTGGGCTGTTTCTCTCTTCCTGAATTTAAGACTCCGTTCATCTCCCATCTCCTCCGCTCAACAATATCCCGAGCTTACCATGTGTAGCAATTATCCCTTGCAGCAGATAGTGTACACTTGCGTCACTAAAGATACCATCCCTGCTGCACACCCTCAACAAATGGGGAAGACGTTTCCATGGCAACCATTGAGAGAAATTTGCCACCTAAGCATAAATGACTCCCACTGATGAAAATACTTCTCCCATTGTGACTTGTATGCTGTAATCCTCAAAGAAAGAGAAAAATCCCCCAACTCCAAACGCTGACCTCACTGACTGATTAAAGGCGCTAACAGTAACGGAGCAGTGCATTAAAATCAATGGGAGATCCATGGAGGAGCTATTGAGCTGACAGTTAGATCTCCACAGAGAATAATTAAGTCAGCTTGGCAGCCCTCGGCATCATCGCTACTGTGCTCCTCGCAGTCTCAAAGACGTCAAACATCTGACGGTGAAGTGCCATTCAAGCTGTAACACACGCACGCACACATGTAATAAACAAAGGTTTTAGGGACACACAGAGGAATGGAAAGGAGGATGATCTAACGAAGCAGCATGTTCTCGCTTACCCTGCATAGTATGTGCATCGTTCTCACCGTGCAGGCTGAGCTCGCTCTCAAAAGCGTAATGTGAGCATCAAAGAGTCCACATGGAAGCTGCAGTGGTGGAGGGGAACCATGTGCAACCACAGAGGGTGAATGTATGGCGTGTGTGTGTGTGTGTGTGCTGTGTGTAGATGGGCGCGCTGCTATTCTGAATTTTTGCATTGTGAAACAAAGTGTGTGTGTGTGTGTGTGTTACTGTCCTGCGTCCCCCCGGGCTGCTCCCCCAGGTGCTGCTGTTATCTATGTCTCATTTGTAGCCACGAAAAGACAACTAGGGTCAAGACACCGCTACACAGCAGCTCCAGTATGAGCAGATCTGTGATGCCTTCAGCCCTGTGGTGGCTGAGGAGCTCGTGCTGTGAAAACTTTGCAAGCTCAAGAGCTTGCCAGCCACATGCGGAAACACTGTGACTCTGGCTGCATCAACTGCCCTGTCAGATAGTTTCATTGGGTCAGGATTTTACTGAGGGGGGCTGAATGCAAATATTTAAAACAAGCAAACAGGGATAAATATAGAGTCACATTTTAGAAAGCACTTTCATAAATATTCACAGCAGTTGAGGATAAAAAATATGTTTGAAAAAATGAAGGAATATTAACGCATGCTCATCATGTCTGTCTGTGTCGTGTTTGCACAAGTCTGCAGCGGGATAGCTCTTGCTCTGATCTCCCAGGGGCTCGGAGATTCAGATTCAGCAAAATTGAGGAGAAAAAAAAAGTCCCAGGGACGTAGAGGTAACAGATTCAGTCTGCCTTTAACTGCTAGTCCTTTAAAACTACCAATCTAGCAAATAAACTGAACTTTTATTTCTAAAACTGGATGCCAAAATAACACCTCCCATTCACAACTTTATCGGAGAGCAGCCTGCACATTCATGAGTGCTGGTGGAGGTTGTCTTTTGGTTTTGAGTTTGTCCCCATCCAACATCATAATATTTGTCTTTCATGAAAAAAGATAAAAACTGAAAGATCTCCACTCATATCTCAGGATATTCAAGTTAATCTGCAGAAACATGTGTAGGTATTAAGTTAATAAGCTTCATTATCGGCTTCAGTTGATAGATTGTTGCTTCAGAAAGGACAAAAGTGCTGCCTGCTTCCCAATCACCTTTTACAACACTTCAGTGTGCTGTCTGTGGAGCAGGTCATGAATGTAATTGTGACTCACTTCCTGTCAGCCCTCCAATGAGCTGCTGGCACTGAGCCCAGGTGTTCACAAATTCCTAATGTTCACCCATAAATATTTTCTTGCGTTGGCTCTTCCTGTTACGGAAGAACAGCGAAGTTTAATCTGATGAGGCCAACCCTTGCAATTTAGCTGCAGTTCATTTACTTTGATGTGTTATTCCGTACACTGTGATGATTTCTTTGCCACTCTATCTCTTCTTCATTAACGGCCCCATCATTTGCATGCAGCGCGAGTTCCAATCCAGTTTTCTCCGAGCCCCGTCTAATCAGCTGCTTTGCATCATCTGTCTGAAGGAGACTGGCTCCATGCCCTCTGCCCGATGCTACCACAGAGCAGATACGGCCGGGCTGGCACCACCACCTTTACTTCGGTCTCCATCTCTGGAGTTAAAGGCTGCATCACGGCCCTTTAGATCTCCAATTATAGATCAAGAGTGGCGACTCTGTACCACACTGAGTGTAATTTATGTCTACACAGTTTGTTAATATGAGTTTGATCATTATTACATGGTTAAAATAATGAAAGAAAGTTTAAAGGTGGAAACGTTTAGTTACTGTTGCTGTCGCCTGTCAAGCTTTCCGTTACCCATACACGCCATTTTATGCAGTTTACCATGACAACAGTGGCAAAATTACCACAAATTATCAGTAATTTTTTTAAACAACAGTTACTTTCCAGACAGATTTTATTGGCTGAAATAACAACTACTGTTTGCATTTATCAGCTATAGCCAAAGAGTTGGCTAAAAACAGTGTTTCTTGATGACTTTTTAATAATATTCTAAATATCCAATTAAACAGGTCTTAGATATGCACCTGGCTACATGATATCATGCTAAAAGACAATCCATGTAGAAGACATAGACATCAAGAAAGAACGGAGCCAGACAGAAGAAGTCAATTTATCCAACTAAAAATGGCATAACATAGCATCCAAACAGCATCCATAGCCAGTTTAATCCACTCTTTACACGTTTTCTTCTGTGCTCCTCTGTTTCGGGAGGGATGAAAAAGAACAAGGAACCAACATCTCACCTCTTTATGTACTAATTATTTGCTGTTGACAGGAGGGGTGTAGGGAATAGCCAATTACAGCGTACAGTCAATAGTGTGGGTTCAGACATTTCCCTCAGTGTTCATAATTTTGCAGTTAATGATTGCGCGTTCATTGCATTTAACTATGGCTATAGAGAGAATCTGCACATTTGAAGGCACATCAGAAAGGAAAAAAAAAAAAAACATTTGCCTCTAAGAAAATCACCGCACCAAAGACTAAATTGGAAAGAATCATTACAGGGGGGAAAAAAACCCACCAATGTGTATTTGAGCTCTTCTCTCTCTCTCTCTGGGTCATGATTGTCTCTGAGTAAGGAGATTAAGATAGCATGCGTCAATCCAGGATTTAGAGAGAGAGAGACAAATGCAAACTCCTCACAGACGGCCAACACTGCTGCTTGGGCCGCCTCTGCTCGGGCTCCTTGACAGTTATCAAATAGAGACACAATAGCTGCATTAACATTATCTGTATAACTTAATTCCTGGCTTACTTGGCACCTGTAAAAGATACGTTTCATCTGCACATAGATGGAGGGCCTCTGCTCTGCTGCACGGCATAGCGTTATGATGCAACATGATTACTGTTATAAAGAGGGGTGTGCGTGTGCGGGGATTATAAAAAAAAAAAAAAAAAAACATTTTGCCAACCGTCCTTGTTGTGATAATTTCTCACTTATTGCACTGAGGCAATTACTGCATCACTACAATCACTCTAACTGTCATCTCTGTCACTTAAAATATTTATGTTTTTTGTCACGTTAAATACAAAGAAAGATACATAAAGGTCTACAGTCAGGTGAAAGATGAAAATAAGACAGTCGTCAAGTTGAACTTAATCCTAATCCCAAAGGAAACAGGTCTACAGAGTCTTCTTCTGGAATACTCCAGACTCCGCCGCTGCCTTATTGCTCCACTTCCTGCCTGGAAGGCGAGCAGGTATCTGGATGTAATGCCCCACTAACAGCTACTAAGAGGCTTTTCCTATTCTAGGTAACAAGCAGTGGGCCAGCACTAACCAGCACACTGTAATGCAAGACAGTAGGCCATCCAGGGACTGTGAGGTTTCCCCACGTTCCACTTTGTGTCTCCCATGTGTTGACGTTACATTCAAGCAAGGATTTTATAGTGAAATAACGTCAAGAGGTCTTTGAAAAACGAAGGCTGTGTAATATTTTCTGCCATTCTGAAGGCTTTTAAAGAATCCTCAAACCTGCATTTACTGAGTGTTTTGTCTCTTTGGGGAAGCACAAACAAGCTCTAAACCCAAAACACTCACAAATCACAAACATGTCAGCAAACAGGTGCTTTTTTTTACACATCCAGCATCACTATTACTCGTTTGGAGTTTCTGGCTACCTGGTGAATATAAGATTTAGGATTGTAAGTCCTTTTAGCTCTGTTTTTGGCCTCCACCAGCTCCTGAGGGAAATGTCTGGCTCGTTAGCTGTCGCACTATGTTGATCTGTGATTGGCCTTTGTTGATCTGAGCTTGTGAATGACTGTGTTGGCCTTCTGTTTGGTGCTGAGCAGGTAGTGCTCAGTGGGTTTTTAAACACCTTTTGCTGAAAACTGCTAATTGCTGGAGCCAAAATCAAGACTGATGAGATTGAACCAAAACAATCAAGTTAAAAAAACAAAACAGCGTCCTGAAAGACACCAATAAACAAATGTAGACGCTTCAAATAAGTCTGTCCATCTGGAGGTCTGTTCTGAATGATGAAAAATATTGACAGATTATTTTGTATAAAGATAAAATCAATATAGATAAGTGACATCAATATAGATAAAAATAGCTAATGATAAAATTTTAATATTGGTTGGACTATGAAAAAAGAATTGCAACGTGTTAACATAAGAAACTTTTTTTTGACTGTGCAGCAGACAGCAGAGTATTTTTTCATCCTGATAGTTAGGAGAGTCTTTGAGGATTCTGGATATACCTCCACAACCATAGTAAGTGGTGTTAAACAACCCTCTGGGTTTTTCAAAGACTGACAGGTAGGTGCTTAGCTCTGTGCCTTGAGTGTAATACATGAGAAGCTCAGGGCACCGAGAGAGATGGATCCTCTCGCTCTCACAGAGTCTCCGCATGTGGCTTTAAGATTGTATTTTAACTGCAAGCAAAATACTTTTTTTTTTGCAGGTAAATGATGAGAATGATGTAGGTTACTAAAACACTACAATTAAACCAAGACAATGTTCTACTCAGGTAAGAAAGATGCATCTCAGGAAATAATTCAATGTGTTCACTGATGGCTGGTTCAGCATTGCAACTTGACTACACCTGCTGCTGGTGTGGCTACAAAATAAAACTTGAGCGAAAAGCAGAGCTGAACGTGTGCACAGTTTCAGTTCCACAATACAAATACAGCCTCACAAACACAACAGAAAGTCCAAGTCATCAGTGGAAAGAAAGAAAGAAAGAAAGAAAGGGACGGGAGAGAGAGATGTAATCCATCTGATCGTCACAGGCCACCGGTTATGCAATTCTCTCCGGAGCTTGTGGTTTTCAACTGGACAGGATAGATGCATACGTCTCTATCTGCCCTGCGCGCTGCGCACCGTCTAAGCAGAGTGCAATGATGTGGAAAGGCCTCACACAAGGATTAACGCCCGGTGCAACAGATGGTGCATTCTCCCACCCTTCCTGTTCAGGGCGCAGACACACACACGCGAGAACACACACACACACACACACACACAGAGGGGAAAACACGAGAATTTCGCGTTATTTTACCTTTTTCTTGGGCGGCATGGTCGTTAAAGCGCTCCACCTGCGTTGTTCCTCGGTTGTGACAGATCACGGTTCACCTGGCTCCAGCGAGCGAATGAGACGCGGGTGAGCGTGCCATGAGACTCAGTTTGCCTCTGAGGCAGGTGGATCTGTCCGGGGCGGGGGGCGATGCTGTTAAGGCGCAGCGTCCTCGGAGCGCCGTGCGTCGTGCGTAAAGGTGAAGCGCCTCTCCAAGAGCCCGCGACGCGCAGGACACCGCAGCGGCGTGAGGGGCTTCACTTAAGTCTGCGTTGTGTGTTGAGTGTAGTTACCCTTTCGCGAGTCCTGGGAGGGTGGGGGTATTAAAGGCTTATTTCTCGGCGCGGCATCTGCTGAGCCGCGCGCACCGCTCAGTCTGACCTCAAACCAAGGAGGTGTCCAAACGCGTCCGCTCCGTGCAGGCGCGCAAAAGCAAGTGCGGAATGTCTCATTTATGTTTGCTGACCGGAGCTGGCCCCCGTCCCCTGCGTGTGTGATGCCTGATTAGTGAGTGCGTGTGTGTGTTTTGTGTGTGTGCATCCAAACAACTTCCTGGCTGCACAAATGGGAGTATTATAGTGGCCTGGCTCCAAAATAGAGAGATGAAATTAAAAAGCTAGCACGATATAATTCCTTTGTGAGCCCGAGTCATCCATGGACGGACCTGCAGCTCCTCATCCCGACCTCGAAATCGTGATATTCTTTCAGCACATTAGTTCAGCTTCATTATGTCACCACTTAAAACCCTGCACTTGCCAAGTATCAGACACACTGCTGAAGCTGCCCTCTGCACATCACTGTTTTTTTGTTATTCTCTTGTATCCTCAAGTCACCCTCACACTGTGTGGGACTGCCTTCAGTGGGGAGCAGCGTGTGTTATAAATAGGATAAAGCACTCTTAAAGCATCATTAAGGAAACCCCCCTAAAAGATCCCCAAAGATCCACCTGAGCCTCTAAAAAAAGCATCAAATGAAATAGTCTGAGGGGAAAACTAGTCCTTGGTTTAACTGCTCTCAGGTCAGGACTGAGGCCTGTGATGAGGGGTCACATGTAAACACTGCACCTTTTTGTTAAGGAGTCACAAGGCAAAACTGAAAAGGAATCATTACATTTTTACATTACATTTATATTATTAAATTACTCTAAGTACATCTTGAGGTACTTTAAGTCTTCTTCAGTATATTCCACTGTGCAATATATTTTTTTTACTTGTTTTTACTTTTTACTTCATATTATTTATTTAACAGCTAGTGTAGTTGCTTATTTTGTGATTTTTTAAAAAAGTTAAATGTGATGTACTTGGATAATACAGTGCACTTCTATGCATTAATCCCTCAAAATATACAAGATTACTAACATACATGCACTAGTATAATCTGACCACTCGGACCAGCCGCAAAATTAAAGTACAATTCAGCCAAATTACAAAAAAAAATCATTATCTGGTTTGTGGCCATGCAAGGAGCTTTCATAAGAAACATCTTCTGCTTCCACCAGTGTAACAGTGGTGATTGGGATGAGTGAAAACTGTCATCTCATATCTAGACAGAGTAACAACAAAAACACTTGTATGCCTCATGCATTTACTGGTGAATCTTTTAGTGAAGGACCCCTTCTTGTATGTATTATTTTACTGTATTAATAAATCTTAATACTTCCCCCACCGCTGCTTTGTGTAAAGGTAAGTAACGCCATGTGGTCCGTTTATCACTGTGGCCCATAACCCCGACAGTCAGGCAGGGGATGTCGGCTGATGGAGGGTACGATGAGGTACCCAAATCTCCAGGGAGAGCTTTGGGAGGCGAGGTACTCAGATGAGAGCGTTACATAACTGAGAATGGAAAAGAAACATGCAGGGCTGGCGTCAGCTGGGCTGGGCTGTGACAGTGTGGAGCAAGAAGCTGTGACACTGACCTCTGGGTCACACACACATCTGGAGCTACAATACGTGCAGCTGCACACACACACACACACACAGGCTACAGACGCACACACATACATGTCCTTATCAATGTCTCTACTGCTGGATTGGACATCACCCTCTGAGGTCAGACCACTGTGACTTGACCAGTTGTGACAGAGACAAATGACTGTAAATAGAAGGTCCCAACATTTAGCCCATGACAACCTGGGATTGAACCAGGACTTGGGGCTTTGCTAAATATGCTCCATGACACCTCAAATCTCCTCCAGCAGGAGCCGGCTCTCCTCAAGTGCCAACTTCTGTGAAGTTGTTACATAAGGCCGTCGGATCCTTCCTGCACTGCTGAAACAAGCCACACATGAAATACAAGAAGAAGCTTAAATATTCTCCCAGAAACGCTGAACCATTTATATACATTTATATTTACTCTGTACATTAGTGGCATGCACCCACGAAGTCTTAAAGCATTTATTTCTAAGTGTATATTCTATAAAAACTTTGCATACTGTAAAAATATTGTTCATTTCATTTTTCCAGAACAGGGCTACGCCAAAGGTTTAAATTTGTTCTTCAGTTAAAGATGGACAATGAAAAAATGAAGTGTATTTCTAAATATAATGCTGTAAAACAACAATCATACTGAGACTGCAAATGTTCTCTGTGCGAAATAGCAGCCTTGAGATTCAACAGCAAGGTTTGGCACAAACATGCTGCTCGAGCCTGGACGACGTTAACAATGATCGCTTTGCAAAGGTCCTTTTGCTTGGTAGTTGGCTACCAGTTTAGGAGAGATTATAAAACTTGCAGGTGGGTTGAAACTAACATCCTGACCTGTAGCAAAGTGAGCACAAGCAAAGTGAGCATTATTTTTCTGACATGATGTGAACAGAGCCTCAGAACGAATGCAGTGAAATGGATTTGAACTTACTGCTCCGAATTATTAATTGATGACGGGTGTTGACTTGTTTTAATTATAATAATAAAAAAAACACTACAAATGAAATCATGGACAAAAATAGTGGAGGTCATTCAGATCATTTTCATTGCTATAAAAGCAGATACGACTCACAGCGAGTCGATGCAAGTCAGTGTTTTCCTGCTGCATCGTTCAGAGTCGCACACAGCAACGCCCAGAGGAGCCTGTCAGTTATCTGGCACACACAGCGCACGTGTTCATGTACACATGTGGTCTTACACATACATAAATAAACATCTGTCCCTAAGCCTCTTACAACCACAACGTGTGTTTGTGTGTGTGTATTTGTGTGTGTGTGTTTGTCTGTCGTCAAGCTGGGGCCAGTAGTGCAGGGCAGAGATGGATGGCACGCACAGTTTCAGGCATATCTCCAGACCTCGGCCTTCCACTATGCCCTCTGCTGTGTCCACAGAGCTTAAAAACCACACATCTGCGCCGGCCTAAAAAAAGACACCAGACTTCCATTTTTTGCCAACAATCGGACGCGACCAAAAAGTATTTTCACGAAACTGCAAACTGCGGTCACGCAACGTCAGCGCACATTAGCCCCTCCAACTCCACACTCATTGATTTGAGTCTGATCATCACCTTTTCTTCTGCATTAATGCCCTTTTATTTTTTTAGCTGGCTGAGCACGAGGGTGGAAAGTCGGCTGGAGAAGAGCACAGAGGGCTGCAGGATAGTTTTGACCGCACAGCTGTTGGACACATTAAGGCAGATGTGCAAAAGAGCCGTCAGAGACAATGGTTTTTATCTGGCTGGAAACCCAAATGAAGCCCATAAAACACACTCCTTCTTTGTGGATGAGCGTGACAGCAAAGAAGTTCCTAAACATATACGGTGTGTAGCATTCGCTCTGAGAAATTACAGCCAAAAATAACAAATTTCTGAAGTAGAAGCAGAAATGAGAAAGCACTCAAACTGAACTCTTTTAATCCACCAACAACCCTCCCCTCCACCCCCTCTGCACTCCTCCCCCTCACCTCCCAGCCAGAGAGGCAGTACTCACCCAGGACACATTTTTGATCTTGGGC
Organism: Scortum barcoo; assembly: GCA_023238725.1. Lineage (NCBI taxonomy): Eukaryota > Metazoa > Chordata > Actinopteri > Centrarchiformes > Terapontidae > Scortum > Scortum barcoo. Next base: position 11,379,284 of record CM041533.1, read on the forward strand.
ACTTTGGACATGGCTCGCAGGTGGCGAGGCCGAGGGCCGGCTCCGGAAACACCACTCAGCAGCGTCCTCACACTCAAACGAATCCCGGTCCACCTTCAGCAGCAGCAGCCCGCTCGGAGAAGGAAACGGACTTCTCATTTGATGCCCCCCCCTCCACCCTCGCCCCCGTGCCAACGTCCCTCACCACATTTACATCTGCCTGGAGCGTCGCCCTCCAATCACACCTGGCTCAACATGATCCAAAACTGACTCAAGGAGGAGGAGGAGTGGGAGTGAGGGAAACAAAGATAGGATAACTCCAAAAGTGCCTGTCAGAGGCAGAAATAGAGCAGGCAGAGAAGTTCCTTCAGTCCTCCACCTGAATCCTCCTCTTCCTTGTCAGTCTGCTCTCTTCAGATCCATAAACGCTGTATGAATATGCAGCCAAACATCTGGCTCATGCCCCTCCTCCGCGATGCTGGAGGCTGGGGCCAGTAAACGGCCAATCCTGACCCCCCTGACACCGGGGAGAGCAGGGATTGAGGAGGGATGGATGGGGATGGAGGGAGAGAGGTGTAAGGGAAAGAAGGGAGGAATATGGTGATGGATGTGAGAGGGGAGGGATGAGAGGGAGGGAGGACGGACGACTGGAGAGGGGCAGTCGGTAAGAGGGCAGGATACTGATCCCTTACATGAGATTTAAAAAAAAAATAGGAAAAAATATACAGAAATAGCAGCCAGGCCACCCCCCAAAAAAATTTCCCACAAAGACAGACAGGAGACAGAGACAGACAGCATGCACGTTTGTCATTTTGTGTGTTTTTTTTTTTTTTATTGTAATCTCGCTGCTGAGCTCCTCGATAGCGATTGGTCAGGGAGAGGAGGAGACGGACTGACAGAACAAGAGATTGATGGTATTATAGATGAACGTCTCTCTCTCTCTCTGCCAATCCCAAATCCCAAACTCAGTTTTGACATGAGCCCCTTCTGGAGTGTCCTGAATACGCTGCACATGAAAGAGTACTTGTTATACTTCGACATTTTGGGCCATTCGCTTATCACTGTGTCTCTCTGTATCAAAAAGTGTGCACAAACATACACAGTACATCTGACATGAACTGGTTTTAGTTTTTGGGGTTTTTTTTCTATTTTCTCGGTGAACACAGCCAAGCGCAGTGACTTCCTGGAGTCTTGACTTCGGCGACGTTGCCAGGCGACCCGCGGAGATGCTGCTCAGAAATGATGACGCTGTTGCTCTTACACTTAAGTTTTACATTAGAAAAAGATTTGAGAAAAAAAGTTCGATCATGGTCAACTTCGGGTAAATCCAGTAAAGAGTAGAGCAAAGCTAGTAGGGTAAATCCTGAACAATTGTGTTTGCTACGTAACCTGTAACTCCACACATTGTAGTTAGCTAATGAAATGCTAACTCTTGGCTTAGTAACCTCGGTTACTAATAAAATGAATGAGTTAGACAGTTTAAATGTTTAAATGTATTCCAGTTAACGGACTGCAGTTTAATTACTTTTATCTAAATGAAAATATATCACAACCTAAATGCCTCCTCCAGCCAGACGCGGTATATTTAATTCAAGAACTGTTTCCAGTTATCTTTTTTTTTTACTTCATAAGATATTAATGTAACCTCCCTTTACTCCCCTAAACTGCATTTCGATGAATATATAAATAAATAGCTGAGGATGAGCGGCCCTGAAAAGCTTTTTTGGTCCTACACAGATACTTGTCTGTGATCTACAATCCCATCGCCTCCGGAGAAGTAGGAAATAGCGGTGTGAGTGTGGAAACAAGTCAATACCGACCACAGCTTGCAGCGTGTTTACCAAATCCACAGGATCTGATTCAGCGTGGTAATCAATGTCCACCTTAGCACTGTATGGATCTGCGGTCCTTATAGATTCACCTCGACAGAAGTCAGCTAGAGGAGGAAAGGAAACACAAGTACCTCTGCAGTGTGAAAAATTCAAGAGAACACGTTTAATGCTGCATCCTGCACATGAAATAAAACCGGAGGCAGAAATGTGGTACCAGAACCAAAAACTGTCCAGAAAACACAGGGAGTAATGATATGTTCAGAGCTGGAGAAATCCTGGAGAAAGAGAGCATCTCTCAAATGTATCCTCTCCTCCAGATTTAAAATGCACCTGAAAACATCTGAATATACGTTCCAGTGATCAGATTTAAGACTCATCTCAGGGAACGTGAAGGAAAATGGGTTAATAAGAAACTCACTGTCAATGCTGAAAATCGCACAAGCAAAATAAAGGACGTTATCTGTTTGTTCTGAATTTTTAGCTTCTCCCAACAGACACATAGAGTGATGTACGATTATCGATTTACAGTCCTGCTCAAGCTGATGTTCAGGTGAATCAAACAGCTGTGACAAAAGCACTGATAATATGCTCCCAGTTTGGCACTGACATTTGTTGCATTTCATCTCTCCTCTTCCACCCTCTCTCTCCACATTTCCTGTCTGCTTCTTGACTATATATGCGATTAATTAAAGGGAAAAAAAAACAAAATTAAGAGATAAAATTCCCACTTTGCTGCAACACATACCAGAACACAATATATTTCACAGCAACATCTGTTAGCATCTTTAGGTCGGGCAAGTATAACTGACTTGTTAAAATAAGAAATGCACCAAAGACAAACTATGACAAGTTAACCTCAACAACCACATGCTGCTTAAACTGTAAAGATATTAAAAAATGCATTAGAAAAGAGACTCGGCTTTTCCCTCCAACATGTGAAGTTAAGAAGAAGTTTTTATTTTCCCTTTTTACGTTACGAAGGTTTTAGCAGATTTGTATAATGGAGATAACTGAACGCCGCCCTTCACCTGTTGGCCGAGCCGTCCTGACACTCAGCATTATGAAAACAGCGGCAACTAAGCAGAGAACAGTAAGATGTCTTTAGCTCCTTCTTAGAGCCAGGCAAGCATTTAAGGTAATCCAGCTCTGTTCTCTGCCAGCAAAGGCCACACCTGGAGGAACCTCTGTAAAAACTATGAATTTCAAATCACATGCGCTTTAGGCTGTAAAAGATCTAACAACAGTGTGTTTTTTTTTTTGTTTGTTTGTTTGTTTTGCAAAACTCACATTACCTGTGTAAAAAAAAATGTATATGAAATCTGTCCATTTAGATGTTTGTCATGTGCCAGATCAGAAATGCATCCTAATCCTGGAGTTCAACCTTTTTTGTTCATGATGCTTTATAATAAAGGTGTGAAAAATCCAAATCATGAAGCTGAATATATTTATTTTCCAATCCTAGTCTTCTTTAGACCCCCAGATTTAATCTTTGACCCTGTGGGCCCTCCAAGTAAACAAAGTAAGCAAACCGTCTTAAACAAAGTTGTGACTCTGTTGTTTTTAATCCCATTGATGACTAAGTAACACAACACTTAATGCACTGTGGCAAATGGAGTGAAAATAACGGATGAGTAATGTACTTGCACCACATCAGGCAGAGAGGCACAAACCATTTATCATAAGCGTTTCAGGCCTGAGTGCATCTAGACAACACATTCTGTAGATATTCTTTTAACTTACTTATATTTGCACTGGCTTGAGCTCAGGGTTTTTCAAACTGTTGTGAGAGCACGAAATCAAAGATGCCGCACACAGCATGCGGGCACCGGGTCCCTGCTTCTCGATGTGTCGCCGCTTTCAGCCGAGCATGTAAGTTTCTTTGCTGCGGTGGGCACACTTTGCATGCAGTGGTACAGATTGTGGTAATCTGTGGGGCTCTGCGCTGACAGCCTATTGAGCGCCGAGAGCTGACAGTAAGCCTATTTCATGTAGGAACGTGGTTACGATATGGTCCTCTGCAGTCAGCGCCATCACACAATGCACAGCTCTGAGACTCTATGGTATCAGCCGCAACAGGACTTAAGAGAGGTTGGGTAGACACAACAATGTGATGAAGCAGCAAACGGACTGAGGAGGGGGGGTGAGGGTGGTGGAGAGAGGGAGCAAGTAAAGAAAGAAAGATTTAGCGGGAAGACATAAAGAGGAACAGGTGGAGGAGAGGAGTGAGGCTGTCCTCCGTGCTCTCTCCCCCGTCATTGAGAGGACAGTAAAACCTGGCCTGTAATGAGATAACTGCACCTGTCTGTCCTCCCCCGCTCAGACAGCTCAGCCAGGATAGATGATGTGAGGCTCCTTCAAGCACCTGTCATGTATTTGATATCACCTTATCTTTTGGTATGCAAAAAAATTGTTCTGTTGTTCACTTTGCTCGCTTGGTGATAAAAATCAAAGTGTTGCCCCACGCTGGAAGAGGTGAAACCATCAGGTTATTGGCTTTTAGGTCATCTTTTCCTGTACTTGGATCGATACAGCGGGCTGTTTGACACCGCCGCTGTCTGTCCTGATAAACTGCAGCCCGGCTGAAAACTCACACAGATGTGGTGAGCGAATAACAGGTTGGAGGAGTCGCACAGCTGCCAGAAGCTATAAATGTTAGTGAATCAACGGTATTATTTGTAAAAGTACACTGACTGAACACACAACAGTATATGTGTGCAAAAATCTGCCACAGTTCCTTTTGGATGTATCACCCCACACCCCCCGCCCCCTCCCCAACTCTACTGTTGCTATGGGATCACAAACATGGGGATGGATGCTGCGATGGACACTTACATAGGTGGACTGCACTCTCCGCCAGTGTCCCAGCCCACAGCAATACATCAAGACATCTAGTGGGTGGGAAGAGGAGGGGACAGGCCGATGGAGCCTCCGGGGTGGGTCGTCTCAGGCCGGGCTCACGCACGGGGTCCTCATGGCACAGGTGATCCAACTGATCGCCAGCTCTAATCTCTGTTATGTCCACAGGTTCTTGCTGGAGGATCACCTAGGGGGGGGGGGGCTTCAGTGGCCGGTCCCTCTCATAAGTTGCGTCCTCAGATTCAGAGTCCAGGTGGTCCGGACGCCAAAAAACGTCTCACAGCATCTTCAAAGTCCTGCGCTCTGCGGGGGATCCGACGTATCCCGAATCCAGCGACTGTCCCGGGGACTGGTGTGATGCGCCGAGGAGTGTGTGGGTGTGAGGTTCTTGTCTTCTTGTGTTATTGTATGTGTGTTTGTGTGTGTGCTCACCTCACCTCATCTCATCTCAGAAGGACAGGTGGTTCAGCTGCCATCCTGTGTTTATTTACCCTCCTCCCACTACCACACCTCACCCCGTCTCACCGTCCCGACTCACCCTGTCGAAAAAGAAAGCTCCCCCCCAGCCTCCCCCGGCTTAATCCCCCCGAAGAGTCTTGCTACAAAAACTAAATGTCATTTTCTTCTCTCTGTGTGTCTCTCAGTGCTCCCTAGTCTGCCGGGTTTATCCAATCAGAGCTCTCGCATCACTCCACATCCATTTTGCCCGTGTCCCTGTCCATCCCTCCCTTGTAGAAACCCACCCTGGGAGTCAAGATACAGAGATGTTCAGGTTCTGTGCAATTCCTCTTTTTTTCTTCCTCCTCTTCAAAAAAAAAAAAAAAAAAATCCAAGCTCTGTAGCTCCTCCTCCTCCAATATCTTCCCCTCTCACTCCACCACACTGCTCCCTCTCTCTCTCAAGGGTCAAGGGTCCTCTCTCTCTCGTCAGGAGCGTCCCTGCCTTACCTGAATCACTCCTTGCACTCCACTCCTGTTGTGTGTGTGTGTGTGCTGTGTATGCACGTGTGTGTGTGTGTGTGTGTGTGTGTGTGTGTGAGGTGTGTGTGTGTGTGTGTGTGTGTGTGGAGGCTGCAGCTGAAGCTCACCGCTCTCCCTCTCTCTCTCTGTTGCCATGCTAGAGCAGGTAACATTCGGCTAGCGCAGGAGACACACAGCCTGAATTCAAATGCGCCTCCAGCCTCTCAGATTTACAAAGCCTCCACCCATCCTTAACAGCGACCCCCCTTCCACCTCCACCTCCCCTCCTCGCACTATCTACCCCCCCCCACCACCTCTATTCTTTTCATTTCCATCCACAATGTCTGCTGCCTTTCCCTGTTGCTTCCTTTTGTGTCATTTCCCCTCTCTGCTGCCGCGCTCTCTCTTGTTTTTTTATCTTGAGAGCGGGATGATGATGAAAGAAAGAAATAAAAATCTTTTCAAGCCGTCTCTGTATATAATTTAGTCCAAAACCCTCTTGACACAAGTGAAGAAAATCTGTCGGCGCAGTGAGAATATTTCAGCCTCTCTCCAAAGGAATTTTCTGTTTTAAAGGCAAAATTGAATGTTTTTAGGTAAAGCAAAAAGAGAGAGTCTGAGAGTCAGCAGCCACTCTGGTGCACGGTGATGCACCAGCAAAAATGCCAACATCAGCATGCTTACATCAACATTAACGTTAAAGGGGCTGTATGTAAGAATTTCTGTATGAAGCATTTCTTTAAAATGTTTTTTAGCGTTTTGAATCATTTTTGTTGCCAGTGTGAGATTTTACAGACTTGAACATTACTTAAACAATGAGACCTTCCCCGTCTCTCCCGATTTTGACTGTAACACGAGCACGAGCTAACGTTAGCTCTAAGACACTACTTCATATTTATACAAAATTTAGATGGAGTGATTTCCAGTAGCTACAATGTCAGCACAGCTCTGGTCGATCCGAACCCCATTCAGAAAACAAGTATTTTAAAAGTTGCTTGCCTGTTGTTTTGCGGACAGACCTGACAAAGCCTGAATTCAGACTTTTTACAAATTGGCGTCATGGTGTAGTAATTTCGGCATCCTTTTTGATCTGCTTATTGCAATTAGATCACAAATCCATTTATTTTGGGATCATACCGCTGTGGTAAGTGCAGTACGTTTAGCTAACATCAACAACAACCGGCACACACAACACAGACTCACAACTAGACACACGCAACACATCTTATTTAAAACATTGTCTAGTTCATATCCATCTTCTGAGGTCCATGAATGTCAAAATTTCTGCCAATCTGCCATCCGGTCCATCTTGTAGATTGACATATTGTAGCGTGTTGGGGAAGTGTGGGTGCGTGGAGTTTCCCAGGGTGCTTTGCTGTAAGCAAAAACAGTGTTTTAAGTCTGTAACTGTTAAAGTACAAAAATCATTTATGTTATCTGTTGTGTACCAGATTTGTTAAGTTCCGTTGTGTTCTTGCAGACGATCATTTTGATTATAATAATTTCTGGCACCCTGAGTTAAAGTGGTTGTGCAGTTATTGACTACCTACCTGTGCTGATGATTAAAGGGCATGTTAAAAGTAAATGTTGTCATTAAAGAGCATTTCCTATTGAAGACCTTTGCTGCTGTTGTTCTTTTGGAACAAAACCCAAGCTTGCCACACTGGTGTCAGAAGTGGGATTTGCAATGGCAGCCATGTTAAAGGAGATTGAAGAACTCATCACACGCCTGCATGACCTTGAGGGAGCCCGCCCTAAGAAGTTAAGGGAAATCTCAGTGATAGGAGACCTTGGAGAAAAGCCAGATGGAGCTAGTGATCCTAGACCAGTAGTGGAGGCTCGCCGCAGAGGACTCCGCTGTGGAATGGCTGGCCCACCACCACCGGCAGAGGCAATGGAGACCGCAGACCCACCGGTGCTAGCAGCAGCGAATGGAGGTATTGCCTCTGCGTCCCTTCAAACAGTAGCGGCCAGCACTACTAACCCCAGTACTGTTTCAGTGCCAACTGCACCAGCGCCACTGGTGGCTCCACAGCGGGGAGCTATGAAGCTACCTCGTTATAACGGGGAGGAACCACCAGAGACTTATCTCATCCGTAAGTGCAGCTAGCCGCACAGTTCAACAACTGGTCTACAGAGGAAACAGCAGTCCAAGTTGCCCTTGCCTTGGAAGGAAAAGCCCTGCAGATTCTCACTGACCTTCAGCCAGAGGAACGACTTAACTGGCAGGCTATTGAGAGAGCGCTACAACATCGGTTTGGACGCCGTGCCTATGCTGATGATGCCCGGGACAAACTGGTTAGCCGCTGGAGGAGAGAGGGAGAGAGTTTGGGTGCCTACACTGCAGATCTCCGCCTTCATGCACGGCAAGGGTACCCCACCTTTGACACTGCTGCACAGGAGGAGCTAGCCCTCCAAGCTTTCACCTGGGGACTCCAACCAGAACGACTTCAAGACTTCAAGAGCACATCCGCCTGTGTGCGCCAAAGACCTTAGCTGAGGCCCTAGCTGAAGCGGAACGGGTTGAACATGTCTTGGGCACAAGGAGTCAACGCCACAGCCATGAGAGCACCAAGCCCGTCAGCAGTCAATTACCAAGCCCGTCAAGTCAATTATGAAAATAGCGACAACGAAGAAGTTATGGGCCAAGCCACTGGCACACCTCCACAACAACGCCGCCGACGGAGAGCTAGGAAGGATGCCTGGCGGTCTATGGAGGGATGTTATCGGTGTGGAGAGCCAGGTCCACATTGCACGCTACTGCCCAGCACCATCCCCAAGAAGTACAGCTCCCCAGCCTCCGTTAAACTAGAACGGGGCGGCACAATGGGGGAACTGCCACCCGCAACAACATCTTCCTCCCTCACCCTGTCACACCTACGACTCGGACGTCTGGGGCACACCCGTGGTCTGTATGTGGACTGCTGCATCAATGGCACCCAATGCAGAGCCCTGGTGGACACTGGGTCTACCATCTCCCTCATCCGTCCTGGGACCTTGCCTGGAACAGCTGTCTCAAAACCACGGGGTTGGAAGGCCACCAAGCTTCGTATCACCACAGTTACAGGTGAACGTGCAAGAATGTTGGGAAAAAGATCCCTTCCTGTGACTGTTGCTAAGCGCTCTGTTGGTCATGAGTTCTGGTTGGCCAACATACAAGATTCTTGCATTATCGGACTGGATCTGCTGAGCAAGTTGAGAGCAGTGGTGGATGTGCCTGGAGCTACGCTTTATCTGGATGGTGGAAGCTGTAGCACTCCATTCTGCTGGTGAAGAGGGGCTACGCCTCATATCACTGCCATTAAAATCACCTGCTGGGGCCAATGATGCCATGGTGTCCCCATCCGGAGGGTTCGCTGCAGCGGTGCCCTCCCAAGAACCAGCAGCATTGTTGCCACAGTCGGCAGGGCCCTCCATGCCACTGCCAGCAACTGAAGTGACCTTTCCACCAGCACAGCCACCATCTATGGAAACCAAGCAAGCCATTGATGACCTGTATGATAGGAGTTGTGAGGGCTTGGAGGAAGGTCAGAGACTTCAGCTTCGCGAACTACTGGATCTGTTTTCTGACATCTTTGCAGCCAAGGATGAGGACTGCACTCACACCAGCTTGGTGCAGCACAACATTGACACTGGCAATGCACATCCTATCCGCCTGCATCCCCGTCGTCTACCACTCACCAAGCGAGCTCTGGCTGAGCAGAAAATAAAAGAGATGGTGGAGGCGGGCATCATTGAGCCCTCCACAAGTCCCTGGGCAGCCCCAGTGGTCTTGGTCAAGAAAAAGGATGATACCTGGCGGTTCTGTGTTGACTATCGCCTTCTCAATAATGTCACACGCAAGGACTCCTACCCACTGCCCCGGGTGGATGATGCCCTTGACTGCATTGCTGGGTCCCGCTGGTTCAGCTCTCTCGACCTCCGGAGTGGCTATTGGCAAGTGGAGTTGGCACCAGAAGCACGCCCAAAGACTGCCTTCTCCATTGGCCAAGGACTGTGGCAGTTTAAAGTTATGCCCTTTGGCCTCTGCAATGCCCTAATGCCCCAGCCACCTTTGAGCGCCTTATGGAGAGGGTCCTGGCTGACATCCCCCGAGATCGCTGCGTCGTGTACTTTAGACGATCTCCTCGCTCATGCTGCAGACTTTGACAGTGCACTGGCCAACCTGCGAGATGTGTTCTTTGCCATCCGGAAGGCTGGCCTACGCCTCCATCCCAGGAAATGCCATCTGTTCCGGCGAGAGACATCCTTCCTGGGACATGTGGTCAGTGCAGCAGGGGTGTCCACCGACCCAGCAAAAGTAACAGCAGTACGGAACTGGCCTGTTCCCCGCAACATTGGGGAGCTGCAACATTGAGCTGCGAGCTTCCTGGCTTCCTGCTTGGCCTCTTACTACCGGCGGTTTGTCAGGGACTTCGCCACCACCACCGCCAGCCCACTACATCGGCTGACCCAGAAAGGGCAAGTGTTCCAGTGGGGTGAGGACTGCGCCCAGGCCTTTGCACAACTGCGGACAGCACTCACTGAAGCCCCAGTGTTGGCCTACCCAGATCCCTGTCGACCCTTCATTGTGGACACTGATGCCAGCAACGTGGGCCTTGGAGCAGTGCTGTCTCAAGAAGGAGAGCAAGGTGAACAAGTCATTGCTTACTTCAGCCGCTCCCTAAGCCGACCAGAGAGGAATTACTGTGTCACTCGTCGAGAGCTGTTGGCGGTCATTTTAAGTCTTCGCCATTTCAGACCATACCTCTATGGGCAGAGGTTCCTCCTGCACACAGACCATGCCTCACTCACTTGGCTCCTTAACTTTAAGGAACCAGAGGGGCAGGTGGCCAGGCGGTTGGAGACGCTACAAGATTATTACAACTTTGAGGTATGCCATCGGGCTGGCCGCCTCCATGTCAACGCAGACGCTCTGTCTCGACGGCCATGTGAAGGAGATGACTGTAAGTACTGCCAGCGCATGGAGGACCAGGACACAGCAGCTCCAAGAGTAGCAGCCCTATGAGAAACCCCAGTGGTTGATGATGGCAGACCCCCAGACAGCAGCAGTGGTGGACCTCAGACATCACCTATGGACCTCAACCACTGTTTTGAGAGCATTGACCCTGAGCAACTTCGACACGACCAGAGCCAAGACCCTGTCCTCTCCCGTGTTCACGAATGGGTGGGGGCTGGTCAACGACCAAAATGGCCGGCAGTCTCAGCATTGGACACTGAAGTAAATGGCCTTCTACTCTCAGTGGTCCAGTCTTGTCAGCTGTGGGGGTCTCCTCCATCGCCGCTGGCAGACCCCTGGGGGTAAGCGTGATGTCCTCCAACTCCTGGTGCCCCGTCGGCTACGTCCCAGAGTACTCCAGCTTGTCCATGGCTCAGTGGGCGCAGGTCATTTTGGAATTACCAAGACCCTTCAGCGCCTCCGGTCCCGGTTCTACTGGCCAGGGTGCCACCAAGATGTGGAGCTCTATGTTCACCAGTGTGACACTTGCACTGCAAAAAAAGGGCCAACCCAGCGCTCACATGCCCCCCTGCAGCAGTACCAGGTGGGGGCTCCATGCATGGAACGAGTGGCTGTGGATATCCTGGGCCCTTTTCCCGCCACAGAACGGGGTAACCGCTACATACTTGTGGCTATGGACTATTTTACTAAGTGGCCGGAGGCCTACGCGGTACCTGATCAGAGTGCCGCCACCACTGCTGAACATTTGGTGAACGAGATGTTCTGCCGTTTCGGTGTGCCAGAAGAACTCCATAGCGACCAAGGGCGGAACTTTGAGGCTCAGGTGTTCGCAGAGACCTGCCGACGGCTGGGCATTAAGAAGACCAGGACTACACCACTACATCCTCAGAGTGATGGGCTGGTTGAACGCTTCAATGTCCGCACCCTGGCCACCCAACTTGCTATTCCTAACTAACCGCAAGCAGCGAGACTGGGATTTGCATTTACCCTTGGTCCTGTGGGCATACCGGACGGCTGTTCAGGAGTCCACCAGGTGCACCCCTGCAGTCCTCATGTTTGGACATGAACTCCGCACTCCTGTGGACTTGATATTCGGACCTCCTCCTGAACCAGAGGTGGAGGGTGAGCCTGGCCTGGACTATCTGTACCATCTTCGAGAAAGACTCAATGAGGTACACAACTTGACCAGGCAGACTCTTGCAGCCGCAGGAGTCCGACAGAAACGGGCTTATGACTCTCGCTGCTCCGGGGGAGAGTTCGCTGCAGGAGCACAGGTGTGGGTGTACTGTCCTGAGAGGAAGAAGGGCTTGTCCCCCAAGCTGATGAGCCATTGGATTGGGCCTTGTACTGTGCTTGAACGACTTTCGGATGTTGTGTACAGGGTGCGGCTGGTGAAGAGAAATCGGGTGGTGGTGCTCCATCGAGACCGACTTGCACCCTACCAACCTTTGGTTCATTCCATGGTTGAATCAGGGGCAGAGGACCAACCTCAGTCATCCACCACACTACCAAAGAACATTCGGGGAGCACCTGAGCGGACTCGGCGACGGCGTCAGCTCCCCCAACACCTCAAGGACTTTGTTGTGGACACATGGGTTGCTGGGGACAGCTAACCAGCTAGGTGGGGGCTGTGTAGCGTGTTGGGGAAGTGTGCGTGGAGTTTCCCAGGGTGCTTTGCTGTAAGCAAAAACAGTGTTTTAAGTCTGTAACTGTTAAAGTACAAAAATCATTTATGTTATCTGTTGTGTACCAGATTTGTTAAGTTCCGTTGTGTTCTTGCAGATGATCATTTTGATTATAATAATTTCTGGCACCCTGAGTTAAAGTGGTTGTGCAGTTATTGACTACCTACCTGTGCTGATGATTAAGGGGCATGTTAAAAGTAAATGTTGTCATTAAAGAGCATTTCCTATTGAAGACCTTTGCTGCTGTTGTTCTTTTGGAACAAAACCCAAGCTCGCCACAATATGTTTCGCAGGATCATTGAAAAGTTTTTAATCTGCGTTGAGAGCCAGAGGATCTTCAGAGTGATTATGATATATCCTCTGGGAACCACGGATTAAGGGCTCAACAGGGTTATTAAAAATTCATTCTGAGGGGACAACGGATGACGGTAAATGTCACGTCAAGCCTTCAATCGGTGTTGAGACATTTAATTAGAAAGCAAACCAGCCTCATGCAGCAGAATAAAAGTTCATTAGGATTCTTCTTATATTGACGATGATTGTCTGTACAAAGTGTCACAGCAATCCATCCACTAGTTGTTGAGATATTTCAGTCTGGACCAAAGTGGTGAACTGGACTGAAATAAATCGCCAACTTTTTCTTTATTTTTTAGAGACACACAATTAGCAGTGGCTAAAAAATATTAATAAACAGATTAGCAGATTTAGCATCAGCCACCAGAAATACACATCAGACCACTATCTACAGGGATAACATTTACACAAGATAATAGATATAATTTAATAATACTTTTTTTGGTTGGTGCTTATTCAGATGTTCCTCACATTGGTATTTGTGCTTAGATGTGTTTTGGCTTCATCAGGATTTCTAAAAACCTGTGCATGGCCCATGGCGTCTTCATGTTAAAAATGATGCAGAAACAGGCAGGTTGCTGCACTCTTTTCACCCGACACAAGAAAATTAGTCTTTAAGGACTCAATTTCAGAGAAAAAAAAAAAAAAACCTAAGAGGGAATATCTTTGCTCGCTGAAAATGAAGTTACAACTGGATGAATTAATGCAAAGCTTCTCTAAGCATGCATGAAAAGTTCATTTGATGACCAAAAAAGAGAGCGAGAAATGAAAGAAATGAAAGCTTCTGCCTCGGAGAACTCTTTATAGTTGAACGTGGATCTTAAAGACTCAGATAAAGGGGAATAGATGCAGGCTGTTGCTTTTTCCTTTGATCATTCGGTGCATTCATTCAGCCTGCCAACATGGCGACTGTAAAATGGCCACAATAACTCAAGCTGCACTGCACTGATTATAGTATGAATCATTAAGGAGGAGGATGATCGTGGCTATGGGGAAATTAAGGCAAAGTTAATTTTAGTTTTCATACCAGTAAACGAAAGCAGGCCAGCTCTGGTCCCTCATCGTGAATTACAGCTGCTTGTCTGCTGTCCTGTTACTCGCCAAAATGTGTGTGTCATTAATAACGCCTTTAACAAATCTCCCCTCTCAGTGTGGCAATGCATTTCAAGCGGATAAAAATTCCTGTTTGAGATCCACCCAATTTATCACCGCGGATGCAGCAGGATGTTTGCTGCCATTCTTCAAATTCCTTCATTTCTTTTCCCCCTTTTCTTTTGGAGGGACAGGAGCCACCGATTTGGCAATTCCCTTAAACAGTTTGTCCCGCAGCCCTGGCTCATCCATCAGGCGGACAAAGACCAAGTGCTCCGCGGGGTATAATTCTGTCAGACTTGTGCTGGTGGAGGGCTACCGATTATACACCAGCGTCTGTCTGTGGTGTCACTGTGGCATTCTGTATTGACACACACACACACACACACACACACACACAAGGTTGCAATCCAGTGAGTTATATGGCCATGAAAACACATAAACCACCATGGTGCCTGCACCACAGGCAAAAGAAAAAAAAAATGAGGGAGAGATGCTAATTGTCAACAGCCAAGGACAAAGCAAGGAATAAGAGGCTGCAAGACTGTGAAAGAAAATGTTCATCTGCTGCGAATACTGCAACAGAAATCAAGAGGGAAAAGCAGATGATACGTGAAGCGACTTCGGTAAAGTCTGCAGAGATTTGTGGGAGTAACTCCAGGTTGGACACATTATGATAAAGACATGAGAGCTCAGGTCGGAAAAGGAGCCCTTAACATGTGCACATGGATGGCGATGAAGGTAAAGGAAACATCTGAACAAATGAGTGAAAACAAACAGTTTGCTCTAAGCAGGTGGCAGTTTCAGTGGCTGAGCGGCTGAAAAAGTTTGTTGAAAAGCGGACATGGCGTTTTGGGATGTTTGCCGCAACATTTGTCAGTTGCTAATTTTACTTCTTCTGTTGTGTGACTTTGTGTGGCGTTTTTAAAAATGTGGATTTTTCTTCCACCAGCTACGGCACCTTAAATCAGTGAAGCGAAATAAAAGATCAGTTCAGTCAGATTACACCTCAGAATGAGTTTCTCATACAGTGATTAGATTACAGAGATGTTTTAATCTGTTTCATATACGTTAAAGGATGTAAAAGCTCTTTTTTACCATTAACAGTTTGAAGTAAAAAGAAAAAAAAAAGTTTATTTACATAGCACTTATTTATACTGTGATATGTATTGATCATCATATGAAAATATTGTCAAAATCTTTACAACAGTGTTAAAATAAAGCAGGTTTATTTAATATAGCAAAGGTTGTCTGAAATGGTTTAAAATATTTCATTTCCAGCACGTTTTTTCATCACTTTTTGTAGCTTAACAAATGCGTTTAAACAGATAAAAAAAGAAAACGTAAAATTATCATCAGCATCAATAAATACATTTAGATAAAAAAAACAGTGCATTTACACCTCGACCTACACACCGTCTTCGTTTTAAATCCAGAAGCATTTTCACATTTTGATTTGGACGAATGGCCTCGCAGTACATTCACAGCCATTACAATTCAAAACACGACGCTCTTCATCATCAGCAGCAGCACCATGTTTCTCTGGTGCTGCTCCCCACACATAAATATACCAACTGTTCATCCACAATCAAAGCGGACCTTTCATTAACAACAGAATGCGCCACTCCTCCTCAAAACATGCTCTGCCTTTTGAAAATCCTCAGCTTAGTCAGGAATGTAAAGTAGATGAAAGTCAGGCTCACCAGCGCATTCTTCAGCGGGTACAGCACAGGAGTTACATAACCATACACGGCAATCAGAATAACTCGAACGATGAAGAACGGGAGGTCCTGCAGGGCGACTTCAGCAATGGACAGTAAGGGGTTGTTGGGAGTGATGACCATGCGGAGAGTAGACAGGAAGGCGAGGATGTAGACGAGGAACACCCAGGCTGAGTAGAAGACTGACGGCTCTCCTGCCACTCTCACCATCTCCACCGTGTCCAGCCAGAACAGGAAACTTTGCACAAACACCTCTGACCTTCTGTCCCTCATCCACAGGAAGCCCAGGTGACCGGAGGCGGCTCGTGGGCGCGAGGACGAGGAGTACAGGTAGGTGGCGCTGGTTGCCCGGGAGCTGAGTGTTGGGCGGCTGGGCGAGTCCTGCCATCTGCCCGGGGCGCCGCCGTTCCTGGCCTCTGGACGGCTCTGGGTCGAACCGTTCTGGCCCTCGTCGGCGTGCAGCTGGCCCGTCACGGTGGTCACCTGTTCCAGGTGGGTGAGGACGGGGCCCGGCATGTCAAGGTCATAATCCGGGTCGTTTACTGCGAAATGACAAGAGCGCACACAACACCAGCTGTTACTACATACTCTATATAATGAGGTTATTGGTATCCTAGAGTCCAGCCAATGTCAAGATCTTTGATTACTGTCCGGTTATATCAAATTATGAACAAAATAACAGAAACGCCTCTCACTATAACATAATACAGTTCAACAGCACCATAAACTACACAGTTAAATTAACACTGTTTTAAAACTCTTTCCACAAAAGCATTATAACCTATAAGCATATAAGCATTATAGAGTGTTTGGCTGTATATATATGTATGTAGCTTGAGAATTTAGCAAAAAAAAAAGAAAATAGCAAAAGTCATGTCTATTGTATAAAGCTTTTAATATTCTCTTAGACATTTGTTTAGTATTATTCCCCTTATAACTTTTTGCTGGTTCACTGTGGCACCTGGACATCAGATGCACATGAAATGGTAAAAAAAAATGCAGCACCTGGATAAACTGAAAATCGAACATATTGATGTCTCATTAAAGAGCCGTCTGTGAGTTATATAATCCGTGCTTTAGTGGCTTTTCAGGTGTGCTTGTTTCAAAAGAGGTGCTGTAAGACTGAATTGGAGACGTCCCTGAAACCGACTAGTAAGTCTACACTTGAACAATACAGCACCCCAGGTTTGATGTATGTTAAGTGATTTGTGGTCATTTAATTACACCGTGTTAATTGTATTAAAGCTAAATTCTACAGACAGGGCCTCAAGACCGGAGGAAAAAAAGGCAGGGGTCACTCTGGAGTCCTTATTGTTATTGTCTTTAATTGTGCTTGTGCAGTGGTGACAAATCTGTAATTAATCAAATTACCATAAAGTGATTGGCACACAGAAATTCTGGGGAGCTTCTGAACTCACACACTTTATTAATAATGCAGGCTTACTGAGAGGTGAATAGTAAGAAATTTTCCAAATGTAGAGATGATGGACAATAATAACATCAGTTCTAGGGATAATGTGTAGACCCAAAGTGACTCACACCTTTTTGACTTGACATCATAAGGAGCGCACAGTAACATTAATGGCTCAGCTCTGTTCAAGAGTCAGTGAGCAGAAAGTGAGCAGAAATTTTTACACCCGTGCTTTTCCTACAGTGAAAAAGTCCGCCTTTGATCCATCTGATCCTGTAGAACAAACATATGCAGTCATGTGAAAAAATTAGGACACCCCATTAAATAGTCAACGCTTTATTAAAAATGTTCACATAACAATGTCCAATCTTGTTTTTATTTATTTCTGGAAAAGAAAGTGATTTAATTGTAATTAAACAACATAAATTAAAAATATTTTTACTCATCAAACAAAAGATATGAACAACGATGCGTATTTTAATGGAGGACAAAATTAGGACACCCCCACATATTATACATATAGGTGTATCAGATCAGGTGCACATGATCAGAACATCGTTACCCAGCATTTTGAAGGAGGCTTGCCCTATTTAAACCTCAGACATTTAGTTTGGTGTGCCCCTGTCTGTTGAAGTGAGAGTGAGCACCATGGTGAGATCCAAAGAGCTGTCTGCCACCATGCCCAGGTCTGGCCGTCCAAGCAAGCTCACCCCCAGAGCAGACCGCAAGATGCTAAAAGAAGTCATCAAAAGTCCTAAAATATCATCACGGGACCTACAGCAGGCTCTCGCACTACTGTCAATGTGAAAGTACTTGACTCTACTATCAGAAAGAGACTACACAAGTTTGACTTTCATGGGAGGTGTGCAAGGAGGAAACCTTTGCTTTCTAAAAAGAACATTAAGGCCAGACTAAAGTTTGACAGAGAGAACATAGACAAAGACCAGGTCTTCTGGAATAATGTTCTTTGAATTAGTGAATTATTTGGACACCAGAACAAAAGACATGTTTGGTGTAAACCAAATACAGCATTCCAGGGAAAGAACCTCATATGAACTGTGAAGCATGGAGGTGGAAGTGTCATTGTTTGGGGATGCTTTGCTGCAGCAGGACCTGGCCAGCTCACCATCATAGAGTCCACCATGAATTCTACTGTGTATCAGAGGGTGCTTGAAGAACATGTGAAACCATCTGTAAAAAAATTAAAGCTGAAGCGGAACTGGACACTGCAACATGACAGTGACCTAAAACATACCAGTAAATCCACCAAGAACTGGCTGAAAACTAAGAAGTGGAGAGTCCTGGAATGGCCCAGTCAAAGCCCAGGATCTTAATCCCATTGAGATGCTGTGGGGTGACTTGAAACGGGCTGTGCATGCAAGAAACCCCTCAAACATCTCACAGCTGAAAGAATTCTGCATTGAGGAGTGGGGCAAACTTTCCTCAGATTGATGTCAGAGACTGGTAGATGGCTAAAAGAAGTGTCTCACTGAAGTTATTTCAGCCAAAGGAGGTAACACTAAGTTATTAGGGGGTAGGGTGTCCTAATTTTTTCCTCCATTAAAATACGCATTTTTCTTCATATCTTTTGTTTGATGAGTAAAAATATGTTAATGTATGTTGTTTAATTACAATTAAATCACTTTCTTTTCCAGAAATAAATAAAAACAAGATTAGGACATTGTTATGTGAACATTTTTTAATAAAGCGTTGACTATTTAATGGGGTGTCCTAATTTTTTCACATGACTGTATAAAACATGAACACTTAAACTGCAGGGCACATACGCTCATTGTTAGTAATGCTAATGACCTGGAGACTCACACTGTCCGATGAGCCCAAAGGGCCGAATTCTCTCAATGATGTCCACGCAGACGAGCGAGAAGAGCACCAGCGAAACGGGCAGCTCGGCGAAATGGTCGAACGTGATCCCTCTGTCCACCTCCACCTGCACCTAAAGTACAATGGATAACAGTGGAAATAAATGAATTCAATGGCAGAAAGAAGTGATCTGCCACGAAACTCTCCATTATGGCATTTGGCCGGACTGAGAAAGAGGAGGTGCGGCATTCCAAGTTTTATGAAGCCATCCGGTTTTATTACCCCCCCATCATTGTGGACATTAAGAGGCTGCTGGATGGCCTTAACATTAGATTAAGAAATATTACAAGTAGGAAGACGTCTGACTAGTATTTGTGGCCAGATGCTCTTATTTATGTCCTTGCTTGTGTAGGAATTAAAAAGTTAACACAGCAGTCTCAGACATGTGTGAATATTCAGGTTTTCTTTAGAGTTGTTGATGTATTAAAGTTTGGGTTAATGGCCAACCTGTTATGTTCACTTCGAGTTACTGAATACCCGAGACAAAGAGTATAGTCTTGTGACAGTGGACATATTTCCACTGTTTTTTTTTTTTTTTGACTTGTGATGGTGCCAAAGTCCTTTTCAGTACATGTGAGAAAATATGTGGATGCAACTTCAGGAGGCGAAACCTCAAGAGACTTGGTGACAAGCGATCTCGTCCCTTCGTCTTGTGGTACCGTGTCAACCGTCACTCAGTGAATAATTATAGTGCTCTGAACACGGTCTCTCACACAAGGGGGTCATAAAAGGAGCTTGTGCCACAAATGGACTGTTTACAACAAATATGCCTCCTCAAGGACCCCGTTGGAGCATGACAGAGCAAAACGTCAACAGGTGGCTCCTGGCGACGAGAACGATCAGTCTCGATGACATTACCTTGGAGCTGGCTATTAAAATAGCAAAGCACGGTAATGTACACAGGAGGATGTACGCCAGTGCTGTTGGTCTCCTGAAAAACAAAATAGTTCACGTTTCAGTAACATATCAGTCCAATTTAAACTCTAATATAATTTTTGTTTGTTTTTAAGATGCTTATCTTATTCTCAATGTATATATATCACATTTTATCATTTCATTGTGAGAATTACATTGTTCCAGTTGAGAAACGTAGAGTCGAGTATTTCCATTTTATGCTACTTAGTACATTTACTTTACTACTTTTCAAGGCAAATATTGCACTTTTTACACAAGACATTTATCTTATATTTCTTGTTAGTAGTTACTGTGTACATTAAAGTGACAGCACGTAACTTTGGCTGAAAAAAAAGTTACAATTATGACAAATGGAACAGTAGTACAAGTGATGATGAGTCATGTCAATTATAAAGTTATAATCTAGCTAGAGTTTGCTAATTCTAACTAACATTAGTCACCATATGCTACTCGAAACTGAGCAAGGCAGCATTTTCTTACTTAGAAATGAAACTTTCCATTGTAAAGTTACAAAAGTTAGTCTTTCTTCACATACAAAAAATATTTTTCAGGCCAGTTTTAATTAAAAAGCCCCAAAATCTCAACTCTGCTTCAGAGGTTTTGTGTTTCAGCATTTTGACTTGGTTCACTTGTCGGTGTCATCTGTAATTTGTTTTAGGTGAGATACAAGATTTTCTGATCCATGTAGATACTTAATGCTGCCCAACACTCACCACTGTGTGATCTCTGAGATGAACCTCCGCTGCTTCAGGATCAGATATTTCAGAGGAACCCACACCAGCAGGGTAACAGAGGTCACATAGGCGATGGAGGCCGCCACCACCAGCCAGTAGGCCGTTACATCCTGTCCTTTTATGTCCCGTATGAGCCTGCCAAACCTCTCCATGATCACAAAGATGGGCACGATGAGGGCCGCAAACTGCAGCGCCTCATACAAGATGAGTTTGAGCGTCTTCCCCGAGGGCATGGTCCCTGGACACCAGTTGCCAGTCTGAACGCGAAGAGGAAGACTTTGACAATCATCTCCCACGAAACGAGCCAGACGGGCCGTTGGACTCTGCACACTGACACTGCTTACACTGCACTGGAGGCTGTATTCTTTTATTGCTGAGGTAATGAGGTGGTCATGCTCGTCTCTTTATGGGCCCCACAAAGAAGAGCATTCCTATCCCATAATTTCAAGGAGAGAATGACGCTGAGCCTACTGCTGAACTATAGGCACGTTCTGGAAAAGGTACATGATTACACTGTGTCTGTTAACTAACAGGTGTTCTTTTAGAGGACCTAAATTATAAAAGATGCTATTTTAAGTACGCAAATTGACTGTATTAAATGTACAAACCTGTGGCATTTCAGCAAAAATTTAAATAATAATAAATGTTATTCAAGATTTAATAATGAACTACCACTTTGAAAATCAGTGACATGCTCTTTGGCTGCTAAAACGGTTGGCCTTCTTTGTTGGGCCATTTAAAGCATTTCTTACATCTAACCTTGTTAGGTCTCCTGTACACTGAACTCCATCTAGTGGTGAGGCAGAGGACACATTATGAAGCTCTTTAAACTTTGTTCCAAGTCTTTGGAGTACTCAAGTCTGAAGTATTTCTATATAAAATTAAATTTCATGAAATAAACAACACCTAAAGAGTTAACATTTGGGGGTAAAAGACACCTTAGTTATTAGAAAGTCAGTAGCCTTTTTTTTTTGCTCTGTGCACCTAATGAGCTGTCACAGAGCGTATTTTTAAGAGTTTAATGCTCAAAAACATACTTAATGTGCTTTATCAGATGTGTGGATGTGGTTTAATCGGCTATATAAGAAAGTAATGGCAACACAAGTGAACAACCACACAACTGATGTCATGTTCTGATTAAATGTTTTTCAAATCTGACTGGTACATGGAAATATGTGACACCTTTTTCCAAAAGAGCCTTGGCTATTTCAAAGTTTTGAGAAAGGCAGACAAAAAAAAAACAAAAAAAAACATAAATCTCTCATGTCATGTGAAGCACAAATTCAGAAAATGTAGGTCCCCATTGCTCACTGTAGAAACTGACTGAGAAAAAGGGATTTCAGGGCCTTTAAAATTTCCTGAAAATGCCTCTCATCAGTGACACTCAGTCACAAAGTTAAATATAATGAAATAAAAACACTCACTGCATTTCTTTTATCTACAAAGTGCTCGAAAAACAAGGAAACAAGGCTGTTTATATTATTCTGTACATTTGGCCTGGTTTTATTGTGAATACCAATTAATAAGTATGGTTAAAAGAATACATACAAACAGCAGGGTACAAGTTTAGACAGAACCTTTTACAATAAACATGTTGGTTTAAAACTTAAAAACAGGCAGCATCTCAATCCTGTGCAATAAAATTACATCGGGGCTGCAGTCCAACGCTGCGGTGCAACCAGATGTTACATTTGGATGTTAAGATGTGAAGATTAACTGGCTCCTGGTCCCGTCATCCCAGAATAGCTGCTACTTTTTTCTTTCTATTTGATATTCTCAGCCCTCTTTAATCTGACAGATTAACACTATTAGCATTTAGTTAAAGGCAGCAAAAAAAAAAGAAAAAAAAAGGATTTTCTGTTTTTTTAATCAACTATATTAATGCTTAAAATGAAGTCCTGGAGAATAAAACGGCCTCATGTTTGCAAAGTCCGAGGTACCGGGCTTAAATTGTGGGTTGTTTTATATTCTTAAGGCGGCATGGGGATGGCAAGGAGAAGCACATTTGAACATTTGAGATCTAAAAGAGAAATATGAATGACACTAATTTATAGTCACGTCAACACACCAATTTGCGCTGCAATTGTAAAAATCTAGTTTGACCTTAATTCCTTCACGTAGCATCACTCGATGCTGTACAATAACAGATAAATAACTTTACTGTTTCACCAGCTTTTTGCAATCCCATCAGTATTTCTAAACATCAGCTCTTTCCCAAAGACTTTTAACGCGTAGCATGTAGTAGTGTGAGAAGCAGACTTTGTACATTTGATCTTGAATGAATGACAGAAAGTGTAATTGTAACGGATAGCTTAAGGAGACCTTGGGAAAACAGTGTTTACAAATCCTGACTGTGCTTTCCAGGATCATTGAAACCTTCTTTCACTTCTGCTTCAGGTAGAATTCGTTTTAGTGTTACACAGCTCTGAGAAAGGACAGGTTTGAAAATAAACAGGGAGGTTTCGATCAGTTTTTCACATTACCATTTGACCCTACAGTACAATAAGTATGTATCAAACACAGAGAGAGAAATGTCCATGTTCTCATGTGAGCGATTTAAATATACAACTAAGTTAGGCAGAATAACACTTATTCCGCTTTTCTCTGAATACATACATCCTGCACTGCTTCTTCATTTAAAATAGCATAACAATAATCAAAAACATAAATTAAAATGCACTACAAAAAAAACATTGTATTCATTTTTCAACACTGACTAAAGAGATGCTTTAAAGACACTGGGGCGGTTCGGAGAGTTTGCCCCGTAGTAGCCAAGTCTGTGGTCCAGTCTGTTAGTACAGCCCCTGAATGGAGACAGAGCAAACTCTACATCCACCGACAAGGACGTAGAGCTGTTCATTTTTAAAAAGGAAAACTCTGCAGTATGAAGTAAGGAGTCAAATGTGTTAAGAAAAGAAAAAGGAAAGAAAAATACCTTGTTTTCTGGCATGTGAGTTCCCCCCCCCCCCCCACTTTGTTCTCTTTGGCTTTTACACCTTTAATTCATCAGGGACAACTGGACTGCAGAGTTCACCTTTAAGGCTGAGAGAAACACCCAAAGCTGTGCTAACATACAGCCCACCCATGAGGTCGTCATGTGGCTTCACTACCTGTTCGGTACAGTATATACAAGAGTCATGTGCATGCTTAAATTCCTCTGGTTTCTTTTTCCCTCCAAAGAAAAACAAAAACAAAGTGGCTTCAGTTTTCAGTACTTCTAAAAGTTGAGGGCATATGCAGCGTGTAGTAGCCTAACCTTTGCAGCATTGCTAAAAGTCCTTTTTCTCATTAAAAAAGAAACGGAGATGTAAGTCGACGCCCCCTTTTCTTTTGTGAAATTAGCACTGCTTTAAATGGGTGAGAAGGCTGTGGCGTATTGTAGACTTTTCTCCATGTTAGTGTGTGAGTGAAGGTACGTTATCCATACGGCGGAGGGTATGAACCTACTGGTGCAAATGTGTTTTTGTGTGTGTGTGTCCACTGCTGTACACCTGCCTGTAGTGTGACTGAGTATCGTGCGAGTGTAGCTCCAGTGTGCATGTTGCGGGGTGGTGTGAAGGAATGCCTGTGTGTACTTCACACTTGATCAAATAGTAATTGCATATATATTCTGGTTGTAGTGGCTACAGTTACACTTGTTTTCTCAAAAAGGAACATGGGTCACACTTTATTTTGACGGTCCATAATTTTCAAATAATTTTCCAGAAAAGAACTATGAAATCTGAAATTAATTATAGTTAAAAAACTGTCGATAAACAGTTTAGTTAACTTCCAATCAAAGGCAGTACACAGTAGGCCAGCTGAACATCCAAAAATATACAGAGTATGTAGAATAAAGTCTTTCAATAATAAATGTCTAATGAATTAATATTTACTTTGGTTTAAATAGATATATAACATAAATAATAGAAATAGATGTCTGTCCCCTGGAAATTATGTAGTTTCTATAGAAAACTTTCCAGAAAAATATTTAAAAATTACGGACCCATAAAATAAAGCTTTTCCACAAGTTGTCAATAGTCCTATCATAAAAAGAAAGCAATAAATGTCAGGTCTCCTGTATGAAAATGGACAATGCATATATTGCTATCAGATCTAGATTTGGAAGTGATCAGGCCTGAATGGTGACCAAAACTTTAAATAAGTGCAACTGTAGATCAAAGTGCGACTGAAAACTCCTCCATGACTTCACCTCATGACTTCACGTCATGTAAAGGCATGGAGAAGATGGAAACTGTTTTTAATTAAAACTATTTTTAATTAAATAACACATGTAGCTTAGTGTGAGCTCTTTAAGTCGAACCCTCATGATCACTGCTAAACCTGGAGTGAGAAGTGTAACTGTATAATTATTTATATTTAGTGCCAAATGTAAAAGTTAGTCTACTCTATTTTTAATTGTTTTTCCATCCATCTGGTGCTCCATGATAAAACTAATTATAAAACATAATAAAAGAAATGATCTACGACCACTATTTGATCAGGTCTGGTGTGTGTGTATGCGTGAGGATTACAGTGAGCTCAGAGGGCCCTATAGCAAGGCTTTCTCTGAGTAGGGGGCCTGCGAGGCGTCTGAGGAAGGTGCTATGCTCGGGCCAGGGGGGATGCTGTAGTTTGGCGTCTGCGTCATGCCTGCGGGAGTCGTGCCGGGGGCGGGGCCGGGGGTGCTGGCTGGGTTTTGGTAGGACTGCATGTCTGCTGGGGCCATGCTGCCTGGGGCTGCAGTGTAGACTGGCGGCTGGCCCATGTACATATGAACGTCACTGCGGAAAAGAGGGGAGAAACATTCATTACAACGCCACAGCAAGGCAGAGGCATTAAATGAGAGGTGGAAGGGTGACTTCATAATACCATAAACTCGCTCAGCATTCAACTAATGTCTCAAATAACAGCCGAGACATGCACAAACAATTACACGCTAATAAAGGCCGGGCAACACTAAGGGTCACAAAATTAACCCGTAATCTAATTTAGATTTTCACAGCACTAATTGTATCTATACAAATACAGAGTGATGTCGTACTGCCCAGTCTGCTGCTCTGAGTTTCTCTTCCTAAACACAAATACTGTTTTCATTCACAAAATCAGTAAAACTCACCACTCACACCTGTAAGTGTTGAACTTTAAAAGCCAACCAAGAATGGAAGGGTTTATGCCATTTGAGCTGCTGAGAGCCTTTTAATGTTTAACATCTGAAACAAGTGTTTCTGTTAATGAAGTGAAACTTAGAGAAGCAGAGTTGTGAGCGTGACAAGAGTCTGTTGGTGTAATAAGAAATTGGTGTTGTAAATTTAGATTATGCTGAATTTATCTAGACAACAGGTGAATGTTGAAGAGGTTTGAGTGTGTATTAAAAATTTACTTACTAAAACACATTTTTATAACAGGTAATTAAAAGAAGAAAGGCCTATCTGTTATATAAACACCTGTAAAGAAGCAAATGTCTAGTCATACTTGTAGTTGGGGCACAGAAACTTGAGAATTTACAGTACGAACAGAGTTGTCATTGAAAGTGGGGCATGTGAATCTCACCTGGGGGCTGGCTGACCAGGTGGAAGCTGCTCCATGGGAACAGTGTAACCCTGCACAGCAGTACCAGTCATGGCATACGAACCTGACGCAGGCTGACCAGGGTAGACCTGTGAGCCACACACATGCACAGAGCACATACTGAGTGTTAATGAAAGAGTATAATCAACAGCAATTTAGAACGGTAAAACAGTGGGTAACAAATGTAAACCTTAATAATAAAGGCATCAGATACTGTACAGATCCTGGTGAAGAGCACATGGTTTTGGACCATTTTCATCTTAAAACAGGGTGCTTTGTTTCTCAAAGGGAGAAAAATCTATTAGTGTACAACACAGTCTCTCCAAGTCCTCCTGAAGTCACAGAGGCAAATTATACACACAGACTGCTACAATCAAACTGTTCCTGTTAAAGGACAGTACATCCATCTTTTTATCTGGAACACCAGTGAAAATCATCCAGATAATTTTGGGAGGATTTATGAGGTTTGGAGGTTTGGAGATAAAAAGGACTGGGTCCCAGAATATAAATTTGAAATGAATGAATGAGACATGATCACCCCTGGATCATTCAAAGACCTTGTTACGAACGGTTTAGGGAAACTGCCACTAAAAGTATGTAAAATGCATTTTACTGTATTTTTGCTGAACTCACCCTTTAAACCTTCAGCAATTGTGTCAATCCAGATTTTTCTAGCACAAAAAAGTTAAACTCTTCTGTCCTGCGTTGTTCCCATTTACATGGAAAGTGGAAAGTTTTAACTTTTATGTTTGTATAACTTTTTTTTTTTTTTCAAGGACTGATGCAGATGGGATTAAGTGCCTTAGGTGTCACATCTATGACGAGTCGACTGTACCTGTTGTGCTGCGTTGGCAGGCTGCTGCATGTAGTACTGCTGGCTCTGCAGCTTGGCATACATGGCGTAAACTGGATCTTCATTCATTAGCTTGGCATACAAAGACAGAGCTTCCATCACCTTCACGTTCAGCTCTGACAGCTCAGAGTGCTTCCTGATGACGCAAACACAAACACACAGAGATGGTTGGATTTGCTAAACTAACATTTATGGAGTGCTTGAATTATGTAGGTCAGACGTGTTTGAAATGTCTGCATCTTTAAATGATTCACTGTTTTCTTCGGTTTAAAGACATTCAATTGTTTTCTATGAGCAGGCCATGTCATGTCAGCACCATGTACCTGTCTATGTCCTCCAACTTCTGGTCAATGAGGGGACCCATTTGATTGCAGGCACCTGATAACAAAATGCAACAAATGGTCACTGATTTAATCCCTGGTCAACACAAAAAAAATAATCAGGTTAGCTTTTGTATGCTGACAAAGACATTTGTCTCATTCACATTAATTTACACTCACTTATGTCATTTCCACTGTAACTTTAGTTTACCTTCCAACTGTAGTAACTCCACGCTGTCTGACTGGTTGTCCGTGGGATCCGCACTCTGAATCATCTGCAGTAGCTGGTCCATTTTGTCCTGAAACATTTCCATAAAACGGTATATGTGATTATTTCATTTTTCAATCCAGTTTGCAAAGAAGTTCACCCGTATATTTTTGTATAAAGAGAAACCTAGTCCCTGTGAACCCATGATCATCCTGTTCCTCTTGTACCTCAGTTTGTTAGCAGGTGACAATTCTTAAACGGTAATCCTATTCTGGAACAAACTTCTTAATTTATTAATGCAGCGAGATCTCAGAAGAAGCCGAACAAGCTTAGTAAGCACGTGTTCACACGAGGGAACCTACCTCGTCTATATATACGGGCTCTTGTTCTGGCTCTATGGTCTCCACCTGGATGTCCTCACTGAACTGTACGGTCTTCTTCTCTGTCTTCACTGTAGATTTCCAAGTAACAGTAGATGCGGCAGCCACAAGACAATGTAATAGACGTAATCAGTGACACATACATTAGAGGTTTAAAGTTTGCCGACTCTGCACTCAGTAATTGTCCTATACAAGCACACGAGATTAGTCCGGATATCAGATGAAACTTTCAATCTGATACAAGCAACTGACGAATCATCTTGAAATGGAGGTGTTTTACAATGAAGGAGGAAAAAAGCAAAACAGCAGGAGAGACATGTACAGTATCAGTGTTTTGAGGGATGACACACTTGCAGAAGCAACATGCAAAAGAATATGACAAAGCGTTATAAGAAACACGCAGTAAAAAGAAAAGTGTGGTAAAGCAAGAGACATTTGGATGTAATTCAGATATGTGACAAAGAAAAGCTGATAACAGTAAAAACTATGGGCTCTATTGCATGATGTCCACACCTCCTCTGATTAGTTGACAATTTTTCGGTTTACTAGTCTTAATTAATACACACTAATAATGTGAGAGTATCTGCCAAAACTGCATTAAACTGTTAACGCGTGTGCACCAGAAAGTATGTCATTGCCTTTAAAACATTTAAAAACAGAGTTGACTTTTTTACTGCTGAAATGTGGAGCTCAAATCTCCTGTGTAATAACTACATCCAACAGGACATTTCATAGACAATGGACAATTTGTGTCGGAAAAAGTGACGCCAGAGGATTAACAGCTTTGTGGCCGCACGCTCGAGAATCTATTCTGGCAGTAATAAAGGAGACATTATAAATGAACGGTGAATTAAGGAGAGCATGCGTCACACTACAAGACTACGCAGATGATCATCCAAGTATCATATGAAGGGCTTATTAACAGTTCAGCAATTACATGAGGGAAAAAAAAGATTCTACATGAATAATGTAGAATCAACTCAAAGTTGCTGTATAAGAAATGGAAACCGTTGTATAAAGCTCTGTCTGATAAGAGTTAATGTGTCAAAAATGCTATCACAGCATTTCTCATATGACTTATATTGCCAAAAGTACAGGCAATGTTGTCTTTGTTCATTTTCTATTTATGCAACCAATGTCTTGATTGCACATGCTCTTTGTATTGTTTCACCAGCCGTGTCTTAGTCGTACAGTCTTTTCTTCTCTCGGATCAATAAAGCAATATTGCTAATGGACTTAATGGGCTATCAGAGAACTAGACATGTCATAAGTGGATAAAGGGTGTGTTTTCTGTGTGTGTGTGTGTGTGTGTGTGTGTACTCACTCATCTCAGGCTCTGCAGTGAGGTCAGCTGTGACAAAATTAGAGGGGAACAAGCCCACTCCCTGGTATGTTTCCCCTTTCCACCAGTTAGGGGGTCACTGAAAAAAAAAAAAAAAAGAAAGAAAACTCTCAGTGCTGCATTAAGATCTCAACATAAGCAGATTATTTTACTACTAAATTTACACAGTTTCAAGCCTCTTTGGAACTTCAGGGAATGTTTTATCAATCCCTTAAAAAAAAAAAAAAATCACTTAGGAAAATACAGTTTTTCATACAATTATCACAGAATACACTGGTTGAGCTGTGCTGAAATGATAGTTTAGGGGTATTTTCCTTTTGAGCTGAGAGGGTAGATGCTTAACCAGAACTGGTCACCTGACTCAGAATACCACCTCGCTGCCCTCAAACCTCTCAGTAAATTAACAAACCTTTGTGTGATGCTTTTGCTCGACTGTTATTTGTGTTAAAAAAAAGTTACCTATCATCCATGATAGTGATGATTTCTCCTGACTTGAAGGTGAGCTCATTGTCCTCGGCGGCCTCAAAGTCGTAGATGGCGCGGACTTTCCTGCCATCGGACTTGTGTGACGAGAGCAGGCTGGAGGTGCTCGGGTAAAGGCTCGACAGGGAGGTTTGCGGCTGTTGACGTTGCTCCTTCAGTGACAGTTCGATGGCTGCACGCAAAAGAGACAGATATGTGACATCATACGTTTGCCCTTGAGTGTCCTTAAATATTGCTGAACATCTGCAATAAATGAATCCAGTGTAAACAGCAATTTAGGCAATGCAAATAAAGATTTAAAGGTACTGGTGTGCATGTTTTCAAGGATAAGGCCTCTTCAAATACATTTTTCCACCGACGCCTCAGGACTGAAAAAGCGATGCTTACCTTTGGCCAAGTCTTCTTCTTCTTTTTTGTTTGTTGAGGTGGAGGGATCCTTTGCCACTAAAGCAGGGCTTGCTTTTGCTTGCTCTGCAGCCTGTGAAAATGTGATAATCACATGCTAAGGTGAATCAACAACTAGAAGAGTGAAAAGGATAAATCTGGATCTTGATGTTTAACCAAAACAACCAGAAATCCCTCAAGTAAAAATAAGAAATGTTTTTGTTGGATAGTTACTAATTAGCAACGATATAGCATGACACACCAAGAATCTCGGGAAGACTCTAAAGGGTGACATTGCAGTTCTGTGGGATGGCTCTTAACGAGTTCACCAGGATGTGCATAAATACAGTAATTTACACAGAGTATGTTAAAGCTTTAAAAAAAAAAAAAAAAAAAAAAAGTTTATTACACCTACCTGGGACCCTACAGCCGGGAAAGTGACACCCTGCTCACGTAGATTCTTGATCATAGCTGAGATCAAACTGAGTTGGGGATCGTTGCGGAAGTCCTCTGCCCACTCCACCATCAGGGCTTTCAGCTTCTCGCACACTTTGGGGTGGCCCTGAGGGAGGTCATAAAAAACCAGCACATCATGAGAACAAGATACTGGATGCAGCATGCCCTCATTAAAGATATCAGAAACAGTAGACAGGCCTTATGTGGACACTTAAGTATAAATGACATAACATACCTTGTTTAAGACGTTACTGACTTCACTGGCAAACTCTCTGGAGCACACCTCCAGGTGGAATATCTTCCCACAGTTTGAGACACAAGCACCAAGGAGCTGTGAGGACATTGGTACAAACAATTCATCAGACTCACAGTTTAATCCAGAGTACTATCTGGCATATACTAGGAAGTCAAGTTATCACAGAGTAAAGTTGGTCACATCTCAGCTGAAGGTTAATTAGAGGCAGATGACAACAAGAAGACATGAACTAAGCAATCAAAACACGGTTGTTTGTTTACTGTCTGCTTACAGTCAGTGCCTGCATGGCCACATGAGGATCCTTGTGGTTCACCCTTCTCATTATAGAGCGGAGACATTCTTTGGGCCTGCAACAGAACAGTAGAAATCAAAAGTTTAAGGAGATTAACTGCTTGGCAGGGACAAAAGAACAATACAGCTATGTTAAGTAAAATATGGGCTGTATCTCCAGCCTTGGGATTTGTGTGTTTTATAACTGAAAAACCTTCAAGGGAACTTCATACAATGCCTGATAAATGTGTTAGTGTGTCAGGTTTATTATGAAGACAGTTAACTAACCCAGTGCGTGACTGCCCTATCTTATCACATATGTCCAGAATGAGGCCCCAGTCCTCAGCTGTGTTCATCTCACTGGTCGCTTTCTCTGCAGGAAAGAAACACAACAACCAACGTAAGCAGAAAAGTTAAAGATTGGAAAAACACTTTTATATTCTACTGACTTCTATCTAGAGAAAGAAAACAATATAATAATTATTTTGTAATAGAAATTGTTGTTGGAAGCTGTTTGCATGTGTGAGATTCTCTCCTTTGGTATTTTTTCAAATCATAGAAATGAGCATAAGCATTTGACAGATCCACTGAAAATAACAGAGGGTGTAACACAACAAGCCTGCAGTAATTACCAATTTTGTAAGTCAATAATGTTTGGTTTGTGTTAAGAATGTCAGAGGTATTGATTTAACTTAAAGTTTATC
Organism: Scortum barcoo; assembly: GCA_023238725.1. Lineage (NCBI taxonomy): Eukaryota > Metazoa > Chordata > Actinopteri > Centrarchiformes > Terapontidae > Scortum > Scortum barcoo. The sequence continues at coordinate 11,410,869 of CM041533.1, forward strand.
TGAGACTGACAAAATAACCTGCTTTGTATGCTTCATTCAGTGGTGGTGACAGTTCATCTTTGCCACTGCAGTTACCCTGTCTTTGGCATACGTCACCATAATATTTTACAACTTCTCCTGTTGCCAAAATCCATAATTTTTCTGTGATTTATGGAGCTGCAGCTCATGCAGTGCGTAAAGGATGTAGCCTCTTTGTGCTTAACTTGTTTTCTCTAGTAAGTTACCTCAAGTTTCCAGGAAAAATCACTTAAAGTAAGACCTCATAACACATGACACAGACTGCTCTTCATCATGTGACCCACTCATTTGTAATACCATTTCTACTGTTTCATCTCTTAGTGTATCAGACCACTGTGAGGAATATTGGAAATCACCGAGCTCCTATCTATGATCATATTGGATTATTGTACTATTTAAGTCAATGTGATAAAGTAATTTGTTATGGTATTTAATTAGCTGAATTATACATTTCTGCCAGGTGTTTACTCATGAAAAGATTGTCAACTTTTTAACAGAAAATGTGCTATACTGAAAGTCATATAGACATTGCAATAAGAGATTACAGATGGCACAACTGAGGATTGTATTTACTTCCCCAACCCCTGCTTATAAGTATCTCATCACAAAGAGTCTCAAAGAGACATTTTTGTCGCGTATTTATACAGACACAGAACAAACATACCAGTCCAAACATACCCATCATAAGATTTTACCAAATCAGCATCTACTGCAGGTTTAGATGACTATAGCTGAATGTGTCACTGCATTACGATATGTTTATGTACTTTGGCCCCCCCACAAAAACACACACACACACAGTACATGCTAATGCAGTGGTTAACCACAAACACACAACAAAGAGAGAAAAGGAAACAAAAGGTGAGCTTCGTGGTTTCACACGCCACCGCACCGAGATGTCAGCCTCATCATGTTGGTTTATGGTAACGATGAGGCTAACTAGCTGATTCACTTATCTGATCAACAGCTAGCAGCGTCCCACCTCTACTGACACATGACACATTCAATTACTTGAAATAAAATGATAAAAAAAATATCACGGGTGACTTCAGTTGTCGACGTCTGTGAACGTTTTAAGGATGCAAATCACCAAAAACGTAAGATAACATGAGATAAGCTAGTTAGCTTCAACTGTGGCTTGCTGAGCGAATGACAACAAACCGACCTTTAAAAGCTATTTTAAAAAACGCACAACAGCCCCTTTACTTCTTTACCTGTAATATATGCGGAGGGACAATGATTTAACCGTATTAATAATGCTTTACAGGGGTGACATTTAAAGCACAGGGAGCTTGTGGACACAAACAAAGCTGTCTGGTGGAGGCTACTTGAGCTAGCCTGCTCAAAGCTAGCCTCCAGTTGTGATTTACTCACCAACATCTTGGTCAAATGGGTTGGTCGTGAAGAGAGGCATCGCTGGTGTGTCGACAACAACAGATTGCGCCTGTCCCCCCTGTTATTTTCTGTCCCTCTTTGTCTTATTTCACGCGATAAAAATGCATAGTAACACCGACTTCACGAATGTCAAATGTAGCTTGAGTCTATTCCACACAGTCACTCCTTCGCCAGACGGCAACAAGCGGGGCATGCTGGGTAATGTAGTCAGCCGGCCCAGTGATATAGAAACAGCAGCCATTGACTTGACTAACACTCCTGGAGCTGCTCACCTGTCCTGCCTTCATCACAAAAAAGAACTATAAGCTGCAAATTTCCCTTGCTGTAAAACTAAAAAATAACATGTCATCTGTTGATCACAGTCATTAATGTTGTCCAAACGTTGGCGCTTCCAGACTTTTTTACTAGAATGGCCCAAGTGGTGGCATGAAGTGAGTCTGCATGGATGACCTGTTTATTAAAAAGCTTTATAAAGTCTAGAATAGAAAGAGGGAGACACTGCAGCTCCCCAAAAGTGAAGCCAAAGCATTTTGACCACCCCCTGGTAGCTGGTTGCAGTATAGGTCATAAGTCCCGCCCTCCCATCTATTCTACCAAAAAAAAAAAAAATCAAAGTAAACGTCAAATAATTTTTCCCCCAAAGATGTTTTCTGTCATTTTACATAGGTCTTATCATGCACTGGTGCTTGTTCAAGTGTTCATTTTTTTCTGATAAGTTTGGTATTAATTAGTTATTTGATGCTATAAAAACAGGATGAAACATCATGATTGACAGCTGTTTATAACAGTGATGTAGTCGAGGCCGCACCTTCAGATGTCTTCTCAGGACGTGACGTAGAGTAGAAATTTCAAGAGAAGGTGTAACTTTAAATTTAACAGGTGGTCGTTAACCAACAGTCCGTAATTATTGATTACCAGTGGAGTTGGGTGGGTGTGTGACCTCGATACTGTGGCTCCTTCCTCGATCACTACTGTGCAGACTCTGGCTGCAAATGACGTGACCAGCGACACATGATGGCCCCATATTTTGGCTTAACTTTTGCACAGTAGGAGGAAATTGAAACACCTCGTCCATCTTTATATACAGTTAATGGTGCGGACACACAAAGGCTGGAAAATAATCCATTTGATGGTGCTCTTGAATATATGATTAATTTCAAAATCCTGCAAATTCTTTATTTACGTAGCAGCATGTATAAAGTAAACATAAAGTATAATGATTTTCTTTATAAATCTAAATGCATATATCCTCTATAAGACAATAACTGGCAGATTTACTGGTAATGGTCCTAGCTGTGCATTTGTAATAATCATGCAAATATAATAATAATTAACCTGCTTAATATTCTTAATCTGTCTTGATATCTTTTGTAGTCAATAGATGGCTTTTCACATTGTATTATCTAATTGCTTTTATTACAATGAATTACAATCACTGACACCACACACTATCTCTTTCCCACTTTATTGCAATTCATAGGATCTTGGCTATTAGGGCTTAAAAAGCTTCAAGCCACATTACAAACTGCCATTCAGTCCTTAAGCATTATATGAATTGGAAAAAGGTCAATCATACAACAATAACAGCTGATTATGAAAATTATAAACATATAACATATTTCACATATTGTATTGGCACGAATAAATCATTGTATGATGGCTACATTACAAAAAATGTACATATTGTTAATGTGTGTCTCATACTGTATAAAACTGGCAGTCTAAAGTCTAAAGAAATACTGTCCTTCATAAAACAGCAGCACTGCTCACACTGAGCATCTATTCTCAAAAACAAAACATGAGGAATGACACTGATATTTCAGTTTGCAAAAAGGTGAAACTTACACTAGCTTTATTCATTATCTTGGTTTGCAGTCATTTGCTGGTGGTGAGTGGGTGCTTATCATTTTCCCGGGAGCTTATGTCTAATCACAGTTTTAAATCTGTGAAGTATCTGACAGTATAAAAATAGTTCCACTATGAACAACATAATCCTCTGATATAGATTTTATGTAAGTGTAAGGATTGAGAAGGCAGCCAAGAAATAAAACGCTATGAAATTTAATCCCAACCAATAATGTATCTTTTGTGAAATATTATTTACAGATACAGCTGTACAACAGTGGCTGCACCAAAGAGTGACTTAATGAAGCCCAAATAAACGCCTACATTCTTGTGTTTCCTTCAGTACAAATACTCAATCAATACAATAGTGGGCTGGGTCTGTGCATGCTCTGTCTTTTGCACCACGCTGTGTTGTAAAGTGCCTTTAAGACAGAGATAAGTCCAAGTCTCAGTGATGCTCGACAGAGCTGGCTTCATCAGAGTCCTCTAGTCATGTAGAGCTCCTCCTCATGTCCTACATTTTCTTCGCATCTTCAATTTCAACTTCCTCCTCCTCCTCCTGACCTTTCTCCCAGAGACAGCTCACACTGTCTTAGATGGATGCTATAAAACTGGAACATTCACTGTGAAGAGAACAACAAAAATAAAACACATAAGGCACATTTTAACACCACTTTCCAGGGAAGACAATGTATTTCCAATTTTGGTGATTAGAATTTAAAAATAAAAGTTTTCCCTTTTGATTTGCCATAACCTTTGCTTCCTTTAAAGTTAAATAAACCCAATCGATAATCTAAATATTGCACTTTGAATACAGAGCTGTTGTGTGACATTTTCACCCTTAAACATCAGACTTTAAGTGTGATTGTCTTAAATATATTCTTTCTCACTGCCATCAAATCCCACAAGAAAATTAAAGATTTCAACACTCAAAGAGGTCTGATATGTAAAATACTGACACTCAGAGGCACGTTCACAGATGAAACCGATGCGGTCAGTACAGTAGAAATCATTCCAGTTGGCATTATGGATAAGGCCAGCACAGTCCTCGCCGTCTTCATGGCCGTGGGTCCAGTTATCAGGCTGGCCAGGCTTCCACTTCCTGATGGCAACAACATGAGCAATACTTACATTCACAGAAGCTTGTTGTTGTGAACATAATGAAGCAAGGATTCATGTCAGTTGTCAGTAAAACAAGTCTGTTCCATTTCCTTAATAACAAATTTATATATTTATTTATTTAGTAAAACCAATTTGGCAGATTTACTCACTTGAAAACAGGTATGGTTCCATCCACCCATTTCCAGACATTTTCCTCCTCCCTGTCAGTAAGACCCAGCCAGAAATAGCCTTTTCCTGCAATTGCATTTCTCACAAATTGCTACGGAGAAAAGAGCAAAAATGTTTTATAGCACATTAGTTAAAAAAAAAACTGTATGTATATTTCATTCTTTAAAGTCAGCAAATGTATTAAAGTCACTATCAGCATCTGATGTCATTTACCTGTTCATCGTTGTCGTTAATGATGAGCATATGAGATGACATGTTGGCACAGAACTGGTTGGACTCGTCAAAGTTCAGTCTCTGAGAGCCGGAGGAGAAGTAATAGCAGCTGTCTCCAAACTTCTTGAAACCAGGTAGGCAACCTGGAGGGAATCATTTACATAATATGATGAGGTCTCATCTCGCAAGTATCAGAATTAAAATGAACTTACTTATAGTGAGCCATAAACTGTTTTATAATCATCTAACTCACCAGGTGCTGGAGTAGTGGCCACGGGGGGCTGAACCTGCCGGGACACAGAGCCCTCCGGGTCCTCTGCTGGATTGGGAGGTGGTTTTGGGAGTTCAGGGCCCAGAGTGGGCTGAGGAAGATTTGAAACTGGAGGAGCTGCAGGTAACCCTGGTAGCCCTGGAGGGCCAGCAGGGCCAATGGGCCCAACAGGTCCACGAGGCCCCTCCAAACCGGCAGGTCCTGCTGCTCCTCTGGGCCCCTGTGGCCCTTGTGGTCCTGGTGTCCCTGGCAGTCCATCCCTACCAGGGAGCCCTGGAACACCAGGATCACCTTTTTCACCAGGGTTTCCAGTTCGACCTCCAGACCCTCTCGATCCTTTAGCCCCTGGAAGACCCCGAGCCCCGGCTACACCCTTTGGACCAGCTGCACCTGGTGGTCCAACAGCACCTTTCTCTCCTTTAGGTCCCACCAACCCTGGCATTCCTTTGTCTCCTTTATCTCCCTTTTGTCCTGACTGGCCCACTGGCCCCTGGGGACCCTTGTCACCCCTGGGGCCCCTTGGACCTGGTGGACCTGAAACATAATAAAAGCAGCAGATGTTGACTTTGTGACCTTCACTTACATTTGTGTTATCTGAATCATATCTCTGACATAATAAAATCAAACCAATGAATCCTCTTATGATGTGAAACATTTTCACCATTTTCAGGACAAACACCAGGTGGGTCTTGTGTTCTTACCCCGCAGGATCGTGAAGTTGGTAATGATCTGTGAGTGCTTGCTGTCCACCAGCTTCATCTCCTCCATCACCACAGAGAGGTTGTTGACCTCTCGGTCCAGCCTGGCTGTCAGTTCATTTTGCTGGGCGCGCAACTCATTGCTATCAGCCTTGGCCTCTGTCACACTCGTATTCAGCCCCAGCAACAGGTCTGAATGCCGAATCACGGTCTCAGCACAGGACCTCAGGCCGTTCAGGTCTGAGCTTATGGCCCCTAGGAGCTGTGTGGCAAAGCTCACATTTCCAGTCACACGGTCCATGTCATTCTCTTGTTTGTCTAATCTTGCTTCCAGCTTATCAAACTTAGATGAGGTGGTGTTATCGTGGTCTCTCTGGTGGTCCATTAGCTCACGCAGGCTCTGGTCATGCCCCTCGGTGAGACCTGAGGCATTCTGGATCTGGCTAGCTAGGGTGCTGAGCTGAGCCCCCAAGTCATCCAGCACTTCTCCATTGGACCGGGCCAGGGCTGAGTTGTTTGCTGCCAAAACCTGGAGGTTCTGGACCTTCTCCTTGAGCCACTCTGTGTCAGCCCGGGTCTGCCTAGCTGTCTGTTGCAGACCCTGGTAGTCATTTTTCAGTTTCTGCACAGCCTGGCTCGCATCCTCCACCGTCTTCTGCAGTGTGCCAAGCAGATTGCGCTGCTGGGACTGTGTGATGTTCAGTGAACTGACACTAACCTGGGTCTGGCTCTGCACTTTGATCTGGTCCTGTATTTCTGACTGTAGCCGTGCAGTGTCCGTCTGGAGGTTGTCAATCATACTACTGTAAGAGGCCAAGGTCTGGTTGACCCCACGCAGTGAGGCAGCGTTGCTGTCCAGCAAACTCTGCAGGGAGACATGACCGTTTTGCATGTCATCTCCTGTGATCTGAAGCTCATCCAGAATGTTCCTGTTTCTAGTTGCCCTGATGGCAATATCATTCAGTTGGGTCTGTAATGCCTCCAGATCTGACTTGAAAGTCTTGATTTCACTTGTGGCATTAACTGACTTCTTTCCAGCCTGATCATCTGAAAAGGTTACACACAAAAATGTTAGTATTTATAGAAAAAGAAAAAAAACCTTCCTTGTACACATTTGAAACCTTGTTTACAGCTATTGTGGAATAAAATTATGCAGATCTGATTTTCAGTCTTGTGTGGATGAGACCTACCTAGTTTCTTCAGGTCTGTCTCCACAGCATTGATCTTGCCTCCATAATTCTGCATGCCCTCTGTAACATTATCCATTCTTTGGACCACTGACAAAAGAGGAGGAGGTATAATGTCAATATATACATAATGTATATTTACTTGTACAGCAAAAATTCAGGGTGCTGCAGTACCACAAGATACCAGAGCAGCTTTTTTCCCCTCAGGCTGTGAGACTTCTAACTTCAATACCTTTAAATCTTTCTAATTCCAAAACGTTTACTACCCTAAAGAATCTGAATATGTCCTTCACCACTTCTAGATAGAACTGATCAAACTTCAACACGTAAAACTGATTGTGAACAGCAGAGGGCGCTGTTGTATTCATTCCTCTCCAGTGATTGACTGGAAACAGCAGTTTTGAACACAGGATGTTGAACAGGGGTGAAGAGTTACCTAAATCTTTTTGTAGCCGGGCAACTGTGTATCTGTTGATCAATACAAATCTAATTTTTCACGGTACATTCCCAAATTCCATTTCATGAGTGTAAACCATGTCAAACGCATTAAGAGAACCACAGTAGTACACTCCAAATCTGGTTCCCTTTTTTTCTATCCTCTGCACATCTGCAACAAGAGTCTGTCTTCTCTCCTCCACGGTTTGTTTTTCTGTCAGTATGTGGGCGTCTAAAAACTGCACTGGAAAACATCCTAAGCTTTCACTGTTATCATTCCAGAAGTGACAAAAACAGGGAACAATAACAGGCACTTGGGACAAACAAAAACACACTGGTCTGGTTTCAAAGAGCTGCTGGGGACTTGAGTCTCCTCACTTTCTCTTTCCCTCTAAATTGATAATTTCTTTATCTTTTTAAGTAGATTCTGAGAAATAAATTATGTGCCTTATTTGTTGCCTGACACATTCAGTCCAGAGACCCAACCTTGATAACAGTGACAAGAATGAGACACAGAAATGCCTGCCACACTATCTTTCCTCCCTGATGTTTAAAATACCTTCTTATTCCCCTCAGTTAATCTTTCCATCCCCCACCGTCTTGTATTGGAAAAGCATTATGAGTTATATAAGGTTGCTAATTTGAGAAAGGCTTATTGGCTGCCTATTGTGACCCAAGTTATGAGCCATACTTAGGCAGTTACCCAACATGCTGATCAATGCTGCAGGAGCAGACATGGCAGGTAACACACACAATGCTTTTTAACTTTTAATAAGATGGGTACTTTGGGGGGCCAAGACTCAGAAACATCTTGATTTGTGCAGAGAACTGTCTGTGTGCTTGGTGGTAAACTACTAAATGTGCTATTTAAAGGGTGCAGAGGAGAAAAACACAACACAGAACCCGGCCTACACTGGTTTCTCGCAAACTCAAACTATTTTGGACACTTGCAGCCATTTGTGAGTCAACCTGTGGTTCATGAGACAACAAATTGCTACCAAGCCATAAAATCTCCTCCGGGTTGTTAAGCCAGGGTAGTCGCTGCATGGTCATCTGGTAGACATTAGAGCCAAACCATCAAAATCACATGGGCTCTACGCTAACACAGATCCGAGGATGGAAACCCAAAACAATCCTGACACAACTGACAGGGCATGATTCAGATTTAGATCTCAACTCGTAAGCCTTATTTTGAATGAATTCCCCACTGGGTGATTCCACTTTGTTTGCTAGCTGAGGTGCATGGCCCGCATGGTCAGAGTGCCTATAGAGCAGGTGGGACTTGATTATTTCACCAAAGATATTTTGACAGGTTTTCTATGATTGATTGGGTCCACGAATGTGTAAGATTGGGCAATACACAAAGTGCATTCCACATTGATGGCGCCTGCGATAACTGAAATTCCTTTCTGTTTCCATTTAACATCATTTTCCCGGTTCAAACAAGGACCTACAGCAAAAATAACAGTGTGCTGTGAGGACATTGTTGCACAATAAACGTGTTTATAATCTTCAACTATGGCTAATCTCTGACAGATATCAGTTCAGTGGAGAGCAAACAGTCAATTCTATCAAATGAGTGTCTTCAATGGTAAATCCTCAACTGAACTCTAACTTGGCTGGATTTGGTTTTACATTCTGTTGCAAGGGTTACAACACACTGACCCCCATCAAACCTCTGACAGAAAAACAAAAGCAGAGATAGACTGTGCATGGGGGGCAGGGAATAAAGGACATGAAGGGAAATCTGGAAAAAATAAACATCAATCTCTTTCTGATGAGAAAAAGAACTAAGAACATCAAATAAAAACATCAAGACTTCATTTGCTAATTTTAACAGGTGATCCTTTTGAAGTTGATGTAAAATCGATGTAAAATTCACTATTTTAAGAGAAGATAATGATCATACAGTACACAGCCATGCCGGCAGGTCTTGAGCTTTTGGTAATTTCTAACATCAGTGTGCTTGAAACAACTGGTTTATGTTTCACAGGTATTGTTTACTATGTCTGGGTCCACGGCTGGGCCCCTTTGAGGTGGTTGCAACCTTATCTTAGATTGTTAGCATCCAGACATTATCTACTTTCTACTGCAGGTTTTTGGTCTTAAAGTCATAATCTCGAGGCTTGTGATTGAAATAAATGTCAGTTCAGGTCCTGTCTGTCGCTGAATGAGGCAACACAATGATGATTGAGCCTGTGGCCCACTGATGAAAGCTTGCAGCATTTGCGCTATTATGACCTGATGAAAATCTTCAAGATTACTTCAAGATTACAACTTTAAACCAAAGTATTGAACAAATTAAAATTCTGATCTGATAATAGTGCTAGATGAGGTCCAGAGATCATCAAAATCAATAGGATCTATTCTCTTGAATCTATGTACCAAATATCATGGCAATTTGTCCGATATTTGTCAAGATTTATCAGTCTTGAAAGCCTGAACTCTAGCATCACTAAAAACAACAGGAGGCTGGTATAAAACAAGACATGTAATATGTTTCTCTAAGTTAGAAGTTGTGGGACACAATCATCAGTTCTGCACGGAATGTAAAACTAAATGTACTTTGTGACTTGGGTTTTTGAAAAACTACAGTACTGTAAAAGAGGCAGTTTATGACCTCAACTTTGCCTTACCTTTGTATCCGAGGACAGCCACTGCTATGGTGAGCAGGGCACAGAGCACATAGAGCAGTGCAATAGCCGCCCTCAGTGCCCAGTCATTTTTACACTTGGTGCACTCTGTACCCTCCTGGATTCCTGCAACAAACAGCACAATTTGTGTCACAAATCAGTGCAGAGGTGTAGGGTATGCAGTAAATTGACTTCATCCAAGTAACAGAATATGATGTTGAGAAGCAGCGGTAACTCAAACACTGAGAAACTGGAGTAGTGAGTTAATAAAAATACGTCAGTGGTTTTCATTCAAAAATGAAATCACATGGAATTGTTTTTCCCCATTTCATAACTAAGTTTAGTACTGCGTGTCTAAAGTGGGACACGCTGTCCCTTTCTCTAGCCAAGTATCAATTGAACATTTACCCTGATGAATAACCACGAAGACTCACTATGAAACTTAAAAAACACTGCACATGTGTTAGCCATATGCCAGAGAAACCAAAACAAAACAGTGCCATTCCACCTCTGTGCTGTTTCTCGCTGCCATCCAACCCAAAACCACGGTACAGTGAAGTTTTCGGTCATTCGCGTCACAGATGTTCACCATTCCATCACTACATCCTGAAAACCACCAACACCATGCGATACGACGCTAAACACAATACTATAGGCAGGATGTTTACTTGGCTTCATTAGAACTGACCAAGGAGCCTCGGGCAAGCTGAGTGAGAGGACAGCTGCAGCCAATAAAGATCTTTCTGTGGATGGAACAAAGTTTATCTCTTTGAGAAAGCGTGAATTTCTGGAAACCTGTAACACTTTCTCAGACAGAAAGGTTATAAAATAATGATCATTTTTAGCCTGTGCAAAAACAAAACAGTGTACAGAGAACACTTTTTAAGAATTTGGACCATCCCAAGATGTGACTTTGGTTTATTTTTGCTCAGGCCATCGGTTGCATCAGTTATGAGAGCAATGTACCCGCTTAAGTAGGCTAACTGCTGGGATAATAGGTCAGATAGGGTAAGAAACATGAGGCTGTCTGACTATCTTACAGGTCGTCAACAAGCCGGCAGTTTAGCCAGATTAGCTACCACTTTAAATGTCAAAATCTTATTAAAAAAATATGCTGTTTTTAGAAGGTTAACATTCAACTTAGACTGTTTCCATCATTTTCGTTTTATCATTTTGCGTCCCTTTCAAATTTTGAAATCATCATCATGTTGTGAATGTTTTCTTTAAAACTTTACTTTTAAATATGTTACTTAAAGATTAGTTGAATGGCTGAGCCTGAACTCTCTTGGGACAGACATTAAAATCAAGTGAACAAGATTAGTAGATAATGCCTTTGGGTCATGTCATCTTCTTAAGCACCAGCCTCTGGTAAAAACTTGCCCCTAACCCTCACCCTTGGCATTTCGGGAAGGTTACTGTTTCCACTTTGGGAAGCCACAAAAATTCCCCAGCTGGACAGATGTATTCATGTGACTTCCTCTCCCTAAGCGCACCGGAGGCCTGGCTCTGTCCCTTTAAGTCATGTCACCCGTGATGGGACTGAATGTGCAGCCACGAAAGGCTCCATCCTTCCCAGTCAGGGGCGGGCCAAGACCACCAGAGGGGTATTGGGGGGTTTGGACCCACACATCTGTGCAAACATAACATCTGACCACCTCAAAGGGGCCCAGCCGTGGACCCAGACATGGATATGCAGGCCACTGTTGTCCTTGTGTGTGCTGAGAGCCTCATGTTGGGAGCCAGTGTGGCGAGCTCCATCCCCGCCCCCCCACGCCATGTAAACAAGCAGCCGACCGTCTGCACGTTCTGGGTCAAGAGAAAAGCAGGGCTGGTATTTCTGTGTTCATCAGAGGATGAACTTCGTCTTAGCGGCACTATCATATTTGTGTTCCTCATGCTTGCAGGGTCACTGAATTTAACATACTTTCTCACAGCCTTTCACTCAGCCGAGATGTTTCAATAATGAATTTTTCTACAACCTCCCACTACAGACACAAATGAGCAGATTCTTCAAGGTACAATGCCCCCACAAACATTTGTTAACCAATCCATCCATTTCGGTGTATCAGCATGTTTTTATACGTGTTGTTCTACTCATACTGATTTATGACTTGTAAATAGATTTCAGCAGAACTTAAACTATACACAAAAAGGGCACTTTAGGGTACTAGGGCAGTTTATTACACTGCGAGAACAGGCACTTCACTAGCTCTCCCACTTCTGTCAAACTTGGACACTTTCAGAATAGTTAGATTAGTTAGATTATATAGAGACACTTCTTCTTAATCTTAAAGTGTAAAAGACGAAATGAAAGTAATCATGACATGATGTTAAGTGAGTAATTGTGAATACCTAAAAACAATCATAAAATGATAAGTCATAACACACACACACACACACACATACACACAAACTAAAGGTGTTTTTTTGTTTTTTCCATTGTTTTTAAATGTTGTGGTGAAGAGGAAGAACTGGAAAACCCTGTGGTTTTATAAGACTGAGTCACAAGTTTGTTTACAGGTCTTGGGGTGTGCTAGTGCAAAAAAAAAAGATGTATAAAGCCTTTTGTGGCTCCAGAGGGAGCTGTGCGAAAACCTGACCACAAATTTAAAACTTCAGTGTGTGGAGTTAAAAAGAGGTGAGCTTACCAGACTTCTGCAGCTCCTCATCTCTGTGTAAAAAAGATGCTATTAGCGTATTAGTTTAACTCTTAACAGAGTCTCCAACCAAACTGCTGGTTGTCACAGTTGCACTGTGGGTAATGTAGGCACCGGATTTTGAAGAAGGATATTGATACTTTTTTTTAGTTCTGTTCATTGTGAGTCCAGCCGTGTTATAATGCAATGCTAAATAGGTGGAATACTCTTTTAAGAAAGCTTTTAAAAGTTGCAATAGATGAGGAAATTGTATTTTTACAAGCTGTTCCAAAATGAGGGCATAGCAATGGAAAATGCTCAATAAGCTTTGGATTGGATCTGCCCATCAGGGAAAAACTTTGTCTGTGATGGTAAAATCATAACCAAAGATGGAATTGCTGTGACTTAAATCTAAATGCACATGTGGTCTGTACTGGTAAAGGTCCTGGAGGTGACACCGGCACTGTTTAGCACATACTGTACTATAGAAGCTCACAGGGGCAGGTTACAAACCCAGACTGTCATGTTCTCACAGCAATGAAGCTTCCACAGAACTAACATGGAAATTGATTCTGGGCAAAGCAGCCACTGGCTCGTTCCAGGGTCGCAACATTTTCCCACTGCTTGTCACTGGAGTGTTTTCTGTTCCTCTCTGAGGGATACTGCTTAAACAACTATTTTCTCAGCGGTGTTGCACACAGTCATGATGAAAAGCAAATGCTTCCAAGGAAGTTACACAGAATCCAAAAAGAAAGAAAAACTACTGCCTCCCTCTATATGTTCATACTAGATGTGGGCCAAGTAGTTTATGTGAACACGCTGATGGCTTGTTTTGTCATAATTACATCCACAGAGGATGTTAAGTTATGTTAAGGTAATCATGGTGAAGTATTTTCTCAGACTGAACTCACTCTGTCTATTATTCTGATCATGATACAGTGACATTTTTGACATGTACACTCTTTTCAAAGCAAACTTCAGTGGCCATGAAAATCACCCTTTTTCTTCACTGGCCGCTCTGCTTACTCAGTTTTGGGTTACAGCCCCCCATGTTGTATACCTCTTTGGTCAGTGAGTACGTCATGTTACATATCCAAAGGGTCACTTCTTGCAGTCGACGCGTAAGCAACCACAGTACATAAACATGCTGACACGTACATGTCATGAGCTGGCTGAAAACACATTGCTAAACCAAATGGCCCGCTGCAGAACACGGGAGGACTGAGCCTGTTGAGAGCTGAGGAGCTGGACGGCAGCCAGGATGTCCCAATCTACAAGCTGGAATCCGGCCAGATTATCCCCGAGAGGTAAATAAATGCCAGAAAAACCTAAAAGGAGCAGAGGCAGCGTTGAATACTGCATCTTACATATTACTGCTGTCGAGTCAGAACCATGTAAGCTCCGGTTCTGGCCTGTTTTTCCCAAGAGACAGACTTTTAAACACTCCATGAGCGTGGCTCTAGAGACTCATCGTACTCTGGCAATGTACCCTACATACTTTAGTGACCCCTTAACTTTTACTCTGGCGAAATCATAAGGCTGACATTTATGTTTTTTTTTATTGAAATGGATTGACAACTATCTGATGGATTGGCATGACATTTGGTACAGACATTCATATATTCCTCAAGATGATAAATTTTAATAGGCTTGATTATTCCTGATCATCTAACATCATTTAGGAATCATCAAGAATTGAATTACCGTCAGCCTCAGCTGTATTTAGTGAGCAAATGGTAATCTGGTAAACTAATATGATGAACACAGGAAACACAATACCTGCTTAACATTAGTAAGTTAGCACTGTCAGTGATATTAGCATTTAGCTGCTGAAATACAGTCTAACAGAGCAGCTGTAGACTCTAAGCAGTCTTGGTAAAATCCCGTTTGACAGGCGCTATTAGAAGAAACATTTGGCAGCATCATTATGTAATTCGTGCAGTCCTCACTTTGGTAGATCACAGTGGATGCTCCAGAGTCATCTGTGTCAGGACCGATACTAAGAAGACGTTAAAGTCATTTACAGTTTAGCTTTATCATTGTTAATTAGCTCACTATAGTGGAACTGAAAGAAGAAGAAAAACAGAGTAAAAGAGGCAGGGAGAGACAGATGGGGGCAGTCCAGTGTGGTGTCTGTAAAACAGCTCTATTTCCTTTGGAGTCTGAGTCAGTCACCGGAAAAAGAAAAAAAAAATCTCAACACTTATTCCCTTATTCCATGTACCTGCCATTAGGCTCGCCTGCATGCCCCGTCTCACTCCTGGCTGGCAGTGGAAACTTCCATGGCAACACAAAGAAACCCTGTACAGACTCTAGCCTTTTTGTGTGAAGACCCTTTGTGCAGAGTGTTAATACTATGTTATATACAGTAACTGGGTGGCGACCACAGGAATTCTTTCACTTCACAGGCTTCCATTTTGTGTTACATGAAAGGTGAATCACAGACCCGGTAGTGCCTCTTTACTCAATACAATGATGCCAAATGCCGCAGTTTTGTCGCCCATTTCCAGAGGGAACACACACGTTTTGCTTTTAAGTGGTTATTTGTCTACAAATGTACAAACTGTCAAAACTAAAATTACATCTAATTGTGGCTCAAGTTACAGTTTGTAATTTCCATCATCAGATAGTACTGAAACAATGTGGTTTAAAAGCCAAACAAAAGTGTATGCAAAACAAATGTACGCCACAGTGGTTGATGAGGCAAATTAAACAGAGTTGCCTCATTACAGCAACCCACTTAAATAAATGTGTAATTTAGTGGGTAAGATATGTAATATTGCAATCTTGGTTAAGATTTCCAGTGGGGCCCTTCATTCAAAAATATCTTATTATGTACGTGATCCACGTTCATGGTTGTACAAACTACAACCAGTTCATGCATTTTTTTTTTATCTCAGAGGAGTTTCAGCATCTTCTAGACCAGAGATTCTCAATTTCTTTTCAGCCAAGGACCCCTTACAAGGTGGGGAATAGACAAGGACCCCATATGTATGTTCCCTGGAGTAATTCTTCTGAAACCAATTTTTTTTATGCTTCTAGACATGTGAAAGAACAACACAAGAGAACTGTATTAGAAAGATATTTGACATGAAATTGATGATAAGGGCTTGACTGGTGGGAATGAAGATTCTAAAGGTTATTGATTCGTTAAATAAGAGTGTAATCTATGAACTATATTAGATTTTAAAATTTCAATATTATTCATTAAACTATGAAGACTTTTGTTAAAATAATGATAATTAGGTCATGATCATTTAAATGAATCAATCTGAAGACCCTGTGACAGAGGTCTACATAATGGTCCACAGACCTCCCTTTGAGAATCGCTGCTCCAGACCAGTCGTTCATTATCGTTTTACCTTATGACCAATTAAAATGAGGTCATGTTGGAGTTAGTGAAACTCTGAGCAGCTCAATTAAAGAGATTTTTCTTTTTTAGACATGTATTACTTGGTGTGATGGGGAGATATAATCAAGTCCTCACATGAAAAAAGCTACTCGTCTAAATGCTAATGTCTGCATACTAACATCCTCACAATGATAATGCTAAAATTTGCCAAGTAATCCTAAATAGAAAGCACAGCTGAGGCTGATTTCATTGGTAAAAGTAGTTTACACGTTGACATTTTGATGATGATGATGATGATGGCACTTCTGAGGCATACATGAACGTGTGAGCAAATCTCCACGGCAGTCCATCTCATAGTTGTTCAGATATCTCAGTCTGGAACAAACATGGTGGACTGATCCAACAACCCACCCACATTCCCATCATTAAATCCCTTTCCCCCTCTGCCTCCCTTTAATCATCCCCCCACGCTGTCATTGTTTAGCAGATGATTTGTATTTCACTCCAGAGTTCAGTTCTGTTACTTCCTGTCAGCAGATGTGTCCATGCTCTCCACTTGAATTTAGCTAAATAAAGTGACATAACTGATTGATGAGCTTCTCTCTTGCAATTTAGACAGATAATACTGATGTAACTGTACTTATTTATCTTTCCAAGTGCAGCTTGGGTTTGAAGAACTGAGGAACTGTACTTCTGACTCCATCCTTGAGACGACGCTGAACCTTTAAGCGAGCCAACGTGGTGCGCTGGGGTCGCGGTGTCCCCCTCTGGCCCTTACAGCTACCCCGGCATTAACAGTCGCCAACTGGAATGTTAACAAGTAAACTCTCTTCGACGGGGGAAGTTACCACTGAGACAAATTACTAAGATATTAAGGTCCTGGAATTGCTGAGCTAGCCTAGCATGCCTGACCCATTTTTTCTCACTCGTTGCTAACAGGTTTATGACACTTTAAATTGGGCCCAGGTCCTCTGGAACATCTGGACCTTGTTATAGTGGAGCCGAATCAAAGGGCGCATGCAAGCATTTGATACATCATCCCGTCATGCCAAGCATTGTAAGAATAAGAGGGTACGTTTTTAACTCTGCCTTCAGCAGGCTATTTTCTGTGTGTTTTTATAAGAGACCATCTCAGCGGTACTCGCATCCTTTTTCATGAGTAAGAAGATCAGCGGTTTACAGACAGAGATCTGTATGTTGGGTTGTTAAAAGAAGAATAGCATATGGATGGCTGCATGTCTGAACAGGATGCCCTCATTACACATACTCACATATACATTGCCTAAAGCTGACAAAGCGGTGTCCTTTGAAGGCTTTGGCCACAGACCATAACATAAACACCATACTGAGATATATAGCACAATGTGGACATCCTCTTGAGTATGATATCATCATCAAGATAAAAAAAAACATACTTAGGAACTGTACAAAAATTATAAGGAAGGAAGAGAGTCAACTATTTGTTCTTTTTCTCTTCCCAGATTTGTTCTTCCCTTGAGAGATTTATTGTGAATTTTTTTTTTTTGTTTTTTTTTTTTGTCTTTTTTTTAATCCAATAGTTACATCACAAAGATGGCTTTTGATATGTAACGCTGTGCTTTTTCAAAGAGCTGTCTGGCAGATATGCCCCCCTGCGCAGCCAGTTGTGTGACTCAGGCATCATATAATTGATTAGAGAACCAGTCAGACATCTGATCTCTTACACGTCAGGCTGCAGCATTATCTATCATATATACAAATATTTTCATTGTGGAGTCCCAG
Organism: Scortum barcoo; assembly: GCA_023238725.1. Lineage (NCBI taxonomy): Eukaryota > Metazoa > Chordata > Actinopteri > Centrarchiformes > Terapontidae > Scortum > Scortum barcoo. The sequence continues at coordinate 11,428,603 of CM041533.1, forward strand.
GCATTCTGTGGCCATTAACTTATCAGCTCTTTATTCAAAATAGAGTGGACTGTACAGTTACCATTTTGTTAAGTTTGTCCCGGTGACCTGTTTACATACTCCACTGCCACCACCTGCTCTTTATGTCGGCTATAGACATTCAGAAAATACTTTTCTCTGCAAAGTTTATATAATATCAAGTCCCTCAATTACTCTGGCATGCTTATGGACTCATGCAAGTTCCACGAACGTTGTGCAACAACAGGAGAGAAACACTTGGAAATAATGAACAGCAGCGTATCCTCTGACAGAGCCCTGCAAAAGGAGAAAAATGGCATTCTTCCGTGGAGCATAGCTCGGAGTTGAGGGGAAACTTTATGGTGCATTTCTTGTTAACTGAGCAGGCTGCTGTGTTTTTTTTTAAGTACTAAAAACACAAACAGTGCCTAATTGGTAGAGAAAACAGTAAGATGGCCTATTAAAACAGAGATTCAGATCCAATGGGGCAGTGAACATGGAGTTGATTAGATCTGGTTTTGTCATCCCATCTGTGCTTGGTTAGAAGAGGACAGACTATGACAAATAGGGTCATATATCGTAATCCCAAGAGACAGACTTTTAAGCACACAAGTGTGCCTCATAAACAAAGCTGGGCCACTGTATTGGGGATACTTTGGGGGGTGGGATTGGATATCAGATAAAATTCTTTGTCTCCCAGTCAGCAGTTTCCATTGAAGACTGAAATCCAGGCTCACTGCGAACCTCCTGGTCTCACTATGACTGATCAGAATTGAAGATACGTGGCTGGAATCACAAAGTGTCAGGCAAAGAAATTTAAATTATTGTTCCCGGGGAAAGCTGTTAAACTTGTCACTTGTCACTTAAAATAAAGATTATGCATCTCTGTGGTAATAAGGACTGATTTTATATGCCTGCGCTGTAAAACTAGGGCAACCATGACTTGGAGGACCACTTAATCAGTCTTGTGCTGGGAAGAGACCACTCAATATAGAAATATGCCATAGTTCCAGTGAAAACAATGTAAAATCTCTGTCTCCTAAGTGCTTAAAACTGAGAAAGAAGTTTTAAAAAATTACATAATTATAGTATTATACTTTGTGCAACACTTGTATTGGAAAGTTTTCATCACCTGTGCGTCTAGAACTTTATATTTTCAACTAAATTCAGGACATTTACAATAAGGAAAAATGGCCCTTACCAAATATTCACATCCATGAATTTAGAAAAACATGGAAGCCATAAACTAACTTTATTGGCCTGAGCGGAGGAGCAGAGCCCCCCACCGGCTCCTCCTGCTCATGTTCCAGTGTTGGCATGTTGGAATTAGTTCATTTCAAATAAACCAGGACCATGTGAACCTCAGAGAGAAGGGAGGAGAGGGGGTCGATCGCTGGTCCTCACTTTCACCCCATCAGGCACATCTATTATCTGGTCTTTGAGTTATGGCGTGTCTGGATGCGCTGTACATGTTCTTCCGCTCTCACTACGCGTGTAGGTGCACGACTATGCAGTGAGCTAAACTCGCGTCAGATAAATGACGAAGACATCAGCTGGCCTTTGAGGTTTGCTCTGGAAGAAGCAGTGAAAAATATCCATGGACAACAAAGTCAGTGATGGTGATTATTACATATTAGAAGAAGATCAGACTCCATAAACAAGGAATTGTACAAATGAATTAGTATGGTAACAAACAGTCACATAATCACTACAATAAAAAGAGTACCTAAGGATAGTACTTCAACAAATGTATTTGGGTAGCATAAAAGATCCCTATCCCTATTTGCTGGTCTCAGATCTGACAGTAGGAGTGTATTCATGTATTTTGCCTTTGGTTTAAGAAAGAAGAAAGTTTATAAATGTCAAATTGTGCCCAAATACTGACTCATCTTGGATTTAATCTGTCATGTCCTACAGTGGCTAATCTGGGTTGGCTTGAGAACACAATCTCTCTAGTGTGAGAGGTGCTTCATAGCTAATACTGTTCCAAAAGCACAACAAGTGATAAAGTGTGCCAACACATAAAAAATGGTCATTATAAAAAAAAACCCACATGAGACAGTCACTGGCCACTTCAATGACGAAGCCCACATTAGTTATGAAACAGTTTCCATCATTTGTTTAAGTCATTTACAGGGGAAGCGCATGAGATGTTCTAGTAAATGGAAACCTTACGGGATGTTGTATTTTTAGACTGAAATCTCTATGAAGAAATGTGCCATGTTTCTGATGTCATTATTTATTAAGAACCCATTTTTGTCCAACTAACTTTCCTTTTACCAGGAAAACATGTGACACTGAAATGTGGATTATGCAAGTGTGATCAGTGTTTTAAAAAAAAATCTATAATTGTTTGCATGTCTGTTGTGTTTATCATGGGCCACATGGTGAAGCCTCCCAGAGAACCGTATGTGCCTTGGAAAACATTAAACAATCAAACATAGTGAGTTCAGTCCAAAAGCCTGACTCTTCCTAATCTCTACCTCACCACAACAACATGAACACAAATAAACTCAGACATATTTTGTCATGCACGTTAAGAATATTTCATTACACACTCGTGTGAGCCTAAAACCACTGCTCGGGTGCCAAGTCGAACACTGGAGCTAGCGCTGCAGACCATCTGTGCTGTTGGGTTTTTGTGTGGTCATGCCTGCTGGGTGGCCCTCCGTCGAAGCACTTGAGACACTGAATCAGCAACAATTATCAGTCAGCCTGATAATCATCAGCCTGAGTCTGTGCCACACTCCATCCCATCACCGCACACCACTTTCAAGCTTCATCACCCAGCAGACCCAATAAAACCACACAGTGCGGACCCAGCCAGCCTTCCAGCCAACCCGGGCTTTACTTCGGGGAAAGACGCTGACCACAGAGAGGGTGGTACCTGTAGTCCGTGTCAAAACTAGTAGAAGTGTTATGTTATGTAATATTAAACACTTTTATCAATAGATACCATATGCCAATTGCATAAAGCACAAAAATAAACGTGTTTTTGCGCTTTGCTGTTGCCATGCAGTAAAGTAAAGACCACAAACATCACTGTCAACAATTTCTGGTTTACAGTCGAACCTTTAGGAAGTGAACCTCTGAATGTTGTTTGTTGTTTCGTTTTAACACAATATTTCAGTCCAAAGATCTTCATCTTCAAATTCCAGTGACTGATATAGATTTGACTGTTTTTTTACAGTTGTAATTTCAATGTAAAATAAAATAAACAGGAGACAGTTTCTGGAAAGACATGATGCATTTTTGTTAAACGAAAAGTGCACTTTAATCTCCAGTGGTGATATCTCAAAATCTGGTCAAAACCTGACTCCATACTCCATACAGGTAAGTGACTGAATCTGTTTTTGTGTAACGTGGGTGAACCGACGCTGACCTAATGTGCTAAATTACTCAACACCGTAAAGCTCATCCTGCCCATGTAAAAGCTGCTGTGAGTATGTTCAGGCAGATCGAGTGGTTCTGATATTTTCCTTTGCAGCAGCTGTACAGATGTGAACACACAAACACATGCCTAATGTGAAGCGGTCATCTGAAACGCTTGAGGGCTGAGTCGGTGGAAAAGCTCTCCATGGCTGCCTCCTTTGCACAACACGCATTCACGCACACATTTTTCAGTATCGCCAAAGTACTAAAGAACAAGCAAGAAAAACAGTGAGTGGTGTGCTGGTTCGGGGCCAACATAATCACAGCCAGAGCGACAAACGCAGTGGTCCGCGAGTTGGATCGTGACTGACGGCAGAACAAAGAAAAATACACATTTTTCATTCTTTCATTCTGCTGTTTTTCAGAGAGAGGAGGCGGGGAGGTTGATGTTGGCCCTCTCTGGAGCCAAGGAGACCTCCATTAAGTGTAACAATGATGCTGAGCTGTATGTGGGACTTCTTCACGCAGCCTATATGAGACAGAAAATGGAGTCAGACCACCTCCAATAGTCGTGTGTGTTATTCTTGTAACCGGGCCAAAGCCTGCCGTGAAAAGAGAGCTTAATAAACATCCATTATGTGAAAGAGGACACCCTATCAGATGACAGTCGGCTGCAGGCGCGTCGTTACGATTGGCCAACGTATCCCTCAGGGACGCGCAGCAGAGTGGTGTGAAGAAGATGAAGATGAGGTGGTTAGGCCGATTTCGGTCAAAACAACTACGGCTATATATAAAACTCACTGACAGAAGCTCCACAGTGACTCCAGAAGTGTCATGTTGGATATCTGAAAACCTTTTTCTTTGACACAGTGAATTAATAGGAGCTCCTCCTCCAAGGTCTGCGCAGCAACGTCTGTTGCTTTCGTGTCTAATAAGTGGAAGTCGAGGCAGCTGGAACACATTTGGATCTCCGAGCCTGATAACAAATGGAGGCGTGCAGTAGTTCAGACAGGGACTGAAGTCACTTTACACTCACATGTTCCATATTAGATCCAATCATATATGAAAATGTCCTGCCTCTGACACTCGGCAGTCCATATTAACAATCTGGCTCTCCTTCTCTCTGCATACAACAATGTTAAGCTTGAAATTGAGCCTCCCACAAATGTGACTCCCCTTAATTTCTAAGAGTTAGAAGAACATCAACTGGACTTGACTGGACAACTCGAGCTTCTTAACTTGAGTCCATTTGACTTTCTTCTAACTCTTAGAAGAACTCTTTTCTTTTTCTCATTTTTTCTTATTGTTCATTCAAATGTTGATTCAGTCTCTGCCTGGGGGTGCGTTCCGGGACAGAAACCGAGGTATAGATGAGATATGGTTATGACAGAGTTAGTGTGGTTGAGGTTAGGTGACTGAAATTATGGTTAGGGTTGAAAAAAAAAAATCGGCCACTGTTGGTCTGCAATAGAGCGCTAACTCTGGTCTCTTGTATGAAAAGTGAGATGCACTGCTGGCCCTTCACCACCGTGATTTTCCTGCCCATTCACCCTGTTAACACATAAGAGCTCAAACACCGAAGATGCAACAGGATGCAATTTATCGTGAATTTACGACTACATCCAAAGACTTAAAAAGCACTCAGCGGTGAGTATGAGGAAGCCAAAAAAGGTTAAACTTTATGGATATGTCCTCTGACCTGTGGGACCAACATCTTGGCAGTCACACTCATTCGAATGCCCTTGTGAGCCTAAAGCATATAACTCATAATCTACTCTAGTCAATTGTAAAAGTACTTAAGGCAAAATGGAGAAAAGCCGACTGTTGAAGGCAATTTTGAATTTAGCGAGCTACGGGGACTAGAATAAGAAAGACAATGCAGCAAAACTTTGGTATGTGAGAATGTAACTGCCCATTCAGAGCTGAGTAAGTAAATTACGTACCTGCTCGTAAGAGACAGAAGTGTGTGAATGTATCTTTTCTGTCACTCTCAGTACATGGAGGACTTATTACTTCCTCCATTGGTGCCCAGCGTTAAAACATAAATGATGACATAACTGTCCAATATGAATATAATTTGTGGGGATCTGGGAATGTAATAAAAAAAAGGAAAAAGGAAACTTTGAAATGCATAAAAGTGCCATTGTGCTGCTTTCCCTTTTAAATGCTTTTTTTCCCATTCTGATTCTTTTCCAACACTTATGATATTTAATGATCAGTCAGTCTCATCTTTAGCTCCATGTAGGGTTATATCCCAGCTGCTGAAAACATCCTGACTTACTCTGAGCTTCCACAGTGACCACATGCCTCTACTGACTGGTATGATGCGCTGCAGCATGCTTCGCCTTATTCTTATCAACATCTTTTTTTTTTAGCAGCTGCATGAACTGAGTGTTAAACACTCTTGAGTATAGGGATTACTTCGGCCGACCTGCAGCTGACCTTCGCCTTCTCCCCCCCCTGCTAAGCTCTCAGCATAAACCCTTGTGGCATGCTTTACGCTGGCCCGTGCTGGAACGCAGTGATTTGTGCCGTGTCTGGGATGCATTCCTGCCTGCCTGTCATTGGTCAATCCAGGATTGACCCACCATCCCTTTGACCAGTTACAGACCGCTCCTGGACTGGGATAACATCAACAAGTCAGCCCAGCAGTGCTCTGTGTTGTTTTATCTGTCTTTGCCTCTCCCTTTGTTACCATGTTAACTTTTTTTTCTACTCCTTCGCAATCCTTTAATGTTCTCTCCTCCTCCGACTCACTCCGCTCTTTATTGGAAACATGAGCGAGTAATCTTTCATTAGGACGACAAAACACAAACTGCATGCATGCGTGCCCTGGAGGGGGCTGTAAGTAACAGGCAGGCATTCTGAGGACATTCTTTTCTGGTAATAAAGTCCCTGTAAATTAAAACCACTTGCTGTTTTGCTCCCAAAAATAAGTCGGGCAAGGAATGTGACTCCTCTGCTGAAAATAAAACTGTTGACAAATGTTTCCCCCCAGAATCAGAAAAAATAAAGCTTATTAATAAAAGCAGAAACAAGCACTGCGGAACACTGAGATAAAGAAAGCAGTTGTAAAATATTTAAATAAACGACCGATTCTTTGTGAAATCATCTAAACTTAAGGTTATACTTTTCTCTTTTTCCATCCTCCTCTTCCCTCGCTCTCCTTGGCACGTTGCTGACACAGCACAGCCCGAGCGTGGCCCCTGAAGGCCCACAATGCCTGCTCCCTCTCCACCTCTCTCTCCGAGTATATAGGTTTGCACTGAATAAACTTCCAGCGCGGACACAGGAAGTGGCTCAGCAACTTCTCAGGTTTGGACATACTCTCGGCGGGATAACAGACCTCTTGTGGAAGGCAGATGTCAAAATGAGTCGAGGACCTCATTCCTCTCTTTACTGAGGAGAAGCAGGACTTCATATTTCTCTGCCTGCACACAGGTATGTGTGCAAACTACGGGCAGATGACAAATGGAGGAAATAGTTTTGGAAATACTTAGAGTGAGATGAGAAGTTTGATACATCTCTACCTTTGTCTGTAAATGCACATTTGGAGTTGGAGCCAGGAGGTAATTAGCTCAGCTTAGCATAAAACAGTCCAAAGTTCAAGAATACGTCCACCAGCACCTCTACAGCTCCCTAACTCACATGTTTGACCTCGTTTCTTTAATCTGTATACAAACAGGGATGGAAAAAGACTATTTATAGTTTTAGAGGGCGGTACATGCTATAACTATTTTATAACACCATGACGTAGTGACTTCCTAAAGTCTTGTTGTCACTGCAGTGGAGACATTAAAACTGTTGCTTGTCAAGAAATAGCTGGCTGATTTCTGCTTCCAGTCTTTATGCTAAGCTAAGCTAATTGCCTCCTGGCTCTGGCTCCATACTTCAGGTATCAATCCATATGGTGGTATCAATCTTCTCATCTAACTTTCAGGATGTAGTGTACTTCCCAAACTTTCAAGTGATCACAGAAACAACAAACGTCTCCGAACAGAGTCACCGTTCGACAAGCGTGAAAACAACATGAATCATATCCTGCTGTGGCCTTCACAGTCACAAGATCTCTGTACACCTACGGAAGGTATTGGAGAAATGTGCAAGGCATCACTCTTCACCACGATCATCAAAACACCGACTGTGGAAATATTTTCTGGTTGAATGGTTTTTCATCCCTGCGGAGTACTTGAGTGCAGAGACTTGCGGAATCTGTGCCAAGGAGCTCTTAAGCTGCTGTTGTTGCTCATGATGATCCAAAAACCTTACTAAGATGTTGGGTTTTCCTTTTATCTCTACCATCAGTTCACCTATGTTGTTGAGGAGCATTGTTATTAATAAGTTCACATGAACATTTTCATACGTTTTTGACAGATTTTTGGTGGAGTGTTCCTTTAACCCTTACAACTGCAGAGCTGCTGAGTAACCAGGGATTACAGATGTTGTGAATAAAAAAGGTTCTCCGTAAATCTCGTCTGAATCACACATATTCTTAGGAAAAGCATTTGGTTTGGAACCCGCAGTAAAGAAAGAGGAATAAACACACACACTCAGAGGTTGGGCAGTAAGATGTGTGCACACTTTCTCTGACATACGACTGCTGAGTGGCTGGATGACACACACGCTCTAAAACACCTCTTAAACCAGAGGGACCGCCGTGACCATTTCAACCCAAAGTGTTGAAACTTGATCTCTGCTCTGCTCTGGGACAGAAGCAGCGAAGGAAAGTTATCAGGAGACAGCAATACATCACACTGGAGGTCTGGCTCTTCACAGCGATGCAAATCAAAGAGAAAATTATATGGCCGTAAGCAGCAAATACCAGTGTCTGGAGAGAGTGGGACACACTACAGAAAATAAAGACAAGGTCTTTGTATTTTCATATTTTAAAGCTTGTTTGCATATTATTTGATCAGATATTACCTGATTTCTACAACAACAACAAACCTGCAAACATTTTAGATTTAATAATGATCACTGGATGTTTCTCACCTGCACTTAGGAAGAGTTATTTTGTTGAATTATTCAAGACAAAAGGTACTCGAGTTTTGGTACAAACGCTAAAAAAATAAATTTACTGATACCCAGGCCTACTTATAAAAGCTGGGGGCACTTTAAGGTATGTAATCAATCACATTAAGTAGAAAGTTATCTTTTTCTTGAAGAACTCTTGAATACTGCTGATCATTTCAGAGCCAGTTTAATAACTCAGGCAAAAAAAAAAACTTGGACCAGTTTTCAAAAGTTGTTTTTGCATATTTTGCTAAAAATCTGTCTTGGAGGAAATGACTCTGGCTCGTGTCAGGGGATCTGCTCAAACTCAAGGAATGTGTTAATGTAACATTTCTGAATGTTCTGCACACATCTGGGGAGTTACCAACATCTGGCCGGTGGGTATAAATTTTATTGCCTGATGAGTGGGCAAGATTATAAACCAGTCTGGAAAAGTTGGATCTGAGAACCTGATACACTGAAGGAAATCAGCAGACCCATTTCGAGACTGTGTTTTTTTTTGGCTCAGTTATTATGTGCAGTTACGTCCCCAGTGAATTAAAAGTACACTGAGATGTTGATAAGGTTGCAAAGGCGGCTGATTGGTCAGGAACACCCAGGATGCTGTGGTTTCCCTGTGCTGCAGTGCTGTTATAACAAAGAAGTAAAAATGAAAGCAGCGGCCAAAAATAAGTCCATTTCTGGGAAACAAGGTGTTGCCTCCATTTAAACTTGTGGATTGTTGTAAGTGAGTCACAGCCAAGCAAAATACTGTATTTAAAGAAAATATTCTTCTGCAATCATTCATATAATTGTCATCACTTATGTGTCATTGGGGATATAAACCAGCGATGGTGGTCCTTTAGGTTCACAGCTGGAAGTCAAGAAGTCGCTTGATACTTACCGAACCTCTTGTAGCCAAAGGACTGCACCTCCTCCTCATCAGCAAAGTCGTCTGGACGGAGAGACAGACAGAAATAAGTGACTGAGTTGTGAAGTAAAGAGGTAACCACTCACAGCCACAATGCACTCAAACAGTAAAAACATAGACTGGGACACTACCTCATATTATTACATAAGCCTCTAAGCATCGAAATAATACAAGTATTGATGTCAAGGCCCGCTTTTTTTTCCAGAGTTGTCACAACCTTCATCAGAAAGTAGTTGGAAAGGATGTTGAAAGCTCCAGTAAAAAAGTATTATGTGGAATTTGAGGTATTTCTTTTTGTCAAACTGCTGTTTCCAAGGTCTAGAATGAACTTTCACAGCTACTTTTAATCACATCAGTCTATTAGAGGTTGTATTTTTTTTTATCAGTATCTATTGTGTTTGAGTTTGTATGACCACGGTGCTACAGAACCTGTTTCATCCCCTGAAGTGCTCCATATTAAACAAAACAATACGCCCTGTCTTGCTCAGATTAGCTCAGCTTCTCTAAACTCTCTTTTTTCTCTCACTTGGTGGGATTACTCCCATCTCCCACGGCTCTGACAGGCCCCGAGTGTCGTCTCCTTTCAAGCGGCTCTTGTGCCTGTGGGAAAGCACTCTGCCAACTTCAAAGCTCTTTTCTGTGTCCTCGTCCACGGCCGGTGAAAATAAAGAAACACCACATGTCCCAAAGATCCTCACACACACACACACACACAAATCTCTTCATCTGAAACGCCGAAAAAGAGGTGAGCTGTAGCGATATGAGAGCAATGACTGTCCATCAGAGCAGCAGAGAATGGGGTCCTTATAGTGAAAACATGTGAACGTAGACAGCTGATGAGGCTTTTGTCTCTTGTCGCGGGGTTCTGTGCGTCTCTTCCTGAGTTTAACGTGCAGTCTGGGAACGCTCAGAAACGTTCCCGGGGCTTAAAAACCATAAGAAATCAGTGACCTCTGAGCAGACGTCTCACGATGCAGAGCAGAATGAGTTCAAGAGGTGACAAGAGCAATCTAAACAGTTGTAACTATTGTCAAACTACATAATACTTGAGGAATATGCATTTCCCAATACAACCTCCCTTCCAATGCCCTGTTTCTCATTTGTGTTTCCAAGCAACGTGATTGTGTCCCATTACAATGGTAATGTTACCGTAAGTATGTTCGGCTTTTCTAGAGGCCTTTGGGGAAATGGAGAACATCACAAAACCGAGTGAATTTTCGGATAAATATGCGAGGGAGTTTGGGATGAATACTGCTGTGTGATGGCCACGATACCTAGGAGGGATTGCTCAACATCACAGGAATAGATCACACTGAGCACTAATTTGGTGTTGTGGCAGGTCAAAAGACGTCTGGGATAAAACAGAGCTAAATTTGGTGGAAAGGTGAGCGGTTTTCAGACGCCTAAATTCAGACGCTCTTCTTTAAAGGGCATTTTAATGACTATGTTTCAAGATATAGTGAGCACCTGCTTCACACTGAAATACAGTCATTGAAATGCATATTGAAACAATAGTTGTATCTGGTGACTGGACGTGTAAAAACTCACTTTCTGCAGCTTAAACCTGGATATCTTTTGGCCTGCAAGTCACCAAAGAAATGCTCTTAATTGATGATTGATGACATTTTGCACGCTGTAACATGTTACTATTTGTCCTTGCAGTGGTTATTTGTCCATGATCAACATCAAACTAGCTTGATTTCAGGAGACCGCTAATGCACCACAGGAATGCAGGCACAAGAAGTCCAAAGTTCATACAGTAAGTCTGACAAACAATTCTTGCAACAAGGTCCTCTTCTTGGATGTTGCGGAGCTTTGTGTCAGATCACAACCATCATCAGCATGAAGCGCAAACTCCATCCACTGACGAGGGCCTAAAGCTCATGAAAGTTCAAATAAGGGGACTCTGTGATAAGATTTTTATCTCAAGCTGCTTTCCAAGGTCAAGATTGAACTTTCCATCTTGCGTTTTTCTTCCAGCTATTTTCTTTCCATATCAATCAAACAAGGTTCCTGCTGCCTCACTACCCTCCAAGATGCATGCTGGTTCTACAGTATAACTGCCAACTACATGTAAATCAACCTGAGGTGTCCGCACCGTTGCACAGTTCATATAAAACAAGAACACTGAGCAGATATCTACAACAAATCAGATGCACAAAACACATAACAGCTTCCACTCCGGCTCCCTAAAAACATGATGGTGTTCGGTCCTGCTCCCTCTCACTGCAGTCACAGTAGCAACAGGAAGCGGCCAACGTGCCCGTCACATCAAACAGTGACCGAGCTGTTTGTGCTCACAGCCACAACGCTGAGCTTTGGGTTAAGAGTTCTGGGAAGGACCACAGGGTGGCAAGGAGTCATGTAAGTGTTTGTACAGTGCAGCGAGGGATCATCACGCTGACCTCTCCGTGGGCGAGAACGACCATGCACCGCATTCATTTAGGAAAGTCCAAAACATCAGTGCACCACATGAAAATCACATCTGGGCAAAGCTCATTAAAAAAAAGCCTTTATTTAAAAACATGAGTTGTTACACACAGACCACCATGACTCATGCGCTCTTTGGTGTGCTGTTCTCCATGTAATGTGTTGAAAGGCACAAAGTCTGTGGATAAAGTGTCCCGGTGTGTGTGTGTGTGTGCGTGCGGAGCTGAGCCACAATAAAGCTGTTCATGTTGGAGAGCTGAGCCTGACTCACTGTTTCCTTCAGTGCTCCTGATTTCCTCAAGCCAAGACAAACTTTTGATCCAGCACATAAAACTTTTCAAGTGCAGCATAAATAAAAGATTTAAAAAAAGACATAACGAAAAAAAGGAAGAAAGAAAGAAAGAAAAAAAGAAAGAAAGAAAGAAAGAAAGAAAGCAGTTTAAAAAGCAAATGATTTGATATCTTTTTAACACAAAGTGGCCAAAATCTGGCTGGTGTCTTTTTTGGCTCTGTAGTGAGCAGCTCTCTTAGTGTAGGTTAGTGTTTGATGTGCAGAAGTGGCCAGATGCAAAAAAAAAAAAAAACTTAATTGAAGCCAGATGTTAGACTCTGAGCTGTGGCCCACGCATTCCTCACGTCTCGGGTTGAGAGAAAGAAAGAAAAGAGGCAGAAAAAGTGACAAAGAAAGAGCGAGAGGAGCGGATAGGAAAAGTTGGAAAGGTGATGCTGATCTGTGTGTGTGTGTGTGTGTGTGTGCTCACCTTTCATTGTGCTTCACAGGAGCGGACCGTCGTGGAGCTGTAGTCTCAACTCACATCCACAGCATCGCAATGGCATTTGCTTCCCCCCCCCCAAAAAAAGAGCAGCCCCCCCCCCTGAGCTGCACCTCGGATCCAAGAGTATCCCAAAATCCACTGCTTTTTTTTTGTTTGCTTGTTTTTAAAGGTGTGAGAAAGTCAAAGCTCCATGCGTGCCTCTTCGCTCTCAGGGTGATGGGGGGGTGGTGATGGTGGTGGTCTCCTTCAGGTAACTTCAGTGTCCCACCTCAGGAATGAAGCGTGCTGCAAGTAGGAGTTACAGAGAGAAAGAAAAAAAGGAAAAAAAAAACTTTCTTCTTATTTATCTGGTTTGCGGAGATGCTGGGGGTGGGAGGATGGTGTGTGTGTGTGTGTGTGTGGGGGGGTGTATCCTGGTCCAGCTCAGAAACCGGAGAGACTCAGAGAAGAGTGAAGGAATCCAAACGTGAGAGGAAGTGGCGCGCCTGCAGGGCTGCTCGGAGAAACCACGTGTTCCCACATCTGTGCGCACCGCCTGCACCTCCGTGTGCTCTCTCTCTCTTTCTCTCTCTCTCTTTCTCTCTCTTTCTCTCTGTGTGTGTGTGTGTGTTAATATTACGCTGAATAAGCAGGTTGGGAAAGCTGTGGCTGATTACAAACAATAAATAATCAAAGTGTAAATGAATGTGTACTAAAATGTTAATCCTGGTAACTACTTCTTCTAGAGTGGAGCACATTTATATTGAAATGAGTCTAATTCAGGTTTGAATTAAAGTATATATATGTTTATATTTATGCATGAATATGCCATTTCCACTACAAAATTTCATTCCAAAAGTGCAGAAGCTCTTTGATCAGACTCTCATTAATGGATCATTTTGCCACTCCGAGGCAGCAACAAGCTGTAAAGTCAATGTGAGAACTTGTCAGCCAGCAGTTGCCTATTTTTTACATCCAGCGGACACGGAGCAACATGAACATCCATTCACAGTTGTGTTTCTGTTTCTGGCCACCAGATGGAATAAGTCCAATGTTTACTCTCTGTTTTTGTCTTCACCGGCTTCAGAGGGAAATATCTGTCTGTTTAGCTGCTAAATGCTTCACCGTGTTCACCAGTCTGTGTCTGTCTGCTGTTTGGAGCTGAGCTTTTTCACTAAAACCAGCTGCCTGCTACACTGATAACCTATAAAACCAAGAGGAATGAGCTGAAAGACGCTATAAAGAACTGACAGCTTTCACCTCACACATAGTCACTTGATCCGTTGTTCATATGGAAATGATAACTGCAGCTTTAAATGAAGTCACTCTCTAAAAACTCAAAAGTGTGTCTGTAAAAAAAGATGCAAACATCACATTAACAAAAAAAAAAATCAAACACCCCTGGATCCCCCGGAGTGACTCCTTGAAGGCCCCACTGACTGTGATTTACATGTATTCCCTCAGAGCGACTGCATGCGTAGCCTCAGAACTGTTTTACGTTTAGGTCGGCCTCGGGAGAACCTGGGAAGAAGAGGGTCTCTCCCTGCGGTGTTATAGGAACCAGGTGTATAAGGTGTCAGAGAGGCTGCGGACCGAGCTGGAGCGCTGGCTGGTTTTGATTATTATCCAGTGAGGACCCTATTTTCTGGGTCACAGCATGCAAAGAGGGCACATTTTTGAGGTAGATGGGGACAGGGGAACCCTTTCACCTCGAGTCCCTTACATTCCAGCAGGAGCCGAGATGCTAAACAGCGTCCGACTGAGAGGACTGTTTCCTTTTACTGAGAATACTCTGGATGCACATCTGGGTATAGATCTAAGAATAGCTGTCGGCCATTTATACACAGGTTGGAGTCACTTATGTGTTTGTAACCTGTGTGTATGTGGGCTGGTTGCATATTTACAGTTAGCCTCTTATGAGATCAGCACATGGCTCAGGTCCAGCAAAACAATCTTCTCTGATCGTGTGATCTCTCCTTATCTCTTCTCATATCACAAAAAAACCCTTCATTAATCAAATACCAGAAACAATCTGATATAAAGTGAAGATCACTGTGATGATGGCACAGACTTGACCCCCGCGTGTGTGTGTGTTGCATTCAGGATTTCACACTGAGAGGTCATTTAAGAACTGCAGTCCCATCCCACCTCAGTTTAGAGTCAAATTAATTGAAAATGCCTCCAAATAATCGATATGAGAGACAATACTCCATTTCATTTATTTCCCTCCTCTGTATACAGTTTTAATCTTTACATATTTTAATCCACGTCTGATCTTATGTACACAGAGAGGTCTTGCGTGGCATAAGGCTGCAAACCTGTGTCACCTCACAGCGAATGAATACACATTTCCCCTTGGATAAACAGCAGCCTGAGTCTGACATGACTAAGCAAGAAAAGCTTAAAGCGGCACGTTGAATGCTGGATTAACAGGCATCGACATCAAGCAAAGAAGGTAATAGGATGAAGCCCGAGTGGAAAGAGCACAAATAGATCTGACCGACTCGAGATAACTTCACGACTCCGGTCCGCACACAGCACTTTGTTTATCCCTGCCGGCGGAGAAGCACCTTCAGTCACCTACGGGTAAGTTTCTTTGTTGTTATGGTCACTTTGGGCCTTTTGTTCAGTCAGAAGCTGAATTTTGTATTTAACTACTTAACAGTGGAATCTCATATTTTATTAATACCATGATACTTTTACTTAGGATGGGATGTTTTTTCTGGTGAATATTAGTTTGATAAAGTCATGTTTTATGTTTCATAACGAGAAAATGCTCTCATCATTTCATCGGCTCATTATATGTGTGTGCTATTTTAATTAATGTGTTGTTTTAGATTAAGATTGTGCTGGTTTCTGCAGCTTTAGGTTAAATAATCTGTGCCTCTTTAAATGTATTCATAATTCATAATCACACATTCATGTATGGATTATATAACTCCTCTTGCTCTCATCTTAGTGCTCATTAAAACAACAGCCAGACATTGTTGTGAGCAGGATATAATAGATCTGATTTGTAGCAGCAACTTAAACCCATAATTAAATAAGTCAGGTGAGTACATCTCCATTTACTGTAAATCCCCGCTGGATACCAACTTGTGTAACTTCTCGCGTGGCTGAAGTGGGACAGGGCCTCCGGTTCCGTGAGCTCGGCGTGTTTACTGCTTACCGGACGAACATGTAAACACGCGGTATGATATCAGAGGCCTCGCAGGGTTCCTCGTATTCCTTTTGTGACTTGATGGAGCCTGACCTCCTGACACAGCAGATGGTCCAGACGTAAACACAGCTTGCCAAGTTTCCAAGCCGTCTCGCCTCCTGCTGTTGACCTCCTAATCGTATCGCTTAAAGTCAAAAAGACAGAGGGCAAGGCTGTTATCAGACACATAATGAATAACAGAGAGCGCGAGTGTCCACAGAAGGAGGAAGGACAGAAATCTGTGACGATGCTCGGGGAGTTCAGATTTTGCAGAGTGGACAGACAGTTAGAGCAAAACAAACAAAAAGACGTAGCACCAGATGCAGGACTGAGACTCTGTCACAGATGGAAGAGAAGTTATCTGTATATCTGTCTAAATATTCCCCCCCCCCCCCCTTCACATCACAGAAACTTGTTTTAAAGTTCAAAATCTGATGGTATGATATCAAGCTCTCATATATGAGTGATTTCACTGAATATCGACAACTAAAAGTTTTGCTGAAATGAATCTTTGTGATCTAATGGACTAAAATGAACCATCCCTGATCCTTTGTTGTTTTCTGACATCCATGTACTGGGGACACGCGACTGCATTTTTTCAGTTCCAGGCAGATGAGCAGCACCACCAAGTGGCAGACCTACTTATGACCGTGTGCAGTGTTGTTGATGTTTAGTCATGCTGAAGCTTAAATCCCATTAGCTGGATCAGACGAGAGAGCACCTGTTGCTTTAGTCTCCTTATTTAAACAAAGTGTGGGGATGTGTGCTGTTTCGTATCGGTGCCTGATTGCGATCATAAGTCAAATGTCTTCGTCCGACAGTCATGACCACACACTTGCTTTGTCCTTTCAGACAGTCCCCAGATTGAGACCACAGACTGAGCTCGATAATGAAGCTCCTGCTCGGTTTGGCTGTTCTGGTGGTGACACTGGGGGTCCTTTATTCTGCCCCACAGGAAGAGCTAACAGGCATCTCAGAGGACACCTTAAAACGTGAGTCAGCAAAGAGGAGTCTTAATGGAGGAGTCTTTTTTTTTTTACTTGAATTATTTTTAAAGGAACATACATGTTGTGTCATACCAGAGTTTTTCAAAGTTTATTTTTATGAGTAGAAAATGTTTCTATATTGCAATTAGTACCAACATCTGGCAAACATCTGACATTACTGGAGCGTCTTACATTACTTCTTCACTGGCTACAGTGGCTTATAGATTTTAATAATCTTTTGTTCACTGGGATCGTCAGTCATCTTTGCTATATTTTCTGTTCCGACCATGAAAAATGTGGTAATGTGAGTGTTTATGAAAACACCTCACCTTTTTCTTCTCCGTCTCTCTCTCAGAATTGTCTGAGAATGGCGAAAAACTTGTGGATGAGGAGGTGAGGAGAGCTCTGTATGGGGTGAAGCAGATGAAGGAGGTGATGTGGAGGAACGAGCAGAAGCACGAACACCTCATGAAGTCCCTCCAACACAGCAGTGACAAGAAGAAGGTAAGACCCACACAAGCCTGTCCAAAGAAAGACTGTCAGTCAGGAAATGAAGCAAGCCAACGGAAGTGTTCTCCTTTCTGCCACCAGGGGGCAGCCCAGCTGACTAAGGAGGTGACTGAGAAGCTGCAGGAGGCGGAGGAGCAGTGTAAAGACTCCCTGCAGTCAGAGTGGGAGCAGTGCAGGCCCTGTCTGGAGGACGCATGTAAAAACTTCTACACCTCCACCTGCCGCAGGGGGTTTGCTACTTTCCATGCCAAGGTATGAAAACCAAAGCGCCACTCGCTGACTTTCTTACTTTAACCTCCAAACTCTTGTCACAAAATTGCCAAAAATACCTGAGTTGTAGTTTGCCAGTTTTAAAACGTACCTGTTTCAGAGTCCATCTTCTCCCTGCTGACCGAGGTGTTTATTTCACTCAAACACTGCATCAACAGATAAGATGAAGGAATGTGCGTTAACAACTAAAACCAACTCTGTGTATTTGTAATGAATGGCAGTTGTACAATTTATGATTAAACATGACTGCACTTATCTAAATGTTCATGTTATCTGCTATGTCTTGTTTTGACCATTTCATTTGTACAATTTCAGGAGGTCTCAAGAGGTAGAGCTATGCATTAACTATACATTATTTAACAAGAAAAGACAAGCAAAACGTAGGACAAAGATAACACAATTCATTATATATTTAGTTCTATTCTTCTTTTCAACCCCAGTAATCATCTTGAATTAGCTCCTTCAGACAATAGTAAAATTTATTCACTTATTCACTTTTCATACTGTAGGTGGAGAACTTGTTCCGCAGAGTTTCCTGGCGCTTTGGCCCCCGTGAGCCCAGCGTGGACTCAGGGGACATCCTGGTGAACCAGGGCCCCGACGGCGCAGACACTGAGGTCATCCGCATCGACGATTCCTTCAACCGCCTGGTCAGCAAGGTGGGCAAGCTGGTGAACAGCAGCATCGCTTTGGTCTCCAGGATGAGCAGCAGGCTCGACAAAGTCCTCCAGAAGGCCTTCCTGAACAAAACCAACACCCCGATGGAGGGGCCCACCACCGACCCCTTCGACCCCAGCCGGGACTCGGGCTTCCTGCAGGGTGTGGGACTGGAGGAGGTGCTGGACTCCTTCTTTGACTTCGGCAAGAGCGTGGTGGAGGAGTTTGGAGCTGTGGTGACCCAGGTGTTTGATGACCTCCACGGGGCAGTGGAGGAAGAGAGGAAGAAAGGTAACTGTAAAATACTACAACAAAGACAACAAAGTCTTTGGCTTTGGTGGCACACAGTGAAAAATTACTGATTCGGTACAACTTACGTTAAAGCTTTTCATGAATATTTAGACAATAAACACAATCTGCCAATCTGTTTGGTGCAGAGAGGCTCTCCCGTTTCCTGCAGAACAGGAAGCTGTGCCGAGACCTTCGCAAACAGACCTCAGAGTGCTGGCAGCTCCAGAGCCAGTGTGAGGCCTGCCAGGGAGCCCTGCTCACAGGTGAAGCACCCCCACCCCCACACCTTGCGTTCACCTCAGCTGACATCTTCTGCACAGTCTGTACCTCATCTGATTGCTCCTCTTCCTGCCTCCAGAGTGCCCCAGTGTTCGGGAGCTGCACGTGGAGCTGGAGGAGGTTTCCCAGCTGCTGGACGTGTCCAAAGAGCAGTACGACGAGATCCTGTCCATTGTCCAGCGCCACACTGATGAAACGGTCAGCTGGCTGAGCAACATGGCATCTGAATTCAGCTGGGTGGGTCAGGCCGTGACCAACAGCAGCACACTGGGGAACATCTTCCGCATCACCATGGTGAGAGGAAGTGAGGGAAATGAGTCAAAAAGGCAGAGTCTTTAAACAAAACTCAAATGCACATGAACAGTGAAACAGGTTGTTTACTGCTGTGCTTAATTCAATTAATGTATGACTCAAACTTGGGAACATTTACAAAGGATATAATATAAATCCTTAAATATAAACAGGAAAGTGGAGAAAAATGTGTCCTTGAAAAATTGAGTTGTTGGTGTAAAAAATGACATCTCCTACTCTCCAGGTGGCGCCAAAGAGCCACGATGACCAGAATGCATCAGTGACTGAGACCAAGGTGGAGGTGAACATCCTGAACTCTCCCCCACTCATCCTGTCTGTTCCTGGGGAGCTGGAAGTGCAGGATCCAGCCTTCATCCAGCATGTGGCCCAGGAGGCTCTGAACAAGTACAAGGACATGGTCAGGTGAGGCCTTTAAGGAAGTCTGCTGCACTAGTGGTATCCCAGCATTCAATTTTGCCAAGGATGGGAGTCGTCCATTATCTTTTTTCAGTATGTATTTTAAGGGCATATGTTGGCATTAGATTCTGAATTTTATATATAAAAAAAAAAAAAAAACATGCTTGATTTTTTTCTCAATTTTATTATTCCAATGCTTTATTCTAATATTTGCTGTTATTAAATGTCTTTTTTTCTTTCTTTTCAGATTTGAGGATGAGTAAAAGCAGTCTCATTTTCTAAACATCTTCCTGCACTTTATTTGTGACCAGAATCAGTCTGTGTACCTGTGTAGAAGCAGAATCTTGCTGAAATGTAAATGCAACACAATTGAACCATGTCAGTAATTGCTATTTATTGAATGTAAAAAGAAAGAAATGTACCTCCTACCTGTTGTCAAATGGTGTAAATACATAAATAAAAACAAATAAAACAGGATTAAGTGTGTTTTTTTTAATTAAAAATAGCTAAAATTGCTTGTTCAACCAAGACTGTAAAGGACCTTTGCCATGAAACATCTATGTCTTGGGTCTGAATCCGAGCAAGGATCATCGTCACTTGTCAAGAACAAGAGAAAATGTGAAGGAAGCGTTTGAGTTAAACTTTTATTTTTTTCTGTACAAAATCATATTAGTTACCATTCTCAGTAATTTCATTATCATCTCCCCACTAGTTCAAGTCCCGTGTTTAGGAACAACCACATGTTAGGTTCTGGTGAGTGACCGCAGAAAGAAAATACACAAAAAAAAAAAACAGAAAAAAAACTGTTCACATCTTTGTCCACTCTTTAAGCTTACTTATTGAATGACAAAAGGAAGATGACTTTACATCTTCTCAAATTTCCCCATCGCATACCTCTGGACAGAAAGTGGAAGTACCTCTAAGAACTTGTTATTGGACTTTTATATTCTTAAAATCTATAAAAGCACTACAACCTTGACCTGACCACAGAGTGTGTTTCTGTCTGGTTCTATTTACCTCACTCCATCCGTGACCCATCATCTCTACAAATGGGAAAGAAAACCATAAAGGGGAGCTCAACACAGACTGGCAAATACCATTTGAGACTTTTTGTTGTTGTTCCATAAAACATCACTGGTTGACTTTGCATAGTTGCATTTAGAGATGAAGAGATTTTCTTTTGTGTTGTTGGCTTTGGATACAGCTTTCCCTCCAGAAGACACAGAAGTTAAGGACATTGAAGGCAAGTTTAGCCATCGGTTGGTGGGATTTTACCGGAAGGAGAAAGAAATACTACAGCTCCGTGTATGATTAATGTTAAAACCTTGTGTGCAATTTGAGGAGAGACATGTTAAGAGACAGAAATGAACTCAATCTTAGTTAAAATTTCACAGCTGAAATGTCCATTTCAAAACATTTATAAAATGTTAAACAGGAAAAATGTTTTTTTTTTCGCACTTGTATATTATCAAAATACCTCTTTATGATTTCAAGTCCCTGTTTAAATAAAACACATCATAAATCGTGATTTGCCATTCAAGCAACCGTGTTTAAAAGAATCATACAAATCACTTTTCATGCTTTCATTCATCCACCTGATCACACCTGCTAAAAATACATCTTTTTTTGCACATACTGCATGTACGTCTGCTTTGATCTATCAGTACATTTTCTCATCCATAAAGTACCTCCCCTCGGCCCTCTGTCCATCGAAGCTTTACAGTTGCAGCACATACTTGACAATTCAACCACAGTTGTTGGTCACTTAGAAAACATACGTGTCAACCTACATATTCAAACCAAACTCATGTACATGTAAAAGATCTTGACTCCAATATCAAAGGATTGACTTGTAAAATAAAATAAAAAGGGGGGGACTGGAGGTGAGAGGGGAAACGTACCATTTAAAATAGTAAAAAAAAAAAAAAAACTATGCATCTGCAAGAAGCCATTGATTTGAAATTAGACAATCCCTCTCTCTTTGATCACAGTGTTGTGGCCAGTCCATATGGATTATTCTGATTAGCAGGGTTCCCAGAGCTCAACTGATCTGCACAGCTGGACATTTGGTCCCCTCCTGGGTACTCAAGGGACAAATCTAAACTCCAGAAAACTTCCTCGTCTTGCACTTGTAGACACAGCAGTGTGTTGTGGACTAGTTTGTAGCATTAAAAACTCTTTTCCCGCAGCCTCATCAAGGCTTCTCCCATCTGTTGCAGTTCTCTGTCGTCCCGAGCTTTGATCTCCACTGATGTACCTCTGTATGATGCCAGAGTTCGCCCACCCCCATCACCCTCCCTCCCTCTCGGCCGGCCCCCAAATCCTCCAGACTAGAGGTTGTCCCCTGGCTGGTACTGTGGCTCCGTGGCTGTGAAGTAGTCTTCCAAGAAGGACTGGATGTATTCGAAGGTCGGTCTTTCGTCTGGCTCCTTCTTCCAGCACTGCCTCATCATCTCGTGGAGGGACTCGGGGCACCCCTGGGGGCAGGGCATACGGTAACCTCGCTCTACCTGCTCGAGTACCTCTCGATTCACCATACCTGGACAGAGAACAAAGAAACGTGGAATAAATGGGCTGCATTTGTAGGACGTCTCAATCCAAAATGATTGACAATTTGCCCCGTTTGTCCATTCATACAGTACTCTCAGTATTTTGATGCTCCATCTTATTAGTTCTTTCAAAAACTGAACATTTGACTAAGGTACTTAACTAGGGACTGTAGTGATCTGTACCAAATAGAAATAGACATTTCAAAAGGTAAAGGGAAGCATCAAGGTAGCCAACTTTTGAAACTTATGCCGAGTACTGTAAAGGAGATGTGACCATTGAGAGCTGTGATTTACTTATTTACTGCATTTGTTTGTTTAGTCTCCTGTTTAACTCATAAGTTGATGAGTAAAGCTCATGGATAAATAGAATAAACTGTGATGCTTTAGTGCCTGTAAAATCATGACATAACAGGAGGCGCAGGGACAGAGATTTAAGGGATTTGCATTGAAATTTGATAAAAATGAAAAGCTCCCACATGGAGAATTTCTCTCATTAAGTTCCTAAATCATGAAGCGGTAGCCATGACCTCTGCAGAGCTGCGAGCGTTATCTGAAAGAACCTGTCACAAGTTGATTTTTCCAAGGTTTTCTGGTAAAGGTAACACCGTTAGCAGCCTGAAGCAGTACAAAATGTTGGCATCATGCAGCTGGGATACAAATGCTCACTCAAACGACTGCGTTAAAGAAAAATAATCTCATAAAAACTCAATGACCTCAGAGAACATGGGTCATTATTCCCTGTAAGATGCAGTTTCAACTTTAAGGTGAAATGCATGCAGAGTAAAAACCCTTTTTGTAGGAATAAATGTACTTAGAAATGTAAGACATCCCATTGATTTTTCTCTAAACAATTTCCAGAGATAACAAAGGTCATTCTGCAGCCCTCTGAAGGACAGAAATGTTTATATATAATGGAAGATCACCCCCCCCTCACTCCTCCATCTCTCTGTGGGAGAGTGGGGATCAGGTTATCTCACACTCGGAGAGAGGGAAAAGCCCAGAGCGACTGCTGGAACCGGGATATGGTGGCGGCGGCGGTATGTCGGATGCTGGGGTGTTAGCGAGATTTATGTCTTGAATCTGAAAACCTCAGCTCTAATAACACACAGCAGTCACATATCGGAGTGAGCGTATGTGCATCTATATATACACACGGACTTAAAATAGAAATGCGGTTCCCATGCAGACGTTTGTGACGTGGTCTTGGTATACCTGCCTCACACAGCTTCTGCGCTATCAAGCAAGGGAATAGAAATAGAGCTCCCCAGAAAGACTGCAGCACAGCGGGACAAGAGCCACAAATGTCCGGTGAGTCATACTACAGTTTTGGGAAGGGAAAGGGAGGAGGGGGATCAACCCCCAGAATTTGCAGCTCTGAGGTGAATTAATTGGACTGAACATTTTGCATTGAAACCAAGCAGGCCACAGGAGCCAGATGGCCCTCTACAAGGGATGGTGGTTAAGTCGGCCATATGGCGCGCTCTGTAATCAGTTCCAGTCGAACACGGTCAACACGAGACACACCGCAGTACCGCTCTCGGACAGCAGGGGTCGGACATGAGGTGACAGGGAACGGGAAAGGGGACGAGAGTGAGGGGTATTTTCCCATGTGCTGACAAGTAATTAGACATCTGCTGTGACTCACATCAGCTATATATTCAGCTCTATTCTGATCCGCATGTGTGAGAAAATACTATTTAAAGTTTCCGATGACTGAGAACCAGAATAGTGTGTTGGGATTATCGGGAGGCAAAAATGAATGAATCGTTCCTGTTTTCAATGAAAGAAACTTCATTCATGTTCTCTGAGAGTAACTCATTAAAGATAATGGAGAACTTTGGATATAAAAAGAAATGAAATGAAAAGTAACAAACGAAGACACATTGACAGACACTAAAGCTCTCATGCCTACCTGGGTACGGTACTCTGCCCTTGGTCACCAGCTCAGTCAGTAGTATACCAAACGACCACACATCTGATTTGATGGTGAAGCGTCCGTACAGAGCAGCTTCAGGGGCCGTCCACTTGATGGGGAACTTAGCACCTGGAAAAAAATTAAGAAGTCAAGCAGCAGGAAAAAGTCCTAAAATTATAAACAAGATTATTTTCTCAATGCATCACTTTATAGTTTCATCTTTAAAATAGCAAAGCAGCAAATCCTCATATTTGATTTCTAAAACCAGTGAATGTTTAGAATTTCTGTTTGGAAAAAAAAAGTAATAAACTCATGATCATAATGATTGATGATTCATTTAGTGCTGATCAATTAACTGATTAATCAATACTTAAAGGTAAACAGTGTGGCCTAAACAGTCAGAACGTATAATGGAAGAAATGTCAGTAGTTGCTCTGGTTTGTACGGATCAAATGTGAGTCCCTAAAGGAAACAAAACCTGTTAGCAGGGCAACAAAGGATTGTTGTTATTTATTAATCTGCTGATTACTTTTTGACTTATCAATCATGACTTATCTCAGTGTTTGTTCTACAAAATGACCACAAAAAGTACATTTTTACAATCACATCGTCCTCAGACCCAGTATGAGATGATTAAATTGCTTTTTATGCACAACACACAGTCCACAACTGAACAATATTGTGTTAACAGTCAGATAAGATCAAGAAAAACAATAAGCGAGAAGCTGGAAGCAGACAGTGTTTGACATTTCGGCTTGAAAAACCATGAACTGATCAATCGGCTGACTAATCCTTTAAAAGCAGTGCTGGGTCACATGGTAGGAGATAAACTGTGGTTTCGGGGTTGGCGTTAAGGGTGGAGAAAACATCTGTAGTCTATTTATAGCCGACGCGAGTCCTCACACAGGCAGACACACAGACCAGTGTCTCTTCATCAGCTGTATCCAATTCTTAACACGCACCTTGTCTGGCGGTGTACTCGTTGTCCTCGATGAGCCGAGCCAGCCCGAAGTCGGCGATCTTGCACACCAAGTTATCAGCCACCAGGATGTTGGCAGCTCTCAGGTCCCTGTGGATGTAGTTCATCCTCTCAATGAAGGCCATGCCGTCTGCGATCTGAGAGGGGATTTCACAGGACAAACGGACAGACAGACAGACAGGGAGGGAGGGAGGAGAGTGTCAACAAAGAGAAAAATGGCATCAGGATAAAACCAAAGCAAACAGTCAAAGAAAGCAAATTTGTAATTGAGGGGTTATCGTGATTTGTGTATATTTGTATAAAATATACACTTAATTAATGCAGGCTGAAATGAACCATGAGGAAACAAAAAAAGAGATCATCCGCAGCTGTGACAACAATGGGACAAATCTCTAACACAAACTATCCGACTCCCTCAGAGGCGTAACAAGGTTTCGATCTGCCTCGGTCTCGCTCTCAAACACTTTTCCACTCAGCTGAGCGAGGAGCAGAGGAGAGGAGAGGGGAGGGGAGGGGAGGAGAGGAGAGGAGAGAGAGAGAGGAGAGCCGGGGGAGCGTGGAGAGGCAAATTAAGAACACATCACAGTAGGTGACTGAACCAGCGGGCTCAAGTGGCCTCTGATGAGCAGCGTTTAAGTGCTACAGGCAGTTAAGTGGTGGAGAACGAGGGGAGGCACATACAGCCGGGAGGGAGGCAGGGGAGAGATGTCAGGAAGGATATTAAATAAATATGACAGGCAGACGGAGAGCAAACTAAAACCCGTATTCATGAGAACTGAATATATGACGCACACACGCCGACACACACAACTGGGAACCTGCCCACGCGGAACGGCTTTTTTGTTTTATTGCTGATGCATGATAATCCCTCCCTCGCAGAGAACAAAAACATCAGGCGGCAGGTAAGAGACGAGGGAAGTTTCTGTGCATGTGTCTTGGCATTCAGGCGTTTTTTATCCTACCTGTGCAGCCATGTCCACCAGCTGGGGCAGCTTCAGATATTTACCATCTCCCTCCTTCACGAAGTCCAGCAGACTACCTGCCGAGAGTTTAAAAGACGAAGAGTCAAGCAGAATCAATACGGCAGCCTGGGCGTCGACAAACATGACACACACACAAAAAAAATAAATGCGGTATCATATTGGCATTCAGTTTAGCGTGAGAGAAGGCTAAAATAACCACTTGGAGGCAAGACTGCAAAGATCGTTAACCACAGATTTAAGAGGACGATGATGAAAATTTATTATATATGCGTGGTTACGTCTAAACCTATTCAATATTTTTTTTCCCCCAGGATAATTCAGATTTACGACCTGACAATCCTTCACTTTGCCTTATGTAAATTAAAGCAGCTCTAACAGTGTATCATGATGAAACAACTGCGCGTAACAGCTTGGTGTGAGACTGGAAATATACTTCAGTTTATGATGGAGGAGACAACGCTGTGGGCAAACACCAATAGAATGACTCGAGATTAGATTCTCTGAAATCATTAGATGGATAATAGTTAATGATAAGTAAAAAAAAAAGGTTACTGTATATTGAGTTTGCAGTGAATTAAGCTGTGTATTAGTTAGCAGCTACTGAACTGAACGGGAATTTTTGGCACAATTTGCAGGTGAATTAACTTAGCGGAGCGTGTCCACCTGTCCTTACCTTTGCCCATAAATTCTGTCACAATGTAGATGGGCTCCTCAGACACCACGGCGTAGAGGGGCACCAGTTTGTCATGTCGGAGCTTCTTCATGATCTGAGCCTCCTGCAGGAAAGCCTCTGGGGACATGGTGCCCGGCTTCAGGGTCTTAATAGCCACCTTTGTAGTGCCATTCCACGTGCCTGAATAAAAACACAATCCAAACTAAATGATCCCTCCCATTTGGAACAGACCATAAACCACTTCTGTCAAGCTTCAAAGGTCCTGTCGAGGAAATAATTCCTCTGAGATGTTTGAAATTTATCAAGTCCTGCACATACTGTAATACGAAAACACTGATGGTACATTAAAGACTTTTTGACCCCTTTTAAGTGATTGAAAAGTCAATCATAAAATCAGCCGTTATACCAGTGATCTCTGGCAGAGTTCCCATGTGTAAAGAGCGGCTCAGGAGGGAAAGAACACGACAGCTTAAATAATCAGCCACTTCCTGGTTGAGAGCCACTTACTCACGCCCTGCTTACATACAAAGAGCTCTGCTGCTTCCGTCATAAGGCTGACCTTCGTGAATGAACCATACTGAACAAACTGCGCAGGCACACACACTCACACTGAAGGACAAAGTAGGGCAATGATAATAATTCGATCTAATAATAATACGAGTTGGCCGGAGAGCAGTGGAGGTCAGCCAGCGAAATCCACCGCGATTCATTTGAAAAGCTGAAACGTTGAACCGGGCTGGGAAAGGGATTTTTAGTGGGAGGTTGTAGCTGAGCAGGAAAAAAGGACAAATAGTGCGGGGAGAGACAGAGAGGGATTCCTGGGATTGCACAGCGGAGGCTTGCAGGTCGAGGCTTGCTGCGGGCCAGGCTTAATGAAAGAGCGAGCGATGAAAGAAGAGAGTCGCGTTCGCTGAAAGGCCCCCGTCTCACATGCAGTCCCGAGAAGCGAAGCGTAGGAGGTGACCTGTGATTACTGAGCTCTGTGCGTGTGTGCCTAAACCAATAGCGATCAGTAATCAGCGTTTACATCAGTATGTGGGCCAGTGCGGCAGCAAGACGAGCTCTTTACTGAGGTCAGTCCCACTCAGCGGCTAATATGAATCATCCTATAAAGCGACTCGGTTTGTGAGGCTTCTGAGTTGTTTTACATTAAATGTGCATCACTTATTAATAATGTACAGCGGATGCTTTGTTTCTGTATGTAATCCCTAATGGCCACGTAAGTAGAGCTCAATGCACTTGTTTATATTCTTTACTAATTCATGCGTTAAACATCCATCCTGTTTGTATACATTTATGTGCTGTTGGCTGCGGAGGACTAATGTATGGATCCATGAGAGCAATCGACCTCCAACAGCTGCTATCTAGTGCCGCTGAATAAGGAAGCACTTCTAATGATATCAGCGACATCTGGCTTTCCATGTACTGAGTTTTGCTAACAGATTTCACACAAATATGATTAAAGCCACATCCTCCTTATGCAGGGTTCTATGCTGCGTAAAAAGTGAATTTCACGGCAAACGTGCTTGAAACACTTGTGGGAGTCAGGTCACATTATTGTGTGTATCTGCAAAAGTTTGGACTGAAATGAACTCATTCCAATGAATCAGTGGTCTGTACAGTTAAAATGATGTTGAGTTGATCCTGAGTTGATCTTTTGGTCGATCAGCAGAAACTTTATCTACAACAAATCTGATGACCACTGCATCAAGTTTCTCTAAGAACTAATGTCAGAGATGAACTGGTTCCAGCTTCTCAAATGTGAGTATTTGCTGGTTTCTTTTGTCCTTATTGATGTTAAACTGATTATCCTTGTTGTCTGGATAAAATCAGCCATACGAAGATTTCAATTTTGGCTTTTGGAAACTGTAACAGATATTTTACACATTTTCTGACCTTATATGGAGTAAACTTACTTTACAAAATAACGTGTGCAGCAGATATGCATGTATGTGTGTATAAGTTGTGTGTATGCAATCATGGCGTCTTACCCATCCAGACTTCTCCGAAGCAGCCCTGGCCTAGTTTGACCTCCAGTCGGAGGGACTCTCGTGGGATTTCCCAGGCATCCTTAGCGAGTCCCTGAGTCTGAGGCTTCACTGTTGGGCACACAGTTGTCAGCCTGTAGCACAGACCGTCCGAATGTTCTGCACGGGAGCAGACAAGGACACACAGTGAGTTTTGAGTTGGAGCTTGTCAGCGATCAGCCTGCAAATTTACCAGTCTGTTAAACAAAAACACAAACTCCGAGCAGTGTTAAGTAAATACACAACGGAGCAGAAAGCAGAGCCTAACTACAGTGTGTGATAATGATGATCAATAAAATATCACACGGCTCCGTGAAAACAGAGGGAAACTACAATCAAACCACAACAAAGCAAACACACAGACCTGTTGACCCGTCACTCCTCACAGAATAAACATTTATTTTTTCCCCTTCCAGAGATGATCACATTTACGGGTTATTTCACCAGAATAATGTGAACCGTGTTGAACTCAATTTCGGTTAGAAAGTAAAAAGATCAAGCAGCTGTTTTTGGTATAGAGGCCTTTTCAGACGCAGTGAGAGCCGACAGGAGCTGACAGCAGCAGCACGAACAGTCATGTGAAATCTCCTATTTGAATTCTGCACAAAAAAAGGGAGAAGCTGTGAAAAACCAGCCTGTTATATTCAGGCCTCTGAACAGGTATGGTGACTGCATGACTTCTCAGATTTTATTCACTTCTGACAAGAGTTTAAAGGCTACACTTTGAGGGATATAAAGGAGTGCAGAGTTTTGAATTTAGAAGTTATTAATAATAAAAAGCACCTCCATTAGTGAATAACATGATTTATGTGGATGTGAGCAGTGCAGGGTGAACAACACCAGAACACCAGTCAAATATATATAACAATATATTGTTTATGGATTATGCTTCTCGAAGTTTAACCGTATTCTTGCAAACTTTTCAATAAACAGCCCATCCTGCGTGTTTACATCATCCAGATGCTTTCCCGTGACAGTTTCACGAGGGATTCTTAGGAACAGCTGTGCAGATTATGGCGGGCTTAAAACTGTTTTTTAATGGGGCATTTTTTATATTCACGCCTCTTTGGGCTTAAGTCTCCCATGGTTTTGCTTTTTTGAGAGTTTTTTTGTGATTACTGAGCTGTAACCATGTCAGTGAAAGCACTGCATGAGAACCACCACAGGAGTACAGAAGCCCCTTTGGAAAAACACATTCAATACAGATCTGCAGCTGAATAATGCATTTCCTACTGCAAGCACTGAATAGGTTGGCTAAAATATCAAATAAAACAACAGTGGAGACTTCAAAAACAAAAAAAGAAAACAACCCAATGCGTAAATGACTATAATAAGGGCTGGCATGTCTTGTTTGTCCAGATCACACTGCAAATGTGAGCGTGGAAGAAAAATAAACAACCAACTTTCAACAGCAATTTGTCTAAATGCTACCTACATGAGAATAAGATGTGCGTGTGTGTGTGTGTGTGTGTGTCATGTGGATGGGCTGCATACCTGTGTAGTGTTTCACCAGCTTCTGTAGCGTGTCAAACTGGGCCCGGGTGGTGATGTAATAACCACCGTTATCCAGCTTACGGATCTTGTAGTGTTTGACGTTGTCTCCCTTCACCTCATCCCAGTCCCGGATAGACAGAGAGTAGGCACCTTTAAATACCACAAAGTCACGTTAGATGTTGCTTCACAGTAAAAGAAACTCTCAATTCTGCTATATCTCAAGCTTTCATTTTACTTCTGACCTACATTAATGTTTTTTTTCCATATAAATGTTCATATGGCTGCAATAAGCCCAGACTGCAGCCTCGCTTTCAAAGAATACATCTTTGTACCTTTGGTCGTCTCGCTCTCTCGTGCCAAGAAAGTGCCCCGCTGGTTCCCTGGAAGCAATAAGAGACGCTCAGCATCTTTGCGGCCCATTTTACCAAAGTACCATCTGCCAAAAGGAGAGAAAGTCAGATAGTCAGATCACAGGAGGAGCTCTCAATGGGATATCCTTCACAACCAGCGGGATTTTCTGATTTTTGCAATAAGAATGTGGTGAAATGACATTTAGATGTTGGACATTTGGGAAGTCTCCGGCTTCATATGAATCTTATAAATCCTGTCTGTAATATCCTCGAATTAAACATTAAACAGTTTTAAAGGCTAATTAAATGCATTTGATGTTAGTCAGTCATCATTAACCATCAGGATTTTTGATGTGGTTCATATGTGGTCACCTTCAAAGTAAGACAGAGGAAAGTAAGTAGCTGAAAATCTCATTAAAGTCAAAATAATTTAGAACTTACGGATATAATTACAGCTTATTATTAACTCTGCTCCAAGCAATACATCTTTGGCTTGTTATGTTACATATAAGGGAGCCTCAAAAAGGTCCATCCCGATTGCTATGAATAAATAAGTAAAACATTAGCTTACGGCTGCAAACAGTCTAAAAATCTAGCTTTTCTTTTTCCTCCTTTAAAGAGTACACTGTCTATTTCGAGACATCATTACAAGTTCAGTCATGTCTCACCTCGCAGGCGTTTTTTTTCCAGACTAAGTTGAGAAGGAACCAAAAATCCTGAACACTGCTGATCACTTGTTCACTCTTTTAGGCTAAAAGCAAAGTTAACTGGCTGGTTCACCCAGGGGAGGTTTATGAGTAGCTTAAACATCTAGTATTAGTTAAATGGCTGTCAGCCAATGGGAAACCAGGCCAAAACCGTCTAAAAGCAGCGCAGTCTCTTAACGTTTCTGTCACACCGGACGAGCAGCAATGGGAACGCCACCGGCTCTCAACAGAAATACAGGGCTCCATTGTTTAGACTCTCTGCCATGTTGCTACATGATGGGTTAGTCACAATGTGTGGCCGCCCAGCCGCATCATGTTGTCTTATTCAGAGGAGAACTGACTGAGCAGGATGAGAAGCACGAAAGGACTGAGAGGGACAAAGCAAAAGTGAAAGAAAAAAGGAGATGGAGGAGGACGATGAGAGATAAGCAAAATGTAAGAAAGAGTTAATGAGCCCGTACTCTTCGGCCTGTATTGAGTCAGCTGGAGCGACGTAGTTACTGGGGATGTAACCTTTCTGTCCGGAGTTGATGGAGCGAGCCTCCCACCAGTCTCCTTCCCTGCAAAGAAGAGAACATTAGAAATCAGAAACACAAAAACAAACAGACACAAAAGCATAAATGAAAAATACACCTACGCTGAAGAAAAGAAGTCTGTGGATCTAAGACAGAGACAGAAAAGGTCATATTGTGCGTTATTCAACCGCGCCAATTTTCAGAGACATCATATCGGGGGAGCGGTTTATAAGTCGTGTCAAGAAGTGGTGAACAATATTTGGATCCCTTACTCATATAAAAGTATCAATATATCAATGTAAAAATCCTGCATTCATAATCCCACTTTGGTGAAAGCTCAAAGGACTCATCTGCTAAATGTTCTTCAAATATCAGAAGTAAAAGCACTGGTTCTGCAGATGAATGGCCCTTGATCATGTTATTGTAAGTTAAGATAATAAAGTTCTTTGAGAAATAGTGGATATTGATGAGCGTTATATAAGCCTGTCATATGTGTTTTAACAGAACTTAATCTGAAGGTATCTTTTAACTATAGCTGTCAAATAAAAAGTTGGACAACTTCTTCTGTAGTAGTGTATAAACAACAGAAAATGTAAATATTAGCACTTTAAACAAATGTGTTGGTAAAGCTTGAAGGTATCTGGCACGGCGTAAAAATAAAATCACTGACTGAAACATGTACTGTAGTAGTATTTGCTTTATTGCCATATTTTCAAACTGTAAAAGACACCAAGCCTATAGAAATAAATCTAAACTTTGTATAAGGCTGTTCAATATTTATATGTCTGCACATATAGCTACAGTTCCTGGGAAGTGAGCAGCAGATGTGCCGGTTTAAATTCAAAGAAGAGTTGCTGAGGTGTGTGGGGAAAATCTGTCTGCCTTCACTTTTGAAAAACAGAGCTGATCTGTCCTCCTCCCTCCTTCTCTCTGAGAGCAGATGGCATTTTCATCACTGCAACGAGCATTCATGGTCAGCGGCTGAAGACGTGTGTGATGAATAAACGAGGAGAGCAGAGTTTGTGGAGCACTTGGAGCTCTGCCTATTTTCACACCGAGACAGCAGGTAGAGAGTAATGGGCAGAGAACAATTTCCCCTTTCATGATAATTTATTACTGTATCTTTCAATATCACTATTTATTTTATTTTTTTAAATAACTGGAATGAAAAGGAGCAAAAAATGAATAGTTTCCAAGACAGAAACTGAAAAAAATGGTGTGAAAAAGCAAACTGATTCCATAAAATATATGAGTTTTGACCTTCAGGCATATTTTCAGTGGACTGTGGGTGTGTTTGAACACTGGTTCTGTATATATTAGTGATACATTCGCCAACTTTATTGTGTACCACTGGTGGCATTTTGCTAAACGAGCAAAGAGTGTTGTTTTACACTGTAACCTAAATGTAATGCCCTGAGAGGTGGATCTATGATCTATGGTGGGAGAACAGCGATGGGGACTAGACAGATGGCCCATTAGAGGAACCCATTAACCCAGACAGATTTCAGACTTAATATCAGACCTGAATACAATAAGGGATTAAACACACACACACACTGCCATGTACACACATATCAACGCAGCGGGAGTTTTCCCAAATAAAAAGCAAATGCACTCACGTGTTGTTGATAATCTGGAAGCGTTCCCCTTTTTTGAACGACAGATCATCTGCCGTCCTCGCCTCGTAGTCGTACAGCGCTACAAAAAATGTCACACCACCTGAAAGCGAGAGAAACTGAGCGTTAGATGCCTGCCCATATGAAAGCTGCTTCATCCTGTGGAGCCTCAAAAGTCGCGCTTTTGTCTAAAAATGTTGAACAAAGAATGAAAAACAACACCAGAAAATGCTCATTTTGATTTCCCTCCTTTGTTCATTTTTAATGTTTTATGCTTAGATCAAGGTCACATCAAGTCTCAATTAGCAGATAATCACCCTGACAAACAATTACGCCTGTACAATTAAAGACTGTATCACAGAATATAATTATTTTTGTTTAAAATATCCGGTCTCTTTTAAAATATCCTACTTCCTGCACCCCAACGTCTGGACTAAAAATACAGCCTGCACACTTAACGTTGATGTATTTTAAGAAAACACAAGGGAAACACAATATTTCTTTTGCACGTCACGAAATCGATGGCATCACTTCGGGACAGTGAATTAAACCGATGTCACTTAATCTCGTCTACATAATGAAAAGAGTTGATCTGTCCGTCGTCTGAAGTGACAGAGTGCAGGGAGACGAGAGGACTCTGATATGTTTATCTTGAGGAGGAAATTGAACGGGCAGGATTAGATCTACAGCAGCCCCTCAGGCCAGATTATTCTCCTTGAGAGAGCGAATAATGGGAGTGAAGGCTGTGTGTGCGGCTGTGTGTGCGCCTGTGTGTGACTGTGTTATATTTACAGCGTAATTTACCCATACAATCTCTGATGATCTGTGATTAACCACCCGACACTGCATGAGATTACTTTTCACGCCATCGAGAGTCACTTCATCAGCAACAAATCCTTCATTAAAAAGTTGTTCCGAGTCAAACTTTTGTTTGAAATATAAACTCTAAATGCGCGTGGCTGAATTCGGCACATGCAATTGTTTTCTTTGGCTCTGGAGACGCCATGCCTGCTGCACTGCTTCCCATATTATGGGCCTATTTTGGGTTTCTCTTTGGCCTTGATGTTTTGGCTGACTCATTTCAAATGTCTAATTTGCATAACATCTGCTGCTCATAACGTCCTGTGCATAGCAAATGTTTAGTTTATACAAAAGCTGTGCACTGGTTCAAGCGTAATGGCGACAGAATGAAAAGTTCAAATGAGGGAGAGCAAAATGTTTCAGAAGTATTAGGATGTACTTAGTTTTGCAAATTAGTTGAGTATATATTCTTCTTTTTCAGTTCTATTAAAAAGAAGTAAGCTTTTACATTTCTGTTTCTTCTCTGAAGGGGCTTGGGGACCCAAAATTATATGAATGTATTTGAATAATAAAGATCTTTTTATACTTGTTCAGAAACTTTGAAAGCCTTTTTTCCCCTCAAATATGCAGATTCCCTTGCTCCTGGTCCCATTTGTCTCCCTCCGACATCTTAAATCTTCTCCACAAACTGACCTGTGATGACACTTGGGAAGGGACTGCTCACAGCCACGGAGGTGAAGGAGGTGGAGGCCCCGCCGAAGGGTGTCATGACTGAGGACGCCCCACCAAAGGGTGTGAGGGCGGCAGCGTGACTGTTGTAGCTGTTGTTGTGCATCTTCATAGCTGGCGAATGACACACCAGGGTGGGGTCGGGCCCGTAGTGGCCCTGGTGGGCATTTAGCGGCGTGGCACTTGGGTTGTCGGGCCGGTACTTCAGCGCCGGGCCCTTGTCCTCTTTACTCCTGACACAACCCATCGTTTAGCCTGCAGGGAAGAGACAGAAGAGGAAGATTTAATTAAAAGTGTTGACAGCGTGGTTTTGGTTGCATTGTAGTGTCTGCTCTCACACAACTTAAGATTTCTGCGTTATGTCTGCTGCTGATGCTCAAAGTTCTGGGTCGTGGATTATGATCAGTTAGTACAAACCTCAACTGTAAATACAACCCAAGATACAATTAAATATTCTCCAGAAATGATTACATACACATGCAATACATTAACTACACCATGTGAATGCAGAACTGCTTCAATAAGAGGTTCATATATAATTTTTCTGAATTAATCCAACAAAACAAATCAATGCTCAAATTAAGCCAGACAATAACAACTGACAGTAAAGATTAAATATCTGTGAATGGGAAAGCAATGAGCTGTTCACTGTGAATATTGTGAAAACAACTGATGTGACACTCTCTTGATGGAAAGAGGAATTTAATTTTGTACTGCAGATGGATTTTTGTACAAGATGTGGCAATGAATCAGAAATATTTGATTACACTATGAATACAAAATGCAATGCCCCAAGGTGAGACATCCCCCACAATGTCTACCAACATACGCAGATTTCTTTAACAATGACTTCAACACACTGAACAACAGGTAGGCTATGATTAGAGATGTGTTGCTAGGTGGCCTACAAAGTCCTGTAAGAACACAAATTATACCTTGTTTGTTATACCTTATAACAATACAGAGGCGGATATCCAACAGAAAACGGTTTGCACTGCTAATTCATGCTGCAGTTTGCATGGAAAAGGCAGAGAAATGGAGCGGAAAGATAACACAAGACGGTGGATGGAGATACATAAGCAACAAAGACCCTTAATGTCTGTGTAGAGAGCTGGAGGTGACTGACTGCGCAAAATTAACTGTTCGTTCGATTTGTTTACATCATGATTTCTCCTTCTTTGTGAGGAGAACAACAGGCGACCACTTCTGTGATATCATCCATACTGCCTCTGAGCTCTTTGGGGGGTCTCGGTATAACACTGTCATCCAAAAAACAAAGACTGCAACCCAACAAAAGCCTGTCAAGCCGGCCGAGCTGGAAACTAGATCCGAATGCTGCCTATGGCCATTTCGACTCTCCCCTGTGATCGCACTATCACTGACACAGATTTGTGAGGAGCAAAAAGCCCTTAGGTGTTAAGAGCCGGTGCTCTCCCCTCATGAGCTTAATGATATATGAGACTGTGTGTGTGTGTATGTGTTTGCTGGACTTCAAGGACTTGGACCAAATTACTTCACATAAACAGAAAGATAAGAAGAATTCTCCTCTGATGTAATGTTTTGGCTCAGTTGGTGCTTATCTTTGTGTGTGTATGTGTGTGCTTAAGATTATGTGGGTAAAATTATGTTTAATATCTCGAGATGTCGTCAGCCGTCCTCACAAGAAGAGCTTCCGGTGCCTGAGTTTGTGTGCTTTGTCATGAGCTGACAGGGAAATGCTTCCTGCCGTTTGCTCATTTTTCTGTCGCCTTTGACCTCTTTGTCGAGTAGGTCTGTGCATGCCGTAAAACACGTTGCCTCTGAACTGAAGGTGAACGCTCAACTCCGAGACATCCACCGTCTGGCATTTGTACAATGGTGCGGCGTAGTTTCACATGGGTGTCATTGGCACGTCCCACATTTGTATTTGCAGCAGAATGACAGAGGTGTGTGCTGCTGTCAGTCACGGATGGGAGGTCAACAAAGCCAAGACAAAAAAAAATAAATAGCAGAACTATAAGGGCAGCTTTAGTTACACTTAAAAGGGTTTAATCTATGTAATGCAGGTAAATGTTTGTTCTTAGTGGGATTACTCTTAATTTTATGTGAAAACACAAACAACACAACAAACACAAAAAGTCTGTCAACGCATAATGCTGATGTTTTGGTTATTTAAACACATATTATACATGCATATTTTCTGGGCAAACATTTTCTAAGGTTTTGTCTGTTGTTTGGTGCTTGTTTTGTCACATGGAGGGCTCGAGAACCTCCAATAGTATCGGCAGTGGGAATCACCTTTTCAGTTGACTACACCTGTGTGGAGGATTTACAGGCCTCTTTACTGTGCCCGAGTAAAACTATTTGGAGAGCTTTTCGTTGTACTTTACGGTCGCTCGAAGTTGACACTGTTTTGTGCTGGGGTCCTCGAGGATGCATGAATGCACACGTATGATGTACAGACTGTATCTGTATGTGGCTGTGTTGCACTGAAAAAAAAACTCCGCCTGCGACAAGAAATGTAAATCTAATATATTTTTCTAAGATTTTGTATTCAATTTGGTGGACCTTTGAACATTAGCTTCTTGGGGTACCATTAGCCCCTCGAACTAACAGGATAAGTTACTTCACAGCTCCGAATCCCTGAGGTACCACTTCATTGCTTTCCAGGTGGTGAGCTTGAAAACAACAATTTAATGTGCCTTCAAGTTTAACTCGAGCTGAACTGCTAACTACAGAAAATCACAAGAGCTCATTAACTAGATTAATTATGCAGGTAAAGGCTCTGCCAGCTCAGAATTAACATTAGTAAATTATAGATGACAACACTTTCCAGCTATAATAACAACAACAAGTGGTTGTTTTTGCACTCACAAAGTTTGTTTGACACTTACTTTTTGTGAGCATTTAACAGCTTATTTAGACATGAATGGGGTAATTTAAAGTCAACATCTTTTGATTTGAAAATTACATCAAAATACTGATTTTGATTTTTAAAGAAAAGGGATAAATGTGTTAAGCCCAGATTATTCACAGCATCTTTGCATCCATGGAAACACAATCAGGGGCTATTAAATGATTACTTCAAAAAACACAACTTTCACTGTCTTGTTTTGTAAAACATTGTGGAGTTTCCGCTCCTACTTCTACTGTTTGAGCTTTATATCTGTTTGGAATATGGTCATCCATCACCAAACAAAGCCAAAAAATGTGAGGTGCCCGATTTAAGTCTGTCCCTTACTCTACGAATCATCATGTTGATTTCCCAGTTATTTATTCTATCAATCTGGAACTAACTCCCCTGGTGAAGAAAACGATTCATTCAGTATTCTACTGTGAAGGGCAGCGCTACAACTAAAACTAATGAGGGTCAATAATCAATCTATGGGCATGCTTACTTAAAATGGACGGTGTATTGACTTCCTCCTATGAACAAACGGTATTGACTGAACGCCCATGCTGAGGCAGCGGAAATAGATAGTGGGATTAATGGTGGGCTGAGGAGGATCAATGGAGTTGAATTATTATAAAGGAAACTTGGACAATTTGAGAGGTAGATCTGTGACGCACAGAGCAGCCGTCGTTCATCGTCTCAGTGCAATAGCTGACGTGTTTTTATTCTTTGCAGTCGCTCTCACAGCAGGCGGACACATCTTGTATGTTAATCTGCAACACTTCGTCCACATGCCGGACACAAAATGTACAACCAGACCGTGTTATTAAAATCATCAGTCCAACTCATGCACACTGGCCGGCAAACAAGTCCACTTCAACAAATTATGGCCTTTTTCCGGAAACAAAACATCCTGCGCAGGATTGTTACCACAGGCAGGATAACCGATAACAGCTGGTGACGACAGCATACGATCTACATGAGCACAATTTGTCTTGGCAGTTTGCCAAAGACGGAAAGAGCAAAGTGGTTGGTGTAAAATCACAATGAAAACTGTTCTCTCTTCATCTTGAGCATGTGTTGTCTTGCATTTGGTCTACTTCAGTATAACAGATTTAATTGGTTGTCTGTGTGTCAGTGATCTCTGAAATATACATTTGCATGTTTGAATCTGTGAAAATTGAAATAGTTAGTGTGCAGATGCTCACACAGGTGTCCGGGAAAATGCAGATAAGATATTGAGAAGACTCACATAAAATGCTAACTGCAAAGAAAAGAAAAATAAACCTCAAAGAAATAAATCCTAAAATGAGGAAAATAAAAGAATAAAATTTAGCATCTGTGTGCTTTTGCAATTTTATGGTTCACGTGACCTCAATGACAAACACTCTCCACAGCTCAACTCACTGCCATTTAGTCAAAGAGCACCAAAACATGAGGTATAGCGGAGATTGTGTAGTTGTTTATTCTTATTTCAGAAGCAGAAATTCAAAGACGAGAAGACAGGAAAGAGCCTGCATGGAAAGCAAATAACAGTTAAGACTCTTCGTCCTTCGAAGAAATGTCAACTAATTCCACATCTTTTCTCAAATTTGGCCATACTGGTTTTTGTCAGGGGATTGTGGGAAATTCCAGATACAGCGTAAAAAACCCCCCCAAAATCTTTTGACACTGGATTTATAGTTCAAGTCATTTTTCAAGAACAAATACCAAACATTCCTCTGTTTCAGCTGCTCAGTTGTCAGGATTTACTGCTTTCCTTTGTCTTGTATTATAATTAGCTGAATATTTTGAGGGCTTTGAAATCAGACGAGTCACACACTTTTTACAACATTTTACAGACACAAAAATTAATCTGAAAAGTACTCTTCCTACTGCACCTACTGCTTTGAACTTCCTGGTGCTCACTGTACTGTGCAGTATCTCTAAGGAGGCTGAACTAAACTGTAAAAGAAATGTTTTCCACGACCTCTGGTGCTCACGATGCCATAATAGGAGCCACTGACATCAGAGCAAAAGCCAACGTAAACATAACCGCCACCTTTGACCTTTTCCGGCCGCCCATGTCAACCACAACATGTTTCCAAGCGTCGGAAACGCTTAGTGCCTGACCCTAGAGCTAATGCTACAGCAAAGCAACGGCTGATTAGTGTCAGTGTAGTTTAAAGAGGGTATCAATGGTTCAAATCCTCTGCGGTGTCCTTGAAACAAATACCCAAGGCTGGGTCCAATCCTGATGAAACCGGGCTACCGTGATGGCTATCGTGACTGTGACGACTGTTATATTCTCAGAGTCTCTTAATTGTATGAGAAATATCTGCTTTAAAATGAAGCCAACAAAATGACGCAGATCAAAGAACTTTTGACTTGATTTGGATCAATGTGCGGACAACTTCAAAACAGCGTGGAGGAGCAGAGGCATTTAAACGCTTTCGTCATCAGCTGTTTCACTTTCTTTTTAGGAGACTCCTGATTAATGTTCCCTAGTTCTGTCCTGTAATTATAGGCTGAATAACATGCTAAAAAAAAAACCACACCTCTCCTTTCCTTAATGATCATCAATCTTTCCTAGTTTCTCCATTACGTACCCAGAAGATTCGCTCCTAAAATGGCCATGAATAGATCACAAGCCCGAGCGAGCCCACAGGGTTGGCGCATGATCTGGCGTGTCAAACTGGTTCGACGCCCACAAGGTTCAGTTTGGATCCCTTCCTTTTTGGCTCAAAATACAAGACATGGCCTACAGCAGAATCCAGAATTAATCGGGGGATAGCACAGTAAAAAAGTGTGACTCACTGATAACTCAAATTTCTGCTACGGAGACCAAGCGGCTCTTTCTTTAACTCAGGAGAATGAAAAAGAAGATTTCTTAAGAATAGTGACATTTTCCTGTTGTCCTTACCCAATTACCCACAAAGTCATCTGTTTAAACTACTTGAATCTCAATCTCCTATGTTCTAGTTGAGCTCTTTAAAAAAATAGGCCTAATCCTTGGGAGGAAAGAAACAGTTTTTATTTGATTCAAACAACAAAACATTTCACATAATAAATGTACTACCCGGTCTTTGAACCACCCATGGAGGGCTGCGCTCCGAGAAGAACAGAAAAGGCCACCTCTCCCCCGTTTAGCAGCACAGAGAAAGGCTTTCGATTTATTCTTTTGTCCGGCCCATCCACCTTTTGTTATGGACAAAGAGAAAGTACCTTGTGGTGCTCCCCCCACCGAGCGCAGCACACCCACAATCACCCTGAACTAAACAACCCCATACACATGCTAACACAGAGGAGCACAAATGCTAATTGGGGCGCAGGCACACTGTCCTTTACAGTGGTGGAGCCAAAAAGCTCCACAATCAATCAAACCAACAGCTCCGATTAAATATTCAGAACAACCAGATGCCTCTGTAGACAGATTTATAACCACAGCTCTTGTGAACAAACCGTTTTATCGCTGCAGCAAACTAAATAAAATCAGGATACAGCATATCCTGCTCCGTGGATAACTTTATCCAAATCACTTCACAGGATGTCAGTGACACACATTCGTAGCATGGATCTCGCTCTGTCCGCTAAACGATTGAGTATTTTATTCACATTTAATTCTAAAATGACATGTTTGAGCGCCACAAAGAAAAAGGAAAAACATTAAACTAAATTCAGAGTGAGAATATTTGCGGCGAAGAGAGCGATCGCCGCCAGTGGTTTTTCTTTTGTGACAAATTTACCAAAACTAATGATGTCTCGATTCGACTTCACAGCAAATCAAATTACAGGAAGATTATTGTGTCCCCTCTCAGATGGTTTCCTAAATGAGGCTGTTATATACACAATGAGATTAGCCAGAAGATATGTGCCAATCTTTTGGGAACACACTAAATACTGCCTCAAGCTCACATGGAAATGTGGGTCAGGGATCCCACTTAAATGAATGTAAATTGCTTATTAGCTTGTGTTAAAACGTACTTCAAGATCTCTGCTATGTGAGAAGTATTTTAAGTTTCTTAAGAAGAAGGAGTTCAAGTGCTCTCACTTATTTTACCCCACAAGAGACATACTATGTTGGGAAAAGTTCAAAATAAGCTGCACTGAAAATGACATGAAATCCAACTAAGTTCATGCCCATGCTCCCACTCATATCGGTAAAATAGCCATACTGTACGAGAGCGCACAAAAGGCAGCGGGATGTGTTCGAGGCAGACCCCCATCCAAGGACATGTGAGGCTGCGTTCCAGACTGCCAGTGATGCCGTGTCAGATTAAGGAGACACAGGCTGCTGCTTCCCACAGGCCTGAATACAACAATGTTGAGACAATGGAGAGCTGCAGGAGGGAAGCTTTTGCTGTAGCAGGCTACATTCGGAGGGATCCCAGCAAAACACAGGACCGGGCCAAACTGTTAGGGACAGTATACTCTGGTGGTCAAATATCTTTGGAGACCACCTTCCCCGGTCCCACACCTTTCTGACATCAGATTGGAGGGCTGTTTCCAACTGTTTTTGTAACTTTAAGAAACCCATAACTCCAGATTCAAACACACTTTACGCTGCGATGAACTGAAAAGGAGACACAGTTTGAACTTTCCTTTGCAACACCATTTAGGTACATTTATAACAGTGTGTAAGGACCACTTAAGGACATAAGGACAACTTATACCTGTG
The DNA here is from genome assembly GCA_023238725.1 of Scortum barcoo. NCBI lineage: Eukaryota > Metazoa > Chordata > Actinopteri > Centrarchiformes > Terapontidae > Scortum > Scortum barcoo. Next base: position 11,470,847 of record CM041533.1, read on the forward strand.
GTAGAGTCAAGTCTATTTGCACAACCCAGTTATATAATTACACCCTCAAAGACCTTTACAAGACTGCAATGTACCAAGAATTGACACCTTTCTTCAGGTGAAAAAAATGTATTAAATTCTGACACTCCATAGATACAATGGGAATGAAAATGTCACACAAAAGCATGGTAATAATATAAAAAAAAAACATCACAATGAACACTTTATCTTCATGTGCTCCATCAGTCTCTTTATATTTAGCTTTAATTCTGGCCAAGAATAGTTATTTCTGGCTATTTTTAATCCCACAAATTCCAGTATCTGCTCCAAAAAAATGGTTGAGGGTAGTTCTGATAACAGATGTGGGTGTGTAGAAATGGGATATCTTCTGACTACCATGAAGTCTGTGTAATGCACTCAGCGAGATCAGGCATGACGCTGCTTTTACTCTTGTTACCGTTCTGACTAATCAGATAAGATGCAACTCTGGGAGAGGCTGGTCGACCTTTGCACGACTGCCTTGTGTAACCTTTACAGCCACTTGGGACGGAAGTTAAGCCCTCATCCAGACTGAATATTCAGTAACTACGTGATGTGACCTCTTCTTCTCAAGTTCTCGTGTGGTTCGACTATCGTTTTTGGGTTGAAAAGTACAAGCGGGCGTTCAGACTGACAAAGAGCCCTGCTGCGCCTTTTGTCGGATGACCCACCAAAGCAAAGGTGCTACGGCAAAAATGAGGTGGGGTCGCATCTGCTGTAATGTGACCACACCCAGCTGTGATGCAGCATGGTACTACTGCATAGTGTTGTTATATATCTGACATAACGAAAGAAGAAAAGTTTTGTTGTCTATACTGCTGTCTGCAATTCAGGTATTGTACTGCACTGACATCAAAGCTGTTTCAAATCACACTGAGGCAAACGCACAGCTGAAACATGTTACTGATTAATCCTTTGGGATGTTAAATGTGAGAAAATACTGAAAAAGGCCAATTACAGTTTCCCAAAGCCGAAAACAACATCTTCCAAATTTCTTGTTTTGTCTGACTAACAAACACAAAATCCAAAAATCAAAGAGAAACACAGCAAATCCTCACATTTGAGAGGCTGAAGCTGTTGAACGTTTGGCATTTTTGCTCAACAAATTACTACAGTGATTTATCAATCACCACATGATCTGTGATTTGTTATCCACTGATCATTTCAACGCTACAAGAAAGGTCACCAGGTTACTACTGAACATCTGCATTACAGTATTCTGAAGAGTTTTTCTTTTACACGGCTTGGGCAAACAGCAGCATGTGAGGCCTACGAGCCGAACTTGCCGGCGCATAAGCCCCAAAAGCCAAGTAGACAGACTTGCTCCATAAACACTGGCCACAACCACAGAGAGATGAGAAGGTACCCGGGGCTGCAAACCATTACTGAAGCATAACTCAGTCATTTCCCTGGCACACTCTCTGAGGCGCAGCCCGAGCTTATCTTCGGGGCAGCGTGCCATCTCTGCCAATCACAGTGAGCGCAGCAAGAGGGGGGGGGGAGCGAGAGAGGGACTTCCTTCCGAGTCCATTCATGCCACTGAGGCCACCTGCTGTGACTGTCAAAGGCTGGAGGGAGGCTGGGGGAGAGGAAGAGCCTTCTCCAAGCTGTAAAATAAGAGCGCTCTTCTTGCTCCCACATGGCTGACTGTGGATATCTGAAATCTAAGGGAGGGTGGGGGGGTTCAAGATACGAGTGTGAGCCCTGTTGTGACTTTAACCTTGATGTTGTGGCACAAAAAGGTTTAAAATCAGCAGCAAAGTGTGACATCCCCGTTCGTGCCATGAGGACACTCGAGGAGTATGCGAGGATCCTTTCTTGCCTCCAGACAAACTCAAAGTCCCTGAACGCCGGCCAACACCACCTGTTAGGGCTCCTCACTCCTCTGCCAACAGCCCTCGCCATTCCAGCTGTGTGTGTGTGTCCATGAGTGTGTGTGTGTGAGGGAGACACGACTGTCCGGCCAACTGGGTCTGTACTAACAGAGGGATTACCACGGAGGAGGATTACTGCGGCACCCGAGTATGTAAGCACACCAACAGCCACATGCACAATCAGGGACAGTGAATAATATACACATGCACACACACTCACTCACATTACAACAGCACTCTCCTCTCACACACACGAATTCTGAGGAGTGTGCAAATCTGGGGAGTGCAGTTGCGCCACCACAATAAAAGCATGCAAAGAGGCTTAAATTACAGAGGTTTTTGTCATCTTTTTGGAGGATCTGTTGTAATACTGGGTGCTTTTGCAATAAAAAAAGGTAAAAAGGCCCATAACAGCTGAGGCCTACAGCAGCTGATTGAGTGTGTGTGTGTGTGTGTGTGTGTGTGTGTAGAGAGAGAGAGAGAGAGAGAGAAGAGAGACATAGAGATTGGGTGAGGCAGGGAGGAAAGGGGGTAGGATATATAAACTTTAAGTGAAAGGACCTCAAACACACCTTTTAAGGCTGTAAAAGTTACGGAAATGTGGTTTTATGTGTTATTCTGCGTATTTTAAGACTAAAACAGTGAAAAAGCAGCAACCACTCTTAATCCAGGACTGTTTTTTTTTTTTGGGGGGGGGGGAGTCTTTCCTCTCCCAACAAGCAAATAATCAAACAAAACAAAACTCAAACTCGAGTCCTGGTTCAGGTTCAGGTTTTACACTTGTAGTTAGACTTTAGTTTCATTGTAACACACCGAGGAAACTCCTCCTGGTGTCTTGTCCTAAACTTTTCTCCAAAGTGTTACAGCAGCTCCAGGCCCCGCTCTCTCACTTCAAAGACAAAATGTTACTTTTCTTTCTTTTTTTGTTGCTTCTTACCTCAAAAAGCGACCTCTGCTGTGTTGTATCTCGGCTACATGCGTCCTGTGAGCTCTTCGCCCCTCTCCCAAACCCCTAAATATATTATTATTATTTTTTTTTTTATTTACTTAACGTCGTCAGCCCAAAGAAGTAGAAAGAGCCCGACAGCAGCAGTCTCTCTCGGCGTGGACTCTCAGTCTTCCTCCGTCCGTCCCATACCGATTAACTACTTCACCAGCACAAAGTCCTCCGGCCGGGGTCCTTTAATATTTCCCTTAAAGACCAGGACGAGCGCACAGACCGGGCTGATAGATCCAGAAATCACCGCCTGCCGACGCGTCCGGGCCGCCCCGAAGAGACGCACAACAAAAGCCGGACGAGCACCGACGAGGCCGGAGGAGGAATGACGCCGCGTTCAGGGGCAGCGGATTAGGCTCGTTCATCGGGGTTTCCCCCAGCTTCAACTGAGCCTAAAACACCAATTAACAGAGAGGCCAAAGGACTGATCCCTCCTCCATATTTTTTTAAGTTTAGAAGTAGCTTCACAAAAGGTGAAGATTAGTCTGAAAAAATAATGTATATTGTTTTGTTGACTTGTGCATCCAGGTTTCCCCCAACTTAAATTGATCATAAAACACCAATGAACACATTGAGTCCTGACATTTTTGGCTTGTGATCAAGGATTTAACAAAAAACTGCCCCCCTACAGCCCCTCTTTTAAGCTTAAACTCTCTTGTGGTTTACAAAAGGTAAAAATTAATCTGATAAAAAAAGATTATTTTGTTAATAAACTCATGACCCCTCATATATAACTTCCAGTTGCATGTGAGGGGTCCAAACGCTAAATAACCACTAAATAACATGTAGCCCCATCACCTATCATAAATAAATAACAGAACGTCTTTACATTCAAGACTATTTGCAATATACAAAATGCAGACTGAAAGATGTGCATTCATGTAATCAATGTGTTATATTATTGTATATTCCTGCACAACCTGTAACGCTATTTATTTATTTTATTTATATACAGTCATAATGTACATATAGTATTTATCTTTACGTTATATTTCTTGATATTTTGTTAGTGTCTCTTTCATATTTAAAGGCTTCTGACTTGCAGTTTTTGCTTTCATTACTTCTTATATTTTTCTTCTGACTATGTTTATTTTTTTTGCATGAACGTACTAAGACAAAGTCCATGCATGTGCAATTGTGATAGTGATTGTGATTCATGGTTGCTGCTGTCCTGTATAAAGTATGGCTTCTCCCAAAGATTAGCCTACTACGATTATTTACTGTGTTTATCTGCTGATTACTTTCTCATTTAAATGCTTAGTCTATGAAATGTCACAAAATTAGCCCACAGTCACATCCGAATCACAAAGATATCTACTTACAATAGCGTAAAACTGAGAAAAGTTGACACTGAGAGGATTTAAGTGTGTAATATTTGACATTTTTCTTTACAAATAATGTCTGAAAAGAATGATCAAAATAGCTGCTAATTTTATTCCTGTCAGTGGACTAATTGATAAATCTCAGCTATAGCATAAATTATTCTCTACATATGGACATTTGATGATGAAGTGACATAGTAAAGAAAACATTACCCAAAATCTTTTCATCTATGTTTTAAAAAGATGAATTGCATAAAATAATTCACTACCTCTTCACAAATAAAACCTCAAGACACCTTCTCTGGCTCTGTTGTTCTAGTTGCTCTTACTTCACGCCAGCATGTCGTGTTATTTCCGACAGCACCCGAACGCCTCATCGTCTCCCATTGAATGGTTCTCCCTTGTGTCCAATATGGCCGACATGAGAGGCTCAGATTGAGGAGAAAACACACCATCAGCCTCATAGTAAATCAGAATAAAGCTGTCCTTGTTCTTTCACTCAACCAAATCAAATCTAATAAAAACATTTATTTCTTTTTATTTTAATAATTCAGACATAAATAGCCACGTTGCATCGCTCCGTTTAACCTTTGAACCTTCCTCACAATGCACAGACATCTGGCGCCCCCTAGGCTTTATGAAAGGATGAAAGGGTCTGTGGATTTACATACACCTCTGTTAAATACAGGCCTTAAATCAACTCATTAAATAAACAGAGTCTGTTTACCTTCATGTGGTATCTGCCCTATCATTTTTACAAGGGAGAGTGGGCCTATTTTTCAGCTAAAATAATGTTAGAATAAATAAAAGCTGTTTTTGAGATGTTGTGGTCATGTTGAGATCTTTAACATCTTGTGTAGAGTCTGAAACAATGACTACAACACTGCAGATTCAGCATTAAGATGAGACTTTATGCTGAGATTGTGTTGAAGTGAATTTGAAGTGATTTGCTGACCCCTACTGACTCTGACTGCACTCTGTGCAGGCCACTCTGCAAGTTCGCTTTCCCCAGGGGCCACCTCCCCTGAAAAGCTGCCCCCTTCATGGGAAACAAGATGCACACACATACACACACACACACAAGGGAAAAACATGAGTGGGTGTTTTTCTACTTTCTGCAGTTTGTGTTTCTATATATTTAGAAAAAAGAGGCCTAAAAACACGCTACGACTATGAAGTAACTGTGACTTCCTCCCCGGAGAGTTTGACTGTAGCGAATGTCACTTGCCCTGTTGTCAGGTTAGGTTATTTTATCACACATATATATTTTTATATGATCTACAATAAACTTTAAAATGATAATGAAGCATGTAGAGGCTGCTGCTGGTTGAAGGTTTTGCTGGTTTAATCAGATTTTTCAAGATGCTCACTGCTGGTCGTGTGAGTGAGGAGAGTCCATATCTGTGGTCCCCAACTTGGCGGTCGAGACCCCTCCAGTGAACCACAAGATAAGCCAGTGATGTCATAAGAATATGGAAGATTTAAAATGCCAAAATAAAAACAAATCAAACAAAGAAATAAAGTAAAAATTTGATACCTATTATATTTTTTGTATTAATTAATGCCATAACTAAATGAAAAACATGTCCTAAACACAAAAGGAGGCATTGTGATGTGCACTGTATTTCTTAGTTTGATTTGTTTTTTTGTTTTAGGCATGTTAAATCCTCCATACAGGAAGATTTCTTGTAACATACAAACAGTGTTGCCTCTTCAAGTTTCTTAAATGAAACAATCTGATTTGGGGAACATCACTCACAACTCAAAATACTGCTTCAGCTGATCACAACTAAAAAAGTGTGGGAATATCAGCATATATAATAATTGTATTAAATTCAAGTGACTATACATTTCCCTATTCTAAAATTGTAGATTAATTTTAGAGGTAATATAATCACATAATAGGGGTCTATACAGAGTGGATTCTACACACAGAACTCTCTTGCAAAAGAAAGAAAAACCTTTCAATAAAAAAGATTAAAAATTTGTAAAGAAATCTCATTCAATTGGTTTATTCCCATGTGCACAGATAAGAACAGGTTTCACTGTACAATGAAAGGATAGAAAAATATATTAAGAAAAAAGCTTTATATACATATATATACAGATAGATAGATAGATAGATAGATAGATAGATAGATAGATAGATAGATAGATAGATATAGATGGATAGATAGCTTTTAAGGGGCAAATCTAATCAAATCTAATCGAATCTAAATCTGATCGATATCTCTCGTTGACTCAATGATGGGGGTAAGGAGACAGCTTTCCTTTGTTCTGCAGTGAAAACAACTGTTTTTGGAGAGCAGACATGAGAGCCTGTCTCTCTCTCTCTCTCTCTCTCTCCCTCCTCCTCGCTCTGCCGCGTGTCTCTCCTCTCTCCTCACGATGGCGCCGCTCGCTCAGGCTGAGCTGAGCTGAGCTGAGCCTCCTGCAGCGGGCCTAATATTAGCAGTCCGCTCCAGTCAACACATGTGGGGTTTAAGTTGTGCGCTCCATAGGAATCACGCCCCGCAGAAAAAAAATAAACAAATAAATAAAAGAAGAGGTAGAAGTAGTTGAGGGTGAACCCCCCCCCCGGGCAGTGACTGGCTCCGTTCGTCACATCGCGTCAGAGTAAACAAAACGCTGACGTGGATCTCTCTCCTCTTTGACAAACTCCTCAATTGGTCGGTGAGCTATAGGTCTGATTCACTGCTGCACCGAGATACATCAAAGAAGGTGCGATGACCTCGGGATGGTGATTATAACGAGCCCCCCCCCCAATCCATCTATCCATCCATACAGCTCTGTGCCAAATTGCGCCATTATGCAGGCGTCCACCCTCCAAATTAAAAGTCTCATAACTTGCATGCTGTAAGCCATCAATTTTATAATGCCATGAATATTAATGCCGAGTTTATACTTCATTGCGATTTGATTTGACTGCATATAAATAAGCATCATATTACAAAGAGGTTGGGTCTAATGCCAAAAACGCGCAGCGCGTCAGGCCTCATCAGCCCAGTTTGGGTGCAAAGAATTAGGCCCCACTGCTTCTTGGGTCGAGCACTTTCTCTGTTTTTACTTCGTTTGAACGCGTCAATCTGCGCATTGTAACCGATGAGGAGCGTTTTCCTGAACAATGCTGTGGAAATGTGTGAGTGTCTCATGAAGCCACGCTTCCTGCGTCACCGGCCCGTGTTCAAATCCGATTACGTGCCTCGTTTATTTCAACAGTCCGACAGACAGGCCGAGGCCTCAGCTACGTTAACCTTCCCATCCCTTCGATCATCATCCACTGAGCAATTATTGGAAATGATTAGAAGAGAAGAAAAAAAGTTACTATAAACACAGAAAGCCGCAATCCGAGACGATTGTTTTTCAGCACCGGACAGCTCCTCACTCCCCGGAGGCCTTGAATTTGGTCAGCGGAAGCCTAACTTCCCCCCCCACAACCAACACACATACACACTTTACATAAAAAGTATCCTGTCACACGAAACCACCACCATCAGAAGGACGATCATTTCCCAGCTCTGTCATAATCATAAAAGTCTTAAAGGACTTATTGATGACGCGTAGTTGGCTGGGGGTGGGGGGGTACGTCGCGGTTGCGGTGTGAGGGGAGACATTGATCTGTATTGGCCGTCGCATCATCCTGTGCAAAAGTTCATGAATTCATGTATGCATTCACATCCTTTTCTTTAAAAAAAAAAGAAAAAAGAAGAAAGTTTGGAAGTAAACTTCCATCTTAGGAGGGAGGTGGGAGAAAGGGCAGGGGGTGTGACGGATGAATGCATCGATGAGGAAGGAACTGTACTTTTATATTCCGGGAGGCAGACTTGATGACGTCTATAGCATCCTTAATGTGACTTATTGGAGGGAGGAGGAGGATGAGGAGGGGAGGGGAGGCAAGTTTGAGGAGGGAGGGGGGGGGGCAAGGCTTACGGTGCATGGATAAAAATCCAAGGCAATCACAGCGCAGGGCAAAAAAGTTTAGAGCGACGATATGTAGACGGAGAGATACGCGGCGCACTTCTTCCCACCGAGCTTTTTTTCTCGTTTGCACAGCGCGTAATTTTTAATTGTGCTGTTTGAAAAAAAAAGAAGAAAAAGAAAAGGAAAAAGTGAGGCAGGCTGAACTGAAGGGAGCATAAAGGAGACGACGGAGGCGCTTCAGCCAGGGGAAGAAGTGCCGTGAGAAACATACATACCGTCTCCCTCTCTCTCTCTCTCTTTCTTTCACACACACACACACACATTACACTCACTCTCTCTCTCACACACACACTACCACAGCCGCGCCTGCGGATCACATCCTTCCAGCACAGCGCTCTCCCTGCTCTCCCCCCTGCTATAGGTATGTGCTTTATCCGCGGATTCTCTTAAAACTCGGAGAAATTCATTGATGGAGAGCGAGATAAAGTAATGGAGATCCTTCTTTCCCCCCCCCCCCACATGCATGGAGATCTGCTTTTTAACATTTTTTAAAATGTTTTTTTTTTTTTATTACTTTGGCGTTGCATGCAAAAGGATCCGGTGTCAATGCCACAGTTAAACTTTTACCAAACGGGATGAATTAAAAACAGGGAGAATATATTGTGTTGTGTTTGAGCGAAGGGACGTTTTTTTATTTTATTTTTTAAAAATCCATTTCAAAAGAGCTGTGTAGTTTGTGTGTATGAGAAGAGTAGCGCAGCATGTGAATCTGACAGAACAAAGGGCGAGCATGTTGTTTCTGTAGGAGTGACTAACCTGTTTAATGTTGCCTCTCTTTTTCTTTTCTTTTTTTCTTTTGTGTGTGTGTGTTTTTTTTTTTTCTAACAGCATGGCCAGTTCGAGTAAAGCGACTTTAATCTTGCTCATCTACGGAATCTTAATGCACTACAGCGTCTTCTGCACACCTATCGGACTAAGTTACCCTAAGATTAGGTAGGTGTACGGCACTTTATGCATTCATAACACGATTATGGTGGTTTTCCTGTCAATTAATACCTGTTAAATGCTGCTGAACCCCATTGTTTTGTTCAACGATGACACTGCATTGCGATTAATAATGAAGTTTGATTCGAGGATTTGGATTTGAGCACCTTGACTTCGCAATAAGCGTGCGTAATTGCGCGCAAACTAGGTGCGCGCAATTTGAAATCACAGAATTGGGAGGAATAACAAACGGAGAAGGGATTATTTTTCTTAACACACACAAACCTCAAGTGTTGCATGGATTATAAAAAGGGGGATGGAAATTGCGTAGAGGTATCTGTCCGGTGGGACGGTTCACAGAAATCCCCTTATTAAAAATGAGAGTGCAGTCAGTGCGATGGATAGCCCCTGGGATGACGGTGGATGGCGTCACCAAGGAGAGGCGAGGCAAAACGAATAGGAGAGCTCTATCCATTAAAGATTTATTCTTTTTTTTTCTCCTTGTGGAAAAAAGCATATCCATAATTTGGGCGTGGTTCTTATTGATTCCATTTTTTCCACATCTAATTGCAGCGTCGTTTTTAATAATAATAATAATAATAATAATAAAAATAAATCTTGGCTCCACTCCACGCCCACGCTAAATGTGACCACCTTCACACCCATTGTTTCGATCTTTAAATAATTAATGAGCAGCCCGCGTTTGGAGCAGCAGAATCAAGTTGGAATAAAAAAAACACATTTTCCCCGATGAGAAAAAAAAAACATCTATTTAAAGAAAGAAAAAAATAAATAAAAAGATGCACATTTAGCTCATTTTCAGCCAATGTTTATGAGGCCAATTGAAATCATTCGATTTCTGATTTTAATAATAATAATAAAAAAAAACGCTTTATCTCTGATGCGTTTAACCTCCCACTGATTTCAGGAGGAGATGCAGACATTTTGGCATTCTTTCACTGCCGCGTCCCACTTGTGCACAGATCAGATTTGTGATGAATAGCCTCTCATCAATTTTTCATCTCTCTCCCTCTCTCTCTCTTTTTTTTTTTATAATTTGGCAGACTTGAAAACGACGCCTTCGATGAGGACGGGAATTCATTATCCGACATGGGTTTTGATAGGGATCAGATTGCTATACGAAGCCCCCCATCCCTGAACGACGACGCGTACACCTTATACTACCCCCCGGAGAAGAGGTAAATGTGCTCCGCAGCCTGCAGATTTCCCCCCTTTTTGATGACTTTTTTTTTTTTTAAAGCTGTTTGCGATAATGTTTGCTTGCTTTGTTTTTTTTTCCTCCCCCCTCCCCCCTCCTCCCACCCTCAGAGTTTCTCATGTTATTTGTTCAGTGTTATTTTCACGAGGAGTAGCCTAAAATGTTGCTTCCAAATCTGAAAATCGAGATTAAATAATGAAAAAAGCAGATGCGGATGAAAAGAAGCAAAACAAAAAAAATAATGATAATAAAAAATATGTGGTTTTTTTTTGCACATGTGGGTGGGAGAGGGGATGTGTGTGGGGACATTTTAGGCTACTTTTGATCATTTGTGTCTGCGCCTTTTTTCTTTTTCTTTTTTGTTTTTTAAGTCACTGATGATCTATGTGTTTTGGCGTTTTATCATCTCAGACCAGAAAGGCATGCTGAGGAAGAATTAGATAGAGCCTTGAGGGAGATCCTGGGTCAGTTAACAGCGAGACATTATCTGCATTCTCTGATGACAATTCGTGCAGGGTAAGGGCATCTCTTATAAGCGTTCACCTGCAGTCATCACCACTACACCCTCCTCCCCCCATACACACCCACCACCCCCTCTCTCTGTCTCCCCCCTGCTGCACAAGTCCAGGCTGCTGCATCGCTGTCTACCATTTCCTTTTTTGCATTTATGTGCGTGTTTTATTTATTGATTGGTTTTTAAATGTCTCTCTCTCACCCTGTATCTATAAAAAGGTCTAGACATTTTCATGGCACCCCCCTCCCTCCTTTTTTTTTAAAAAAAAATATTTGTTTTTGTTTTTGTTGTGGCGTTGCACTGCGTTCATGGTTAGTAGCCCCCCCCCCTTTCCTTTAAAGAGCAGAGGGTCAGTTTTTTTTTCTCAGACTGAAAATACACATGCGATTTCTGTGTGATCCATCTATAAATTGATTTACCCCCCCCCCCTCCTCGGCCAATGAAAAGCCATGCGTCAGAATATGCAATAGGCTGCTAAACGAATCATTTATAACTTATCCAAAACGCTTAAATCACTGTTTTCTTTTACGCTGTCTTGCTTGCCGCCCTTTTTATTTTTACAAACGAAATAAAATATATATATATAATTTTAAAAAAGGGGGAGGTCCATTGATGCATTATTAATGAGTGTGGGCAACTTTGCACCATGGCAAGATGGAGAGATGATCAAAGCTGAGATGAAAAAAAAGGAAAATATGTGGTGATAAGTGGAAGGCTGGGAAGGCTGCAGCTTTGACTGATGTCATTGTGTGTTTGTTTCTTTGTTTGTTTGTTTGTTTCTGCAGTGAAGACAACAGCATGGAGGACGAGTCAGAGCCCTTATCCAAGAGACACTCAGATGGGATCTTCACCGACAGCTACAGTCGCTATAGAAAGCAGATGGCCGTGCAGAAGTACCTGGCAGCGGTTCTGGGAAGAAGGTACAGACAGAGAGTTAGGAACAAAGGACGCCGACTTGCCTATTTGTAGCGTTGTTGAAGCGCCCAAACTGCCCTCCTGTGTATATACATCCAGTCGTTAAATCAAAGTCATTCAGATATATCTGACCAACCAGTGGATTGCGCCTGTGTTCTTTCAACATGTATTTATGTATGAAGTAAAGCCATTAAAATGAATATTTTAATAATAATATCGTTTTTTTTTTCCTTTTTGTACAAAAGCACTTGATAACGCACAGTTATACTTTGTGGACCAATATTTTATTTTCATGTTAAGATGTTGAAAACAGAACAAAATGATCTAAACTAAAAAAAAAAAAAAAGAAAAGAAAAGAAGATGATGATGAAGAAATCAGAAAGAAAAAAAAAGATAATTGTGCACCTTCAACGTTATGCGCTTGAAATCTTTAAAGGTCATCTACATATGCAGAAAATAAATAGATTTTAAAAAGACAATCAAAGTATTGAATGTTATACTTATTTTTGTAACCAACGTTCTATTTTTTTAGTGTTGTTTGTTTTTCCAAACAGGCCCAAAGAAGCAGTGAGCATGCTCTGTGAGGCACATCCGGCTTATCCTAAATGATAGATGTTGCCCTTGTCCACCCTTCTGCTCGCTCCCTTAATGGGGGCTCTGTGGGTTTGCATAGCTCGCTGCCCCATCCAGGGGGATTCAGATGGCTTCTGCTGCACAGCCTCTCTCATTTGATGGCCAACTGATTGACTCACGCAGTCATTCATGGAACTGGTGGTAACAAATCCAGCCCTCTTTTAAACAGAAATTTAATTGCAGGCTTTCGCAAAAGGCGTTATTGCCTTTACTAAAGAGAAAGGAAGCACTCAAGTTGCTGTTACCAGTATGCGGCAAACACTGCTTGCTCACTTGCCTCAAAGTCATTTAGCGCAGGAGGTAAATCACGCTCGATAGGACTGTGTAAAGACTGTTCCGTGTGTGTTTATTGTGTACAGTATAGACATCACACAGTGCACATATTCATCTCAGTGTTGTCTGTGTTCGGTCAGCAGAGTTACTCGGAGGGATGCGCTTCAGCTGTTGATTGTATTTGGGCAGCAGTGCAGATATTTCAGGAGGGACCCAGAGACGCGTGATGCAGGTTATGAAGCGTCTTTGAACAAGAGGTGGAGGGGAGAGGTAGCATCTGAGTTCCACTTAGACATATTTAACTCTTCTGTCTTATTTAATGGTGCATGTGGGAAACGGACACCTTGCTAGGCCTGCTTAGAAACTGCATGCCATCGTGTTTTTTCTCTCTTTTTTTTTTGGATTGTGCTGCTTGGGAGGTGGGCTGCGCCTATTTCAGCACTACCCCCCCTCAGATGTGTTGGAAATGTGAACAAGGAGGGCTAGAGGTGGTGGAAACTGGTAATGCACTGACTTGTTGAATTTTTTTTTAACCTCCCCTGCTGCTGTCATTGTGGATATGATGAGACAAGACACTTGGACCCCCTTTTTTTTGCTGGTTGCCCCGTAGCGTTTCTTTAGAGATTCCCTTTGCTTCTAGATCGCCGTGCTGATGGCTGATTCGATAGTGCTTGATAGTGGTGCGGTGTGGAGACCAAGCTGATGCGCGTTGTAAGTCTGCAGGGGTATGTGCAGTGAGGATGTGACAGAGAGAGGAGGAGAGTGTTAGGCGAGAGAGAGAGAGAGAGAGAGGTATGCATGGGGAGGATGAGAGAGAGAGAGACAAAGAGAGATGGTGTGTGAGAGGCTGTTACATAAGAGACAGCACCCACAAGCCTGAGAGAGGATGTCGCACCTCGAAACAAACAAGAAGCGAGACCGCCGCCCATCCTCACCTGTTACAGTGAGATCAGGGTCAATGAGTCTGATAGATACTGTCAGATGTTGAATTCCCCTCACACAGGGATTAACAGTGCGTGGGTGACGCCGGACGAGGCCACAGTGGAGGTGAATGAAATTCAGCCCTCCAGCAGAGGGATCTTGCCACCGACTTTTATTAGGGAGACATCTCTTGTGTTTATTCAACATTATGCAAATGAGGCTTCATGCACCCCTGCAACCCAACCAGTGGCCCGCCCCCATAGAAACTATCAATACACTCTTACTTCAATTTGGCTTTATCCTACAGGCTTTGTGCAAATGTATGGATGTAGATGTTTGCATATTTGTGTTCATGCGCGAGTGTGTGTGTGCATTTAATGTTTGTTTGTGTGTGTGCGTGCGTGTGTCTGCGTGAGTGAGTGAGCTGAACGCGCATGTGGAGGTGGAAACAGCTTTTGGCTTTGGTGCCTTGCTTCGACGTGAGAAAAAAAAAGAAAAAAAAAGAAAAAAATTCGCCACAAGTGACAGATGGCAATTTCAGTGGCCCTACAATGCTGCAGTCCATTAGCTTACACTGAAACTTCCTTTTACTCTGTTTAATCGCTCGGCTTAGTCTGCCCCAAGAGTAGTAGAATTAGGCTTTCTTTTAAAGCATGGCCAATGATTCATTGATTAAAAAAAATGAAAAAAGAATAGACTGTATATGTTGATGGAGCAGGCAATGTGTGTGTATGTGTGCATGAGTTTGGGGTGTTCAGTGTCTGTGAGAGTTGTGAACAATGACCAGTGTTTGTTACTGTTGATTATGAGGTGTTGTTGATTATTTTGATATTGGTCAGTAAACTTATTAATCAGAAAATAGCCCCGACATATTATTTACAACTCTGTGCATCACTATCTAGATTATAAAAAGGGTTTCAGAGCATGACAGAGATGTTGTTCAGATCCTAGAAAATGCCTGTTGTTGATATTTCTGAAAGCGCCAAACGCCTTACTTCAATGTTTAATCTCTTATCTATCTGAAAACAATGTGTTTTAAAAGTGAACCTTAGTACAAGTGACATCGTTATACACACAGGAGTCCTTATATGGGGTTTTACGTTTCTCAATGTTATGAAAGTGTTGTAAGATTTGTATGAATAAATTTTTGTAAACAACAACATTTTCTAATCAATGTCTAATCTTTGAAAATACATCATTTAAAAAAAAACAACAAAAAAACGATGACACACGTGTTGTGAAGCAGAGAAAGTGCAGCGGTGGCAAGGAGCCAAGGCTGTAGTCCTGCCACACATCTTGACTACAGCCTTTTGTTTGCAGGTGACTCAGACTCAAGCTTAAATCTACCTGTAGAAGTTGAGTTCACACAATCACCGAGGGCCACATTTGTTTGTCTGAGCCTCCCGAAACAAACACAAACCTCAAGTCACATAACCATAAGTCACCAGCAACCACAGCACCAACTCTGCTGTTCCCTCTACTGGGTCATGTGGACGTGAAGTCCTGTGAAGTTAAATATATCTTTCCAAAGCCATATGAACAGACATGAAACAGAACATCTGAGAGACTTAAAGCACTGGTGCATTGTGCAGAACTGGTCTGATCTAACCTACAAGCAAGAGGAGTTAACATTGCACTGTGTGCAAAAAGCAAAGTGTGGTGTATTTGGTGCCTTTTATTGATCATTCCCCACCACATAATGCCACTTCCGGGCGGTTTTAGAATTTCACGTTACAGTTTATCAAATGAAAACAAAGGAAAAAAAAGGTGGAATACATCCAAGTAAAAGCGCCTGTAATTCAAACCGAAGAAACCATCCAACATCTCCGAGGAGAGCATCAAAATAAGCTACGACCCTGCACTGAGCAGCAGAGCTCCAGAGAGCTTCCCTCCTCCAGCAACAGCCGCGTCTTTCTCCTCATAGCATCCTTGGCCTTGGAAGTGCAGCTGTGTCCCGTGGGAGAGGAGGATGGGTGTGGCAAAGGAGTGTGTGATCTGATCCTCATCAGCCAGCAGGAGTGTTTGTGTGAGAGAGAGAATACACATAGCCTACACCAGAGCTCAACTAACCCAATCAGAGAAATGTTGCATGGCAACGGTCCACAAAGGGACACAGTTATGTATACGCATGTGTCAAATGTGTTTGTATGTGTGGAGAGGGAGTGAGATGGAAAGATTATGTGTGTGGGTGTGTCTGTAGGTGTACATGTCTATAAGTGTACTTTGCTATTTGTGTGCTCCACACAGACAGACCTTGAGCAGGCTGTGCATTGAGATGGAGTTCTACATGACATCCAACATTTGTGTACACACACACACACACACACACACACAGTGCCTGCAGAACAGAGGAAACACACACACACACACTGTATGTCTCTCACAGATACCATAATAACACCAAGAGTCACTGGCACAGTCTAGCACAGGTGGTAAATATGATTAATGAAATTCAACAAAATGAATTAGCCACAAGAAACAGCCACACACACATTCTGAGACATACATCTTTGTTTCTTCCCCGAGAACAATGATTCATGGGAGTTGCCCTGTTGCTATGAAAAAGCTGACAGATTGTCGATTGTCAGGGTATGAGCTACCTGTGTGATATATATGATGTCTCCATTCTTTATTTATCCATCCCTGCCTGCCCCCCCTCCCCATCATTTCTACCTCTTCAGCTGTCAAGAGGAAAAGCAGTCTTAGTCTTTTTGACAAGCAGAGCTTCCCCAATGTCTCCTGTGACTTCCTGGTTTTGCAGAAGGTGCATGGAGCAAGAGAGGTGGAAGAAATGAACAAAAACAAACATGTTTTCATAAGTACATTGGATTTGATATGCATGCCCCGATACGCCCGCAAGTGGATATTGAGACAAATTCTCCAATTTGTTTTCGCAGCAGTGGGCTTCACATGAGGGGCCACCCTGAACCAATTTGTACATAATGTACATTAATGTCTGAATCAATAAAAGATGGCTCCTCTCTACTTGTAGCCCTGCATCATCGCACTCCTCCATGGTGTGCATCACTCAACTTCAAAAGATTTGTGTCCCTGGATTGGTTTGTGGGTGGGTTCTTGGAGGGAGGAAAAAGGAAAGTTCTCCTGAAATTAGAGCTGCAAAAATCGGCCTGGCTCACGCTAGACAGAGTATGGAATCACACTCAGCTTTTTAATAATCTTCACTCTGCTCAACAGTGCCTCTAGACATGTCTTAATTATGTATAAGGTGTTAGGGGGGGAAGGGAAGGTTGTGTTCAAGGCTTTTCCAGTGGGGATACCCATACTGCTACCCCCCCCTGTGCCACAGCCACACCCAACTTCCTTTGTCACCACATGTCTGATGAGCGTGTGGAGTTGGGAGTGTGTGTGCATGTGTAATACTGATTTATTGCCTGTATGATTAACATTTCTGCCTTTTCCTCATTTGTGTGTGTGTTATTCACCTACAATACAAACACTACCCACCCCCCCCCCCCCTCCCCGACATCTCTCTTGCGTGTCAGGGTTAAGAATACAGCCCTTACAGGAGAGGCCCAGACAGCGGTGATGCAATCACACAAATTCCCACACACACATCCACCTCCACCTCCTACCCCCTTGCACTTCACCTCATGAATCATTCAGTGGTCAGATTTGGGTGGTGGGGGGGTGTTCTGGTCACGCCTGTAATGGCAGCCCCGAAATCCCGCCCCCAGTCCCCCCCTCCTTCCTTAAATCCCATCTTGTGGTGGGCTCTGTCACATCTACCATTAAGCGGGAGGCACTCTGCGGTGAAATGCAGTCCCTCTGGGAGCAGCGAGAGGGAGGGACAGGGGAGACGAGGAGCAAGAAAATAGGAGATGTGGGCGAGCGTTTGCAGACATGGACCACTGATCAAGACTTGCTGCTGGCTCACAGGGAAACACTTTACTTGTGCTGCTTGAGTAATCATGAGTAACCAGAGCTATCCGTTATTTATCATGAGGCTCTATGAGTGGGGAGGAAAATTACCATCTCATGTGTCATTTTCTCAGCTTGTTGAAGTGTGAATATGATGTAGACCATAAAATAAAAAACATAAAATAAAAATTTTCAAAGGTAGTAAGGTTCATTATTTTTCAAATACTGCTTAAACTTAACATAAAATGTACATACAAACTAAAACAAAATAGAATTAGGAGTATGCTTTTATACCAGTCACACTGTTTCAAGCTCAACAGGTTATCACATCTTATAAACTGACTGTACAGAAAGGTGCATGTTGTACCTGTGTTAGAAACATTACAAACTAAAAGCAACTTAATATATAATGTGAATAGTATCAGGGAGCTTTGGGGGAAGAAAATATATATTATAACACACACAACTCTAGAAATGTGTAAAATTAAGTTATGATCAAAGTAAAAATTAAACCTGCATGAATTGATTTTTTTCCCCACATGAAACATTGACATATTATCCCCAAATACAGGTGATACAGAAACTCTTACCTGTCTATTTACAGACAAAGTGGACACAGAGCGACATTTTTATTTGGCCACCTGATGCATTTAAATTCTAATATTCCAAAAGAACAATCTCTTTAGCTGCTAAATGCTCCCCTATCTTCAACACCTAGGGGCTAACTGTGTCTGTCTGCCATTTGGTTCTGTGTAAGAAGTGCACAGAGGATATATCAGAACTTTTTCTTGCTGAAAACAGACTAAACTGAAACACTAAAGCTGGGGCTCGTAAAAAGCAAAACAAGGAGCTAAAAAAGAAACTGAAACACCACAGAGCTGAGGGGAACTGCATTGCCGTCTGTAATCATTCTATTGGTCCATCAGTGATGATCTCATTCATTTTAAATATAGTCATTTCATCAAAAATTAGGAAATTAGAGCATCTTTAACGATCTGTGCCAGTGATATTAATTGAAGTAATGCCTCTCTAAATGCTTTGATTGCATGTTATGCTCAGGTTAAATTTACATAGGTGCATTTTTGCACCGACAATTTGGCCTGAATTGAATCGTCCCCTCGTGGCAAATCCCATCCATCTAAGTGCAAGCACAAACATGAGCGTTAAGAATAGTCTGCAAACATGGCCCTCAGTTAAACAGTATTTGCAGGATTTCCCTCTCAAGTAAGTCGATTAGGACCGAGGATGCCCGAGCAAACCCTAATTTGTTAGCACATATTTTTAACAGGCTTATCCTCAGAACTCCCATTTCCCTGAGCTCGTGGCTCTGCATTGTTTAACATCAAACAAATTTCTTTTAAGCCGCCTTCTCCCAGTGTGGTTCTCCGAGAGACGCGAACAGAGAGCCGCTGTCGTGTCCCGCAAACTTCTCGAAATGTCTGTCGATAACAATGTCAGCAGGGAGGGGGGTCGCAGCCCTGCTGGCTTTTGAACTTACTCGAGCATGGTGACTTGACTTCAAAAGGGAGTTATGGTTTTGTGTGAATCTCAAAAGTCACATTCAGCTGCATTGTTGTGTGTGTGTGTGCGCGTATGTGGTTTTTTTTTCCTGTAAAAATCAGGTCATGCACTACATCGTCCAACCATCACCCAACCTGACCTTTCAGAGTCCAGTGTGAAGTGAACAAATGGACACCTTGCAGCTCGACCGTCTCTTTGTCCATTATTTTGCCTGTAGCTCACGCGCCCGCAGAGCTCTGGATTGGGGCGAGGCTGAGCAAACACTGAATAATGTATCACTGCTGGAGAAGTTAGGTGCGAAAACTCAGTGTGAGATTAGCGAGAAGAAACATGTTCATGCTCTTTTTATTCTCTTCCCCGTCTCTCTCTCTCTTTCTCTCTCTCTCTCACTTGCCTCCAAATGAAGGAGCAAGACAACCCATTACTCCTTCCCCTTGCAGATATCCACTGTTGCATCCCTTTACACATCATTCACCCTCACTTCTCTAAAGTTGTGACAGATTTCCTGAATAAGAGGAGTGTTAATGAAAGGAGAGCAGTTGAGAAAAAAGAGGGAGAGACGCTTGTCAGGTTCAGGCTTCATGGGTTATGTGCTCATGAGAGTCAAATTTACACGCTGACACACAGCTTGTGGTTATGTTATCTTTTTTCTTTCCCTTTAATGAACGCAAAATGTGTGTGCATGTGTGTGCAGTGGGGAATGGTTTAATACGTCGACAAAATATTGGCGAAGGCTGTATTATACAGGATGGAGCAGTTCTGTTCTCTAAGGAAACAGCAGACGTACCAAGTTCTGTGGAAGTATTTCCACAAGAAGTATTTGAAGAAAAAGTTGCTGGAAAATCTGAGACGCTGCAAAGTCCCTCTTCTTTGGTAAAGACCCTGAAAGAAAGCACATAAAGATGCTGATGTTGTCGCAAC
Organism: Scortum barcoo; assembly: GCA_023238725.1. Lineage (NCBI taxonomy): Eukaryota > Metazoa > Chordata > Actinopteri > Centrarchiformes > Terapontidae > Scortum > Scortum barcoo. Next base: position 11,490,759 of record CM041533.1, read on the forward strand.
ATCTTTTGCTCATAATGGGAACGGTTTCTTGTTTTAACATTCTCATATCGCCTTTGTAAAATGCATCTTCTCCGCTCATGCAAACTTCTCATGCTTGAAAGCGTTTGCGCACAGAGATCCTAGAGAACGCTTTATCCCAAACCTCGCATGCACGCCAAAATCGTAAGCGTTCCCTTTGAGAGGCAGAGGCACAAAGCAGGCATAGGCTTTCCCGTCTTTTCACACGTACTCATAACAAAAAGTGCTGCCTGTCACCGTGCGACACATAACTCTTTGGGAATTGTCAGAGGCGGCGCTATAAAAAGTGAAACTGCGTGATAAGGAGAGAGGTGTGAGTGGGAAACATAGGGAGGCAAGGCAACCAGCCAGGCTCTTCATTCACACCTGTGAGCGACATCCTGCGCTCCCTGGGTTACAGCATCCGCAAAGAAGGGAAGCCTGTGCCTCTGCCTGTGTCTCCCGCAATTCCCCTTTTTTCTCTCTTGTCTTCTGTTGTAGGGCTCCCCTCACTACATGGTTCTTCCCATTGGGCTTCTGTTGTTACAATTGATTGATGCATCGCCGAAACAATCACGCTCCTAAAGCAGTAATCCATGAAATTTAAATGGTATGTTTCGCTGATGTTATTCTCCAACTGACTGACAAAGTGATTCAGCCTACACACTGAGACCTGCATTTGCTCATCCATGCCTGTCTAATGGTCATTTTATCTGTACATTACTCTCTGGTGAAAGTTTATGTCAAGCGGGACTGAATTAGCAGTGAACGTTTACAGTCCTTGTGTGACAGAAATTCGACATTTACTGATTTTGCAGGAAAAATACATTCTAACTGTTAAAATCATGGATTAGCAGTTGTCCCTCTGAAGGATGGAGGTAGTTTAGGTGGATGTTATTCAGTCTTAAAATGCTTTACTGGCTTTGAAAATGATGTTATAACACTTCGGTCATGGTTTAGGCACAAAAATTACTAGGTTAGGTTTAGGGGGGAATCTTCTGCTTTGGGTTAAAATTGTATTTTGTTAAGGTTAGGGGACCTTCATCTTTATTAGTAACAACAAAAACACTTAGTCGTGCTGGAAAAAACAACAACATGTCTGTCGGTTCCAATCACCCTGGCCTTCTCACTGCACTGACTTGACCAAAAACGTGTTGTTTTCCGGCCAACTATCCAGCTACCGCTATATTTCAAGTCACCAATCCCCAAAAATCCTCGCAGGCATCAGCTGTACCATCACACTACTTGAGACAAGCAGACACCGCAACAATCTGGCATCCCTCCATTGTGTTAGTGCTGGTGGCTATGGGGAATCTTGCTTGCGAGCTGCTCTTGTTTACGATTTGCTGCACCTAAACAATCAATCACTGAGACCCAAGCGCTCTTTCAGTGGAGCTTAATAAATGAAATCCTGCATTGCATTTTCATTTTGCACTAAACCAAGGATGTGAAGGACAGATTATGAGATGCAAATCTGGCTGTTTTTCTTGTGGACTTATAACTTCTAAAGCTGCTATTAGTCACAGTCTAGTCCGGGTACATTTATTGTATTGGATCAGCAACTGCAGTGTATTTAATCTTGTTACATCTATTGTAAAAATGCTCATGCAGGCATAGTTTTATAATGATAAAGATGCTGCAAGCAGTCACTGACAATACAGTGGTTCATCAGTTGATGTATTTGCCTGCTGTGGACTCTAACAGATACATAAAAGTGATGTATCTGCATCTCTATCCCACCATAATGTGAAAATGGTGCAGATATTTTTGTCCCTTCAGAAATGGTCACTGTGATAATTTCTGCCATTCTGTTATTTGTGGTCTTAGCTGAACAGCTCATGCCTGTTTGTTTGTGGGTTTGGCGGCTGCTGTCAGTCCTGTGACATCATGGTACTGGCACAGCAATGCAGTGAAAACAACACAGAAATGACTGCTTAGCATCAAAGATGTCTGCAATCTCTTTCAGCTAATTTCCCTGACTGATGCTGAGGTCAGCGAGAGACACAAATGCTGAAGATGAAGTATCTAAACACTGGTTTTGCACAATGTATACTGTAGAAACTTGGGTTAGGACAGCATAAATCTACACGTAAGACAAGGTCAACAACCAAGTCATCTTTGCACAAGCCCTGTGTAGCTCGATCACATATTTTGAATCACACAAGGGTTAAACATCAATCTTATACCAAAGCAGGTCTTCCTCAAATGGTAAATGCATTTGTAACTGACAGAAAATAATTTCATAGTACTTTTTATTTGGTGTAACAACCACGTGCATGTGGATTGATGAGAATCAATGTTGTGCTCACTGAAGCCATTTAACAAACTAAAGAAGCTTTCCAAGCTTTCCAGATACCCGTGAGAGTCTCTGTCAAGTTAATGGCTCAATTCACAACAAAGAAGTTTTTAAAAACAAGAGGTAGAAGAAAAGAAGAAAAAGCAGTGGAAAAATGTATTCACTGATTTTAACAAAATAAGTCACAAATCACTGAATCTGGTGAAAATGATGCTCGCTACACCTCACTGCTTGCTTACACTTAGAGATATAAGTAGTGAATGTTGTATCCCACTGTGGGTTGTCGTGAGGGTGAATCGTGCTTTAGAGATTGTCAGCTCAGATGGCTCAGATGCTTTATTTACTTAAGCTAAGTTAATTATAATTCATGCAGGTGAAACGCACACAGCCGTCTGCCATTATAAAGAAGTCTCCCTTTACAGAGTTTGACAGCTAACATCTGCATGATGTGATCTAGTAAGACGTCTTGACAGGAAGCCTCTGTGGAAGTTGTGCAAATGGTGGAATCAGGGTTAAAATAAATATATTAATGAAAATAAATAAATTACTAAGGTAAATTTGTGAAAACATCATTGATTGATTTGAGGTTTTGCCGCTACTTTATCATGTTATTTTTGTAGCTATGACTACATACGTTGATTAAACTGTTTTGAAATGCCTTGTACAGAACACATTTATTCTGAGGATCAATTATAAAGACAGAAAAACAAAATAATTAAGGAGTTTATATTTAGTGATTGTACTTTGACTACTAATTAATCCCTTTTTAAAAATAAAACTGCATATCATATCCATAGTAGTCAATTTTTTTTATTTAATTACACATTATCCACTCCTCTGAAAAGACAGATTTTACATGTGCTGATTCTTCATCATAAGCACTTAATGATACGCCAAAGGGTGCAACGTTGATGACATCACATCTGTGATTAAGCTTTTCTTTTCAAACCCCCTGCCAATCCACCCTTCAAGTGACTTCGCTGGTCCGCGGCTGATTGCACAGTAACTGGACACGTACTGAGAAACAGCTGTCACTCCGCCGAGTCTCAGAGGTGTCCATCACAATGGCTCGTGGATCCAGAATATTCACCATCTGCCGCTGTTTTGCTGGACGTGTAGCGTAGGCCCATATCACTTCCACTGTGTGGTGTGGGAGGCATCGAGTCACTGACTGACAGCAGCTTGTGAGCATGTTCAGAGCCATATGGGGAAAGACTGACTGCCGCATGTTGGCACGGGGCAAAATCATCAGTGTTTAACTCTGAGAGTGTAAAATTCAGCGCTATGCCAGACAGATGCCATCTATCTGTTTATTTAGGACCATCATTTATTTTTTGCCACCACAGAGGCCAGTCACCTTTGAGTATATAATGTTCGCCCAGTGTTGAAATTAAGCATTCACAAAGGTAAGGAGCATGGATGGACTCATGGTCAAAATCCACCAGACAGCAACGTCAAGATTGGACATTCCTGCAGAAACCCGGATTTCGTCCAGTGGATTTATTATAACAACCGGATACAGACTGAGATGGTGCTCAGTCATTTGGGATGACATTACACACATAATAATAGTTTTTTATAGGCTCTAGCAAAGTTTTGCAAATATAAAACATTTACAATTTATAATAAAAGAGTAATAGATGACCTTGTTAGCATTTTAAGGGTGTCCAACAGTTACCGATGTCTTGTTTATAATCATGGAGGAAATGTTTGGTCAAGGTCAGGAAAAAGATTGTGTCAGTTAACATAAAGAAGAATATTTATTGGGGGTCGGTGACGGGCCACTAACTTCAGTCTCATGCATGAAATTCAGACTCAGTGAAATTCAGACTCAGTGCTCCATATACACCTGTGCAATAACACCTCACCACTGAACATCTAACTGGGTGAGGCTGTGTATATAAATATTATTTCTTTCTTTTTCTCTTATTATTACTATTTATTATTTATTGTACATATTGTTTTTTGTGTTTTTGTGTTTATTTTGTATCTATTATTTAATGTCTCTTTTAAATTGTTGTTTGAACGCTGCTGTAACGGTGAAATTTCCCCATGTGGGATCAATAAAGGATCTTATCTATCTTATCTATCTTACTCCCTGTGTTGATAATGAATGTTGGCTTTGGACCAGTTATCCAGTAGGTGATCAACAGAAAATGAATCAGCAAATATATTAATAAAAAAATTGTCCAGATTCTCAAATGTGGGAAGTTGAGAATTTGCCACCTATCTTTGTCATATATGATGGTGTGATGTTAAACTGAACTTCTGCTGATGGTAAGCCGAACTGATGGCAAACTGAACATCTGCTGGTTGGACAAAACAATCAATCGATCAATCAATCAAAATAGTAATGAAACAATGACACCCCCTTGCTTGCATTCCTATTTGTAAATGTTCAAAAATCAACGTTTCCAAGGCATAGTCTTCACTGACTGTAGCCTCAGACGGCATAATTCCCAGGTAAGCTGACTCTGCGGGCACCACAGTCTTTCAAGAGTAAACTTTGTTAGAGTTAAAACCACCGTCTCTTAAGTCAGGGCACGGCCCAGACAGGAACAGGGAAAACAAAATGCAGCGCTCAGAAAAATGCCTTAGGCTTAAAGCAGGGGGGCGAGTGAGTGTATCGATCTATGGTCGCAACAACTTCCTCTGTCAGCAAAATTCTATTTCTGGATCCACCATATCTCAGGAAGTCAATGAGACCTGATTTGCGGTGAATGACATTACATTACCTTGTCTCTCCTCCAGCCCCAGTGATCTATTTCTATCCAAGCACTCTAAACCATATTGTCATTTAAGTTAAATTTGGGTTAGGCGCATAGACAAAGGGAGGCGAACCCCCTCTTGTCATATTGTTGTTGAGGCTGCTGTGCGTGCCTGTTAATTGGCTCGCCTCTTGGGTAAATTCCCACTCCAAGCAGTCTCATCAACCCGCGTGTTACATTACCTACCTAGCGTGAATGAAACCTGAAAGTAATAAGTAATACTTTTCCTCATGTCAGCAGACATTCATGAGCTGTCCGATAAAGCAGAAACCGGAACTTGCAGACAATTTGGGCTGCTCTCGCAAACAAAACCACTGCGAAGATGTGTCAAAACCTTCCTGCCGGAGCTGGTGGTGCAGTGGCTTCTCCTATCAAGCAGGATCGCAGACTCTCGGGGGCTTGTGTGCGGTAGCAGTGACAGGTAAGTCTCATGAGAGGAAGGGTCTGATGTTTACGCGCTTGGATTCCGCGCGGGTGTGCCGCATTTGTCGACGAGATAATTTGGTCGGCGAAACAAACAAGTCCCACTTTAGTGCTTTAACAAAGATGCTCTAGTAACTCGAGTGTAAACATATCTGCCTACAACAGACACAGAGGGGGACGTTGTTTTACTCAGCCAACAAAAGTCCCCCTCTGGAGAAAAGCTCTGGACAATCAATGAATTCTGATTAAATCGACAACAGGAGCGTTGAGGCCGCTGCAAATGAGGCGCTCCTGGTCCTGCCAGGCGACGCGGCCTGATTCATGACAATCTTGAGAGTCATTCATCCCCTATCAGGCAGTCATCGTTCCCAAACCTCTGGGTCAGCCCCATAATAAATATAGATGTTGACACACAGATTCTACCAGTCACAGGAGCAGGCAATTCATGTTGTGGGTGGACTGGATCTGGCCCCGTGTCCACACCTGACACCCTCCAATTATATGTGACAGATGCTTGGCGCGTGCACAGGCACATTAATACTCTGCGGCACGGAATGAAATCTCCATATCTGACACTGGGCTTTTCTCACCCCCTCCGCCTCCTTCCTTTTGTTCTCTGGGTGTATGTAACCAGATGTGGCCCTACTACAAATTTAATAAAGATGCGGAGATGCGACTGTGTGCTTGCCTGTGTGTGCGTGTGATAGACTTTGAGACCCTGCTGGAGCGTGTTAAAAACATTGCAAAACATAGCATATATATGAAAATATATGAGACAATATGACAGTGCAAGTGTGTGCATGTCTGGTGTGTGTTACATGTGCATGCACTGATCCTGTGGTTGGTGTTCTCTGAACCGCCTTATTAGCAGGCTCCATGTGTCAGTGGTTAATCCCTTCGGCCTCTCTGGGGATGCCCCCCTTCTCCTCCCCCTGTCCTCCTGTCACCCCCTCATCACCACCTCCACAGATGGGTCCTTTTATTTCCCTACAGAATACTAATAATGGCCATTGAAGGATTCCAAAGGGGCTGGTTTACCCCCTTTACACCAGCATTAGGGCTGAATGGTGCTTCTGATGCAAGTGGTGGCCAAGGGAGGGAAAAAGGGAGGATACTACGAGCAAACAAACAACCAATGCAAACAAAGTCTACCTTTGTGGATGTTTAATTGCTTCCTTTTGAATTTGTGAAGTGCTTCCATGGTCACTGTGGAAGTCACCAAAACATGGATGCACTTGAGATAAGGCCTCGGATAAAGTTATAAACAGGAGTTGTGGCAGGCCACCACTCAGCCATCAGTTTTTATTGCGCTCTTGCAGAATCATGAGGGAAATTGATGTGCTGTAATAAAAAACGTGGATATTATAGAGTCTGCTTATTTGTCAGGTAGCCATATGGTGGGGAAATATAGCTCATATCATCAAACCAGGGACACAGCCAACAGCAACCAGAAAGGAATAAAGAGGGGAAATGAGTGCACTACTACAGCTTCTAATTATAGAAAAGCATTACTAAATGTCTCAGTGATGCTGCAGTGTATAGCAAACACAGCCTGGAGTCAAGTCACTTTGTCTGTGAGGCAGGGAGAGGGAAAGAGAAGGAGGAAGAGGAGGAGAAGAAGACAGTGCGATGGAGAGGGTGAGGGAAAGCTTTTAAACAGCTTAGGTGTCCCACTGCCAAATCAACTGCCACCAACTCTCAGTTGGACAAAGCTATTTTCATGATTCCTGTAGCAACTCACAACACGAGGCAAAATTAAAGGCAAGTAAACTGTCTCAGAAGAACGTAAAAGAAATAAATAAAAGATGCACCGAGTAAGTTTGCATGCCGGCTGTTCCAGCTGGCAGCAATGAAGTTCAATACTAAGAAGCTGCCAGCAGCTGCATGAAATGTTGTTAAAGTAAGGACAAACCGTGGTGCAGGTACAAATAATGAGAAGCTGACATACCCCCACACTAATGTAAAAATCTGCAGTTTAGACAGGTAAGTGACCACTAAATCTATTTTTGGACAAAAGCCATACCATTTTTAAAATATATAAATATACCTTTCAGTCTAAATATGTACTTGAACAGTTTAAAAAGAAATCAGCAAATTGGTCACGTTATGCTCAGGTTATCTTCAGAACTGGTTCTCGAGTGGTGTTGCCCGACTGCAAAGTCATAGTAAGTAGACAGCGGGAAGGCGTGATACATGTCGTTTAAATTCGGGGGTAACGGTGTACATTTTCAAACACTCCTGTCCTGGAAGACATTCATAGTGATGCACTTTGTTGTTCACAGGAAATGTGACAGAAATTGTTGACAGGAAAGAAAAAAAAAAAAAGAAAAAAGAGAGAGAGATCTTGAGTGAGAGGTTCAAACTGGGGCTCTTTTCTCACGTCTGCGCAGCTGGCGTGAAGTGGGTGTGAATGTTGGATCGTTGGTTTTGAAAAGTTACGAAAATGTTCAGCACCCCACCCACCTATCCGATTATGAAAAGAGAAAGGAGGCTTAAATGAATTGGAATTCACGGATTTCATTCTTTGTCATGTGATTTACTGCATATTTGCTTATATTGTTAAATAAATAAGGATATGATTGATTAAAAAAGTCACTTCTGATCTTGTGTGTCGGGTCGGATTTCACCCACTGATAGACGGACACATCTCATTATCAGGCACCATTCCTGCTGTTACGTACATCAAAGAAGCTGCTGACGTTCTTTCACTGTTGCCTTGTCACCGTATTAAACATGAAGCTTTATGAGGCTGTCACAGGAGCTCTTTTCATTCAAATTTCCTGAGCCAAATGGGTGCTGGATGCTTAAATATCATCGAGATCCTGCCACCTTATCTTTCAGATCTACTAGTTTCCCATTGCCACCAACGTCTTCAGATTGTTCCCATAGTCTCGGCCGAGAGGTTTCATTTTTCAGCCCACTCGCTCAAAAATCACCAGTGTCTAGACACAGAGGAGATCTTGTTCTACCTCCTATCTCTGGGCCTACATTGGAGCTCTCTCTGTTGATGTATCTATAAATATTCTTATAAATATCATTTCCAGCCACTCTTTCTGAGGGAGGTTGAGATAGTTTTGGATTGGACTCAATGTTATGTGTTACATTTGGTGCTTTGTGTGTAGCAACAACAATATAATGGAAAAACAAAGTTAGGGTGCCTCTGAAGATTACTGTACATTAAATTAAAATTCATCAAAGGTCATGAATTGATTATTATGAATTATTTTGCCAACGGCTTTGCTTTCTTTTAGAATCACTTTAAAAATCCCTCTCATTACAAATGAGAGCAGCAAACATCTTACTCCCTACTGTCCTGAAAGGCCTCTTAGATCTGCAGGGTTAAACTTTTTAGTTTGTTCTTCTTCTTAAAATGCTTTACTGATTAATTAATCAACATTCAATACATTTAAAATGGATCACACAAGCATACTATATTTCCCAAGAGGACAAGAGTTAACTGCAGCTTGAAGGTCAGTGTCTTAAAGTTAATAAAATAGCAAGCATCCAAGCATCTCCAAGCATGTAGGAGAACCTACAGTGGCCTTAAGGTTAATTTGTGCTAAGCATGTGCAGACTGGTGATCGTTGCAATCTCTTTTCCGTGGATCAATCATCCCACTCTGTCTCTGTTCTTCATATGCTTGCTCATCAAAATGTTGCTGTGTTGCATAAAGGTAAATGTTATGGGTATGTTTTGGACTGTGACATTAAAGATGAACATGATGCAAAAACCGGCTGGAGCCCTTCTGTGCGGAGTTTGCATGTTCTCCCCGTGCCTGCGTGGGTTTTCTCCAGGTAATGGGTACGCAGGCTTCCTCCCACAATCCAAAGACATGCAGGTGAATTGATGACTCTAAATTGCCCGTCGGTGTGAACCTGAGTGTGAGTCATTGGCTGTCTCTGTACGTCAGCCCTGTGATTGACAATATGAAAATAGAAACTCTCACTCTGTTTTCATGATTCCTGTAACAAGCCAAAATTAAAGACACGTTAACTGTCTCAGAGGAGCGTAAAAGGACTGGATAAAAGATGGGCCGAGTAACTTTGCACGCCGGCTGTTCCAGCTGGCAGCAGTGAACACTGAAGAACACTGAGAAGCTGCTAACAGCTGCATGAAATGTTGTCAAAGTTAGGACAAACTGCAGTGCAGGCACAAATGATGCGACGCTGAGATTCCCACATCACAAATGTTCGCCCAATCATTTGACACCAAATTCAAGCTGAAACTTCAAGGTAAAATCCCTCTCTAGAGCCAGTTTGTCCATTCTGGGCTGCTGTAGAAACATGGAGGTGCAGATAGATAGATAGATAGATAGATAGATAGATACTTTATTGATCTCCAAGAGAAATTCACAGCATGACAACGTGCAGCATGACAGACTCTGTGGAAAAGGACCAGCTTCCTTAGATATGATGTAGATATGAAGGGCTCATCTTAAGCTAATAAAAACACAGTGATTCTAAGTTTCAGGTGATAGTCCACTGATGAAAACATAGTTATGAACATTATATTCCATTTCTGCCAATAGATCCCGCTGAATCTCACATACTGCTCCTTTAAGGCAATCATGAGGCTTTAATGCTATTGTCTTGTAATTTAATGTACTTTCTACATATGTGATGGCCATGTATTGTTACCTTCCCTTTGGAGTGTGCTTTAAAAGTGATGTATTCACTGTTGAGAGTTGAAACAAACATGCTTGGTGTGGATAGTCTTCCCGGCACGCTCACTGATACCCTGTCTTGGCGAATCGACTCTTGTGTCTTGCAGTCCAGTGTCAGAGGAAGTATGTGGCATCCTCTCTGTCCTCCGAGGATGTGAAAAAGAATAGAGTGGGACATTTGTCTGTATGAATATTACATTGTTTCCTTCAGTCCAACATTAAATTATTAAACAGAACGCACTCCGGAAAACAGTCTTTGTGAGGTTTGTAGATGTTGCAGATTCTATCCTTTTGGGTACCTTCTTTTCCTTTCGCTGTAAAAAGAGACCTCTGCATGAGCTTGAGAAATGGAAAGCGTGGTGGAATTCCTCCCTGCTGGCTACAGCACAGGCCGACTCGTCTGCCTGCAGAAGCAACAGATGGCCATGGTCTTGGGTTGCTAGGAAACTGGTAATCAAATACTTTAATTCAGATTGATTTGGGAATCTGAGGTGTATTAAAAGCAGGGTGAAGTCTTTTGTTATTCAGATGGCAAGATGTCTGATTTCTCCCTCTTATTTTGGTTGGTAAATATTTGATTGCCCTCAGAGTTGGATATAGACTTGGCACTGTGCTCTGGACAGGCTGTGGTTGTGTGTGCACATGGCTGTGCATGCAAATAATTGACACTGTCTAACCAACGGCCACACTGATATGAAACAAATGGCAATACAGGCAGGCAGAAATATCCAATATGTTTCTTGGTCTATTTATACCTAACCTGATGTTGGTTCGTAGGCCGCAAGCACATTTTTATGCACACTGTACCCTGTGGCCATGTCTATGTTGTTGTCTGCGGGATTACATTCACACATTTAGAATTGAGGTCAATCGACACATAAGGCAAAACAGAATGAAGTAATTAAATGAGAAAGTAGCACCAAATTAAATTTTTCTTCCAAAGGCGAAATTTAGCAACTTTCAACATATTTTATCCCTGCACTGGTGAAGAACGTCAGCAAAAATTGGGGAGTTGCAGTTGAAGTGGTGTGCAGTTTTATTTTTATTCAGTCTTCACCGAAAGAAAAGGGAAATTCATCAGTTGGCAAAGCATGATGTATACATTTTGGAAGAGAAAATAACACAATCGTTCTTTTACAAATGACATGTTTATTGTTTGTAATAAAATTAAACTAAAACACTTTCTCAGCTCAATGCAGTAATGGGTACAGCTTCACCTGGTCTGGTATGACCAGTATCTATAGTGGCTAATGTTAGAAAGCTGTCCGTCAATGCTGCTGTGTAATTCATTCAAAGACTTCATAGCTTGTGCTACTGTTATACCCACATTTAAGTGGTGGATAAACACAACAGTGGTTTTATCACAAAGGTAAAACAAGACATAAACATACTGGGGGACTTGGTTGTTGTGTCCCAATTGTTGTACTATTATGTGAACTAACCACCATGCCCATTCATTTCAGTAAGCACAGTATGAACAGTATGTGTAGCCTTGTATATGTGTTAATGGTTGCATGTGACTGTCAATACTCCATCACACACAAATGATTGATGACTGACTTAAAATCAAAGTATACAAGCTTAATTACCAGGAGTTTACCCACACTTTGCAGGACATTATTTTAAGTTATTTTTAGCTTCATATTTTTCCCACAGCAAACATGGGGCATGTACAAACAGGGTACAAATGAAAGGAAAATCCTAAATAAAAGAGTTTTTATTAGAGCTCCCATATAACTGAGATGCATTATCCTGGCATTGTTTGGGTCCACTTGTCCCTCTAGGGAGAAGTGTTGATGCAAATCAAGTAAGTTATTCTGAACGATCACCTATATACCTAAATGAGCCTTCGCAGTCACCAGATACCAACCCAACTGAACATCTATGGGAGATTTTGGACGCGAACGTGTTAGACAGCGCTCTCCATCACCATCAACAAAAAAAACAAATGAGGGACTATCTTTCAGAAGAATGGTGTTCATCCCTCTGATAGAGTTCAGAGACTTGGAAAATCAATGCCAAGGAGCACTGAAGCTGTTCTGGCATTAAACCTTACTGAGACACTTTATGTTGGTTTTTCTTTAATATGTCACCTCTCTGTCATAGCAGTGGGTAATCGGACTTATGCATTTTAACCTTTAAATGTGAGGGTCAGTAGCCTAAGTCTGACTAATTTTTACTGCCTCTGGAGCTGTTTTGATATAAAGCAAAAACACGAGAGACCTAGAGCCTGAATGGCATAATACTGGCAAGCCCAGTGGCCTCCAGATGTTGACTGTTTTGCACCAGAGTTTCTATCAAAGAGCACATTTGTTGACTTGGCCGGCGCTGGTGCAGGAACAGTTAAGCCTCCTGTGATGCTGCAGTGCTGCCGTCGGTTCCCTCAGTTAGCGGGACAGATCAGAGCTGATATAACATTTCCCTGGTGAGTTCATAAATAGATCCAAACAGAAGACAGACAAACCTAGAGGAGAAATATACTCACTGATGGTTTGTGTTGATGCTGATTGGTGGAAAAAAAAGCCATATTTGATGTGTTATTTTCTCTTTCATCTAAAAATAAAAATAAGATGGTATTCCTCAGTCCTCTGTTATCTTTTTGTTTCCAGTAAGAACAGCAGACAATGAATCAGTTGCATATACAAATGTTTGTCTGTATTCACATGTGCTTATGGCATTAGCACATATACACACAGACGCAATCTGTATCATAACACCATATGTGGGGAAGGCACAAAACTGAAGATATTAACAGATTTTCCTTCAGTAAAATAAAACTGGACTATAGTAAACCCCCAAAAAACAACATCAAGTCACAGGTCCAACAAAGGTAATAATGAAACAGAGAGAGAAAAGGGTGATTACAGGCTGTAAACAGTCTTCAGTGCATGTCTGCCAGAGCTGTCTGAATAAATAAACTCAATGTAAATGAATGAGAGAAAATAACGAGCATTCACAGAGACTGCTGCAAGTGTCAGTTGAGAAAACAAAGTGCTGAACATGGAGTCTTACTCTAGGAGAAGATGGTGATGGCATGCAAATACACTGCACTGTCATTACAAATTGGAGCCTCATGTTCTGCAGTATTGACCTTTAGGGCACATTTTGTAAGACCAACATAGCCCATTTTGCACAGTCAAAGCAGCGGTACCGTTACAGATGAGACAGTTCATGCTGTATTTTTGCCTTTGGATGGAAGAGGAAATAGGAGTTAGATCAGCTAAGGCCTCACACATCTACCTGCCAGACAGTTGGGCATCCAGGTTGGCTTAATAGGCTTAGTCACTAAAGTCTGCAGTAGATATATATTTTTTAGAGGTTTTCGAAAAAAGGCAAGATAATTGGTTGAGAACAGTTTCTTGAAGTGTAGGATCACTCTGAATAATATAACAGTGTCTTACGTACAGTATGAATGTGTTTAGATTCTGTAGGGAGAAGCAGATATTTCTGGGTGCGGCATAACACATTCTATTATATATTTATACTCTGTGGAACCCCGAGCCTTGTTTCTCTATTCCCACTGATTGGCCTTTCGAAGCCAAACAACAAGGAGTGGGGAGCTTTCATAAGTAGCCAGCAGTGAGAACTATGTCACAGACGTGAGCCTGAGACAGCCCATTATATTTATTGTTACCATAGTTTCCAGTGCTAACTATCGTCCGCTGACCACAAAAATACATCTGCATGCACATCAAACTGCAACTCATTTTATACTTATTTACATAGTTATTTGCAAAAGTTTTCATTTGTTCATGCCTTCACCAGCACAAGAATGAATAGACACGTCATTCTCAGACATGTTTCATTCATTCTTCTTCTGTTTATCCGTCTTATAATTAGATAGCTGACAGTCAAGATATACAGGGGAGAGGGTGAGAAAGGTCCCCAGCCAGAATTGAACTGGGGATGTTACGATTCCATCACAAGCGTGCTGCATAGGAAATGTTTTGATTTATTTTATCTGTCAATGAGAAGATCAGATCAAAACGGGGAACCTTTACCAGTCAGGAATGAGAAAGAAGATGGTCAAAGTAGCAGAATTTCAACTGAAGGTTTCTGTATTTTCAATTAATAAAAAGCATGTTATAATTAAACATTATACGACGCCTTGCACAGTGAGTGCAAGAAATTGTACTTAATAGATCGTAAATCAAAGTGACTAAAGCATATTTGAGACCCACTTCTCCCCTGATAAAATGAAAATGAAATAACACTTGAGATCTAATAATTTCTTACATCCTTGAATTTCCTCTGCAGAGCTGGAGAATCGGGGATTACTTTTTCTTTATTTCTTCTCTCATAAGAATAGATATGGAAAAAAATAAGTGTAGTCTCAGGATGATTTCATTCTCATCAGAAACCATTAGACAGTAGCGAAACCAGATGTCAGATGTTTGTGTCTTCGGAGACGTTTCCCTGTGGCAGCACGTCGCCAACCTGGTGACACATCCAGTCCCCAACTACCCCATTCATGGACCAGTAATCCATGAGGCATGAGTTTCAAACTGCGCCGAATCTTTGGAATAAAACATGTCCTACAGATAAAACAGCAGAGAGCCTCTTTGTAAATAGAGGACAAAATCCCTCCCTCCTCCCAAAAAAACACTCAAGTCCAGGATAGTGCTCATAAATCTCACCAAGCCACAGACTAAACTTCAAAAAGGGGATGTTCAAATATGATGCACTTTTTTTTTGTTTTTTTGGAGGGGCTCTCACAGCATCTCCAGCCCTATAATAAAGAGCATTCTAATAAAAAAAAAAAAAAAAAAAAAAGAAGAAAACCCAGCGAGATGCCGAGGCAGGAAGGTCACACTGCTGTAGGCGCCTCATGGTAGCTGGTACAAAGCAGTCTGAGACGACACTGACTGACAGAGGAGCATAGTATGTAAATATAGTCTCACTTATATCAGCATGAGTTTCTCATACATATGGGTGTGGGTAGCCACAGTCCTCTTAAGAAAATGTTTTATTTACCTATACCTAAGGGACTATTTCATCAGAAGAGTATAATTCTACTACATGTACTTATAATTACATTACAGTTACCTTTACAGTTGCTTTCATGCGGTGTGTGATAAAAATACACATCTGCTGTGTTTTTAAGTTGCTCATTAGGCACAAGTGTCGGTACAGCAACTTTAGTCGGTACAGGCTACATCCTGACTCGAGACTTGGCCCTCTATTTCTGAGCTATAACAATGTCTCAGCAGTTTCACTAATTGTCTGCTGAGCGCAAATATAAATTAACGTTCTTTCCTTAGTATTGTTATGTTTGCTGTGAGAAGGTTGCTTTTTTATTTATTTATTTATTTATTTTTTATAAATTTGCGCTGCTCATTTTTGCAAGGATAAGGTGTTACGTTTGTCTCTCCATTTATCCAAGCAGATTTTCTGATATTTCCAAATAGCGAGGGACTTTGGAAAACACATATTAAGCCAAATTCTCCTCTACTTCTGTCTGCTCCTCTGTTTTTAAAACTGCATGTATGGACAGAATACAAAAACAAAAAAGAAATATGCCACAAAGAACTCAAGATAAACTCAAAGTGTTCCATAAAATTAAGCTATGAGACACAAGTGGGCCACGGTAGCCAAATGGAAAGCACTAAAATCTAAAGGATGTCATTTCTGCACTGAGGTTAACAGATGACAATAACGATGAGGCCGAGTAAGAAGAACATCTGACCACTGTGTTCCCTCAGCTCTATTTAGCATTTCATCATCTTTCAGCTCTTTGTTTTGGTTTCATGAGCTGCAGCTTTAACACTTTTGGTAACTTCCCTCGCAAGCTTCATCTCACAGACACAGTTGGGAATGAAAAGCTCTAAAAAAAACCTATTGAATTGAACCTAGAAGAAGACAGTGGAGCCTTTGGCAGCTGAGAAGCAAAATATTTCCATCCGGAGTTGGTGAAGATCAAAACACAGCTAAAAGGGAGTAAATAATGCAGATTTGTGTTTGTCCGATGGCAACAAACACCATTAATAAATGCTAGTAATGCTTTGTGCCTGTTTGGTGAGTAAATAGGCAGCGTTAATGTAAGGCAATTTCACAAAAATATAGCATGAGGATTTCTGCCTCAGAGTTGCAGGAAAAAAACTAATTAATGCATCTTAAAGAGCTCAGTGACATATCATGAATGTTTAAGCAAGCCGGTAAGCCAGCATGCCATAACGGGTGTTTTTTTTTTAGTATATTCTACCAGTTTGATTATAATCTTGATGTCTCATAGGTGCACACAAACTTGAAATCTACAGACACACCAGGCTGCACTAAAACACTCCCCTTAGACAGTCAGTAAGAAAAAGCACGGCTATTCCTCCTAAAGGCATTTGATGAATTCCAAAGGACATCACTTACCTTTTTTTTTAAAAAGTGTTTGTAATCTGATTACAGTTGTAGTCGGTGACTAACACAGTGTCCACTGAGACGGGCTGTCAGCTTGCTGCTGCACACCCTATTAATTTAGACACACAGCTGTTTTATCTGCCCATCTGTTTCAGCTGGCACTGTACTACTGATGCTGCTCGATTGTGCTGTTTGAATCTGATTCATTGTTCTCTCTGTGATCCTTGGGACTTGCCATTAATATTCGTCAGCCGAGTCGTGATTGCCTCAATGCATCCAGCGCTGGCGAGGAAACTTCTGGGATCTTAATGTGTCCTCTGTCATTTTGTCTTTGAAGTGCACCTCAGCCACCGAGTGCCACATCGAACAGGTCACCGAGGATTCACATGACTGAACGCAGAGACAAGTTAGGCTCCAGTTTTATGGCAGCATATGGTGAATGTCTTATGGGGGCTTTGTGGTGGTGAACTGGCATTTTCGCAGCTCACACAATGTTTTTTTCTTTTTTTCTTTTTCTTTTTTTTGCTTTTTTGCTTGTGTTTTGCAGACTCATCGTGATCTGTGTCGGTGTGGGAGGAGAGGCACAATGGGGGGGGCGTGTCTGTTGTGATCCAGACGACACGGCAGCAATTTAGCCGTGGGGGGACCACTGGGACTTGAACTCAGGCTGGGTCAGTGTCACACAATTTATTACTTTATTTTGTGTTTTACATGACACATACACCCGCCCACCAGTCTACATTCAGCCATGCATGTTTAACACCGCTGACCTGCCTCTTTTGTTTTTGTGTACTCCCTTCTTCTTCTTCTGGTCTTAATTAGATCCTGGATGATAGATTTTTGAGGCTAAAAACAATATAGATACTCAGGAAATTAAAAATTGTATGAGAATATATCAACGATACATAACACATAACATAAAAAAAATATTTTGATGACCCCGCGACCCTGTGAGACAGGATAAAGGGTACAGAAAATGGATGGATGGATGGATATTTTGATGAGCTTCCTTAAAATTAGTTGTTTTTTTAAAGGATCGTGACCTTGAAAAAATGTGGAGAGTGATCATGATGTTAAAAAATAAACTTGGTGGATAAACATACCTACAGCCTCTCTATACCATAAAATTTTTCTTGATACTCCAAGAAATGGAGAGATATTTTCTGTGATAAGCTACAGTAACATTAATAGCCAAGTTCTGGCATTTTCAACCTCTCAACAACCTCATCTCCTCTTTTTTTTTTTTAATGTGGGGCCAAATAAAGTCTGACAACCTGTCAATAGATATGAATCAATGTACCATTGTATGGTGCCAGCGGGTGTCCAAATAACAACAGATGGCAGACATGCATACCTCTTCAGAGCCGGATGACCAGCGGGAACAGCATGAGCCTGACTGGGTTCTGCACAACACTGATTCACTATTGCATTCGTCATATTGGTGGACTGAAAGAATATCAACAAGGCTTGAAACATGGACGTGGATAAGAACAGCGTTGTGAGTCCTGTCAGAGGCAAAGCTCTTGATGTGGACTGTAAAATATCTCCATGTTTGTCCAAATACCAAAAAATATAAGCACATTGTTCCTCGGAGTTCTTATTTTGTAACTTAACATCCCCGAAATTGTGTGATCTAAAAGCTGCGAAGCCGTGTATAGTTTCCGGTGAAGTTAATGACTGGGGTTAAAGCTAGAATGAACTTTTTTTGGTGGACGAATTTCATGCCTCTACCCTCAGCTTCTGATTAATTGCATTGTTATCAGTAAGTCAGAGCATGAAGAAAAGAGAGTGGACAGGATAACAAGGTCTGCACGACTGAGAACCATGGTGATGAGGACGGCGATGATGATGGCAGTGAGAAAAGTCATTATCAGCAGCAACATTTAGATTTTCCATTTCAAACTGTTTTTCTCCTCACGCGTCGAGAAGCAGGGATTTGTGGCATTAGCGAGTTCATATGGACGTCTCCCTTTGATTGTGTGTGTGTGTGATATATTTATAGCCCGATGCCTTGTTTGCTCTCATGTCTTTCTACAATCTCAAGCCGTTGTCCGTGCATTTCCATCTGCACATTGTCCACGTGTGTAGGTGTGTTAAGTCCCTGTATATTATTAACAGGAATCCAAGGGAGCAGGTCGATAAAGCCCCTGCCCACCAGTGTCCCCCTGAAGTCCTACACACCATCTCCCAGCTTTGCCTTCCTATAGTCATCTATGGTAATCGCTGGGATCACATCACAGCACATCCTTAATCATGCTGGGGGCGGTTCTGGGAAGCCAAGTACGCAGTCAGTGAACCGCTGACCTCTGCAGTCTACCGACTTCTTTCATCTCGGAGCAACAGTTTGTACTTTTTCTCCCCCAAAAGTCTAATTTAGAACACATCGTTCGCATCACAGCATCACTGAAATGAGTGGATTTCAAAGAGCAGAGTGATATGAATGTGGATTACTCAAGGGCAACTTTAAAGCCAGTATAAATGCTGTTTTTCTATGCATTTCTGTGGTAGTACAACGATTTTAGTTCAACAATGGGCTTGTTTGCAGTGCTGGAAAGCAACAAAGTACATTTTCTGATGTACTACACTTATAAATTTAATTTAAGGTACCCAATTATTTATATATTCTACTTCTACTTTATACTTCTACTTCACTACATTTCAGAGAGAATGAGTTTTTTTTTTTAGCTGGTAAGTCTGTGTGAGTGAAGGCATTTTACTTGTAATCAGGTATGTTATAGTGATATTGGTACTTATACTGAAGCAAAGAACCCACTGTCTGGCTCTTTCATCACAAAAAAAAAAAACCTTCCAATCTGATTTCCCCACGCAGATGGAAAAAAATGACAGCAAAATAAGAAACTCGAAAAATTGAGACTACTCATTATCGGCCGTTTGTAGGTAATAGAATCAGTGCAGAAAATGCGAGCACGCAGGAAAATGTGAACTGAAGGTGATTCTAACCAATAACAACTCTGAGCTCCTGATGTATGCAAAATAGAGAGATAGAAGATAATGAAAGATTAATGAGTAAATCTCTACCCATGAATATTTGAGGAGGGGAAGTCTGTTTAATACATGATGATCCTGTGAAAGGCTTCCTGTACATGCCACCGCCTCATTCGCCAATTCAGAGGGGATGCTTATTAGATTTTCAGGCGGATGGCATTTTCATTGCCCTACTCTCTCCGATGAGCCACTTTCATAAATCATTTCATATCACTTTATATTTGGGTTTTATTCCAAGACGTGATACATACGGGGGGCAGGGGCAGCCCATAAACTTAAAAAAAAACAAAACAAAGCAAAAAAAAAAAAACACAAACAGGATGATAAATGGTGTTTCCTGGTGGTATTTCAAGGCTCCCTTGCTCAGACTTTCGACACAGATAAACATATCATTAATAAAAACATGCCTTAGTCATACAAGTGTGGCAAGGAGTGGAATTTTTAAAATCGACACAAACACGAAACAACTACGGAGGAGCAATGGAGGCCACCAGACAAAGAAATGTCTGTCTGCACCTCGTCGTTGCTCCGCGGGGTTGATTTCTGTGCAGCCATCTCTGATCGTGTTCGTTGTTGTTATTGCGTTTTAAAAATGGCGCGGTTGACTCTTACGAACGAGTCGCTCTCCCGACGATGCATCTAGTGACATCAGGCCCTGGCCAATCAGTGGCCTGCCGTCTGCCGGACGTCACATTTTCGGCTCCACTCAGCTCGCTTGCCGAGTAGGTAGGTATTTACTACAAAAAGTACCTGGTACCAGGTACTAAAACGTAATGGAAACGCGCATTACAAACTGAGGCGAGTCGAGTCGAGTTGAGCCGAGTAGGTACTAGTGGAAAAGGGCCATTATACTCTACCTGCTAAGGGGCTGGGCTAGAGGAGGAGTCTTCCCTTAGGTGCGCTTCACTACACAAGCTATTCATAACGTGATGAAAACAGTTTAGTCATAATTAGAAAAACATCTTTTTCAATCGCACATCCACTTACTCGGTGGCGCCACACATACACAGAGCCATCATTAGACCATTTGCATTGCAAATTACTTCCACACTATGGATTCCTGGGCTTCGAGGGCTACACTTGACATAGCATCACTCTGTAGCTCATAGCCCTAACTGCTTTTGTGACTGACACACGGAGAGGGATCAATGGATTAGCTTCCACGAGATGGGTGTTCTCGGGGGCCGCAGACGTGCCCGCACATGCTAAGAGCAGGATTACGGCGAGGCAGCCAGGAGCTCTCTGGTCGGACAGGCGCCTGTCAGGCCCGTCTCACGGCTCAAGATGGTGACAAATGGAGAATGCTGCCGGCAGAGTGCACTCAAATCTCCAACTCAATCACACTGAGTCAACACAGGAACCCGTGGCGTGAATCAGGCTCGCCCATTTATGCAAACACGCGCAAATCTGCAAACATCTGCATACGCATCACACCATTTCTTGTCCATGTTTTTTTTTACATCAAGGTTTCATACATGCCTTCATTCCTTAGAGCATTACCTTTGTTGCTTGTGTGTGTGTGTCTGCGTAATCCATTTGGCTTTGCAGTATTTCTATTATGACCTTAGACTGACAAAAAAAATCTCTATGATGGAGGATCAGCTGTATTCCTTACAGCCACAATCTCTATCAAACCTAAGCAACGCCCAGACTTTGAGAAATATGATGAACGAGGGACACACGTTTTTCATTTTTCCATCACATCCGTTGCCTTGTCAGACTGTTCAGATTATGTAATTACCCAATAATGCACGCAGACATATTTTATCCAAGCTGGTGGTTAGATTTGTCTCTGACAAAGCCTTAGGAGGGTGTTTCACCATGAAAGGTATTTATAGTACAGAAGGGAGCTGTGCTTTTCGTCTCTCGTACAAGGGAAACCCAAAGCTATGAAGATGATGAATGGCTTTAATTGAACGTATTGCATAAATGCAATACCAGAGGGAAAAAATAACATTAAACAAAATTTGATCACCCGCGCACATGTGAGGAGGAAGATTCAGCACACACACACATGCCTGATATTGTGCACAGAAAAACACCCATGCACACAAGCAAGCATCTACCCACCCAGATCTCACCACCCCCACTTAATGGCCCCCACCACACACTTGAACATTCTCATTTATAATTCCTGCACTCAACTTGATGATCACAGCAGCTGGGGAAGCACAGGTGACAGCAGATGTAAACACTGCAACAGAGAGTCTTTCCCCCTTCTTTGCATGTCATCAAAGTGGTGGTCGGGACTTCCGATTCCCCTGTCTGCATAGCAGAGTATGAATAATGCAGCAGTGCGGGGTTGCCTGCCTGACAGAATGACTTGATAAAACAGCTGGGGTAGACCGTGGGAGACGTCACTACACCAAGAAAAAAAAAAAAAAACAGGACTGCAGCAGCTAAATATAAGCGCCGCCAAAATCTCTGTGGCTCCTTCCGCTCAGAGACAAAGGACAGGATGGGAAAAAAGGAGGTAAAGACATACAGAGAAAGTGCGCGTGTGGGTTCTTATAGTTTTAGTTGTCCAGGCAACAGTATTATGGCTGTATGCATGTGTGTTTGTATGTTCTCCACCTCTGTGCCAATGCACGCACCCGGAGTGATCTGCAGGGTGTGTGCAGCAGTGCCAGAGGCAGGTATGGGGCACCGCTGGCACCATATTCAGGAACAAAGATTTTGAGAGTGGTTCTGCTCATAATGGGGACAGAGAAGTTATTATATGAGCCAACAGGGAGCAGAGAAACCATAACAGCGTGTTTCACAATTAGAAAAACGGAGTTCTCAAACAGATCCATGTATAAATTTGCAGGAAATAGTCGTTGTTGACGCTGACATCTTTAAAAACGTCTGTTTGAAGGATTTGGCAAATACTCGTGGTAACATCAACTGCATTTTCAGACTATCGATTCCATTCAAAGCAATTTGTATGATAGCAGTTATGGGGTACATAAGTCCTTTTGGCATCTAATCTTTGAGAAATTCATTCTGCCAACATGAGAAACTCCTCTGCCAACCCACAGAAAAACAACCACAATCGATGTGAAGTCTTATTTCTCTGAGATAGAATTCTTGGTAACTCTGTCTCTCTCCCACTCCCCATCCTTCTCTGTATCCTTCTCAAAAAAAAAAAAGAAAAAAGAAAAGTGATCTACTTATGTCTCACTTCATGCACCTGAGACCTTGTAACCTTCTCTTCTAAATCTACCAGGGCTCGGATGGTAGCTCATTTGTACGTCGCTTTGGACAAACGCGTCTGCCAAATGAATACATGTAAATGTAATCCACTCTCTGCTCTTCTGCTTCACATTTGACATGCATCATAGTCCCAGGGCTGGATTAAAGTTGCATATTTTCATGAATGGAAGAGTAATAAGTAATAAGATGAATTCATGTTTAGTAGTCAAATTCAAAGAATCATCTACTACTAGATTCATAATTACACATTTTTTTCTGCATGCAGGAATCTTGGACTATTTCGTACTCAATTTCAGTTCTATTATTTTTTGCTTTAAAACAAATTGTGTTGGAGTTACATCTTGAATCAGGCTCACATTTCCCTTCCCTACACACTACACACTTACCTTAATACACACTATGAAAAAAACCCATCTGAGATCTAACTGAGGTTTAATTTTATCATTCCCACCTTCAGGTTTATCAATATTATTCCTGCCAAACAGGAGTGACATTTCCCCTGACAGACACCCTTGTCAGACGTGAGGGTACAACTGGTTGCTCATCACACGCTTTCAGAAGCAATCTGGTGAAATGGGTATGAGACTCTTTAAAACGCCAGGAGCAAATTGTACTCACTTAAGTGTGACTTCTTTTCAATGGCATCGTTGCGACGGTCTATTAGTCACTCTGTTATCGGTGATGGAGACTGCGAGGAGCTTTAGACTAGAACACTGACACCACGGCTGATAAGACATGACCCGCAGCTTTGTCGGGATGGACAAATGGCAAAGAACTAAAGAGAGAGCAGTTGTGCTTGTGTGCAGTTTTTACGTTTATTCTGCTCTCACAGGAATCAGTGCTGAGCGCTGCATTTTAAATGGAATCGGCACATGTTGAAAACCCACAGTGCGTTGGAACCAAACCATCTGTAATGATTAGGATGATGTATGCATGCTGCAGATAATTGTTAGTTTTAACGAGGCAATTGGCTTCATAATCATAAGTTTATGGCACATAATTTTAAATGATTGCTTCAAGGAACATTTTACAAATCGCCCATTAAACTTGCATTTCGCTGTACTTTCTAAACAAACATTGCCCTAGGTGACTCATGCGGCCGCCCATCGTTTTGGCATTCTGGTCCATATGTTGACTGCATGGTTCTACATCACAGAACACAGAGGATGTGTTCGCAAGCTCAGCGCCCTCGCCTGTAATAGTAAGAGAGCGAAAATCCTTTTCATCACTAGCTTTTCTTTCACTACAAAAATCTGCAGCTCAGTGTGGTGTCTTGGGGGCTGCCTTTCGTTGGTCTCTCTGAAAAGGTGAAATGTGCAGTTTTCTGACCAGCCATCTAAGCTGTGTGAGTATCTGTTAGTTATCATCTTAACTAGTAAAACATTGTTTTATTAGTACTGAACATTTATAACGCAATCAAAGTCTTTTTTATCATCTATTCGATCACAAAATATGAAAACAATATTACTTATTTTTTTTGGAAACCTTTCACCTTTCAACCTTCTCTGCTTTGGTCTCTATTTTGATCTTAGCCAACCCTCGGGGGAAATATTAGAAAAAATACTCCTCTGTGTCCACCAGCTAGTCGCTAACTTTATCTTCTTATTTCTCTATCTGTCTCATCTTTCTTCTGTTTGGCAGGAATTATAGTGGCTTCATCTTTTTTTCACTGGAAACAACTTCCTGCTGTGGCTAGAAACAAAGTTGATGAGTTTCTGGCCTTGAAACCAAAACAACAAGCTGAAAGACGCCAAACTCTCAGAAGAGCTGAGAGAAAGAGCCAGGTGATAATTCTCTGTGTCTTCCTTCACATTTTTTTTTTTTCAATTCGTGCAGCTGAAGTGAAAAATGAGATATTATGCTTCCCGACCATGTTCAAGTGATAAAAAAAAACAAAAAACAACAACACCATTTGGCTAATCAGCATCATACTCTGTTTATTCATTGACCGTGGGACAACTGGCAAGATAAAACCTGCAGAACATTCGTCAGAAGCAGAAATGAACTTTCTAATTCCCAGATGTGCTTTCTGTGGGCCAACATTGCCTCTTCCATCGTCCGAACTACACAAAGTCTGATTGTGTTCTGAGTTTTGTGCGAGAACACCTCTCACCCCTCCCTCCATCAAACATCCACAAAAAGTGTTTGATGTCATGCCAACGAACAGTGGAGAGTGGAGCGCACACACCCACACACACAAAAACCCTGTCACCGTTTTGAATAACACGAGACTTTTGTAATGCATGAGACGAAAGTGCCGTGAAAGGCTTTTACTCAAAGGTCAGCCCAAGTGTCACAAATCCACATTTCACCGAACTACCTGGACTGTAATATCTTCAGCTGACTTTAATTGGAATCTTGAAGAACTTGATGAACCGAGTATAAACGTAGCCAGCAATAAAAAAGTCCCCCCTGAGCCACCATATAAGCAGAGTCTGTGTGTGGGGGGGCGTGGGGTGATTAACCTTTCCCAGTAATAATTTTCCCCCAATATCAAACAGCTAATGCTCAATAAATTTTCATTGTATTTTCAATTTCAATTTTTATTGCAATTTCATTTTTTTCATTATGTATTCAATATGTAGTATTTGTATCACTCATTCTATGATCTTAAAAAAAGATGGTTTATATAGTTGTATTGTATGTAATATATTGATCCTATAATACAGTTTGTATTCTAGGGGGAAGTCCTCTCGGCCTTTTTATTGACAGATACATGCATCAGTACTGAGTATCATCTGGTTTCTGGTTGTTTATTTGGGTCACTGCAACCCAAAACTTGCAGCTAAATCAGGCCTTGCCACACAAAAGGTGACCTATGCTGCAGGCCTATTCCTGTTCTTATCTTATGTTCTTATCTTATTCAGAGAAACGCTGCTTATAAATAGCAGCACACGACAACCCGGCAACCTATTGTCATGGCAGCGACGATCAAGAAAGAGAGCTTGTAAAGTTAAAATTAAAAGTATCTCACATTCCCGCTGCGCAGCTGTGCAACTCTTATAATGATGCATAGCCTGAAAGTCAGTCAAGAGTTATCTCTGTTAGATGGGGTAACAATAGATCACAATAAAGCTTTTGAAATCTTTGTTATTTTAGCTACCAGCTCCTGTTTATAACAATCTGGTCTTTTCATATAGAAAACATATGATTATTGGTGTGCTTCCTCTTTATGAGGATGGTCATTTACCTACTAGAGTAGTTTAGATGTAGTGGGATTAGTCGAGGAGCGTCCCCTCTATGCCTCTATTGGGAAATAATTAATGTAAAAATCAACCTGCTGATTACTTTGGGTCTCTTTCTCACACAGCTCTCTATTAGAATTCAATTTCATTGCATGCAGGTTATGTTCATTCACCTCTCTGTATACAATATTGGTTATGAAGCAGGTTACTCCAGTGTAGCAGAGGTATAATAACCATTTAACAGCTATGGTGTACAGTATAGTGCTCCTGTACTATTGAGTGTCACTCTGAGACTGAGAGAAAATAAAGCTGACCAATAAACTGCTACACATGGGCTATGAGTAATCCCTGACCAACAACGCCGTGTTAATATTTAGGCTGCATTCAGGCTGGTTGGGAGCGCAAACACACAATACAAGTCCAATACACAAGGAGTTATCAGACTCCAGAAAGACTTCAAAGAGGTTTATAATACTAAGAGACAGGATTTTTCCACTCTGGAAAGTTATTGTGGCAGCAGTTGTTTTATTTTTTTGTCCCAACAAAAGTAAAAAAAACAAGTAAACATGAGAATTCATATTACAAGCTATAATCTACCAGTAATGTGCATATGATTGGCTAAAGCGATAAGTTTCTGGATGATTTTGCATTTAAGGGTCAACTGATCACTCTTGTTCTACCTTTTTACTTTTTTGTATATTGGTGTTTTGAACAGATACGGACCTTACAAAACTCCAATCTGGCTCCAGTCTTTTTCTTCTTTCTCCTCACAAACTCAGTCCAACCTGCCTAATGACAAAGCTTCCTTTATTTGTGATTAATAATATGTGATGCTGGTCGCTCTCCTTTATCAGGCTTTATTAAAACACAAGGAGAGATGGGGAGGACACGCTCACACTTATCAGAATCTGCACTTTTATAGTTTTGAGTTGATTTTCTCACTGAAATCTCTCTAAACAGTGTCCTCTGACTGTCCAGCTGCCAGATGACAGAAGAGTTGATGTTCAATATTGTACTCTCAGAGCAAAAGTGTGTCTTCACTTGCTGTCATCAGTTATAGTTTTACAGTAAAGGCCTACCACTGCGCAAATGTAATGTCGTACCTCCTGCAGCTGTGTCAATGCCAAGTGCGAGGTGTGCTCACAGAAATGAGCGAGAAGGCTTATGGTCAACTCCAACATGAGTAGTAACCAAACTAAACCTAAAATGGACAAAATGCACGTTCCCAACGCCTCACAGGGGCTGGAAAAAAATGGCAGCTCAAAATCTGCATCCTACATTTTGGACAAGGTCTTTTATTTTCCAGGTGCGACAGAGTGTGATGACAAACCACCACAGCCTGTCAGTATTGCTTTTGGTGCTTTTTACTGTGAGTAAAGCCAACAAGCAGTGGGTAATGTAGTGTGATAAAATACACATGAGGAATATAATGACTTCCTGTTTGTTGTCGTACAGAGCCTGCTCCAGCCAGGTAACACGGTAAACACTGTTTGGTCCTGTTTTCTTGGTTGCGTAAGAAACGATACACATTGTGCAAAGCCGCAAACCGCATTCCTTGAGTCGCTTTTTTTGTTACATATTAATTCAATATTTGTATATACATATTTTATAACATCTTAATCTTAGATGCAGTGAAAAGGCCCTCGAGTTAAATTTGTTCCAGTTCATCTGAGTGGTTCGCTGTGCACTGAACTTTGCAGAGTACGTGCGTGCGCTAAAGAGACAGAGAGAAGAGAAAGGAGTGGAAAAAAAAAAAAAGACAATCAAGAATCCAGCTGTCACACAAGTTCGCTAATGTGCGGCGTTCTCCTCCAAAAAGCCATACACAAAGACTTTACATGTTAACTCTCACCTGCAGGCAATCCCCCAGCTTTCTCTCCATCTCGGCAACCATCTCTCACTCTAATGTGAGCCATTCGTTTTATTGCAACCTTTCAATTATTCAGTACCATCAGCTGATTCCATATGTGCATGCGTGCATCTATGCTTGGATGTGTGTATACCTTTTGTTTGTGTGTGTGTGTGCACGGTGGACAAGGAATGAAATGAAAGAGACAGTGAGAAATTGTATGGTGAGGGTGCACTGGGGTTGTATTTCCATTCTTGGCCGTGCATTCACAGTAAAAAAATTAATTCTGCCGTTGGACTTATTTTTCCCCATGTATGAGAAACCGACTTGGACCTCGTTTGGCCCCGGTGTGCTGAAACACACCGCCATAAAAGCATGTCTGATATTACAGCACTCTCCTTCTCATCGTGAACATGCATCCTCCTCAGGATTTCAAACAGCCGACAGAAAGGAGGGAATACGAAACGGCCCACAGCGCGCTGAGCTGGCAGCAGCTGAGAAGTTATAGAGGAGAGTATCTGACCAGAAGGTTGCTAGTTTGAATTCCCAAACTGGTTAGCACAGGTCGGGAAGAAAAGTGAAAAAGTAATGTTTATTTCCCCTCTGACTTTTGGCTGTAGAGTAGCTGCTTCTGCATCATGTTACCTGATTGTTATTAAAAGTGGTGGGAGTAAAAGTAGAATGTAAGAGTACTCTGGTACAAGTAAAAGCCCAACATTCAAATCAATCTTACTAGCAGGACATACAGTCGTAATTAAAAATATCCTAAGATAAATGTACCAATGACAAATTGCACACAATGGCCCTTTTCATGGCATCACATTATCTACTTTACACATTATCTTTATACTACATTGTTTTATTATTATTATTATTATTATTATTATTATTATTATTATTACTGATATATTAACTTGTTATCTGTTGTTGTAGTTGTCTAACATGGAGCAAAACTGCTTTAAATACTGATGATCAGTATCCATAACGATAGGTAACATTTAATATGCTAGTTAAGGTATTGTTATGTGAATTCCGAATCTGCAAAAGAAATGAAACAGGAAGAGCTGCTACATCAAACAACAAAGGGCACATATTTAATATTCTTGTGTAAAGACATTTCCTTGGCTTATAAAAGTGAATTTATATTAAATTATTTATATTTGAACACTGGATGGGAGCCAATAGAGACACACTAACATTTGTAGACCAGTAGACCCTTTAGTGTTTCCACCAAGATAGATATAAGATGACTGTATCAGGACACTGCAGGCAATGTTACAAATCAGCAACTGTTTTCTGGCAATGTAGTCAATATTATCATGAGGTGATGATGTACTTTGCGGAGGATTATTCACAACAGACATTACCATGTGGTTAATTTAATGGATTTATCAATTCAATTTCAAGAAAGTATTCTTCCCAGCACACATTATCTGATGCTCTGTTATTGGATATCTTAATAATTATGCTTTAATTGTGTGAACAAATAAAGACTAAAAAAACTAAAAACACATTATATATACCCTAGTAGAATATGTTGTCCACATCTCCTGCCTTTAAAATCATCTGATCCTCGCGAAGGCATTTTGTGAGCATGTTGTTGCCACGTTAAAATTCCCATTTACCTCAGTATAATCTCACACCCAGTGCAAGACACCAGTACAAGATCATTTCAGACGGACATGGACACAAACATCTCCAGATATGCTTGTACTTCATCTTCAAATCCAGTACATGCAGCAGATCCCGCACAGGAGACAGCTGGCCACTATACCGAATGCACAGCCGTACTCATATATTTTCAGCAAATGCTTTGTCAATTATTTATCCCCAGTGCTATTTATGGGCAAAATGCTCCGTCTTCAAATATGCATGACGTGTCTATAAAGGATCTGATGTCTCCTCGCCTCCGTTTGAGTGGCAGAGCCATGTGACAGCAGGCCACAATGGACGAGAAAACACAAATAGTACAAGACAAGAGTGGGGTCTGTGTGTCAGGGTCTTGGTTTATTTCTGGATGAAGTGTCTTGGCTTGCGTGACCTGCTTGGTGCACCGGGTGCTAATGGAGCTAACGCTGCAGACATGGTGCGTAATGTTCTGAGAAGTTGGAGTGCACAGGGAACTCCGAACTGAACCAGCTGAGTGACACAAATGGATTATATCTGGAGGTTCAGCACAGAGTGGGAAGGTTACAGTATATTCAGACATGTGAGCGTTTTAATGCAGCCTGTTCTTCTCAGAAAAAGATTAAGAATGTGATATTATCATGAGATTACTGCTCTCTTGTCAATGCATTATTCCCCTTTTACACGTTTACAAATGAGATTTTTAGATTCAAGAAGTTAGAGAAGTCTACTTAATACAACATTATATAGTCATTATAGAAACAAATTTTCATATTGTTACTCTATTCCTCTCTATTCTACACAACAGATTGGTAAGATGCAAATTTGATTAAACCCATACTTAATTTATGAAAGGTTTAGAAAGGCGTTCATATTTTTGCAGCTGCTGGTTCCTAGTGCTGTGATAAAATGTGTTTTTCTTCCAAAAATGTATTCTCTCTGGTGGTGTAATTTTGCCAGGTAGGAAAACAACAATATTTCACCTACTTTGGATTACTTTCCTATCATGGCTTGTTTAAAGGGTAAAGCAATGTTTTAAAATGTCATATCATTACCACAATGTTGTAAAGAACAAATGTAGGACATAAAAGCAGCCCAGAAAGTTGTTTCATGTGAAGAACAGCCTGTCTGTGATCTTATTTTCTCGAACAGCACAAGAGAGAGGTTGTCATGCTGTTTATTAGTATTCCTGTCTTTTATTAAAAAACATCTCCCAAAGTGACTTTATATATTTTTTTTAGCCTGTCCTTTCATACAACACTGAGAAATATCCACCTCAAAAAGAAATTATGCAGATTACACTTGTGTCTGCAGTAACAGCTAACGAGAGCTGGATAGTTACCACATGCAGTAATATAAACAATGGCACAAACAGACAAAAACAAGGAAGAAATTCCTGCTTTTCAATGGCAGAAAAATCAGGAAAAAAACTCCAGAATGATTCCTGTCTGCCCAAATTTGACCATAACAAGCTTTCACAGTACAGGTCACAATAATTTGGTAAGTGATCTGTTGCAAGTGTGGTGCAAAAACACCACAGCAATGACCACTTACCACCACTTGCAATGCTAAAATCAATTCAACATCTCCCAGATTTCCACTGTAGTGAAAAGCTTTTCTCACTTCCTTAGCAATAATAACTCCTTGCTGTGTGAGTTAACTCACACCCACCTCCAATAAGTATTAATATTCCCAGTGATTTTGTCACATAAGGGGCACTCACTCCAAGCATGTCAGAGGAAGATTATTAGTAATTTAACTTTTTTTTCCACACATATACACTCTGACTGTCTTTGTTTTTTCATTTGGAGAATACTATTATCCAACTGGAAAAACTAAGTAAGAAGGAAGTTCAAGTTTTTGATATGAGGGGAAATAATTTATTCAGGCTTAGGTATCACACTGTGAACCTACATAATAGTATTGTCACATACCAACGTGATAAATATAATATAATAATAATGATGTAAAATATAAATATTCTAGGGAGACAGTCATAGGAAGTGACGACTTCCAGTTCCTGTATCCGTAAACCTGACCTGCGAGCTGCATCACAAGGACAGAAACGGCCTGACTCTGAGTAGGTGTACAGGATGCTGAGGGCTTGTGAGTCATCCACAAGTCCATCTGAAATGCCTGACCAGGTTTCTCCACTCCCCATCCAGAGGCTCCATCTGTGGGACCCATGGGCCAGCTGCTGGCCTCTCTCACGCTCCTCCGGTCCAAGCTGCTCAGGCACGATGCTCCAGTCATAATCCTTCCCCTGCCGACTCAGTCAGGCAGCTATCTCTCTCTTCTGAGCTGCTACCCTTCTGCTTCTATGTCTGATTTCCTGCATGCGTGGATCCCGAACCTGGCAATGCAGCGATGGCCAGACATCAGTAAACTCCACAGCGAGCCCACGCGAACCCAGCCCCTGCAGCGCAAACATTTGGAGGACAACACGCACCTGTCTAACTCTGGGCACATCAGAGCATGTGAATGAAGCACAAGACAAGCACAGTCTGTGCTGTAAATATGGGCTCTTTGCTACAAGCTGGTAATTGGAAAAAGAGAGGACACCTTTTTGAGCTTTGCACCTATCACGCTATAATGTGAACATACTGAGGCATCGCATACGGCTGTGTACTCATTAAGGGCTAAAAAATAAGCCTGGACCACCAACTTTAAAAAACTATGCTGCATTTGTGTTTGACTATTTATTAAAGTAAAAAAATCACAACAGTAAAAAAGTTATGCTCAAAATTTGCATAGTACAAGGTGAAATATAAAATTCAGGCAATATACTCAGATTTGAGTTTACCACAGATTTATTGTATCAGTCTTAATGTGGTACTATAAATGAGAAAAGCCAAATATGCATTAGAGGTAATTTAGTGTCAGTGTTTCATTGCCTGACCAGCAGAAATCACTGACAAGTTTATTGTCTGTTAAAAAATAACTGTTGAATGTCCATCTAGTTACATGTATTGGTTACATTTTTCAAAGCTAGATTAATTGATCTTCTTTTTGGCCACTTGGGGGCAGCAGAACAGGTTGTAAACACAAAGCTGACACATATTGATAAGTTGTCGTAGTTAATGTGTTTTGAAACAGCTGCTAATTTACACATCCAGCAGACGTGAAATAACATTAGCATTCATTTGGTTTTGTGTTTCTGGCCTTCTGATATTTGCTCTTCTTTTAGGTCTGTTTCGGCCTCCACCAACTCCTGAGGGAAATATCTGGCTAGTTAGCTGCTAAACACCCCGTGTTCCACGCTCCCGGCTATTTTTCACTAGTTAGTTGCTAACTTTGTCTGTCAAACATGTGGTGGTGGGCAGGTGGTGTACAGTCGGGTTGTTTGATCTTTCTCCCTGAGAAAACAAGTGCTGCTGGAAAAGAGGTTGATGGGGCAGTTAGACTGAACTGAAACAGTCCAGATGTGAGCCGTGAAACCAAACAACAAGCTCAAAGTCTCCCACAGATAAATACCAACTCGCCTCTGCAGCTCGCCTCACCTTCATGTTTACAGCCTCGAGTGACCCCTTTCACATGATGTGTAGTCGTTTGATCCATTGTTAAATACAGAAATATTGATTAAGTAAGGAAATACATGGGATATTTATCAAAATTTGTTGGGTTCATATGTCAAAAAATGAGTGTTGGCCAATTAAACATTATCAGATTGTTCAACATCTTAACTATTATTAACAAAAATCCTAAAAAGTACACTAATGTTGAACCTGTTCTTACATAGGTTCTTACACTCCTAAATTTCAAGTGTAGTATTGAGTATCTGCCCACGTACTGATTGAATAAAAAAACAAAAAACTTCAACTTCTCAAAAGTTAGCAGAAAATTTTACTGTTTGGCTTAAAAGCTTAATTAAACAGGGACACTGTAGGGCTTACTGGGGCTGGAGTCAGATGAGGTAGAATTCACGGAGCTACTGTGAATCATCAAACCTGACAGTGACATTGCATTTCATCTGCATAATGTTCCCACTTTCACCTGGGACCTCCCTTCGGTTGACTGTCACGACTTATCACTCATCCCATATTTACATTTTATTTCACGCTGTAATTCGGTCTCAAGTTGCCACCCCCGAATTAGTTTTCGGAGATGCAAAAGTTGATTGCGTGGTTACTCTGATTTAAGCAGCAGCACTTCTCTCCCTCCCAACTAGGGTACCTTGGCAGTGGCGTAATTAAAGGTCCCGCTCCACCCTTGTGTGTTTGCTTGGCCCATTGATTTTGAATGCATACTGATTGACAAGAGCAGAGGTCCACTCTGGCAAAGTCAGCGGGGCCAGACCCTCAATCGATGTGAAATATATACCAAAGGACCTGTCTAGTTATTTGTGGGCTGGTTCCCGGCTGTGTACGTATACCTGCAAGTGAGAATTTAAATTTAATTTCATGTGCTCATGTTTTAACGGGTTAACTCCTCATCAATGGTGATCTTTTTGGGGGGGGGAAGGAAGGGGAATGGCTTGCCCTGTTTTAGATGTTTTAATAATTCATCAGTGACATGTCCCCAGGAAATGAGTCTTTTTTAATATATTCCTAATGGCCCACTTAAAGGTTATGTCTATCAGATGGCTCTAGCTGGAGACACTCTGGCATTTTAATCAGCAGAAGAGATGGTAGACTTTGGGTTTTTGCTTTTTCTTTTTTTTCTCTTTTTTTAATGAATTTCCATGTTCTATTGATTACATGGAAAATTCGCTTCTGTCTTGAGCGTGACTATGCAGAGCGGTCTGAGGCGAAGCTGAATCACAGCAACAATCAGTTTTAGAGCGGTCAAAGTCACGCGTGCAGAGTCAACATGAACTCCCTCACATGCTTTCACACAAGCTTATGTTCACACCCCAACCCTGTCCTCGAGAAAATATGTTTATGTGCTGCCAATTTAGAACAGCAAACACATTTTGAAGGAAACATAACACCATCTGTTTTTTTTAATCAACATAAAAACCGTCCTTGCAAAACAATATCCGGTCATAGCAACTAAAACGCAGTATTTATTTATGTTTTTTTAATGGCAATGTTTAAGCAATCATAGCACGTGGTGAAGGACTTGACTTGAATATTGTCACCTTGGTTAAAAGTATAAAATCAGAAACAAATTTCAATATTTTCCTAAACTTACCACGCAGCATAAGAACACAGTGTTACCGATGTAAAAGTAAGGGGGAAAAACTATTTTCAACCTTTTCAACCTGTCAACAGAACTAAGTTGCATTTTCAAAAGTACAGTGATCCCACAGATATTTGCTTCCTGTCCAGAATGAAAAAAAATGAGATAATAAATAGTTTTCTCCTAAGGTGACGAAGGGAACAAACCAAGAAGTAACATGCAAAGTGCTGAGGTCACAGTCAGGAGAACAAAATTCAGGCACAAATATACATTTCCTAACTGGCAAAACAAATTAGCAGTTTATAAATGTTTTTTTTCTAGGAGACAGCGTTTCCACATGGCATTTAGTTACACACACATTTCCCCTACTCCCACTTGTAATTATCAGCAAACTCACACATATGCATTTCTTGGCATTTGTGGCTGTTTACTATTACCGTTCAAGGGGAAGTCCCTGTATTTTTTTTATTTAATGATTTATTTTGCAGGTAATGAAGGTGCTTATTATTTCCCATGACTCTCGACATCACCACCATTATCATCGTCCACAATGTGTTTAACTAAGCTGCCAAAATTTGAAACTTCTCACCATCTCATTATTGTCATTGAGTTTGAGAGCCGCTCTGTGTCCGCAGGTGGTTGTTCTGATGTGGCGACCAAAGTCAATAGGGCACATGAATTTATAATGTCCCCAGCACCCTGAGGACTAATGTCAGTCATTTGATGCCGGGGTTATAGCGAGATGAATCAAGAAACGGTGGTGGTGATGAAAAATACATAAGAATCTTGTAACGGGTGACCTCTCCAAGTAAGGGCGCAGGAAAGCCTTCGTTTTTGATGCTTTCTGCATCTTGGGGATACAGTTGATGACAACCCTCGGCAACAAACACTATATTTGCATCCTCTGTGTCTGTAAAGATGGCACAGGTGTAAATTATGACAAAGTGCTAGTGTCTCGTAATCTGGTTCTTCTGGGGTCACACTGTAAGAGAGAAAATGTATGCACTTTATATTAAGGAGCAAACTCTTCTTGTAGGGTGGAGTACAAAGTCGAGAGAAATCCCAGCTACAAACCACTGACTCAGACCAAGGGACAGATGAGGACTTGACTTGAGTGTTATTCGGCTCTTTCACCATCTGGTTCTTCCAGATGGGTTAAGGCAGAGGCATATGGAGC
Source organism: Scortum barcoo (assembly GCA_023238725.1). Taxonomy (NCBI): domain Eukaryota; kingdom Metazoa; phylum Chordata; class Actinopteri; order Centrarchiformes; family Terapontidae; genus Scortum; species Scortum barcoo. Next base: position 11,526,413 of record CM041533.1, read on the forward strand.
AAGATGCGAGGATGACGCTGTATCTGAATTGTTAATGCTAGCCCGCTCTGCCAGCTTGTGCGTTAATGACACTACTTCGGTGCTCGAGTGCACTCCTTTACCGCAGATTGACAAGTTAACCCATGGCGCTCAAATTTTTATTGGATGCCGCGAAAGTAATTTGCTGGGAGAAATTTTCATAAGTGGTGGGTAACACACCAGCAGAGGACCCACATGTGAATAAAAACAAAAAACCCACAGTCGAGGTGTGATATTCAGTCCAAAGGAGTAACAGGAACAGCACATTGAAGGTCATGTGTGCAATTACTTCCTCCCCCATGAGCTGCACTGACATGGACAGACCATCTCATCTGAGCGGCCAATCCCTTCACACAATGACTAATCAATGGACGTCCGTCGTTTCCCGTCGGTGAGATCTTTCCATCTCTCTGCCCGTCACATATTCAAATATTAATACGCGCCATAATGCACTCTATGGGGAAAACATAAGAATCAGCATCACTGTATGAGAAATGTTTGTTTTTTTGACAGGTTGTACCAACAGTCTAAAAAACAAAAAAACAAAATTACAGTTAATTAGTTTCCAAGATTTCCATATTTTTGTATATACTAAGTCTATAATCATTTATACAGTAACTTGCATTGTTAGATGTTAATGGCCTCGTTGGTTTTGTGAAGGTATTCTTCATAGTTAGTCTGGAGAATTTGTCTTAATTACTGTGCTTTCAACCTCCACAATGCAGTAACACAGGTCTGGTGTTGTTCTCAGCTGGACAGGCGATCGAGAAAATCAGAGCTTTGTAGGTGGGAGTAAGAGTGGAATATCTACATGCCTACAGATGGTAATAGCTACAGGAAGATGGCCACAGAAATGGCAACAAGTGTGGATGGGATTGACACAGCTATATGACTTACAACTCAAATGACAGAAATAAAAGGTCTCAAATAAGCCGATTTGTATAATATTTGTTATAGTGCATTGTTTACGTCCTTGTCATCATTTGCATATCCATATGCATTCTAGGACATGAATGTGCACAATCCAAAAAAACACACTTGTGAAGACATTGCTTTTTAGTGGTACTGGTGGTTGGAAATGCTACAAGGTACCTTTAAGTTAACTGCTTCTAGCTAAAAAATGACACTGAGGGAGTGATACATCAGTCTTTATTGAGTCGTTCAGGTAAAATAACCCCCAATGCAAAACATAAAGCAGCTAAAATAAACACATTTTCAGACAGAATAATGAAGTAAAATGGAAAGAAAAAGCAATCCAGTCTGCTCATCAAGCTCTATCCTAATAGTTTACGTATCAGACATATCATGTCAGACATCAGACGTATCATACATTCTGGGAAATAACAAGGAAACAACATTCAGTAGCACAGAACAGGGAAAAAAATACATTGATCACAACCCTGTGAAAGCGTCGTTTTTTTGCATGGAGCAGTAAAACCCCTTACACGTGGCACTATTAAAATGGAAATGATTTGCAGTCCTCT